>CM077148.1:59416148-60023665 GCA_039583875.1 Platanthera guangdongensis | reverse complement strand
TGAAGGGGCCCAAGGGACCTTGTCCCATGATTAGGGATCTTCTGCTTGTCTCCTCCTCTTCCCGACAGTCAACTATAATTTCAGAAGACAGCAGGCTTCCCAACAAAGTTGGTGGGTGAAGTATTAGCCAAATTTGGTACCTGCTAGATAGGCACAAATCTTGGTTCCCAACCTTGGGGAGACCATCTTAAACTTGTCATTGTGTTTGATTGCTGTGATGCTATCATAGGTCCTTAGCTCATTTACTATTCTGAAGAATCTTTCATAGTAGCTAGCTATGCCCTCTGCCTTGGGACACTTATTCACCCCCCTCTAGGTGGTTAGGCACTAATTCTTTCAAAGTGGTATCGTAGCCAGGTTCCTCAAAGAAAGACTTAATAGTCTGAGTGAGATCCTTAAGCCAGATTCAAGAATCAAGAAAATGGGTTCAGGTGAAAATCATAAGGAGCTAAGGTCTATGAAATTACCCATATGCAGAAAGGAGATATTTGGCATCTGGAAAGAAAGGGTCAGGCTGTTTTTAGGACGCATCTGATCCAAGGATCTATATTATAGTCAAGGAAGGTCCTTATATCCTAATGAAGATATCAATTCTGGATGCAAACAAAAGAATTCCCAAGGATTTCTCAGAAATGACTGAGGATGAGATCATCTTGGCAACTATGGATAAGAGAGCCCAGAATATCATAGTTAGTGTCATAGATGATGTAACCTTTCAAAATATGATTCACTGCAAGTCCTCCAAGGAAATGTGGGATACATTAATAGTCTACATGGAGGGTTCTGAAGAAGTAAGACAAGATAGAAAATCTATGCTAAACCAGGAATATGAGAGTTTCAGACAAGCAAAGTCTGATAGTATAACTGAATGTTATAAAAAGTTCTATAGAATAGTTAATGAGTTGATGTACTATGGAAGAATCTTCAGTACCTATGAACTGAATGATAAATTCCTAATATCCTTGACAAAGGATTGGGACACTAAGATTTGTGCCATTAGGAAACTGGCCAAACTTGCAGATATCTCTCCACCAACCTTGTTTGAAAAACTGTTGTCATATGAGATGTAGCTGATGGCAAGGAAAGAGGAAGAGAAAAGTGCAAAAGGTGAGCATAGAGAAAAGTCTATGGCCTTCAAGGTTGAAGCCACTAAGAAAAATAGGAGGATGTCTCCATCACCTCCTAACATTGTTGCTGAAACTGCTTCAGATAATTCAAACATCCAGAATTCAGACAGCAGTGACTCAGATGAAGATTTTGCAGCATTTACAAGACAGTTTCAGAGATTCCTGAAGAAGAAGCAATGGAAGTCTAATCCTTCCACATCTCAGCCTAAGGATGAGTATTATCAAAAGAGGAAGTCATCTAGGAAGGACAGGAGCGGGTCTAAGCCAAGCAAATCTACAACATCCGAGAGAGTTTGCTACTGCTGTAATAGGCCTGGAAATGTTGTGGCTGAGTGTCCAGATAAAAGAAAAGAGACTGCAGATAAGAAGAAGAGTCAACACCAAAGCAAGAAGGAGAAATCCTTTATTGCTAAGAAGGAGAAGACCTTGTCAGACCAATTTACTTCAGATTCAGAATCTGAAGCTAAGGCCTACATTGGTCTATATGCAGCAGATGAAGAATAAGAGTTTCTCCAGGTGCTGAACTCTATAAATGAACAAGAAGACCATCAGTACAATGGACTGATGGCTGTGTCAGAAGAAGACAAATGTCAGGATCAGCCTGGTCCTAGTAAGGTAAAATGTCATTCAGATTGCAGTACTGAGTCAGAGTCAGCAACATCTGCATCAAGTGATGTGGATGGGTCTGAGTCTGAAGGTGATATTCATCAGCTGATAGATGAATATAGAGATTTATTGCAGGCACTTAAGAAGAGCAAAAACCTGGCCAAATCTCAGGCTAAGGAAATTGCAGATCTTAAGATGGCTGCATTAGATTCAGAGAAATTACTGGATCAAAAACTGAATGAGATTGCCAGATTGAAAAACATAACTGTTATTCAAATGGGCACAATCACATTCAAGAATGATCAGATTAGAAATCTGGAGGTTAGACTTCAGAAAGAGAAAGAGATTGTGGCTAGTTTTTCTAAGCCAAAATCTGTATTACCCTTAATAGATGAGTTTGTACCTCAAAAGGGTAAGGCTAGATTAGGGTTTAAGAAAACTGCTTGGACTGCTAAGTCCAAATCTAAAGGCAAAGCCCCAACACAAAATAAGAAGCCTGTTGTAGACAATTCAGCTAGGGTTATACCTAAACAAAGGTATAATAAGTTTGAGTGCTGGTGTTGTGGCAAGGTAGACCACTTTGCCTTAGATTTTTGGCACAATTCCAGTGTCAAGGAGAGTAGCAATCTGTCTGATAGAAGAGCTACAGGCAGATTTGTAAAATTTCAGACTAACATGAACCAAGGACCCAAAACTTATTTGGGTTCTAAGGTTAAGTTGTCTTTATTGTTGGTGAGTCCAAGTATCCATGCCCCAATATGATACTTGGACAGTGGATGTTCCAGGCACATGACTGGAATAAGGGGGTTGTTGAAGGACTACACACCTATCATGGATGGCCCTAAAGTAATTTGGTTGTTCAGAAAAAGGAATCATTAAAGAATTTTGTAACATTTCTAATAACCAGATTACTATCTCTCAAGTGGCCTATGTGAAGTGTTTGAAACACAACCTTATTAGCATAAGTCAGTTGAGTGATTTAGGATATGACATCTCATTTATTAAGAATGGGTGTCATATCAAAAGGTCAAGTGATCAAAAGATCATATTGACAGGATATAGAAAGAGAAATGTTTACTGTCTTTACTTTGTGTGTGAGAACAATGTTTCTCCTATTTGTCTTGTAGCTGATGAGAGAGCCTCTCTGTAAGACCCCCCCTCCCGAATCCCAAAACACGGCAAAAATGGGGAGTCTTATGCCCGGAACAGCCGCCTTGCGGTAGCATTAGCACACGGGCTAACCTGTACCACAAGACTCCTATTCCGCCTGCTACAACAATACCAATAGAACATGCCAACCCAACCTAATAAATAAGCAAGAGAAGTCAAAATCCACATTAAGTCTATAATGTCCAACTACAGTTCAAACATCAATAAGGGAGAAGCTAAACATGCTTCTACAATATATCAGAGTACAACTAATCATTGCCCAAACGGGCTACATCAGAGTAATCAAAATACTAACATCAATAACCGACGGTATAGACGACACCGTCACTTCAGGCCCTATCATCCTGGCCTGGCTGTCCTGCTGCGTAGTCTGCGGCTACTCTACCTGCGGCGTGACCTCCTAAAAAGGAAGACGTAGCAACCGTTAGTCGAAATGACTAAGTGGTTTCACATCCGCTCCCCCGGCGACTCCTCGGCACCGGGCGGAGAAAAGGAACAAGAGTACAATATATATAAAAGTATAACAGGTACAAGCAGGTGACAATAGTGTAAGAGTAACAGTATCATAATCAGCATTTACTTAAGAGCTACACTAAACTAGCAAGTATAAGCAACAGCAGGAAAGTAACTTAACTTATAAGAATGCCCATACAAACTTATAAGTTAAGGATCGGGTTACATAAAGGTAACTCATCGTATAAGAGTGCCCATACAAACTTATACGATGAGGATCTTGTTGTGCAATGTTATGAAATGCTATGAATGATATGCAATGACTCACCCATGTACACCCATGTAATTGCTATGTCGACACAGACTATATTTCCCACTTTTCGAGCAGGTAGCTAACCTCTCAGGCATCAGGCGCCGTGGCCAGGCGGTGACAGTAGAACGGGCACTTCTACTACTAGGCGGGTATCACACTACTTCACCTAGGCCTCTGTACACCTCAACGCTAAGAACACAACAGCGGAGCCCAAGCGTACTATGGACCAGCGGGGTCTTGGGTAGATGTGCACCAAGAACACAACCCGAACTGGCCTTGTGTGACCCGGAAGGGGCCTCAGAAGAAAGTACGAGGACACAGCCCAACCGTTCACATGGCCGGAGGGGCCTCGGGACATGAACACCGAGGACACAACCAAAATCGACCAAGTCTAACTACCAACTCTCGTCGGTGTGACGACTGGCGAGCCCGTAGACCTGCCATACTATCCTTAACCCAGGATTACGACACCGCGTGTCGACTCACACCACATGCAAATACCACATCAACATAAAATGGAAGGGGCCTTGGAAGTAAGCACGAGGACACAACCCAACCATCCATCCATACCTTATCTCAACACAACCAAAACAAGTGACGGTCAACACCGCACTTACATCCCTTCACAATACTACCCGTAGGGAGACGACGCTCTAAGTATTGGACTACTAGACTCATTTCATTAATCAATCATACCCATGGTCATAATCTATTCATCTATATGACTTTCCAAATGATGACAATGTAATATAAACATGGTGGGCATATAAAGATCTAACACGCTTTTCATTTGATAATGTCATAATGTAAACATAAATTGCACAACTATCAATCTTTCAATTCCTACCAATTCAATTCGTTTAAATAAGATTGCTTCACAATTTGATAATATGAAATCTGATTAATAAGCTACATCAATCATGCAACAAATGATTAATCATAAGGGTTCATCCAAGCCAAGTATCTTGCAATATTAATTCCACCGAATCCAAACCCATCTTCCATTAAAGACCAGAATTTATGTGCAGGTTGAATCTGGACAGCAACTTCGACCGGAGATTACCGAAGCTATATGAATCCGATGAAGACGTGTAACCCCACGATAGAAAGGTATTTCCGTGGTCTACAACTCTCGTATTCAGACTTCAACCCAGATTTGAAACTATCCTATTTGAAATCGGACTTGAAGTCCGCTGCATACAGAACACAGTTTCTGTATGCAGGATTTATTGTGCACCATTTTCATTTAGACTTTCCTGTGGCTACAGACTTCGCCAAAAGTCGTGCAACAATTCGTTGGAAAGGTATTTTCAAGGGCTTCAACTTTCGTGTTTATCTGAAAGCCCAGATCTGAAAATATCATGCTTAAAAATGGCCACGAAGTTTGTTGCGTGCAGAATACAGATTCTGCACGCATCTTAAGACGGAATGAATGACATCTGTTCATCTTCCTCCTCAAGGCGATCTTCCCAAATCATTCTAGAATTTTCTCCACCTTTATTCATCCTCATGAGGCCAACACTCTTCACGAAACCATCACCCATCATCACATAGAAGAAGAGAGTGGTTGAAGAGATCTAAAACCTAGAACACAAGTCCTAGCATGGCCAACCTAGAAGACTTCTTCTCTCCATCAAGAGTCTCTTGAGCCGATGTCTCTCCTAGGAAAATAACTATAGATCTAGCACCAAGGGAGAGGGTAGGAAACTCACTTCGGTTCCAGCGGTAACAACATTTCCGTCCATGGATCGCGTAGTTCTCCTCGGCGGCATCTCCTGCTTCATGGTGATGGCGGATTTTCTCATGTAGAACTTGATCCAGCAGTTTTCTCTCTCACCAGGAGTTCTCAAAGGAAATAGGGAATGAAATGAGCATGAAAATGGCTAGGGTTTTCTCTCACCCTTATATATGAAAAGTGACACGGGTAGGGACACGGCCGTGTCCTTACCCATGTCCTGCCTGGGTGAAGAGCAGCGACAGTTTACTTATCGGTTCAATAGTTGACACGGGTGGGCACAGCCCATGTCCCGACCCGTGTCCACATGACACGGCCGTGTTCCTGGCCGTGTCCTTGGTCGTGTCCTTCTCGGGTTGTATCTCGACGAACTCAACTCGACATATACAGAACACGGGTAGAGACACGCCCGTGTCTCTACCCGTGTCATATAATTCATCAATCTCGACACGGAGTTCGTCGATATCGACACGACTCGTCGAGTGTAACTCGACATACACGGGTAGGGACACGCCCGTGTCTCTACCCGTATCACAAGGTGTCGACAACGATCGTCAGTCTCGACACGTCCTGTCGAGTGTAACTCGACACACACGGGTATGGACATGCCCGTGTCGCTACCCGTGTCGCTACCCGTGTCACATAGTGTCGATACAGCTCGCCGATCTCGACATGCCTCATCGAGTTTAGCTCGACGCACGCACGCACACGGGTAGGAACACGCTCGTATCTCTACCTGTGTCCCCTCACAGCACTGATTTCTCTACTCCTCCTCAAGTGCAGTCCAATTCCCTGCACGTCCCAGCACTCGAGTCAACCCTCTTGACTCAAAAACACACACTAGGGGCCTAGAGCGATTCGGGACGTTACACTCTCATTGTGTTAAATGACACAAGAGGCTGGCCCATCTTAACTATAAGACTACTGGCCAACTCTTTAGTAAAGAGTTAGTGAGGAATGTTCCTCAAGTTAAGTGTATAAAGGATGGGATATGCTCAGCTTGTCAAAAAGGCAAGCAGACCAAATCCACCTTTCATAGCCTTGAAAACAAGGATTCAGTGAGATGTCTATATCTCTTGCATATGTATCTATTTGGTCCTATGCCAGTTCATAGTCTAGGTAGAAAGGTCTACACTTTTGTGGTGGTAGATTACTATTCTAGATATTCCTGGGTGTTCTTTTTAAGACAAATATCTGAAACCCCAAGTGTCTTATATAGTTTTGTTAAACAAATTCAGAATGAGTTGGACAATACAGTGGTCAAAATCAGAAGTGACCATGGCACTGAATTTCAGTCTGAAAGTATGACAAGACTGTGTGAAGAATTTGCGATTTTTCAAGAATTTTCCTCACCTAGAACACCACAGCAAAATGGTATTGCTGAAAGGAAGAATAGAACATTGATAGAGGCTGGTAGAACTCTATTGAGTGACACTACTCTCCCAGAATATTTCTGGGCTGAGGCAGTAAACACTGCATGTCATGTGATCAATAGGGCTACTACCACCAAGAGCCACAAAAAGACTCCCTATGAGATTGTGAAGGGCAGAAAACCAAACTTATCCTATTTTAGGATCTTTGGTTGCAAGTGCTATATACTTAACAATGGCAGGTCTTATCTAACTAAGTTTGCTGCCAAATCCCAAGATGGGATATTTGTTGGGTACAACAACAATAGTAAGGCTTGTATAGTCTACAACTTGATTACTTAAGTTGTAGAAGAGTCTGCACATGTAGTGTTTGATGAAACAAGACTGATTAACTGTGAGTTGCCAAGTAGTGCTTGCAGTTCTACAGGTATAAATGAGAGAATGGACAAGCTTACCATTACAGAAGATTCTACTGCAACTAAGGAAGTGGAAAATGGTGGCTGCTATCCAAGGGGAGTACAAGACTCTCCAGATGCTGAAGAAAACCAAGAGGTGCAGCTTAATGAAGAGGCTGGAGGTGTTCAACTTGAAGATAGACTACCTCCAGCTAATAGACAGTTAAAAGATCATCCAACAAATCAGATAATTGGTGATCTATGACAAGGAGTACAAACAAGGAGCAGGAATCTGAACACAGTTCTTTGCTCTAGCTTCCTATCACAAGTGAAGCCAAAGAGATTTGAAGAAGCTGTTCTAGACCCATATTGGATTGATGCCATGCAAGAGGAGCTGAATCAGTTCAAAAGGTGCAAGGTCTGGAGGTTTGTTCCTAAACCAAAAGACCACAACATCAGTGGAACAAAGTGGATCTTTAGGAACAAATTGGATGAGAATGGGATCATTGTGAAGAATAAATCAAGACTTATTGCAAAAGGATATAGGCAGGAAGAAGGTATTGATTTTGATCAAACCTTTGCCCCAATAGCAAGACTGGAAGCAATTAGGATTTTCCTTGCTTATGCAACATATCAAGGATTCAAGGTATTCCAAATGGATGTAAAATCAGCATTCCTAAATAGAAATCTAAAAGAAGAAGTCTATGTAAAGCAGCCCTCAGGTTTTGTTGATTCTCTCAAACCTGATTATGTTTATAGACTTAGGAAAGCATTGTATGGGTTGAAACAAGCCCAAGGGCTTGGTATGAAACCCTGTCTAGTTTCCTGATTGAGAACAAATTCTCAAGGGGGAAATAGACAAGACTCTATTCTTAGGGAATCTAAAGGAAAGATTATCCTAGTCCAAATATATGTAGATGACATAATATTTGGGTCTACTGAAAGTAATCTTTGTAGAAAGTTTGCAAAACTTATGCAAGGAAAATTTGAAATGAGCAGTATAGGGGAACTTAAGTTCTTCTTGGGTCTCCAAGAAAGATAGACTGAAGATGGATTGTCCATATCCTAGTCTAAGTTCACCCTAGAGTTAATAAAGAAGTATGGTATGGAATCATCCACTACCATGAAAACTCCTATGGGGTCAAGTGTGTCTCTAAGCAAAGATGATGCAGGGAAACCTGTAGATGAAACTTTGTATAGAGGGATAGTTGGCTCCCTTCTATATCTGACTGCTAGTTCACCAGATATCATTTATGTTACATGTGTCTGTGCTAGGTACCAACATGCCCTAAAGAATCTCATCTGACTGCAGTCATAAGAATTTTGAGATATCTTAAGGGCACACCTTATCTAGGCCGTTGGTACCCTAGGAATGGAGATTTTCTACTGACAGGCTATTCAGATGCAGATTTTGCAGGTTGCAAGGAAGATAGAAAAAGTACTATAGGCACCTGTCAATTTCTAGGTGGAAGACTAGTGTCTTGGAGCAGTAAGAAGCAGACCAGTGTGGCAATCTCCACAGCTGAGTGAGAATATGTTGCTGCTGGAAGCTGCTGTGCACAACTTTTGTGGATTCAGCACCAGCTAGAAGACTATGGTATTCAAGTAAGTAGAACACCTTTGCTTTGTGATTCTACAAGTTCTATTTCTATTGCAAATAATCCTGTCTCACATAGTAGGACTAAGCACATAGAAATTAGATACCATTTTCTTAGAGAACATGTAGAGAAAGAGGACATTTCACTAGAATTTGTTAAAACTGATTATCAAATTGCTGATATGTTTACTAAGTCTCTAGATGAAACTAAATTCAATAAGTTTAAAATTGAATTAGGAATGTTGAACTTAGAATAATTTAATAAAATTGGCTAAGTAAAATGGTGTCGACACAAGGAATTGTCTATGTCGACACATATAAGTGGTGTCGACATTCCAGAGAAATGATGTCGCCACATCTAGAAAATAGGTGTCGACACTTCAGAGAAGTAGTGTCGACACATCCAGAGTAGGTGTCGACAAATCCAGAAGTGGTGTCGACACTTAATTTCAACACAGATTTCGTCGAGTGGAGTATCGACTAATCGTCGAGCGCAGATGTATAAGTGTCGACACATAAGTTCTCTCGACTATATTGTTGTCGACACATAGTAGTCAACACCGTTGTCGAGACTTAAGTAGTTAGTGTCGACACTTTTCAATAGTGTCGACACATTTAGAGGATTATAACGTGCCTTTTCACCTTCGTTTTTAGAAAGGTATAAATAGGTCAACACCATTGTCTGTCGACACGCTTTCTATAGTTTCAAGACTAAAACTTTGTGTCGACATCTCTCTCATCTAAATTCAAGACTTCACTCAACCTTAATGGCGCGCAAGCTTGAAGAGAATGTCGATGAAGGATATGAGCTAGTACGCAACGTATTTGACCATGCAGAACGAGAAATTAAGAATGTTGTAACCCTAATTACTGAGAATGGGTTGGAATTTCTAGTTTCTGAACAAACTAAGATCTGGAAGACAGAAACATTAGAATTCTTTGGTGCTGCTACCCTAGAACATGCTGGACTCAAAATTCGATAAACAGTCCACGGAGTAAAGGTAAAAATCACCCAGAAGAGTTTAAGAAAAGTTCTTCACCTGCCTAGAACACAAGAGGAAGAAGATGTACCTGCTTCTAAGCTAAGGGAAGCACTTCAATGGTGTGGATTGGATTCCACCATGAAGATTGGCTCAGTATTTAACAGGAGAGGCATGAATATGCAAAGAAAGTTCTTGTCTGAAGTGGTAGGAAAGGTGATTCTGTGCAAGCCAGGGGGCATGATAGGATATCAGCTCATATGTTCAGCTTAATGACCAGGATCATCTACAGACTCAACAATGATTGGACAGCAATGATTTTTGAAAAAGTTAAGGAAAGTATTAAGAAGCCCAATCTAGGAAGGATAATGAGTCTGTACTTAGCTGGAACTATTCCAGAAGTCATGGAACAAGCAGCTATTTCTAAGATTAATCATATGAGGAAGATGGACATTAGGATTATCTCAAGATGGGAGAGGGTCCTAACTAAGGACATGCCTGATGAGGAAAGGCAAGAGGTTCCTGAGAAACCTACAACACAAGAAGTTCCTGCATAAGACCCTGCAGATGGAGCACAAGTGCAGGGGGAGCCTCATATTGAGGAAGAGCCAACCCACCTGTAGAGTGAGATGGCTACACAAACAATCCTTGAGGTAATTCAAGAGGTGAATCAATCAATTCTTATTAATAAAGATGAGACACTAACTGAATTTTTGATTGATGTTGACCAGCCAACATAACTACACAGTCAACCACAAGTTGTAATCATGGAGGATACATCTGTTGCTGCTGATATTGATCCTGAGTTTGTGGTACCTCAAGATCCTACTCAACAAGAGTTTACCTTAGAAGAGTTGTTTCCTGATTTAGTGCAAGCTAATATTGAGGGGGAGCATGCTGGTTTTGAGGGGGAGAAAACTGCTCTTGAGAAGGACCAAGCTAACCTTGAGGGGGAGCATGCAAGATCTCAGGGAGAGACTGCAAGGAATGACGAGGAGCAAACCAGAACTGAGGAGGAGCAAAGGACTCAGGGGAAGCTACCAAGGACTGAGAAGGAATTGCCTCCTAGTCCTAAGGAAATGGTTGACATAGCTAGTATCTCAGCATCTGAGGATGAAGAAGCTTTAAGAGCTAAGAAGAGGAAGCTATAGGTCATCAAAAGGAGAAGCCAGAGCTACAAGAAGGCATTACAAACTGTTGCTCCACAACCTGCCCCAACGGCTGATTACAGCTCATTGTTGGTGGCCTTGCAAGTCAAGTTAGATGAGCAAAGGATTGCCATGGAGAAGTATATGGATGAGACACATAAAGATCTACAACTCTCCTTGGCAACATATATAAAGTCAATAAGATTTGAAGTGAATCAAAATAAGAAAGAAATGACTGATTGTTTCCACAAGGGTGGAAATGCTGTGGTTTTCCTTGCAACACACTAAGAGAAAATCAAGACTAGAGTGAATGATATAGTAGTGAAGTAGGGCTATGTCTTGGCAAATCAGATTAGGATGAATGATAATCTGACTGCATCCCATAATGCAATTGTTACAGAACTGAAAATTATTGCAACAACCCAGCCTGCTGATAAGTCTAAAGCCAAGCCAGAGTTTGATAGGAAGAAGTTTGATAAGGACTTCCAGGAAGGCATAACTACTGTCAAAACAGCTATTGAGCTGTCTCAAAAGACTATTTCTGGACTGCTACTAAAGTTAAAGGGATTTTATAAGGATGGTGTTAATTTTCTGGATGAACAAATCAGATTTCAGAAGGATGATCTTAGGGATCATGTGGCTAGAGAAGTCATAAAGGGGGAGAGAGTATTAGTCAAAGCTGGATCTGATCATTCTAAATGGATTTCCAATAGCATTAGAGCCACACTTGGATATCCACCCATGTGTGATGATGACAATGTGGTTGAATCTGGTATAAACCCTGCATATTTTGGAGGTGAGCAAGCTGAAGTTGCTCAAGTAATCTATCCTCTAGCAGATATTGAGATGATCCATCATGAAGTACAATCTATGTACAGTCCTCCTGAAGGTAATAAGAATATTATTCTTGAGAAAGTAGATAAGCCTGTGCTAGAGGCAGTATTGAAAGAGTAAGAAACTCTTTTGTCCAAGAAGAGATTCAGAGAACAGACAGAGTTAAAGCTAGATTTTGAGCAGTGGAGCCCAACATCTAGGAATATCATCCTGACTGCTTGGAAAGCTGTGAAGGACAATACCCTAGATAGAGATAAATGGTACTCTGCACAAGAATGGCAAAAGCATGAGGCCAGACAAGAAGCCATAGTTCAGTACAGAAGAAAGGCAAAACCAGGGAAGCTACCTCCTAATGTTCAGGAGCTTAGCAAATATTTCCCTAAGCCCTTTCACTACTTTGAAAGACAAAAAATAAGGGCTGAAGAACTGAAGAAGAAAGATCTAAAGGGCAAGAAGCCAGCTGATGACACCGATGTTCCTATACAGGCTAAAGTCCAATCAGGAAAAGGAATTGTCATCAAGGAGCCAATGCTGCCTTAGATTAGTTTTACTAGATTTTATAACATTGTAATCTTTTGTGTTAAAATCTAAAAGACTAAGTCCTATCATCCCCCACCCCTTCCCCTATGTCCCCTAGGCACCGAATAGAGAGGAAGAAAGGGGATGACTTGAAGGTGGAGAGTAATCAAGAAACAGATGGCCGCAAACCTATACTAGCAATTTTTATAGTACATGTGGTAGTAATGTAAAGTATGAAATATAACCTTAACTTTTACAGAAACATATAAGCAAGGGATCTTTTAGAGGTCTCCCATCTTATAAAGAGTCTCATACCAATTTATACGTTGGGGTGTCGGTTATTAACAATAATATATACATAAAGAATTTAACCTTAATTTATAAACTTGCCCACACAAGCTTATAGACCAAGGGGTCATTTTGTAGGGCCTATTGTATAACAGTCCCATACCACTTTTACAATAGGTGACAGGGGTTTTATGTTATGATTATGCTATGACATGCAAGTGGGTTATGATGCAATCATGCAAGTGCAACTCACCCACCCGACTCTGTGCACACAGACCTTTAGTTCCCCATTTCTGAAGCTGAACCTCCCAGGATACCTCCATAGTAGCAGACGGAAGCGGTGGGTTGGGCCTCGCCCACCTCTAAACTAGTAAAGCACTACCGGTTAGACCTATCGTATGCCTCAATGCTGGTGCACTAAGTGGAGCTCCTACGTACTCTTATTGGCTGGCGCACCGGACTTCTGTTAGCGAAGTGCTAGCCACACTTGCCGAGTCAACGTATTGGTGTCGGTGCATCAACACTCCAATATCGAAGACCCACCACCTTTACTTTCTACACATGCAACCTTATGTATCAGCACCGAGCTAAAGCTCCCCGTACCATCCTGTCCGTCACAAACAACAACCGAGCCAAAGCTCGCCGGGCCATCCTGCCCCTCACAAATATCAACCGAGTCAAACGAACTTCCCGAGACACCGGGGTGTGTGAAAGTGAACCCCTAATTATTCTAGTTGCACTTTAAGATTTATCACTCCTACAGTTTATGTTAGCCTAGGACTGCCCGTATACCCCGTGAAGGGCTCTTGAAGGCACTAGGAACTACGATGAGATTACGCCCAAAGCTCCCTTTCGCAAGGTACTTATTATTATTGGTTGCTACCCGAGTTCCCGACCCTTAATTAATTTTACTGAATCTAGCCCGAGTGCATTAAACACTTCCTCCCTACGGGAAGGGCGATCTTTCGCCGATCCCGAGCACCGCCTAACACTTGTCAACCTCTCACTCTACTAATCTCGTCTCCTAATGATGAACTCCTTTATTACTCAAACCAGCAACCTACTGAGGATTCAACTCTTCAAAATTCATACCCACTCTAGTTCCGTTTCCGTAGTTATTATATGCAGACCACCCTATACTATATGAGATGTATAAAGGAGATACTCCGGATTGTCTTCCAAATCTCGTATACAATTTACCAGAGGTCTATCACAACAAATTTAGTCTAAAATCAGAGATCCATAATTTTTCTAATTAATTTGATATTTATTGAATTTTCCCAAATGTTTGGCCATGGGCAATTTTGAACATGAACTATATGATCTACTCAAGTAATGGCCACCCAAAAATTTTGATCACTAAATTAACAGAGATATATGACTAGATACAAATTTCGATAATTTTCAGAAACTATTTGACCTCTAATTAATTTATCCAAAATATTTTCCTTAATCATGTGTAAAGAAGGAAGTACCAAAATTATTTTTCAGAAAATTATATAAAAATATCAAAATCTTAATATGGTTCAGAAAAGATCATTGTACAAAAATCATAATTTTAGAGGCCTGCTAGACTCCAAAATAAATTAAATTAAGTTTACTTGGGAAACCATACTTAATGAAGCAACCCCTAAAAATAATTATCCAAAAATTCTATAAAACTTCAAAGAGCTTTAAAACATAATAAAAAGTCCTCTGGCTAAATTTCATAAATTTCCAGCAAGTAGTTTCTTCCTAATAGATTTCTAAGTAAATAATACAAATTACCAATTTGTTAATGAAGTATCCAAAATATTATTCCTAAATTCATAATAAAATCTCCAGAGCTTGTACAAACTCAAAAACTACTCAACCCAAATCTCATCACTTTTCAAAGAGTTTTTGTGAAATTTTCTATCCCTAAATGGTTTGTGCCCTAAGCTAGGGTTAGGATTTTGAGGGGGTTTAAGGCTTCCAAATTCCCTAAAATTTAAACCAGAGAAGTATACTAATCCGATGGTCCTCTCCATAAAGTTTCAAGTCAATCCAAGGTCATTTCTCCCTATGATCTTCAAACCCTAAAAATCCCCATTAAGGAACCTACCATAGGGTTCTAGGGCTACCCTAGACTTAACCATCCCAAATTCCATTGGAGAGAGAGTCATACTATAAAAATTCAGTGGCTAAAATATCAACCTATGTTGTGGTGATTTGACCACTCAAACCCAAAGGGGATGCTTGACCTATTTAACAATATTCTCAAAACTATAGAATAATATTCTCAAAAAAATTTGAATTTTGGACAGGCCCTAGGTATAGCTAGGGTAGACTCCTTGCCCAAATCTCAGATCATTTGGACAAGGGATGAAGGGTGGACATCCATTTGAATCTCAGTATAGCCCTAGGTATAGGGCCCACCAAAATGGGTGCTGTGGTCTAAATCTGACTCCAAATTGAGTGAAATCAATTTTAAATTAAACTAGACATCAAGGGCTTCATGTTCTATGTTGAACACTATTTTTGTTCTAGCATCTAAGTATTTTTAAAATTACAACCATTAAATGCCAAATATGTGACAGAATTAAATAACCAGGAATTTATATACTATAGTTCAGAATTTAATATGGCACGAATCTTTGCGCAAGGTGGACGGGATCCCATCATCGTTTACCTTGAGCCGACGGCCACGATTTATTCTTCCTGGGCCAGATTCAAGCGGCTGCCGCCGGCTGATGAATTGTAAATATACGCATATTTTATTACTTTAGTTATATCATTTTAGTTCTTATTCATAAATTTTAGTTATTTTTTTGTTTATAAATATATCTCTTTTTGTAAATATTTGCGTAACCTAACTTAATTTTGATTTCTGAAATTTTTCAGAAAATTGTCAAAAATTGACATGTCACGCCCAGAGTCACGCCCGTGACCTAGGGCGTGACACATCTCTCCGCTCGACGAATTCCCGTTCAACAATTTCAGCTCGACTTTCCGTTCGACGATCGTCAATTCCTCCGCAACACGCCTAGAGTCACGCCTGTGACCTAGGGCGTGACTCAAACTCAACTCGATGATTTCAACTCAACACTTTCCGCTCGACGATTGTCGAGTGTCGACACCAACCGACACGCCCAGCGTCACGCCGTGACCTGGGGCGTGACCATTCCACCTGGCTCGACAAGACCCGCGCGGCGACTTTTGGCGCAACACGTGCCCAGTTCTACCTCGCCGACACGCCCACCGTCACGCCCGTGACCTGGGGCGTGACCAGCGCGAGACCGACACGTGTCCAGCCCGAAGTCAACTTTGCCATCAAATCGCCGGCCGCCTTCGCAAACTGTGGTGACATGCCCACCGACACGCCCGTTTCGGAGGGCATGTACTTAGCTTTTTTTCTTATAAATTCCCAACTTCTGTAATGACCAAGGGTTCACATTTTTGAGCCACTTTAGTGTATTTTGTGGGCTGCATCCGTGGATTCCCTTGCTATGTAAGGAGATTTCTCCCCCGCTTTTCTTTCATATTTGTTTTTGCTTTAGCTTTAGCTTTGTAATAGCTTTGTAATAGCTTTGTAATAGTCTTCTTTAATCAATAAAAATGTTAGTTTTCCTCTTCTTAAATGGCTTTGGAATGAACTCATGTGCCCACTTTTCTTCTCATTTTATCCTTAGTATTTTCTTTGTTTTTTTTCTCTTTATGAAAATTGTGTGTGTGTGTATGAGTGTAACATGTGTATTATTCATGTTTTTAACTTGTCTTCATGATAGGTTTTGTAGTAAATTTCATTTCCAAATCAAATGTGGTATGATAAGTTTTCCTCTTTTTCATCTTGTCTTTTACTTAAGAGCCTTATGCTTTCATTCTTATGTATGTATAAAAGAGTATTGAAAGTGATTTTGATTTTTTTTTACTTAGCTTTTTTTGTAGGATGGTAAAACCTTTTTTGTTCTTTTCATTTTCTTTTTCACCTTTTTATCACTTTTATGAAAACATAAGAATGAAAATCTTGTTATTTTAATTTTTAAAGAACTTTGGTTTTTGATTTGTTTTGAAAAAAAAACTTTTGTTCTCTTAAAATTTTATTTTGTTCTTTTTATTTGTTTTTGGTAAAACCTAAGTATAGAAAAGTAGTAGTTTTAATTTTTAGGTAACTTTCATTTTATTTTCAAATGTGTGTGTGAGTGTATGAGAATAATCTTTATGCTTTCTTTAATTTATGAAGAATGTGTGAGTGTAGGTGTTAAATTTTCATGCGTTATTTTCATGCTTTATGTTATTGCTTTCTTCAATTATGTAGAGTGCGTGTGTGTAGGAGATAAATTTTCATGCTTTATTTTATCGCTTTCTTCAATTACGTAGAGTGTCTGTGTGTAGGAGATAGTTTTATTGCTTTCTTTCAATTATGTAGAGTGTGTGTGTTAGCGTTTATTTCCACCTACACGCTAGGAGTTAAATGAACTGATTTTGTTTACCGCCTGCTCATTTGAGTTAAATGGCTGGTCTTTTATTTTTCTATAATTATATTATTAGGATTTGTAATTGTATTTATTTTCGCCTACTCGTTAAGAGTTCAATGGCGTGCCCTTTATTTCCCGCCTACTCATTTGAGTAGGACTTGTAATTTTCCTTTTTTGTAACTTAGTTTCTATTTTATTTATAATTTGGAGTGTGCGTGAGTTATTTTTTTAGCAAACTTTTCAGCTTTCTAAATGTTTGTTATTTTTTATGTCCTCTTCTTATAATAATTTAGCCTACTCACGCCTCATTATATTATAAAGCCGTCCCAATACCGATGTGTGGCTAATCGCTATTAGACTCGGCATCGAAGAGCATTGGGACATTTAAAATGATTTGAAATAATTAAAGCTCTTTATTTTCACTTTAATTTAAGGACTTAAGGTTTACCCCGGGTTAACGACGCGTAGGACCACAAATCGATGTGTGGGCCGTATTTCCGTTATCCATACACTAGCTAGCCGAGAGGCCGTGCGTATGGACAGATCACCCCTGGGTAAAGAGAGTTGCATGCATACCCTCGAGAGAGAACAAGCATAATTCTTCCGGATTGGGTTCCCCACCCAATAGAGGGGTTCTTAGCGTAAAGCGGGCGTTAAGAGGAATCCTTCGTCGGACTAACGTTCGGTCGAATAGTTTTAACGTTCAGGTGAGAGATATCCCTATAGCTAGGTGAGCTCACATATGTGGAACCTGCACGGCCAAGTTGCCTTTTATTAATTTGAAAACTAAGTCCTATAATTATTAAAAATTATTTTAGTCTTAATCTGATGCGATGTCGAGCGTTAACCCTTCATCGAATTTCTCTAAATCGTTTTTTCGCTCTTTTACTTTTTCCGTCTTTACTTAATTAAAATCTCCACCTTATTTTCAGTAAAATAATAGTCCTCCCGGAGGAGTAAGAATAGTCAACATGACCCTGAGAACAATACGACCTCGGTATTCCACCGAATATCGAGTACTAATTGCGATAGGTGCACTTGCCTCCTGTAGCAAGCCCGCGGCGATCGACTCACCGAACCAACCACAGTA
Organism: Platanthera guangdongensis; assembly: GCA_039583875.1. Lineage (NCBI taxonomy): Eukaryota > Viridiplantae > Streptophyta > Magnoliopsida > Asparagales > Orchidaceae > Platanthera > Platanthera guangdongensis. The sequence continues at coordinate 60,005,604 of CM077148.1, read as the reverse complement.
AGAGTTTGTTCGCGGGCCATCAAGTTTTTGGCGCCGTTGCCGGGGAATTTTCGAGTTGCTATTTCGAATTCCGGATTCTATTACTTTTATTTATTTTCTATAAACTAAAAAAAACTAAAAACTTTATTTTAAATAAAAAAAACAGTTTATTTTGTTTTATTTTTTTTCTCTTTGGGTATATGACCCGTGGACAACCCTCCGAGTCTGAAGATTTTGACTTCGACCGTGAGATCGAACGCTCCCTTGCGCATATTCGATCTCAACACCGAATTCCTTCTTTAGACACCGAAGAATCTATCGGAGAACCCTCTGTTGTAGTTATGGCCGCCCCTAACCCTGCCCCGGCGGCCGAGCGTACTATGTCTTATTACGCCTGGCCTAACCTGGACGATTCTGGGTCTATTATTGTTCGCCCTGTGGTGGCGAATAATAATTTTGAAATAAAATCGAGTGTCATTCAAATGGTCCAAAATGCCGTGCAGTTCGATGGACTGCCAGATGAGGACCCGAATGTCCACTTGTCCAACTTTTTGGAAATATGCGACACCTTCAAGATTAATGGCGTCACTGATGACGTCATTCGCTTGCGCTTATTTCTTTTTTCCCTTAAGTCCAAAGCCAAGGCGTGGTTGAATGCCCTCCCGCGAGGATGTATCACCACGTGGGCTGAGTTGACGGAGCGATTCCTAATGAAGTAATTTCCGCCGGCAAAAACTGCAAAGTTGCGGGTGGACATTTCTTCGTTTGTGCAAAACGATCCGCAGTATCTATATGAGACTTGGGAACGGTTTAAGTAATTCCTCCGCCGGTGCCCGCACCACGCGCTGCCAACGTGGTTGCAGGTACAATTTTTTTATAATGGGCTTAATTTTCAGACGCGCCAAATGATTGACGCGGATGTCGGGGGCACACTAAACAACAAAACCCTCGAGGCCGCCCAGGCTTTATTCGAAGAGATGGATATGAACGCCTATCAATGGATCGTCCCGCGGGGACGCCCAAAGCCGGCGGCTGGTCTTTTTGAAGTGGATGTCACTGCTCTCTTAACCCTTCAAGTTGAGAGGTTAACAAAGCAGGTGGCGGAGATGTCTGCTGCCTCCTCCACTCCGCCTTGTTTTATTCCCCATAATGTCTGCGTGGCTGAAGAGTTCGTGGATTTCATGGGAAATTCGGGTCGTCCTTCCTTTAACCCCAACAACAACCCTTATAGTAATAACTATAATCCAGGTTGGAGGAATCACCCCAATTTCTCTTGGAGCAACCCGAACAATGCTCAGCGTCCCCCTATTTCTTATGCACCCGGATTTCTTCCGCCTCCTCCTCTTCCAAAACCCTCCCCGATGGAGGAAAATGTTTCGAAGTATATTGCGTCCAACGAGTCAAATATCCGGAACATCACCGGATCGCTAAAAACTCTCGAACAACATGTTGGACAACTGGCGAGGATGATGTCTGAGCGCGCGCTCGGGGCACTGCTGGGAAATACGGAGCCCAATCCGCGGGAGAATGCCAATGCTATAACCCTCCGTAGCAGAAAGGAGGTGGTCAATCCAAAACGGACCGACCCTCAGGTACATATTTCACCTCCTACCCATCTTCCCCTTTCTTCGATTACACCGTCTTTACCGATTTTAAAAGAAAAAATTATTTTAAACAAGGCCTTGCCGTATCCGCATAAATTTGATAACGAGGGTAAGGACGCGCAATATGAAAAATTTATTTTATTATTAAAACAAATTCATATTAATGTTCCTTTTTGCGAGGCTATCTCGCAAATGCCCAAATATGCGAAACTTTTAAAAGAATTACTTTCTAATAAACGCAAATTAGATGATATTTCGCATGCATCTCTCAATGCTGTCTGCTCGGCGGCCCTTACTAATAAATTGCACACAAAACAAAACGACCCAGGATAGTTTTCCGTCCCATGTGTTTTTGGCAATATATTAGTAAAGTACGCCTTAGCTGATTTAGGGGCTAGCATTAATCTGATGTCGTTCTCGCTCTTTTCACGTTTAGGTTTGGGTACTCCTAGTCCTATGAATATGAGCATCCAATTAGAGGATCGCTCGGTTAAGTTCCCTATCGGGGTAGTGGAGGACGTCCTTGTCCGAGTAGACAAGTTTACCTTCCCGGTAGACTTTGTCATCTTAGACATCGAGGAGGACGCCAAGGTACCAATAATACTAGGTCGCCCTTTTCTCGCCACCTCCCGCACACTAACAGATGTTAGTAATGGTAGTCTTCTCCTTCGAGTAGGAGATGATCAAGTTACTTTCTTTATTAATCCCTTGATGGACAATTTGTCATCGAGCGACGATCTCTGCTATTCTTTAGATACCTTTTTTGGAGATCGTTCTTCTCCCGTTTTCGAGTCCGTATTTTTAAATGACGATATTTATGTGCTCGAAAATTTTAAATGCGATGAGGATACCTCTTTAGACTTGCCTTTCGAACCAATTGGTAAGAAAGACATAGGCATTAAAACCTCCCTAGAAGAACCGCCCATCCTAGACCTCAAACCCTTACCCGCATCACTCAAATACGCATTTTTGGGGAAAGGCGATACACTTCCCGTTATCATTTCTTCGGACTTGAGTGATTCGGAGACTTCCGATTTATTGGAAGTTTTATTTAAACATCGCTACGCAATTGCGTGGCAAATCTCTGATTTAAAGGGGATTAACCACTCCTTTTGCACCCATAAAATTTTTCTTAGCGATAATTGCCGCAAAACGATTCAGCCGCAGCGTCGTCTTAACCCAAACATGAAAGACGTCGTTAAAGCCGAAATTATTAAGTTATTAGATACATGGATTATCTATCCTATTTCGGACAGTGCATGGGTTAGTCTCGTGCATGTCGTGCCCAAGAAGGGCGGTCTAACCGTAGTGGCGAATGAGCATAACGAGCTCGTCCCAACTCGTACTGTTACGGGTTGGCGAGTGTGCATCGATTATAGAAAACTTAATGTTGCCACCCATAAGGACCATTTCCCTCTGACTTTTCTGGACCAGATTTTAGAGCGTTTATCCGGTCATCCTTATTATTGTTTTCTTGATGGTTTATCGGAGTTTTTCTAAATCCCCATTTCCCCCCGATGATCAAGAGAAAACAACTTTTACTTGCCCGTTTGGCACCTTCGCATATCGAAGAATGCCATTTGGACTCTGCAATGCGTCGGCTATATTCCAAAGATGTATGCTAGCGATCTTTGGCGAGCTAGTAGAAGACATTATGGAAGTCTTTATGGATGACTTTTCTGTTTTCGGATGCTCTTTTCCCAATTGCCTTCATAATTTAGATCGTGTCCTTCAACAGTGCGAGGACACAAGCCTTGTATTAAATTGGGAAAAATGAAACTTTATGGTTCGAGGAGGTTTGGTCCTCGGCCATATGATTTCATCTAAGGGGATGGAGGTGGATAAGGCCAAGATAGAAATCATAGAAAAGCTACGGCAACCAACAAACGTAAAATCTATTAGGAGTTTCTTAGGCCATGCGGGCTTTTACGGACGCTTTATTCAAGATTTTTCAAAAATAACAAAGCCGCTTACTCACCTCTTAGAAAAGGAATCACGTTTCATCTTTAGTAGCGAATACGAGTCCGCCTTTAATTTAATAAAACAAAAACTTATCACCTCACCTATTTTAGTGGCCCCTAATTGGTCCCTTCCGTTCGAAATTATGTGTGATGCTAGTGATATTGCCTTAGGTTCCATTCTAGGCCAACGCGTAGAAAAATATTTTCATCCAATTTATTATGGTAGCAAGACGCTCACTTCCGCACAAGTAAATTACACGACAACGGAAAAGGAACTCTTAGCCGTCGTCTTCGCTTTTGATAAGTTTCGCTCGTATATAACGCTTTCTAAAGTTATCGTATTTACCGATCACTCTGCGCTTAAATATTTATTAGCTAAAAATGATGCGAAGCACCACCTTCTTCGATGGATTCTCCTCCTACAAGAGTTTGATTTGGAGATCCGAGATAAGCGGGGAGCGGAAAATCTAGCGGCAGATCACCTCTCCCGTTTAGAAAATTCGGGTGCGGAAGCGCTTGTCGAATCTGAAATAAATGACAGATTCCCTGAGGAACGCCTCCTAGCCATTCATAATTCTTCGTCATCTTCGCCTTGGTTCGCAGATTTTGCTAATTACTTAGTAGTGCGGTTGCTTCCTAAAGAGATTTCAAGTCATCAAAAGAAGAAATTCTTTTCTGACTTGAAAAATTTCTTTTGGGAGGACCCATTTCTTTTTCGTATATGCACGGACCAAGCGGTCCGAAGATGCTTTGCGGGTGTGGAGTGCTTACAAATTCTTAAGCACTGCCACGAGGGTCCAGCCGGTGGGCATTATCAAGCCAACCGGACCGCTCGGAAGGCGCTTGAGGCATGCTACTTTGGGCCCAATCTCTTCAAAGACAAGCATAATTTTGTGCGCGCATGCTATAGCTGTCAACAGCAGGTTAACATCTCTCGTCGCGACGAGATGCCCCAAAACATATTTTTAGAGTGCGAAGTCTTCGATTTATGGGGCATAGATTTTGTTGGCTTCCTACCTCCGTATTTCAAATATATATATATATATATTAGTGGCGGTCGACTACGTATCGAGGTGGGCGGAAGCGCAACCTCACCCCACCAACGATGCGCGAGTCGTCATTATATTTCTAAAAGACTATTTTCTCACTTCGGCACGCCTCACGCAATTGTTAGTGATAGGGGAACACATTTCTGTAACGCTCTTATGGCTAAGACGTTAGCTAAATACGGAGTCACGCACAAGCTTGCCACCCCCTATCACCCGCAAACAAGTGGCCAAGTTGAGGTAGTAAATCGAGAGATTAAACGAATTTTAGAAAAAACCGTTTCACTAAATAGGAAAGATTGTTCCGTTAAACTCGACGATGCGTTGTGGGCGTATCGGATGGCATACAAAACTGCAATTAGTTGTACGTCGTTCCAGTTAGTCTACGGCAAAGCGTGCCATTTACCCGTAGAATTAGAGCATCACGCTCTTTGGGCTTTAAAACTCTTAAACCTCGACTCCAACTTAGCCGCTCAGAATAGAAAACTGCAACTAAACGAGCTCGATGAATGGAATGCAAACGCTTACGAGAGCAATAAGTTCTATAAGGAGCGTTCTAAGTTATATCACGATCGAAAAATCAAGTCCCAAAAATTATTTTCTCCGGGCGATCTTGTCCTTCTTTACAATTCACGTCTTAGGCTTTTTCCGGGTAAACTAAAATCTAGATGGTCCGATCCCTTCCTAGTTGAAGAAGTTTTTGCATATAGGACCGTACTCATCTCCCACCCGGAAAAAGGTTCGTTTAATGTAAACGGTCATCGGTTAAAGTCTTATATAGCAGGCGATCCAGTGATCGGTTTTAGCGAAACCATAACTTTCCTCCACATTATAAACCCGCCAAAATAGTCAATTTACACGATTATAAACAAAGCGCTCCTGGGAGGCACCCCTGGCTTATCTTTTTCACTCTTTCCTTATTTTCTTTGCTACTTTTTCTAATAAATGCAGGGTTTCTAATGGAGTTCCCCGAACGCGCATCAGGGACGTTTCTACCCTCCCCCCCCCCCCGCTCTTTACTTTTTTACATATCGCATTTTATTTAATTTTTGTTCCGCATACTTACGTTACAATATTGGAGACAACGTTGGACTTAAGTATGGGGGTATTTTCATGCTTTACTTTCTGCACTTCTATTTTCTGCATTTCAAAAACCCCAAAAAAATATATATATAACAAAAAAAACAAACAAAAAAACTTTAAAATGAAAAATCCAAAATTTTTTCTTTTCCTTCCTTTTTATTAAAAAAAACAAAACCAAAAAAAATTCCAAAAAATTTATAAAACTAAAATCCCAAAAATATTTAGTTTCTTTTTGTAAATATTTTTGTAAATATCCTTGAAAACAAAAATTCCAAAAACAAAAACAAAACAAAACTCACAAAAAAATTATAAAACAAAAATTCCAAAAATATTTAGTTTCATTTTGTAGATATTTTTTTTGTAAATATTCTTTTTGTAAATACTCTTTTCTCTCTCCCCCTTCCTCATTCTTGTAAAAACCTCTCTTTTTCTCCCATTTCTTGTACATAGAATGAAAATTTTCTTAAAAAAAATAAAAAAAAAACTTTTTATGTATATATTAATGACATAAACTTAAAAAAAACCAAAAAAAAAAAGATAATAGTTCAAAAAAAACAATAATTAAAAACAAATTGAGAAAAACAAAACAAAAATACAAAAAAAGATAACAAATGAAAATCACAAAAAAATGATGATAAAAACTATAAAAATAATAATAAAAAAATGTTTTGAAACAAATAAATCAAATATTTCATTCTTAACTTTCCTGCTATCCAAAAATTCTTTTTTGAGTTTATTTATATGTGAATTTGATTAATTCTTTGTTCACTACCCGTTTGTTAATTATTGATTGAAAAATTTAAATAGTCGGGGTTAAGTTTTAAAGAATTCATTATGCTTCGTTAAAAGTAGCGAACTCATTTTATGCACTACTTCTAATTTTTCATTGATTGGAGCACGTGTATTATGTTAGGAAATAACGACTATAGAATTCAATTATACTTACTTTTATCTTTCTGAAAAATTGGAACGTACAATTTATTAAGGTTGCTCTCAAACATTTTTAGAATTAAAAATCTAGTTTTCTTTTCTCCCCTTACTTATCATTACCTACTTGACATGATAAAATTTTTATCCTTAAAAGATCCTATGTCAATGGGAATAAAATTTCGTTCCGTAAACATAGGTACCCAATAATTTAAAAAGATTATATGTTATGGAGTAAGAGGATAAAATAAATTACTCCTACACATATACATAGGGTTAATTTTATTCTTATGAAGTTGAAAAACAAAAATCATATTAGGAAAATAAGATTTCATTTTCCTAATAAAGCAAAATAAAAAAATGGAGGTTCGAGAAAAAATTACCTCACCTCAAAATCAAAACCCACTTCATAAACACACTACCCCCTTATAGCCAATTACATGATTCTAGAATTAATTCAAAAATCTATTTGAGAGCATAATTAGTAAATTGTATTATTTCCAGTAACACTCCTGTAAGCTAGAGTTCATATAATTCCAAACTATTTTCGTTAATCTAACCATTACAAATATTGTCTTCTATTTGATTACATCAAGAAGTCTTTTGGCCAAAACTTTTGCGCTATTTAAATCATCTACATAATTTTAGGACTTAACTCTTACACCCCGTATATTTATTTAGATCTCTCTTATAATTGATTAGGCGGTAGCTAAACTTAGAGTTTTTGCTTTAGCTTTAGCTTTGTAATAGCTTTGTAATAGTCTTTTTTAATCAATAAAAATGTTAGTTTTCCTCTTCTTAAATGGCTTTAGAATGAACTCATGTGCCCACTTTTCTTCTCATTTTATCCTTAGTATTTCCTTTGTTTTTTTCTTTTTATGAAAAGTGTGTGTGTGTGTATGAGTGTAACATGTTTATTATTCATGTTTTTAACTTGTCTTCATGGTAGGTTTTGTAGTAAATTTCATTTCCAAAACAAATGTGGTATGATAAGTTTTCCTCTTTTTCATCATGTCTTTTACTTAAGAGTCTTATGCTTTCATTCTTATGTATTTATAAAAGAGTATTGAAAGTGATTTTGATTTTTTTTACATAGCTTTTTTTGTAGGATTGTAAAACCTTTTTTTGTTCTTTTCATTTTCTTTTTCACTTTTTTATCACTTTTATGAAAACATAAGAATGAAAATCTTGTTATTTTAATTTTTCAAGAACTTTGGTTTTTGATTTGTTTTGAAAAAAAAAAACTTTTGTTCTCTTAAAATTTTATTTTGTTCTTTTTATTTATTTTTGGTAAAACCTAAGTATAGAAAAGTAGTAGTTTTAATTTTTAGGTAACTTTCATTTTGTTTTCAAATGTGTGTGTGAGTGTATGAGAATAATCTTTATGCTTTCTTTAATTTATGAAGAGTGTGTAAGTGTAGGTGTTAAATTTTCATGCTTTATTTTCCTGCTTTATGTTATTGCTTTCTTCAATTATGTAGAGTGCGTGTGTGTAGGAGATAAATTTTCATGCTTTATTTTATCGCTTTCTTCAATTACGTAGAGTACGTGTGTGTAGGAGACAGTTTTATTGCTTTCTTTCAATTATGTAGAGTGTGTGTGTTAGCGTTTATTTTCGTCTACTCGCTAGGAGTTAAATGGCTGGATTTTGTTTACCGCCTGCTCATTTGTGTTAAATGGCTGGTCTTTTATTTTTCTGTAATTATTTTATTAGGATTTGTAATCGTATTTATTTCCGCCCACTCGTTAAGAGTTAAATGACGTTCCCTTTATTTCCCACCTACTCGTTTGAGTAGGACTTGTAATTTTCCTTTTTTGTAACTTAGTTTCTGTTTTATTTATAATTTGGAGTGTGCGTGAGTTCTTGTTTTAGCTAACTTTTCGGCTTTCTAAATGTTTGTTATTTGTATGTCCTCTTCTTATAATCATTTAGCATTTAATTTCGAACTCGCACCTCATTAAATTATAAAGCCGTCCCCATACCGATGTGTGGCTAATCGCTATTAGCCTCCGCATCGAAGAGCATTGGGACATTTAAAATGATTTGTAATAATTAAAGCTCTTTATTTTCACTTTAATTTAAGGACTTAAGGTTCACCCCGGGTTAACGACGCGTAAGACCACAAATCGATGTGTGGGCCCTATTTTCGTTATCCATACACTAGCTAGCCGAGAGGCCGTGCGTATGGACAGATCACCCCTGGGTAAAGAGAGTTGCGTGCATACCCTCGAGAGAGGACAAGCGTAATTCTTCTGGATTGGGTTCACCACCCAATAGCGAGGTTCTTAGCATAAAGTGGGCGTTAAGAGGAATCCTTCGTCGGACTAACGTTCGGTCGAATAATCTTAACGTTCAGGTGAGCAATATCCCTATAGCTAGGTGAGCTTACATTTGTGGAACCTCCACGGCCAAGTTGTCTTTTATTAATTTGAAAACTAAGTCCTATAATTATTAAAAATTATTTTAGTCTTAATCTAATTCGATGCCGAGCGTTAAGACTTCATCGAATTTCTCTAAATCGTTTTTTCGCTCTTTTACTTTTTCCATCTTTACTTTATTAAAATCTCCACATTATTTTGAGTAAAATAATAGTCCTCCCGGAGGAGTAAGAATAGTCAACACGACACCGAGAACAGTACGACCTCGGTATTCCCCCGAATATCGAGTACAACTTGCGATAGGTGCACTTGCCTCCTATAGCAAGCCCGCGACGATCGACTCAACGAACCAACCACAGTAAGAGTCTGTTCGCGGGCCATCACCGGCCATCCAGCCGTCTCCCCGGTCGGCCACCGCCACCATCTGTAAGACCCCTCCTCCCGGATCCCAAAACACGGCACGAAGGGGGAGTCTTATGCCCGAAACAGCCGCCTTGCGGTAGCATTAGCACACGGGCTAACCTGTACCACAAGACGCCTATCCCGCCGGCTACAACAATATCAATAAATCATGCCAACCCAACCAAATAAATAAACATGAGAAGTCAAATCCACACTAAGTCATAATGTCCAAATACATCAATAATGAGAAGCTAAAACATGCTTCTACAATATATCAGAGTACAGCTAAACATTGCCCAAACGGGCTACATCAGAGTATCAAAAACTAACATCAGTAACAGACGGTATCGACGGCACCGTCACATCAGGCCCTGTCGTCCTGGCCTGGCTGTCCTGCGGCGTAGTCTGCGGCTGCTCTACCTGCGGCGTGACCTCCTAAAAAGGAAGACGTAGCAACCGTTAGTCGAAACGACTAAGTGGTTTCACATCCGCTCCCCCGGCGACTCCTCGGCACCGGGCGGAGAAAAGGAACAAGAGTATAGTATATGTAACAAGTAAGCAAGTAAAGGAAGTGCAAACAGGTGGCAGTAGTGTAAGAGAAACAGTATCATAATCAGCATTTATATAAGAGCTACAACTAGACTAGCAAGTATAAGAGCTACAACAGGAAAGTAACTTAACTTATAAGAATGCCCATACAAACTTATAAGTTAAGGATCGGGTTACATAAAAGTAACTCATCGTATAAGAGTGCCCATACAAACTTATACGATGAGGATCTTGTTGTGCAATGATATGAAATGCTATGAATGCTATGCAATGACTCACCCATGCACACCCATGCAATTGCTATGTCGACACAGACTATAGTTCCCACTTTTCGAGCAGGTAGCTAACCTCTCAGGCATCAGCCGCCGTGGCCAGGCGGTGACAGTAGAACGGGCACTTCTACTACTAGGCGGGTATCACACTACTTCACCTAGGCCTCTGTACGCCTCAACGCTAAGAACACAACAGCGAAGCCCATGCGTACTATGGCCCAGCGGGGTCTTGGGTAGATGTGCACCAAGAACACAGCCCGAACTGGCCTTGTGTGACCCGGAAGGGGCCTCGGAAGAAAGCACGAGGACACAGCCCAACCTTCCACATGGTCGGAGGGGCCTCGGGAAGTGAACACCGAGGACACAGCCGAAACCGACCAAGTCTAACTGCCAACTCCCGTCGGTGTGACGACTGGCGAGCCCGTAGACCTGCCACACTATCCTTAACCCGGGATTACGACACCGCGTGTCGACTCACACCACATGCAATTTCACACCAACATCACATGGAAGGGGCCTCGGAAGCAAGCACGAGGGCACCGCCCAACCATCCATCCACACCTCATCTCAACACAACCAAAACAAGTGGCGGTCAACACCGCACTCACAAACTTACACAATACTACCCATAGGGAGACGACTCTCTAAGTATTGGACTACCAAATTCAATCCACTAATCAACATACACATGGCCATAGTTTAATCTTCTATATGTCATTCCATATGAACTCTACATAAGACTTATATGATGCGCATATGTTATAGTTTAACAACATCTTATCAATTCGATTCGATTAAACATAAAGGAAACCATCCAAACCTCAAGACATCTTGCGATAAGAAATCAGTTGTATGCATTCCAAATAATAAACACCATCATTCACAGTTCTTCGGTGAGTAGCACAAATTATTTAATCTTGACAGAATTCCACCGACTCTAATTGCACTTTATATAAAACCAGAATTCTAAGTGTATCACTAATCTGGACAGCAAATTCAACTAGAGTTTCCTGAAGTTATAGGAGTCCAGTAGAGGCGTGTAACCACTCGTTGGAAAGATCTTTTCATGATCTACAACTTTCATATTCAGGTCACAACCCAGATCTGACAATAACTTACTCGAAATCGGCTTCGAAGTTCGCTGCGCACAGAACACGATTTCTGTGTACAGGAAATTGCCGGACAGCAAACTCGATTAGGTTTTCCCGGGGCCACAGACATCACCTGAAGTCGTGCAACAACTCGTTGGAAAGGTATTTCCAAGGGCTACAACTTTCGTGTTTAGTCGAAAGCCCAGATCTGCCATTATCCTACATAAAAAGGGCCTAGAAGATCGCTGCGCGCAGAATACAGATTCTGCGCGCATCTTAAAGGAAAACGAACGGCATCGGTTCGTCTTCCTCCTCAAGGCGATCGATCCTAAGTTTTCCAGAAATATTCTCCTCCCTTATTCAACCTCAAAGGCCATAAACTCCTCACGAGACCATCCACCCATCGTCATATTGAAGAAAAGGGGAAGGGTTGAAGAGATCTAAAATCTAGAACACAAGTTCTAACATGGCCTAACCTAGAAATCTTCTCCTCTCCATCAAGACTCTCTTGAGTCGATGTCTCTCCTAAGGCATAACTATAGATCTAGCACCAAGGGAGAGGGTAGGAAACTCACATTGACTCCAGCGGTACCACCATTTCCGGCCATGGATCGCGTAGTTCTCCTTGGCGGCATCTTCTCTTTCGCGGCGATGGCGGATCTCCTTCGGAAAAACTTGCTCCTGCAGTTTTTCTCTCACCAGGAAGTCTCACAGGAAATAGGGGAAGGAAAAGAGAATGAAAAACGGCTAGGGTTTCTCTGCCCCTTATAAGCAAAATGTGACACGGGTAGGGACACGGCCGTGTCCGTACCCGTGTCCTGCTTCCGCGAAACTGCCGTGGCGGTTTCCATGTCGGTTCACTGTTTGACACGGGTAGGGACACGGCCGTGTCCCAACCCGTGTTCACATGACACGGCCGTGTGCCTGGCCGTGTCATTGGCCGTGTGCATCTTCAGTTACATCTCGCCACTTCTCGTCGAGCCCAACTCGGCGCACACGGGTAGGGACACGGCCGTGTCACTACCCGTGTTCCCCACTCGACGATTCTCGACGACTCTCGACGATTTCGACACGGCTCGTCGAGCTCAACTCGATGCACACGGGTAGGGACACGGCCGTGTCACTACCCGTGTTCCCCACTCGACGATTCTCGACGACTCTCGACGATCTCGACACGGCTCGTCGAGCTCAACTCGACGCACACGGGTAGGGACACGGCCATGTCACTACCCGTGTCACCTGATTTCTCCCCTTCTCCACAAGTGCAGCCCAATTCCCTGCACTTCTCAAGGCTCGAGTCAACCCTCCTGACTCAAAACACACACACTAGGGGCCTAGAGCGATTCGGGACGTTACAAATCCTATAAACAAAATAAAAGATTTCGTCCCCGAAATCAGGCTTAGGCTGTGTGGAGAAAAGCTTAACAGAAAGTTTATTATATGTTTTTAAATAAGATTACCTTGGGCAAACAACTCCGGGTAGCGTTGCTGCATCAAATCCATTGGCTCCCAGGTGTACTCCTCCTTCCCATGATTCATCCATTGCACCTTCACTAAGGGTACACTTTTGCGGCGCAAAGTCCTTGTCTCGTTATCAACAATCCGCACCGGCTGTAGTCGCACAGACCTATCTGATGCTACTGCGCCATCAGTAGTGGGAATATACTGGTCGGGCCGCAACAGTGCTTTTCGAAGCGATGACACATGGAACACGTCGTGGAGATTTTCTAATTCTGGCGGTAACTCCAACCGATAGGCCAACGGGCCGATCCTTTCCAATATAGTATAAGGCCCAACATACCTTGGGCTGAGCTTTTTCACTCCACGCACCCGCGACACTCCATGCATCGGCCGAATTTTGAGGAACACTTTTTTGCCCACCTGGAACTCCACCATCCGATGCTTTTTATTATAATATTTCGCCTGTCGACTTTGAGCCTCCAACATGCGATCCCGTATCAATCTGACCGCCGCATCAGTATCATCTATGTATTCGTTTCCCAATGCCTTCGGATCTTCATCTTGCACCCAAGACAAGGGAGTCCTGCACCTTCTTCCGTAAAGGGCTTCATGGGGCGTCATACCGATGCTTGCTTAATGACTATTGTTGTAGGAGAATTCCACCAGGGGCAAGAGTCTTTCCCATGGCTCTCCTCTGTCCAACACACATAGCCTCAACAAATCCTCCAGCGTTCTGATGGTCCGCTCTGACTGCCCGTCAGTCTGTGGATGAAATGCGGTACTAAAGGTTAGGCGTGAGCCCAAATACGCCTGTACCGCCTTCCACTCATTGGATGTAAACCGACCATCCCTATCCGAAACAATTGTCTTGGGCACGCCATGATACCGTACAAATTGCTCCACAAAAAGGCGTACCAAAACACCCACGTGTGCTTCCTTCTTCATTGGAATGAACCGGGCCACCTTTGTTAGTCGATCGACAACAACCCACACCGAATCATTCCCGGAGCGGGAACGAGGTAACCCATGAACAAAGTCCATGGAGATATCCTCGAACTTCCATTCGGGGATGGGCAGCGACTGCAACAAACCACCGGGACTCCTGCATTCAGCCTTCACTCTTTGACACGCTTCGCAATGTGTAACATAGTAGCGAACATCCTTCTTCATTCCCGGCCAACACATGGTCTTCCGCAGTCCGGCGTACATCTTAGCAATACCCGGATGCACTGAATATTGAGAGGAATGCGCCTCTCTCAATATATCTTCACGAATTTTGCCGCCCTTGGGAATATAAAGTCGGCCACGAAAATAAACGAGGCCGTCTTTGAGTGTGTACTCATCGGTGGTCCTATCTTCAATTGCCTTGATTGCCGGGGCCAAGGACGCATCCATTCCTTGCTCCACCCGAATCCGATCTCGGATATCACAAATTATGCTCATGTTGGCCAAATACTCCGCATACTCTGCTGAGGGATCCTTGAATACTAGAGTAATTTCCATCTCCTCGATCATCCGAGCCAACTCCATACTCTTCAGCCGCGACTCTGGGCTAGAGCCTGGCACTTTTCTACTCAAGGCATCGGCTACCGAGTTCGCTTTCCCGGGGTGGTAGTTCATGGTGAACTCATAGTCGCATAGAAATTCCAACCACCGCCGTTGTCTCAGGTTCAACTCCTTCTGAGTGTGAACATACTTCAAGTTTTTGTGATCGGAAAAGATCTCGCAGTGGACGCCATATAAATAATGCCTCCAGACCTTCAAAGCGAACACCACTGCTCCCAACTCCAAATCATGAACCGGGTAATTGCTTTCATGTTTCTTTAACTGCCTTGAAGCATAAGCGATCACATGCCCGTGCTGCATCAGCACCGCTCCCATCCCTTGATATGATGCGTCCGTGTAAACTTGGAATCCTTCCTTCCCCGACGGAAGTGCAAGGATGGGGGCGGAGGTAAGCCTATCCTTCAACTCTTGAAATGCTGCTTCACATTTAGGTGTCCACTCAAATGGCACACCCTTCTTCGTCAAGGAGGTAAGAGGAAGGGCAATCTTGGAAAATCCTTTCACGAACTTGCGGTAGTAGCCAGCAAGTCCAAGAAAGCTTCGTACATCGGCCGCCGACTTCAAGGGCGACCACTCCTTCACGGCCCGCACCTTGGCTGGATCCACAGCTAATCCTGCTCCACTAATCACATGCCCCAAGAAGGCTACCTCCTTAAGCCAGAATTCACACTTGCTAAACTTGGCATACAAGGCATGCTCCTTCAATTTCTTCAAAACCAAGGTCAGGTGCTCGACATGCTCCTCCTCCGTTTTTGAGTAGACCAAGATGTCGTCGATGAAAACAATGACGAAGATGTCCAAGTATGGTTCAAACACCTTGTTCATCAGGCTCATGAAGGCCGAAGGCGCATTCGTGAGCCCAAACAGCATTACTGTGAACTCATACAAACCATATCTCGAACTGAAGGCTGTTTTCTGAATATCCCCCTCTTGTATCCTCAACTGATAGTATCCAGAGCGCAGGTCTAGTTTAGAGAACCAATGTGCTCCCACTAATTGATCGAACAACTCGTCGATCCGAGGTAGCGGATAGGTGTTCCGCACCGTTAGTCGATTGAGTTCCCGATAATCTATGCACAATCGCAGGGTTCCATCCTTCTTCTTTACGAACAGCACAGGGGCACCCCATGGTGATGAACTGGGGCGAACGAACCCTGAATCTACTAGTTCTTGCAATTGAACTCTAAACTCCGCGAGTTCTTTCGGGGCCATTCTGTACGGAGCCTTAGATACAGGCTTGGCACCTAGTACTAGATTAATGTGGAAATCGACCTCTCTATGCGGTGGTAATCCTGGTAGCTTCTCAGGAAATACCTCGGGAAAATCCCGCACAACCCGTACATCCTTTAATTCCAACGCTTCCTCCTTCAACTCGAACCAGATCATGAAGACCTCGTCCCCCTTCATATGAGCTTTTATAACCTGGACGGAAGATAACATCATGCGGGGCGCGAAGCCAATACCTTGAAAGATGACGTCAGAGTCTCCATGCCTCAAATAGATCCGCTTCTCCGCGCAGTCGATCCTCGCGAAGTGCCAATCCAGCCATGCCATGCCCAAAATGATGTCAAACTCCGGCATTCTCAGAACCGTGGCCGGCGTATCAAAGGCTTTCCCATCAATAAATAACTCCAATTCGCACTTGGCAGTCGCGATCATCTCCGAGCCGTCCGGAAGGCGTACTCGTCGGGCTATTCCCGTGAAGTACTGAACATCCCCCACGTCTTTTATAAAATCCTCGGACACAAAAGAGTGTGAGGCACCGGTATCGAACAGCGCATAGGCCGTCTTCCCGCCAATAATCACGGTGCCTAAGTGCCAACGACCAAAACTTATTGCTAGTGTCTAATAAGTTCTAAGCAATTCATGTTAAACCATGCAAGTATGTAAACTAATTAAATCATACCTGCAATCACATCTTGTGGGTTCCGTTCCTGCGCCATATCAAGCGCGTACACTTGATCCCGGACCGGTCCGGGGTTTCCTCTTGGCGGTCCTCGTCCTCGACCACGCATATATCCCCGTCCTCGTGGAGCTGGTGGAGGGAGAGCAGGAGGGAGAGCAGGAGGGACGTTCCCATATAGCTGTGGGCAAAAACGTCGGATGTGGCCCGGCTGGTTGCATTCGAAGCACACCAGACCACGACGCCCTTCAGGTTGTTGAAATCGCTGAGGCTGTGGGGGTGGAGGCAACGCAGGCGGCTGCGGAACTGGATGCTCCACCCTATAGTTTCGGTGGACACGCCCTCCACCTCTTTGATAACCTCTTCCTCCTCTGAAGTCCCGTCTCCTTCTATTACTTGGGCCGGCTTCCATCACGTCCTCCGCAGGCCTCTTACTACATCCCATGTGGTCCGCCTCCAATCTTTTCGCCATATCAATGATCTCCGCCAAGCTACCATCCGCTATAAACAAAAGGGACTGCCTTAGGGGATCTCGCAGCCCTTTATAGAAGCGCTTGGCATAACCTCTGTCATCCAACTCATAAGAGTCCGCAAACCTTGCGAGATGCTGGAATTCCCGCTGGTATTCTGTAACCGACTTTGATCCCTGCTTTAGTAGAAGGAACCTCTGCTCAAGCTCATCTCGGGCCGATGTAGGGATAAAGTGCTCCAAGAAAACGTCCGAGAATTCACTCCAACTTATCTCTGTGTAGATCCGGCCTTGGAAGGTAGAGCCCATGAGGGACTTCCACCACCTCTTTGCATGTAAGTCCAAGACAGACACTGCCAATGTTACTGCCATGTTGGCCGGGCAACGGATACCAGCCAACAACTCTTGTATCGTGTCTAGCCATTCCTCTGTACGTACGGCTGACTCCGTCCCAAGGTAGACGGGAGGGGAGAGAGCCCGAAAGGTGCTCAGCTAGTTGGAGCTCGGGGCCTGTTGTTGCACCGGAGCCTGCTGTGCCTTAAAAGCATCAAGGATGGCGGTAAGCGTTTGCCCCAACTCAGACTGTTGGAACTGAGTGGGTATGGGAGGGGTAGGAGTACCCCCCATCGGCTCAACATGCAGTGGAACATCACGTACACGCCAAATTTGTGGTCAGGTTGGCTAAACTTAAGGTCAAAGTTGGACAAACTTAATGTGAATTACATATGGGCACACCACTGCTTCCGCTAAGTCAGTTTGTCCCCAAACTGACTAATCAAACGGGGGTGGCACCATTGTTGAATGACTTCTTAGTTGAGGATCATGGCAAACTGATACCATTTGTAAGACCCCTCCTCCCGGATCCCAAAACATGGCACGAAGGGGGAGTCTTATGCCCGGAACAGCCGCCTTGCGGTAGCATTAGCACACGGGCTAACCTGTACCACAAGACGCCTATCCCGCCGGCTACAACAATATCAATAAATCATGCCAACCCAACCAAATAAATAAACATGAGAAGTCAAATCCACACTAAGTCATAATGTCCAAATACATCAATAATGAGAAGCTAAAACATGCTTCTACAATATATCAGAGTACAGCTAAACATTGCCCAAACGGGCTACATCAGAGTATCAAAAACTAACATCAGTAACAGACGGTATCGATGGCACCGTCACATCAGGCCCTGTCGTCCTGGCCTGGCTGTCCTGCGGCGTAGTCTGCGGCTGCTCTACCTGCGGCGTGACCTCCTAAAAAGGAAGACGTAGCAACCGTTAGTCGAAACGACTAAGTGGTTTCACATCCGCTCCCCCGGCGACTCCTCGGCACCGGGCGGAGAAAAGGAACAAGAGTATAGTATATGTAACAAGTAAGCAAGTAAAGGAAGTGCAAACAGGTGGCAGTAGTGTAAGAGAAACAGTATCATAATCAGCATTTATATAAGAGCTACAACTAGACTAGCCAGTATAAGAGCTACAACAGGAAAGTAACTTAACTTATAAGAATGCCCATACAAACTTATAAGTTAAGGATCGGGTTACATAAAAGTAACTCATCGTATAAGAGTGCTCATACAAACTTATACGATGAGGATCTTGTTGTGCAATGATATGAAATGCTATGAATGCTATGCAATGACTCACCCATGCACACCCATGCAATTGCTATGTCGACACAGACTATAGTTCCCACTTTTCGAGCAGGTAGCTAACCTCTCAGGCATCAGCCGCCGTGGCCAGGCGGTGACAGTAGAACGGGCACTTCTACTACTAGGCGGGTATCACACTACTTCACCTAGGCCTCCGTACGCCTCAACGCTAAGAACACAACAGCGGAGCCCATGCGTACTATGGCCCAGCGGGGTCTTGGGTAGATGTGCACCAAGAACACAGCCCGAACTGGCCTTGTGTGACCCGAAAGGGGCCTCGGAAGAAAGCACGAGGACACAGCCCAACCGTCCACATGGTCGGAGGGGCCTCGGGAAGTGAACACCGAGGACACAGCCCAAACCGACCAAGTCTAACTGCCAACTCCCGTCGGTGTGACGACTGGCGAGCCCGTAGACCTGCCACACTATCCTTAACCCGGGATTACGACACCGCGTGTCGACTCACACCACATGCAATTTCACACCAACATCACATGGAAGGGGCCTCGGAAGCAAGCACGAGAGCACCGCCCAACCATCCATCCACACCTCATCTCAACACAACCAAAACAAGTGGCGGTCAACACCGCACTCACAAACTTACACAATACTACCCATAGGGAGACGACTCTCTAAGTATTGGACTACCAAATTCAATCCACTAATCAACATACACATGGCCATAGTTTAATCTTCTATATGTCATTCCATATGAACTCTACATAAGACTTATATGATGCGCATATGTTATAGTTTAACAACATCTTATCAATTCGATTCGATTAAACATAAAGGAAACCATCCAAACCTCAAGACATCTTGCGATAAGAAATCAGTTGTATGCATTCCAAATAATAAACACCATCATTCACAGTTCTTCGGTGAGTAGCACAAATTATTTAATCTTGACAGAATTCCACCGACTCTAATTGCACTTTATATAAAACCAGAATTCTAAGTGTATCACTAATCTGGATAGCAAATTCAACTGGAGTTTCCTGAAGTTACAGGAGTCCAGTAGAGGCGTGTAACCCCTCGTTGGAAAGGTCTTTTCATGATCTACAACTTTCATATTCAGGTCACAACCCAGATCTGACAATAACTTACTCGAAATCGGCTTCGAAGTTCGCTGCGCACAGAACACGATTTCTGTGTACAGGAAATTGCCGGACAGCAAACTCGATTAGGTTTTCCCGGGGCCACAGACATCACCTGAAGTCGTGCAACCACTCGTTGGAAAGGTATTTCCAAGGGCCACAACTTTCGTGTTTAGTCGAAAGCCCAGATCTGCCATTATCCTACATAAATAGGGCCTAGAAGATCGCTGTGCGCAGAATACAGATTCTGCGCGCATCTTAAAGGAAAACGAACGGCATCGGTTCGTCTTCCTCCTCAAGGCGATCGATCCTAAGTTTTCCAGAAATATTCTCCTCCCTTATTCAACCTCAAAGGCCATAAACTCCTCACGAGACCATCCACCCATCGTCATATTGAAGAAAAGGGGAAGGGTTGAAGAGATCTAAAATCTAGAACACAAGTTCTAACATGGCCTAACCTAGAAATCTTCTCCTCTCCATCAAGACTCTCTTGAGTCGATGTCTCTCCTAAGGCATAACTATAGATCTAGCACCAAGGGAGAGGGTAGGAAACTCACATTGACTCCAGCGGTACCACCATTTCCGGCCATGGATCGCGTAGTTCTCCTTGGCGGCATCTTTTCTTTCGCGGCGATGACGGATCTCCTTCGGTAAAACTTGCTCCTGCAGTTTTTCTCTCACCAGGAAGTCTCACAGGAAATAGGGGAAGGAAAAGAGAATGAAAAATGGCTAGGGTTTCTCTGCCCCTTATAAGCAAAATGTGACACGGGTAGGGACACGGCCGTGTCCGTACCCGTGTCCTGCTTCCGCGAAACGGCCGTGGCGGTTTCCATGTCGGTTCACTGTTTGACACGGGTAGGGACACGGCCGTGTCCCAACCCGTGTTCACATGACACGGCCATGTGCCTGGCCGTGTCATTGGCCGTGTGCATCTTCAGTTACATCTCGCCACTTCTCGTCGAGCCCAACTCGGCGCACACGGGTAGGGACACGGCCGTGTCACTACCCGTGTTCCCCACTCGACGATTCTCGACGACTCTCGACGATTTCGACACGGCTCGTCGAGCTCAACTCGATGCACACGGGTAGGGACACGGCCGTGTCACTACCCGTGTTCCCCACTCGACGATTCTCGACGACTCTCGACGATCTCGACACGGCTCGTCGAGCTCAACTCGACGCACACGGGTAGGGACACGGCCGTGTCACTACCCGTGTCACCTGATTTCTCCCCTTCTCCACAAGTGCAGCCCAATTCCCTGCACTTCTCAAGGCTCGAGTCAACCCACCTGACTCAAAACACACACACTAGGGGCCTAGAGCGATTCGGGACGTTACACCATCACCTCCATTGAGGTTGTGGTTGTAGCCAGGTGGCATCACAGCCGCCGGAGAGCCCTATTCCGGCAATCCCGATAGTCGTATTTTTGCGGAAAATCCAGGAAAAGTTCCCTTTATATCGGGCTAAATTGAGCCCGAACCTTGGCCCTAGAGATTCCTAAGATCTACCCATGAAAGAAGGAGTGGAGGAGGACCTTGCCAGCAGCCTGAAGTCGAGAAGATCGTCGGAAAGCCATCTTTGAAGGCGGCGCCGCTCGGTTTCTGCAACTACACAGTTGGGAGGCACGGTTTCTTCAGGTAAGGACTGGGAAATCACCCTCTCGGCCCACTGAAGGTGTTTAAAGCCTCAGATGGGGAGGGGAGATGTTGGTTCATCAATGGCCATTATGGCCATTAATGGCTACATTCGACCATGGTAGAGGGGGCTGAACCAGGCCCTTGGTGGCCAGGGAAGCTGCTGGAAACTTCTCCCCTTCTATAGGGGAGTTGAATTCAGCCATTAAAGGTGGCCTTTGGCCTCCCCTTGGCCGAGCCCCTTCCTTCCCTCCTCTTCATTTTTTCTCTCTCCTTCATAACCATGGAAATGAAGCTCACTCTCTCTCCTAGTCACCAAGTTGACTTGGTCTATCTGGAGGTCTATTGGCATCCCATCCATACACATCATCTCCTAAAGAAGCCACATGAGGGGGCTTGAACTTGGACTAGCCTATTTGGGCTAGGTTGACCCAAGGTAGGCTTGGGTTGACCTTGGTCTTTTTGACCTTTTTGGTTGCCCCTAAAGAGTCCATGGTGACTCATTGATCTCCCCTAAGGTCTAGGTAGGGTTGGATAGGCTGACTTGGCATTTTGGAGGTCACCTGTCCCTTGGTAAGGCCACTTTGACCTCTTTAGGGCTAGAGCTGACTTGGGTCAACATGACCATTTGGGTTGACCCCCAGGGGTACTTGGTTACCGCATGGCCTCCTTTGAGGTCTAGGAATGTTTATGTAGGGTTACCTTGCACTTTGGAGGTGACCTACCCTTAGTAAGTGTACTTTGACCAGATTAGGGCTTGAGTTGACTTGGGTCAACTTAGCCTCTAGGGCTGACCCCAATGTGTCCTTAGTGACCCATTGACCTCACTTTAGGTCTAGGAAGACCTGGGAAAGGATGGTTGGGCACATTAGCGGTCAACTGCCCTTTGTTAGGGCATCTTGCCCAATTTAGGTCTATTGTGGTCCTAAGTCAAATCGACCACTTTTGGTTGACTCCAATGGACCCTTAAGGCTTTAGTGGACCCTCTGATAGGTTAGTGATGTTGTGGTGGGGTCATGGGGTCATGGTGAAGCCCTAAGGTCAAACCCTAGGTTTTGTGATGAGGTTGTGCCACAGGTAGACCAAGGTGATTCTCACCTTGGCCTTTTATCACTTGGCCCCTTTTAGCTTGCTTGGGTTTTATCATGACCTAGTCATGACCAAAACCACTCTTAGGGGTCTAGTTGGAAATGGGATGTTACACCGGACTAGCCTCTGGCACTACCTCAATCGAGAAATCGATCTCCCGTCGAGGAGGTGCTCCAGGTAGCTCGTCAGGAAACTCATCCTCGAACTCTGCCATTACTGACACATCTCCAAGTGACAGCCTGGAATGGCAAACCTCCAACAATGCTACAAGAGGTACTCCTCCCTAGTAAACTGCCTGCACCAACTATATGGTCGTAATCAGGGAGCAGGCCACTCCACTAAGGCCCTCGAACTTAACTTCTGTCTGCCCTTCACTTCTCAGGGTCACCACCTTAGATAGGAAGTCGATACTGGCATGCTGCTCTGCAAGACAGTCCATTTCCAATATCAAATCGAACCCAACCAACAGTAGAACCACCACTATCAACATGAAGTCAACTACGTCCATACTCCAACAAATGCGCACCTTCGCCCTGCTAGTCATGGAAGACCATTTGGGCATGCGCACCTTCAACTCTACAACAGCCGAGAATGGCTCAACTCCAATCCTCCTGATAAAGCTTTCCGCAAGGAAGGATTGATGCGGTTTACAACCAGTGTACCGGTCGCACAAGTAAAATAAAATGGGCGAATTTTCCCAAGTATCGATCTCTCAAGGAACACAGTAAGGTGGAGTTAATTTTGAGGAGGACTTGAGATTGAAGTCCTTAGGTCGGTGTTTACGAAAGAGGTTTTGATTGTTTGTGGAAAAAGAAAGTAAAACACTAATAAACCACTCATATGCAATCTCATTATACAATGCTTCGCGAGGCGGATGGACGAGTAGGCTTGTGGATGTGGTGGTGAGAACGGCAGAATGGGGGCCGTGCACACCTCTTCGCAATGCACGCCACTAGCAATTACTAGTGCGGTACTGTGTGGTGGAGGATGGATAAGGGCGCACCTCAAGAAAATAACGTGAATACAAAATCACATAGACATGATTGTATACAAACGTATATCAAATTAAGCACATTTCATCAAATACATAGACATCAAACTACAATATCAACAACAAAAGAAGAAGAGAGTGTGAAATCGATCGGATCCGAAGTATTGCTGATGATTCACGAAAGGAATCGCTGGGTTGTCAATCAGCATCCGAGCTCGGTCCTCAACTACGTTTGGGGTAGAAGAGGTTGTCACTAACTCCCAATGGACCCGTCTTCTTCGTGTCACGATCTGGTGTAGGATGACACAAACTCCTCCGATCTTAATGATGAAAGCTAGGTCAAACACTTCTTGGAGCTTGAGGATGAAGGAGGAGACCGAAAGGAAGTTCTAGCTTGAATTTAGCATTGAAAGCTTGCCCGGAGCCCCTCCATTCGGTGGAGGAAGAAGGAGATCGGCGGAACCCTTCTCGGAGATGAAAACGGCGGAGAAAAAGTCCATAATTCAGAATTAGGGCAGAACATGCATATTTATATATTGCAGAAATTATAGTGCACACGATCAGCGGCGCACGACCAGTGGTCGTGCGCACTGTATCCTGTGATAGTGCGTATTGGCGTGGCAGAACCTTGTAAAAATGGAATCAATTCACACGATCAATGGCGTACGACCAGTGGTCGTGCTCACTATGTCCTGTGATAGTGCATATTGTCATGACAGAACCTGGTAAAAAATGGAATCAATGCACATGATCAGTGGGGCACAACAAATGGTCATGTGCTAAGAAATCCACTGAGTGTGCGCGTGTAAAAATGCACGATCAGTGGCACTTAGGCATAAATGGGCCCCAAACCAACACAGAGCACCCACACAACCCCTGTACCTGCAGGAAAAACTAACCACTGATATGTGCAGACATTTCAGGAGATCACAATAAGAAGTACAATCAATAAAAGTAACAAAATATACAACCACGGGCATATAAGTGCACTTCCTATGGAAATAAAGATTAGATGAAACATATATGGTAACGAACTAAAATTGAAGTGCTAGTGAAAGAAAACTAACCCAGATGAGTCCGAAAATCTGTATATAAGTAAGACTCATCACAACACCAAACTTACATGTTTGCGCATCCCAAGCAAATAAAATCTATGCAGATAGGGAAAATAAACTAGCTAACATAGAAATTGAGATACAGAGTACCATGCAATGTCGTATGCACACATGCGTAAAAATATAATAGAGGAAATTTCTAAGTATACAAAATAGTTTATACTTTTCACAATGCGTATCAAGATTTTATTACCACTCAAAAATGGAATCACGCTGAATCTTTTGGTCACTCGTAGTGAGAAAGTAGACCGGCCACTCAAGTGAGCATTGCCAAAGACCGGAGCTCAGGATCACCTCCATAGAAATCCATCAATGTCGGGTCCATATGCTTGACCGTTCACACAATCTCCACGGTTCTAGTTCGACTCAAACGTGAATCTGTATCACTTTAGGATAATAGATGGGCTTGGGTTTCAGTGAGGTAAACAAAGATAAATATGAAGGCCACGCACCTATCCCAAATTAGCTAGCATAAAAAAGAATCAATCTGCTAAACAAAATACATGCGGGTAGACCACACCCTCAGACTTAATTTTTAAAATATGGGTGTGTGCACCGCCTGCTCTAAATACAATCTCATCTCAAATAGAATTTTCAATTATACTTTTACTTTTCACTTTTATTTTTCACAATTAATTTATATATATTTTTTTCAAATCATCTTTTGAATTTAACAATTTCTACAAATAAAACTTTGGAGCACATCCACATATTCACAAGGAATATCACCACATCAACACCACAAAATGAAAATGTAAAATAGTAAAGCTCGACTTGGGTGTGCGACTAGGATCGGCTATGAGGCTTTGGTGAAATAATGGTGGAGCATAATCAAAAGAAGGGGTAGGCACAACGGGGATAGCGAGGATAAGACGTTAGGAACGGTACAAAGCTCAACCGGGCCAAAATGATGGCCTACATCACGCTCATGCTTGACTAACAATGCACCAATGCTTCGAGAGTAGCTTGGTGCAATTTCTTAGCCACCAAGAAAGATGATCCTTCCACCCGACTCGAGCAAAATGATTCTAGTGACGGCTACACACATCCCTACACTACCGTTCGATTCACATCGAATCCACCAATTTTTGATTAAAATAAATAGCGTTTACGCAATTAGAAAAATATAAACTATAGGCATACAAAAAAATTAAATCTAATCCAATTTCTACTCGAGACGAGAGCACTTGATTAGGAGCACTGCAGGAGTACCATTTACTCTGTCTCACAATCCTATGCCAACACAATAATTTTTCTAAATCATACAAAAGAAACGAGTTTAACTCGCAACACACTAACAGCTAAGCACGCGCTCATGTGAGTGCAGTGGTGTGCGATGCAATAAACTAATAAAAAGAACAATAAAAGCTTCTAGTATGCAAATGAATTGTGTGCGTGCAAAAGATAACAAATATTGGCTCTCCCCCAGACTTAAACTAAGCCACACCGCATATGATATTGAATTAAAATCAGATAGAGACAAGTGAAGAGGTTACCCAATGCTCAGCTAGTGAGCATACCAGAAGACGCGTGAAAAATAGAAGTAGGTCCGCCAAATGAAGAATCACAACCCCGCCAATACGAATTTGCCATGAGTACCTGTAGGGGTGAGCTCCGAGAAACAAAAGAAAAATAAACAAAATACAAAGAAATAGTAAAACTAAGATAGACATGAAAAATAAAATTACAGGAAACGTAAGATAACTACTGTGGTTATAGTCCTCCCAGCACGACTTATTAAATTTTATACATTTCTAGCTAATGGGCCTATAAAACGAAAAGTGCACAGGTAACTATTCCATAATCAGTTTCTGTAACGTGTATCGATGCGGCAATAAAACAGTTACCCCTCTACCCAAATAATCATACCTGCTCCTCATAGGCAGAGGAAATAGGAAGTAAAAAGTGGAGGAGCGCTGGTCCTCACTCATCTCACCACAAAATAAATCCTTGACCAGCAAGGTATCATCTACAGGGAGATGACAGGAGGAGAGGGCAACTAATGGAGCTTTCTTAATAGAGGAGGAATCAACCTCCTCGTGAAAGAGGATGTTATCATCCATGACTCGAGCTGAAATCTCCAATTCCTCCTGAAGCACCTGCGAAGACTCAACCCCCACAGGCTCAGATACAGAAAGGGGATCAAGAAATAATTGAGATGAAAAACTAAAATAATCAAAAATAGGGGGAGTGGTCCCGATCTCACTCCTAGCAGGATCCAAGCAGAAATCATCATCGTTGTCATTTGAGTCATAGCGAGGGTAATCTGAGAGCTCAAGGTGCTCGGATGTGGTTTGGACCTCCTCATCCGACAAGGAAATGAAAACTTCCTCATCAAAAAGTATCTCCTCATTATCCCACCTCGGTGCGTCATCATGTTCCAAGGTGTCACACTCTCCATTGTAGAGAATAACATCCTCGTCCCACATTGGTCCAACCTCAGGCTCTGAATCAGTCTTTGGCATAACATCATCAACTGACTCACTAAAAATTGTGATAAATAATTCTTGCAAAGAAAGCGGAGGAACAACAACATCAAATAAAATATGTGTGGGTTCCTCCGGGTGTGAATCCAAAAGAGTGAAAGAATGCATCGGGAGAGACAGCACCAGAATGTCGTCACACTGATCAGCCGAAAGTCTGATGGGTATATACACAACATTCCCCCATAGATAAGGTGGTACTGCGAATACATCATCAGAATCAAAAGGGGCAGCCAATTGAGAGGTGGATGGAATGAATCAGATAATCTGTTCATCATCCTCCTCCAACTAGCACTGAAATTCTATGCAATCTTTCAACACGTGCTCGGTGCCACGACAACACAAACACCGCTTTCCATTACACCTCAGTCATAGTGGGACCGAAGAGGAATAAGAAAAAGGTGAAGCCGTAAAAGATAAGTGACCATAAGACTTGGGAATGGTGTATGAAGTACAATAAGAGGATGGTGCTCCATACACTGAACCACGAGAATTATGCTCACTATGTTCAGTGGGGCACTCATCACTATCATGCATATAATCCCCGCACCATATGCAATGAATATTCATATAAGAAAACATGGTGCAACAAGAAACAATTCACCAACAGAAATATTCTAATCAAAAATTAACTACACACTAGCAGATAAAAGAAAAGGAATGCCTGCAGCTGAAAAATTAAAACAAGGAGCAAAGAAAAATAAGCAACAAATTATAAAAACTAAAGCAAAGAAGAAACATGAAATGAACAAAGGAAAAGGGCTTCTATCTCCTATCTCCTTATCCAAAAACTCACACGACTGTGTTCCCCGGCAATGGCGCCAATAACTTGATGCGGTTTAAGGTAAGTGTACCGGTCGCACAAGTAATATAAAATAGGCGAATTTTCCCAAGTATTGATCTCTCAAGCAACATAGTAAGGTGAAGTTAATTTTGAGGAGGACTTGAGATTGAAGTCCTTAGGTCGGTGTTTACGAAGGGGTTTTTGATTGTTTGTGTAAAAATAAAGTAAAACACTAATAAACTACTCCTATGCAATGCCGCTACGTAATACTTCGCCAGGCGGATGGAAAACTACACGGTCTGCTATGCATCAAATCGCTAGGTGGATGGACGAGTAGGCTTGCGATGAGGTCGTGAGAACGGCGGAATGAGGGTCGTGAGAACCTCTTCCCTATGCACTCCACTAGCATTTGCTAGTGTAGTACTGTGTGGTGGAGGATGGATAAGGGCGCACCTCAAGCAAATAACCTGAATATAAAATAACATAGACATGATTGTACACCAACGTATATCAAATTAAGCACACTTCATCAAATACATAGAAATCAACAAAAGAAGAAGAAAGTGTGAAATCGACTAGATCTAAAGTCTTACTGAGTATTCACGGAATGAATCGTCAGGTTGTCAATCCACGTCCTAGCTCGATCCTCAACTACGTCCGTGGTAGAGGAGGCTGTCACTAACGCCAAATGGACCCATATTCTTAGTGTTACGATCCAATGAAGGATGACACAAACTCCTCTGAGCTTGATTATAAAAGCTATGTCAAACCCTTCTTAAAGCTAAAGGATGAAGGAGTAGGCCGAGAGGAAGCTCTGGCTTGAATTTGGCGCTGATAGCTTACCTGGAGCCTTTCCATACCATGGAGGAAGAAGGAGTCGGCGTAACCTTACTCGGAGACGAAAACGGTGGAGGAAAAGTCCAGAATTCGGAATTAGGGTGGAACCTGCGTATTTTTAGATTGCAGATATTATAATGCATATGATCAATGGAACACGACCAATGGTTGTGCGCACTGTGTCCTGTGATAGTGCATATTGGCATGGCAGATCCTTTTAAAAGATGGAATCAATGCACATAATCCGGGCGCACGACCAGTGGTCGTGCGCACTGTGTCCTGTGATAGTGCGTATTGGCATGGCAGAACCTGGTAAAAAATGGAATCAATGCACACGATCAGTGGCACAAGACCAGTGGTCGTGCGCAAAGGAAACCACTGAGTGTGCGGGTGTAAAAATGCACGATCAGTGGCCCGTAGGCATAAATGTTCCCCAAACCAACCCAGAGCAGCCACACAACCCCTGTACCTGCAGGAAAAACTAAACACTGATATGTGTAGACATTCCAGGCGATCACAATAAGAAGTACAATAAATAAAAGTAACAAAAATATACAACCACGGGCCAATAAGTGCACTTCCTATTGAAATAAAGATTAGATGAAATATATACGATAACTAACTAAAAGTGAAGTTCTAGTGAAAGAAAACTAGCCCAGATGTGTCCGAAAGTTAGTATATAAATAGGACTCATCAAGGAGTGTGACACTCTCATATCAAATAATACCCTAGCGGGGTACCCAAAGACTAACACAATGCCTAAAACATAGGCACATGCAAAAATGATCATGAAGGTGTACGATTAAAGATTAATTCAAACTTTCATACATGTCACCAGATCGGATTGGCGGATCGCTTCCTGCTGCCCAAGGTTATACACCCTTAGCTGCACGATTTGGAAATGAGAAGCGCTAGACTCCGCCATCTTTCCTTTCTCTGTTGTGCTGGGCCCGGAGCGCACCGACAAATCTTATCTCGGCTCCTGCTCCGCGGCACCCTCAGGACAGAAACGAGCTATGTGTCCCGGTTTGCCACACTTAAAGCACGTTCATGGTCCCTTGAAGCGATACCACCCTGACAACGTACTATCCTTCTCCCAATTCTTGTAGGGATGAGACTTCTTTTTCAACTTACTCCCGTAAGTTCTTACTTGAGATGGAGAAGACTTTCCTTCTCCCTTCTTGGCCGCAAAACCCTTGCGACATTCGGTTCGCTCCAAATCTCTCTCCAACGTTCTGGCAGACTCAACCAACTCATTAAAACCAACATTCTTCATAGATATGAGTGGTTGCCTCAGATTCTCCCTCAATCCATGGTAGAAGAGGTTGTCCCTCTCCACATCATCAGCCATGGTCGTTCAAGCATAACGACCCAACCGAGTAAACTCCTGAACATACTCGTCCACTGTTTTGTCCCGCTGAACCAAGTTCAGAAATTGCTTCTGAAGGGATAGCCTTCTAGACACAGGAATGTACTTCTTCAAGAAAATATTCCCGAATTCTTCAATGGACAGGGTGCGTCCAGGAAACTGGCAACCATTATGGCTCACCCACCACAACTTATCATCATCTTCCAGCATGAAACTTGAAAACTCAACTTGCTTCTCTACCGGCGCCTCGGCCTCTCTCAGCAGTTCTTGAGTCCTTGCCCACCAATCCTCCACATCGGTCGGCATGTCGATGCCCTTGAATGTTGGAGGATGGATGGTTAAGAAGTACTTCATCTGTCGGTATCCATGTCCGACAGCCACTCTTTCTACAAACGGCTGTGCTTGCCTGGCTCCTCTGCCTTGAATGACGGTTGTCGTATCAACGGTAGTAGGAGTTGCTACCTGCGCAATAGGGTTCACAGCTTATGCTACTATAGCAGCTTAGGCTGCCACCATTGCTTCTACGAGCATGCGACAAAAATCAGCCGGGGTTACCCCCATGCCCAAGGGACCCTGAACAATAGCTCTACTCGCTGAAGGCTCTTATCTTGGCCTCGACGTCCCTGCCTTGTCGCTTGCACCCTAAGCAAAAGCAAGGTAAAATAAGAATCAGCCTCTATTCATAAGACTTAGACACTAGGATACTCACGGTCCCGCGATACTCCTATGTGGATAACTTCTTAACGCAATTTGTATAGGACATTCATCCACGATGACATACCTTGGACACCAACCTCTCCTCTTATAGCAAATTGTAACACCTCCCCTATAATGACCGTATAATATGGCTCCGATCGGGACCCCATAACATACAGACGCCACAACTTAGGCATTATAAGATGATATAAACTACCCAACTCAAAACTCAGACTAAAAACAACAGAAACAAAAGAACAAAACAAGAAGTTATCCACTAACACATGAGTATCAACACGGCCTTATGTCCTTACAACATTTTACACTCCAAATTTCAACCATAACATTAAGTGTCAATGAGCATAAGCACTCCTAGGCTACCTCGGCGTGCAAGCCGGAAAATATAGTGCATAAAGCATTACATTCCACAAAATAGAGCTATAACACTTCTTGAGGCTTAGGCATTTTTGGCCAGCGAGCTTGCTCCCGCTTGCGATCCTTGCCCTGTAAAACTTTGGTTGTAACACGGGTCAACAAAGACTGACCTCAACTGTGCAACCAACACATCTCCTCCCGATCATCACTAGCGGACCCCGGGGCACTCCATCACCCTGTAGGTCAACACTTCGTATGCAAAATACAATAACATGTAAAGCTATAAAACATGTTTGGATGTCACATACAGCAAACACGTTTCTATGTTGAGCATATAATAAAAAGGGCCTACATTGCAGCATGAATGCAATCCAAGGTTTCACCCAAGGCCCCCTAAAGCATATGCTTATAACACATCATCACATCGGGTAATCTAAATTCCTCATCGGCGTTCAAGCCGCAAACGCAAGGGTACTCTAAATTCCCCCAAATGACATACAAACTGAAATCACAAGGGTACTCTAAATGTAACACCCCCGATTTTTTTTCGATGATTTTATTTGATTTGATATCATAATATTTATGATGTCAGTGCATTACCCTTTTTACATCATGTTGTCATCACTGTACCGTTAGTGCGTTTTCGCGTCCGTTTGATCTGATTGACCAGATTTTTGAGATTTTCAACGAAACTGAAAGTTTTCGAGTTGATGAGTTAAGTTTTGTGGTTTTCACTTCGACATTCAATTTTTAGCTTCACTGTTTGCCTTTGGTGCAAGTTTCGTTTAATTCGGTGAGCGTTTGGGCTTCCGTTCTGAGTCTTCTCGAGCAGCTATGGCTCTACTCGAATAGCCCGTTTCAGATTTTGGTCAGATGCCATTTTGAGTGTCAAAACTGCGTTGAAGCAAAAAATGGCAAACATGAAATCTGTTCGTCTCGTCGAGATATACAACTTTCATGTTGACCAATTTTCGATTTGAAGCCGTTTTGAATCTCTAATGTTGTTTTTCTGCTAGAACTCGAGTGTTGAGCAGCTACTCGAGTGTATTATGCTACTACTCGAGTAATGAGTAATGACTGCTACTCGAGTATATTATGCTACTACTCGAGTAGGTAAGCTAGTACTCGAGTAGGTATGTTGCTACTCGAGTAGGTATGCTGCTGCTCGAGTAGATATGTTGGAACTCGAGTGGTTCATGTTGCCACTCGAGTAGACCGTTGATGTTTGCGTTAGGGTGTCGTTTTGAGATTCAAAACGGCATTGTATTAAAACATAGATAACATGAAATTTGTTAGTCTCGACGAGATCTACAACTTTCATGTTGACCATTTTTTGATTTGAAGCCGTTTTGAATCTCTAATTTCATTTTTTTCTGCTGGAACTCGAGTGTATTATGCTAATACTCGAGTAATACATGTTGGAACTCGAGTAATGAGCTGATACTCGAGTATATTATGCTACTAATGGAGTAGGTAAGCTGCTACTCGAGTAGGTATGCTGCTACTCCAGTAGGTATGCTGATACTCGAGTAGATATGTTGGAACTCGAGTGGTTCATGTTGCCACTCGAGTAGGCCGTTCCTATGTGCGTTCGGCTACCGTTTTGAAGGTAAAACGGTGTCGTATCAAAAAATGGATAACATGAAATCTGTTCGTCTCGACGATATCTACACCTTTCATGTTGACCATGTTTTGATTTGAAGCCATTTTGAACCTTTAAATTCATTTTTTCTGCTGAAACTCTAGTGTTGAGCTGCTACTCGAGTATATTATGCTACTACTCGAGTAATACATGTTGTAACTCGCGTAATGGGCTGCTACTCGAGTATATAATGCTACTACTCGAGTAGGTATGCTATTACTCGAGTAGGTATGCTGCTACTCGAGTAGGTATGCTTCTACTCTAGTAGATATGTTGGAACTCGAGTGGTTCATGCTGCAACTCGAGTAGGCCGTTCCAGTCTGCGTTCGGGTGCTGTTTTAAGGGTCAAAATTGCATCATATCAAAACATGATTAACATAAAATTTGTTTGTCTCGACGATATCTACATTGTTCATGTTGACCACGTTTCGATTTGAAGCCGTTTTGAGGTCCTAATTTTATTTTCCGCGCACCAAAATAAAATAGTATGTTTTTTGACAAAACTTTTTATAAATACCTATATATATATACGTATACTTAGAATTAGAAATGACCCCACTCTTCATTTAGGACTTCTTCTTCTTCTTCACTGAACCAAACCAGAACTGAAGAAACGTGAGGATGGCGATGGCGGAGCATGGGATTTTGTGATCCTTCCGGTCGCCACCGACGGAGTTCCGGTGCTCGAAATCTTTGATTTGAAAAGCTCTCGGCGAGATCTACGCCACCATGGTAATTTTGTTTTCACATTTCTTGAGATTTTTCGTTAGGGTTTTTTGGCCCTAACTTCTATTTCGTCCACTCTTGTCCAGATTTCGGCTTATCTCGTCTCCCTTAGTCCTGATCTGCCACGAGGTGTGATTTGGAGGCTTTCTTTGATTAAGCAAAGGCAAGTGGCTCTTTTCCTCTTCGTTTTCTTAAGTTCTTATGGTAAGACTTTCATCTTATGTTAATGTTCCTGGTTCCTTCAGAATATAAGATGTTTAAATTGTTTTTTTGGCTTACGCTTAGGGTAAATTTTTCGACGTCGTTGAGCATCGGATGCGTTGCGCTTACTTTAGGTCGATTGTACGTCGTGGTCTTCGATTTAGTGTTGTAATACTTAGGTGTTGTGCCAATTTTGAGATGGTGATGTTGGGGGTATGAGTGTTGGTTGTGGTTAGCATACCTCCCAACCGGGAGGCCCCTTCTTTCTGTGGATCATCACAGTTGGGGTATGCTTAGATTCTCCTTTCCTAGACTGTTGGGTTATGGTTGGCCCAGTTTGGCCATGTTTGTGGACCACAGTACCGACTGTGAGATGTTTGAGGATTCGGAGTTGGGCATAGGGCGCTTGAGGTCGTCGCCCTCTCCGGCCTGCAATGCAGTCATACCACGTGTTGATGATCCACCCTCTTCCAAGTCGTATTGTGATCAGTTGTTTTCTTGTGGTTTATGCTACAGTCTTGCTAAATTTTGCTGTTTATGCCAAGACTTGTTCACCTTCGCACTTGGTGCATTCTTTTAAAATTTAGAGGTTATGATAATGGCTAACCTTCCTCTATATATTCTATTTGGCTAATTATTGTTGTTTTCTTTTGCATTCTTCCTCCTTTGGTTAGGTTTGGTACACTCTCCTTTGTTTGGCTTACTCACTTGCTTACCTATTCTTTTGCCACTTGTTTTTTTTCTGCTTGCTGAGTTGTTCTTCTCTTGAATGCCTCAGGTTCAGGGCTGTAACACGCCCTATCCGTCGCATAGCATATAGCAGTAGGTCCTGCCGGGGCCCGACGCAATATACCACAGACAGACCGGGTGATTACTCAATGGAAACCATTCAACCAATCATAACGTCCTACACAGAGCATTCTAGCGGAAGTAGTTTTATAAGTTGCAATTAAAAGAACCCAGCAACAAGCATGAATGTCCACTAAATTTGCCAACAACGAATGAAGTACGTACACAAGTACTGGCCTTAAGACCTTACAAATGGTTTACTCTTAATATATATTTTCCATACCACGACACGCAGGTCGGTCATACATGAACAAAAGTAAGTAAACACTTCAATTAGGCCTTCAAGGGCCGGGTTCGCAATTTGGGCTTTAGCCCGCTATTGACCGCTTGGTCCAACATTACCTGCAAGCAACAAACCACCGCATGGTGGCAAACAAAAGCAACGGTCAGCAATGCTGACAAAATTATAACGATCTCGCACCCAATTCGGGGCGGCGATGCTCCTTCCTTGCACTTATTAGCAAAACCAAGTAGTATATAAATATACATTGCATCACAGGCGTTGGCTCGCACGACCACATACCTCGTGCACTCAGGGCACATTCTCGGTGAACATGGTCAAAGCCCGTCGACTCACCACCGTCCCCAGGACGGCCCAACAATGAGCAATTTATCTTCCTGACATGGGTCACGGTAATTTAAACCATAGGCTGCCGAGGACCCTCATCTATGCCAACAGCTCTAATCCGAACGACATAGAATGGGTACAGTTCCATCTAACCCTTGCTCACATCGCAACGGTAATTTAAACCATATGCACAGATCAAACTTCTCCGAGTCCCATTTCCATCACAAAATCACATAACCTGGTTATGTTCAAGTTGGCTCCCAGGCCACCAAGTTGGCAAGATCACGCATCTGCCCAATTTTCAGGGTGCACCTTAGGGTTAATCCACAAGGCTCCCTATTGCAATCTACCACGTAGAAAAACCCGAAAAACAAACAATCGCACGGAGTCTTCTCCGACATTTATGCAATGCAACATCACCGATCCAGACCAACATGTCCGGATAGGCTTCACACATCATGCCTATGTCCGTTCTCGTTTACGGACTCTACACAATGGGGACTATTCATGTCTACCCGAAGGAATGCCTCAAACTCACCGCAAACTCGCGAGAGCGGGCTTCCTATGCAAAAGAAGGAGAGCTTCACATGCTCAAGAAGAGAATCGTTACCCTAGCATTCTTCCTTGGCGCCATGAAAATATAAGCAGATGAAAAGCACCGCACTCTCTTTGCCTCCGTAGATCCGAAGTCAGTTCGCGATTTGGAGCTCCGAAGCTCCTCCAAAGACCGGATCTAAGCTTCTTCTTCCTCTTTTGCTCTCCTCTCTCTCTATACTTTAGAAAGAGAACCTCTCAAGAGAAATGAGGGTTTCAAGGGTCCAATCCCGTGTATATCTAAGAACTAACAGCCCCAAGCCGTCGGATCCCGAATTAAAGAAACGAACGGCCACGATCCAGATCTAAAATGCAGAATCTGGGCCGAACACGACCTGTGACACGCCGGTGTCCAGGGCCGTGTCCCTCATTCGCCGTCAAAATTGACACGTTTGGAAAAACACACGGGCATCCGACACGCCCTTGTTCGAGCTTACACGTCTGTGTTCCAACGGACACAGCCGTATGGTTGGTCGTGTGCCCCCATCGACACAACCCC
Source organism: Platanthera guangdongensis (assembly GCA_039583875.1). Lineage (NCBI taxonomy): Eukaryota > Viridiplantae > Streptophyta > Magnoliopsida > Asparagales > Orchidaceae > Platanthera > Platanthera guangdongensis. The sequence goes on along the minus strand of CM077148.1, from coordinate 59,969,711 downwards.
AAAATAACCCGAGTCTCACACAGGCCTTGGACACGCTCGTGTCCTATTTGACATGTCTGTGTCAAACCCGAACACGCCTGGGCTCCAGGCCGTGTTCACACTCTCGACACTTCGTCAAGTGAAGTTCATCGACCACACGACACGGCCTTGGACACGCCCGTGTCCTAGGCCATGTGCCTTGCCTCGACACATCGTCGAGCGAAAATGTCGACTCCCGGGCCGATCGTCGACATGGGCTCGACACGCCCTGAGACACGCCTGTAACACCCCCTATCCGTCGCATAGCATATAGCAGTAGGTCCGGCCGGGGCCCGACGCCATATGCCACAGACAGACCGGGTGGTTACTTATGGAAACCATCCAACCAATCTCAACGTCCTACACAGAGCATTCTAGCGGAAGCAGTTTGTATAAGTTATAACCAAGAACCCAGCATAAGAGCACGAATGTCCACTAACATGATAATAGGAATGTTGTTACAAAAATACCCAAATATTCGGCCTTAAGGCCTTACAGAATGTTTCTCTTGACTAATACATGATTTACAAACCTCGGCACGCAGGCCGGTCATACATGAGTAAAACAGAAAACATTTCCACTTGGGCCTTCGAGGGCCAGCTTCGCAAAAAGGGCTTTAGCCCGCTATTGACCGCTTGGTCCAGCTGCACCTGCAAGCAACAAACCACCGCACGGTGGCAAACAAAGCAACGGTCAGCAATGCTGACCAAATTATAACGATCCCGCCCCCAACTCGGGGCGGCAATGCTCCTTCCCTGCATTTCATTAGCACAAGCGAGCAATGCATATAACCATAGCCATTTCAACACAGACGTTGGCTCGTACGGCCACACGTCCCGTGCACTCAGGGCACATTCTCGGTGAACCGGTCGATGTTACGTCAATTAAAGCCATTAACATTCCGGACTCACCACCGCCACTTAGACGGCCATTCCTATGAGCAATTCGTCTTCATGGTATTGGTCACGTCAATTTAAGCCATTGACCACCGAAGACCCCCATTTATGCCAACGGCGAGTGCCATGTAACTTTAGGTCTCTCTAACCCGAACGACATAAAGCGGGTACGGATCCATCTAACCCGTGCTCACATCGCAACGACAATTTAAGCCATATGCGCGGGTCAAACTTTCACCGAGTCCCATTCTACCGCAATACACATAACCCCGTTATGTTCAAGTTGGCTCTCAGGCCACCAAGTTGGCAAGACCTCGTGTCCGCCCAGTTTTCCGGGTGCACCTTTGGGTTAGTCCCCAAGGCTCCCTGCTGCAATCTACCGCGTAGAAAACCCAAAAAACACCCAATAGCACGGAGTCTTCTCCAGCCTTATGCAATGCAACATCATCGATCCGGACTAACATGTCCGGGTAGGCTTCAACCAAAATGCCTACGTCCGTTCTCGCATACGGACTCTAAACAACGGGGACTTTACATATCTACCCGAAGGAACGCCTCCAACTCTTCGCAAACTCGCGAGAGAGGGCTTCCTATGCTAAGAAAGAGAGCTATCATGCTCACAAGTGAGGATCGTTACCCTTGCGTTCCTCTTTGGCGCCATCGAAATGTAATCGGATAGAAATCACCGCACTTGCGTTGCCTCCGTGGATCCGGAGTCGGCTCGCGATTCGGAGCTCCGAAGCTCCTCCAATGGCGGATCTAGCTCCTCTTCCTCTTGCCTTAGCTCTTCTTTCTCCAAGGGTTTGGAGAGAGGATAAGGTATGAAAAGTGAAGTTTTCCAAGTCAACTCACGGGTATATCCCTGCAGGAACATCCCCCAGCCGTCGGATCTCAACCTAAGGAAACGAACGGCTTTGATTCGGGGCTGAAATGCCCAATCTGGGCCGAACACGGCCTGGCACACGCCCGTGTCCAGGGCCGTGTGCCGCATTCGCCGTCAAAATCGAATCTTCTGAACCCGCACACGGGTATCGAACACGCCCGTGTTCGAGCTGACACGCCCGTGTTCCAGCTGACACGGCCGTGTAGCCGGCCGTGTACCCCATGATTTTCTCCCGTTCTCAACCCGAGCACTGCACGTGTTCTAGGACACGCCCGTGTCCTTGCCCGTGTCACATTGACACGCCTGGGCCCCCAGGCCGTTTACACGGGACATTTCGTCGAGGGGAGAACGACGACTCGATGACACGGCCTTGGACACGCCCGTGTCCTAGGCCGTGTGCCTTGTCTCGACGATCGTCGAGTGAATCTCGACGATTTCACCTTGACGATCGTCGACACGGGTCGACACGCCCTGCGACACGCCCGTGTCGCAGGCCGTGTGCCCATTCTCGACGAATCGTCGAGAATAACTCGACGATTTCACGGCTAAGTGTCGACACGGGTCGACACGCCCTGCGACACGCCCGTGTCGCAGGCCGTGTGCCCATTCTCGACGAATCGTCGAGAATAACTCGACGACTTCGCGGCTAAGTGTCGACACACGCTTGACACGCCCTGGGACACGCCCGTGTCCCAGGCCGTGTGCCTTCAGCCAGAAACCAAAACTGGCCCAAAACGTCCCCCTTTTCTCCTTTGAGTTTCGGGGCGTTACAACTCTCCCCCTCTTAAAAGAATTTCGCCCACGAAATTACATAAAGGAAAGATATACAAAAACAACATTTGTACCTGAGCGGAACAACTCCGGATACTCGTCAAGCATAGTCTGCTCTCGCTCCCAAGAGAGCTCCTCACGACCGCAATTGTCCCACCGGACTTTGACCATCCTGATCTCTTTATTGCGTAGCCGCTTGACCTCCGAGTCCTCAATCCGCACGGGCTTGACCTTTGTCGTTAGCCCACTATCCACCGGCACTTGATCGACCGCGATCACTTGCGTAGGCTCTTGCACCGCCTTCCGAAGCACCGAAATGTGGAATACATCGTGTAAACCACTTAGCTCCACCGAAAGCTTCAACCTATAGGCCGCTTCTCCAACTCGCTCCAGAAACTCAAACGGTCCAAGGTACCTCGGGCTTAGCTTTTTCAACCGTCGCACCCGCGAGACACCCTTGAACGGCTTGATTTTTAGGTACACATAATCACCCACAGCGAACTCCACGTTCCTGTGCTTGGCATTATAGTACTTTGCTTGCCGGTCCTGAGCGATGAGCAACCTCTCCCGAATGGTTCTCACCAAAGAAGTAGCATCCTCCACTTCCGATCGCTTATACAACTTCGACTCGCCCGTTTCTAACCAAGACAACGGCGTGCGACATCTTCTACCATATAGGCGCCTCGAAAGGCGCCATCTGAATACTTGCTTGGTAGCTGTTGTTGTATGCGAACTCCACCAAATAAAGGTGGTCCTCCCATTGCTTTCCAAAGTCCAAGACACACATGCGAAGCATGTCTTCCATCGTTCTATTGACCCTCTCGGTCTGCCCATCCGTTTGCGGATGGAAGGCTGTGCTAAACTTCAGCTTTGTTCCCAACATTTGCTGCACCAGCCTCCAATCATTGGACGTGAACCGCCCATCTCGGTCACTCACGATGCTGCAGGGCACACCATGAAGCCGCACTATGTTATCCACATAAAGCTTTGCCAGCTTCTCCACGGATCATCCTTCCTATGCGGAATAAAATGCGACACCTTTGTTAATCGATCGACCACCACCCAAATGGCGTCGTTCCCTTTTTGCGACCTTGGCAAACCATGCACAAAGTCCATAGAGATGTCGTCGAATTTCCACTCCGGAATAGGCAAGGACTTAAGAAATCCTCCCGGCTTTTGGCACTCCGCCTTTACCTAAGGCGCAGGTTTGGCACTTCGCTACGTATAGCGCCACATCCTTTTTCAAACCCGGCCACCAAAACAGTTTCTTTATATCGCGGTACATCTTCGTGCTCCCCGGGTGAATCGAGTACTTGGTATGGTGTGCCTCGTACAACAACTCCACCCGTAAATTGCCCACACTTGGGACGCACAGACGACCGTCTTTCCACAGCAATCCGTCCTCCACGACGAATTGGGAATTTGACCCATCCAGAGCCTCTATCATGAACTGCTTCATATGAGCATCCATATCCAAAGCCTTCCGAATCCGATCAGCCAGGTCATACTACACTTCAGTCCAATTCAGAACTACTTCAGCACTAGATTGTCTATCCACACAAACAATCTCCAACGCCTCCAGCTCCTGCACCAACCGCTCATCATGCACTGATAGCCAATTCTCTTGAGCTGGGGCTCGGCGACTCAAAGCGTCCGCAACCGCATTCCCTTTGCCAGGCACGTAGTGGATCTTGAATGTATAGTCCCCCAGGAACTCCATCCACCTACGCTGCCGCATATTCAGATCTTTCTGATCAATCAGGTACTTTAGGCTCTTGTGATCGGTGTAGATATCAATCTTCACACCGTACAAATAGTGTCTCCACAGCTTCAAGGCAAAAATCACGGCCGCCAACTCCAAGTCGTGGACCGGATAATTCCTCTCGTGCACTTTTAGCTGTCTCGAGCCATAAGCTATCACGCTGCCGTGCTGCAATAGCACGCAACCCAAACCGCTGCCCGAAGCATCGCTATATATCTCATAGCCTTCGGTTCCAATCGGCGAACTCAGCACAGGCGCCGTGGTCAACCGACACTTCAGTTCCTCAAAAGCTCGCGCGCACTCCGGCGTCCAAACGAACTTATGCTCCTTCCTCGTCAAACGTAGTGAGAGGTAGCGCTATCCGCGAGAAGTTCTCTACGAAGCGCCTATAATAACCGGCAAGCCCCAAAAAGCTCCGGACTTCTGCTACCGTAGAAAGCTCAGGCCACTCCCGTATCGCAACAATCTTCGCCGGATCCACAGCAATACCCTCTCCACTCACTATATGCCTCGAGGAACGCCACTGAGGATAGCCAAAACTCGCACTTCGAGAACTTGGCATACAACTGGTTTCTCCTTAGCGTCTCCAACACCAAATGAAGATGCTTGAAGTGATCTTCCTCACTTTGCGAGTACACCAAAATATCGTCGATGAAGACGATCACGAAATGGTCCAAGTACTCCCTGAACGTCCTGTTCATCAAATCCATGAATACTGACGGCGCATTAGTCAGCCCAAACGGCATGACCGTAAACTCATAATGCCCGTATCTCGTACTAAACGCTGTCTTCGGGATATCACTCTCCCTTATCCGCAGCTGATAGTACCCAGACTTGAGATCTAAGCTTCGAGTACACCGTCGACCCGACTAACTGATCAAAGAGATCATCAATCCTAGGGATCGGGTACTTATTCTTCTCAGTCAGCTTGTTTAGCTCCCGATAATCAATACATAATCTCAAGCTTCCGTCCTTCTTCTTAACAAAGAGGACCGGTGCGCTCCAAGGCGAAGAACTCGGGCGCACATAACCTTGCTCCAACAACTCTTGCAGTTGAACTTTCAGCTCCGCCATTTCCTTAGGCGCTAGCCTGATACGGAGATCGTGACACAGGCTTTGCACCTGGCACTAGCTCGATCGTAAAATCTATCTCCCGTTGAGGCGGGGCTCCAGGAAGATCTGCGGGGAACACATCAGGGTATTCCTGATACCACTGAAATACAATCCAAAGCGGGCTTCGGCTTTGCAACCTCCACTAGTGTAAAGAACAGTTCTGCTCCAGCACGAACCGCCTTCACCACCTGAAGAGCAGACATCAACGTCTTGCGCGACCCCTTTAAGCCCGTAAACGTCGTCTCACGACTCGCTCCCAGCTTAACTTCCTTGCTACCGCAATCTATATGGGCCTGCTTCTCCGAGAGCCAGTCCATGCCAAATATGACGTCGAACTCCACTAACGGAAGTAAAGACGCTCGCAGGTCGAACTCCTGCTTCCCAATACGAATCTTAACATCGCAGATCCTAACCGCTCGCATCGAACACCCATTGGGCAACAACACATCCAACTTATCCTTCGCCATCGAAGAAGGGACTCCGATGCGTGATATAAATCCTTCGGACAAGAAGGAGTGTGAAGCTCCCGTATCAAAGAGTGCTCGTGCCGGATTTTCACAAATCAAAACAAATCCTAAACAAGCAGTGGTAAGGTAACATATACATAACAAGTATCTAAAGAAATTGACTTGCTATAAATTAAACCGTACCTGTCACCACATCAGCTTGTTTAATGGCCTCCTGTTGGCCAAGATTGTAGACCCTTGGTTGGGCCGGAGCATAGTGGGATGCGGTCGACTCCACCGCCTTACCCTTCTCTTCATAAGTAGCTCCTGGCCTCCTCTCGGACTTAGGACGTCCGCTCCAACAATCACGGGCGAAATGCCCCGTCTTTCCACACGTAAAGCACGCACCCGGGGTCCGACCCGTAGTCGCCCCAGAAGCGCCAGAAGGAGCTGGACCCGAAGTCCTATGCTTCTTAAAAGTCCTCTGATAGCCTGACTTTGAAGTAGTCGGCACTCTGAACTCAGATTTCTTTTCACCCAAGCTTTTCTTCGCTTGTACACTCTTCATGTCCTTCTCCAAGGACCGGGCAGTATTGACCAAGGTTAAGAAACCCTGCGTCATTGGCCCCGACAGTAACAATCTCAGCTCATCCCTCAAGCCTTCATAAAAACGATTAGTCTTGCGCTCCTCATCCATGATGGTGGAGCTCGCATAACGACTCAACCGCGTAAACTCGTGGAGATATTCATCCACGCTCCTCTCACCCTGCACCAACTTCAGGAATTCATTCTCCATTGAAATCCTCTGAGTAGAAGGAGAGGTATCTTGCCAAGAACAATTCCGAGAACTCTTCCATCGGAACGTCTATCAGTTGTCTACCTCTCAGATGATGCAGCTCCAAACCTTCCCACCACATCCTCGCTTCACCGTCCAGCAGGAACGTAGCGATGGTGGTCATCTGCCACTCCTCCGTCTCCGTCGCTGTCATGACTCTCTTCACCCTAGAGAGCCAGTCTTCAGCCTGAGATGGGGTTCCCAACCCCGAGAATAACGGAGGGTTAAAGCTCATTACATGCTTCAACTGCCTCTCAGTCGCCCTCCTTGGCACTATTGGTTCTACAACCACTTGCTCCATCCTCCTCGGCTCAGCCTCTTGAAGAGGTTCCTTGCTCCATCACAGGAGCTGGCTGCTGCGCTTGCCTCCCAGGCTGCGCATTGATCACGGCCAACACCGCTTCAGCCACCAATCTTATATTTTCAGCCGACAAAGGTGTTGCGGGAGCAACTTCCGGTGCAATACTTGCCTCAGAAACTCGGCGTTCTGACGGCCCAACACCACTTCGGGTCACCTATAGTGGTACAAAACACCGTTAAGCGACCAAAACAAATTGCAAACAACAATTATAGGAACACGCAGGTTCCTCAAACACGAGTATTTTCATTCCTAAGTGGACATTCATGGGTTCTTTTTACTGTTATAACGATGACGCACACAATGTGCTCACCACCCCTTAAAAAGAATTCGCCCACGAATTCCATTCAAGCCCAACCAAAACCAGTCCTCTGATACCAATTTGTAACACCCCCTATCCGTCGCATAGCATATAGCAGTAGGTCCGGCCGGGGCCCGACGCCATATGCCACAGACAGACCGGGTGGTTACTTATGGAAACCATCCAACCAATCTCAACGTCCTACACAGAGCATTCTAGCGGAAGCAGTTTGTATAAGTTATAAACAAGAACCCAGCATAAGAGCACGAATGTCCACTAACATGATAATAGGAATGTTGTTATAAAAATACCCAAATATTCGGCCTTAAGGCCCTACAGAGTGTTTCTCTTGACTAATACATGATTTACAAACCTCGGCATGCAGGCCGGTCATACATGAGTAAAACAGAAAACATTTCCACTTGGGCCTTCGAGGGCCAGCTTCGCAAAAAGGGCTTTAGCCCGCTATTGACCGCTTGGTCCAGCTGCACCTGCAAGCAACAAACCACCGCACGGTGGCAAACAAAGCAACGGTCAGCAATGCTGACCAAATTATAACGATCCCGCCCCCAACTCGGGGCGGCGATGCTCCTTCCCTGCATTTCATTAGCACAAGCGAGCAATGCATATAACCATAGCCATTTCAACACAGACGTTGGCTCGTACGGCCACACGTCCCGTGCACTCAGGGCACATTCTCGGTGAACCGGTCGATGTTACGTCAATTAAAGCCATTAACATTCCGGACTCACCACCGCCACTTAGACGGCCATTCCTATGAGCAATTCGTCTTCATGGTATTGGTCACGTCAATTTAAGCCATTGACCACCGAAGACCCCCATTTATGCCAACGGCGAGTGCCATGTAACTTTAGGTCTCTCTAACCCGAACGACATAAAGCGGGTACGGCTCCAACTAACCCGTGCTCACATCGCAACGACAATTTAAGCCATATGCGCGGGTCAAACTTTCACCGAGTCCCATTCTACCGCAATACACATAACCCCGTTATGTTCAAGTTGGCTCTTAGGCCAACAAGTTGGCAAGACCTCGTGTCCGCCCAGTTTTCCGGGTGCACCTTTGGGTTAGTCCCCAAGGCTCCCTGCTGCAATCTACCGCGTAGAAAACCCGAAAAACACCCAATAGCACGGAGTCTTCTCCAGCCTTATGCAATGCAACATCACAGATCCGGACTAACATGTCCGGGTAGGCTTCAACCAAAATGCCTACGTCCGTTCTCGCATACGGACTCTAAACAACGGGGACTTTACATATCTACCCGAAGGAACGCCTCCAACTCTTCGCAAACTCGCGAGAGAGGGCTTCCTATGCTAAGAAAGAGAGCTATCATGCTCACAAGTGAGGATCGTTACCCTTGCGTTCCTCTTTGGCGCCATCGAAATGTAATCGGATATAAATCACCGCACTTGCGTTGCCTCCGTGGATCCGGAGTCGGCTCGCGATTCGGAGCTCCGAAGCTCCTCCAATGGCGGATCTAGCTCCTCTTCCTCTTGCCTTAGCTCTTCTTTCTCCAAGGGTTTGGAGAGAGGATAAGGTATGAAAAGGGAAGTTTTCCAAGTCACCTCACAGGTATATCCCTGCAGGAACATCCCCCAGCCGTCGGATCTCAACCTAAGGAAACGAACGGCTTTGATTCGGGGCTGAAATGCCCAATCTGGGCCGAACACGGCCTGGCACACGCCCGTGTCCAGGGCCGTGTGCCGCATTCGCCGTCAAAATCGAATCTTCTGAACCCGCACACGGGTATCGAACACGCCCGTGTTCGAGCTGACACGCCCGTGTTCCAGCTGACACGGCCATGTAGCCGGCCGTGTACCCCATGATTTTCTCCCGTTTTCAACCCGAGCACTGCACGGGTTCTAGGACACGCCCGTGTCCTTGCCCGTGTCACATTGACACGCCTGGGCCCCCAGGCCGTGTACACGGGACATTTCGTCGAGGGGAGAACGACGACTCGATGACACGGCCTTGGACACGCCCGTGTCCTAGGCCGTGTGCCTTGTCTCGACGATCGTCGAGTGAATCTCGACGATTTCACCTTGACGATCGTCGACACGGGTCGACACGCCCTGCGACACGCCCGTGTCGCAGGCCGTGTGCCCATTCTCGACGAATCGTCGAGAATAACTCGACGATTTCACGGCTAAGTGTCGACACGGGTCGACACGCCCGTGTCGCAGGCCGTGTGCCCATTCTCGACGAATCGTCGAGAATAACTCGACGACTTCGCGGATAAGTGTCGACACACGCTTGACACGCCCTGGGACACGCCCGTGTCCCAGGCCGTGTGCCTTCAGCCAGAAACCAAAACTGGCCCAAAACGTCCCCCTTTTCTCCTTTGAGTTTCGGGGCGTTACACGCCTGTGTCTCAGGCCGTGTGCCCCTGCCAAATACCAAATTTGGCCCAAAATGCCTCTCATCGCTCTTTTGAGTTTCGGGGCGTTACAACTCTCCCCCTATTAAAAGAATTTTGTCCTCGAAATTACATAAAGGAAGGAAACATAAAACTTAAATGGTACCTGAGTGAAACAACTCCGGGTACTCCTCAAGTATAGTCTGCTCTCGCTCCCAAGAGAGCTCATCTCGACCGCAATTGTCCCAACGGACCTTGACCATCTCGATCTCTTTATTGCATAGTCGCTTGACCTCTGAGTCCTCAATCTGCACGGGTTTGACCTTTGTCGTCAACCCATTATCAGCCGGCACTAGATCGACCGCGATCACTTGCGTAGGCTCTTGCACCTCCTTCCGTAGCACTGATATGTGGAATACATCATGTAAACCACTAAGCTCCATTGAAAGATTCAACCGATAGGCTGCTTCACCAACCCGCTCCAGAACCTCAAACGACCCAAGGTACCTCGGGCTTAGCTTTTTCAATCGCCGCACCCGCGAGACACCCTTGAACGGCTTGATCTTTAATTACACCCAGTCGCCCACAGCGAACGCCACGTTCCTGTGCTTGGCATTATAGTACTTTGCCTGACGGTCCTGAGCGATTAGCAACCTCTCCCGAATGGTTCGCACCAACGAAGTAGCATCCTCCACTTCTAAATGTTTATACAACTTTGACTCACCCATTTCTAACCAAGACAACAGCGTGCGACATTTTCTACCATAAAGGGACTCGAAGGGTGCCATTAGAATACTCGCCTGATAGCTATTGTTGTACGCAAACTCCACCAAATATAGATGGTCTTCCCATTGCTTTCCAAAGTCCAAGACACACATGCGGAGCATGTCTTCCATAGTCCTATTGACCCTCTCGGTCTGCCCATCTGTTTGCGGATGGAGTGCTGAATTTTAATTTTGTTCCCAACATTTGCTGCACTAGCCTCCAATCATTGGACGTGAACCTCCCATCTCGATCACTCACGATGCTGCGGGGCACACCGTGAAGCCGTACTATATTATCCACATATAGTTTTGCCAACTTCTCCACCGGATCATCCTTCCTATGCGGAATGAAATGCGACACCTTCGTTAGCCGATCTACGACCACCCAGATGGCGTCGTTTCCGTTTTGCGACCTTGGAAAACCGTGCACAAAGTCCATAGTGATGTCGTCGAATTTCCACTCCGGAATAGGCAAGGACTTCAGAAATCCTCCCGACTTTTGGCATTCCGCCTTCACCAAGGCGCAAGTTTGGCACTTCGCCACGTAGAGTGCCACATCCTTCTTCAAACCCGGCCACCAAAACAGTTACTTTACATCATGGTACATCTTCGTGCTCCCCGGGTGAATCGAGTACTTGGTATGATGTGCCTCGTACAACAATTCCACCCGCAAATTGCCCACACTTGGGACGCACAGACGACTGTCTTTCCAAAGTAATCTGTCCTCCACAATGAATTGGGAATTTGATCCATCCAGAGCCCCTACCATGAACTGCTTCATATGGACATCCATATCCAATGCCTGCCGAATCCGATCAGCGAGGTCATATTGAACTTCAATCCAATTCAAGAGTGCGTCAGCACTTGCTTGCTTATCCACGCAAGAAATCTCCAACGCCTCCAACTCCCGAACCAACTGCTCATCATGCACCGATAGCCAATTGGCTTGAGCTGGGGCTCGGCGACTCAACGCATCCGCAACCGCATTACCCTTGCCAGGCACGTAGTTGATGTTAAATGTATAGTCCCCCAGGAACTCCATCCATCTACGTTACCGCATATTCAGATCGTTCTAATCAAACAAATACTTCAGGCTCTTATGATCAGTGTAGATATCAATCTTCACACCTTACAAATAATGCATCCACAGCTTCAAGGCAAAAATCACGGTCGCTAACTCCAAGTCATGTACCGGATAGGTCCTCTTGTGCACTTTCAGCTGTCTCGAGCCATAAGCTATCACACTTCCGTGTTGCAGTAGCACACAACCCAAACCGCTGCCCTAAGCATCACTATAAATCTCAAAACCTTCTGTCCCACTCGGCGAACTCAGCACAGGCGTCGTGGTCAACCGACATTTCAACTCCTCAAAAGCTCGCGCGCACTCCGGCATCCAAACAAACTTCTGCTCCTTCCTCATCAAAGTAGTGAGAGGTAACGCTATCTGCGAGAAGTTCTCTACGAAGCGCCTATAATAGCCGGCAAGCCCAAGAAAGCTCCGGACTTCCACTACCGTAGAAAGCTCAGCCCACTCCCGTATCGCAACAATCTTCACCGGAGCCACCGCAATACCTTCCCAACTCACTATATGACCGAGGAATGCCACTGAGGATAACCAAAACTCGCACTTTGAGAACTTGGCCTACAATTGATTCCTCCTTAGCGTCTCCAAAACCAAATGAAGATGCTTGAAGTGATCTTCCTCACTCTGCGAGTACACCAAAATATCGTCGATGAAGACGATCACAAAATGGTCCAAGTACTCCCTGAAGGTCCTGTTCATCAAATCCATGAACACTGACGGCGCATTAGTCAGCCCAAACGGCATGACCGTAAACTCGTAATGCCCGTATCTCGTACTGAAAGCTGTCTTCGGGATATCACTCTCCCTTATTCGCAGCTGATAGTACCCGGACTTGAGATTCAACTTCGAGTACACCGTCGACCAGACCAACAGATCAAAAAGATCATCGATCTGAGGGACCGGGTACTTGTTCTTTTCTGTCAACTTGTTGAGCTCCCGATAATCAATACATAGCCTCAAGCTTCGGTCCTTCTTCTTAACAAAGAGGAACGACGCGCTCCAAGGAGAACAACTTGGCCACACATACCCTTGCTCCAATAACTCATGCAGTTGAACCTTCAGCTCCGCCATTTCCTTAGGCGCTAGCCGATATTGAGAGCGTGATACAGGTTTTGCACCTGGTACATGCTCTATCGTAAAATCTATCTCCCGCTGTGGAGGGTCTCCAAGAGGATCGCTAGGGAACACATCAGGGTACTCCGATACCACTGAAATACAATCCAACGCGGGCTTAGGCTTTGCAACCTCCACTAGTGTAAAGAACAGTTCTGAACCGGCACGAACCGCCTTCACAACCTGAAGAGCAGGCATCAATGTCTTGCTCGACCCCTTCAAGCCCGTGAACGTCGTCTCACGACCTGCTCCCAACTTGACTTCCTTGCTACCGCAATCAATATAGGCTCGCTGCTCCAAGAGCCAGTCCATGCCAAATATAATGTCGAATTCCACTAGCGGAAATAACGACGCTTGCAAATCGAACTCTTGATTCCCAATTCGAATCTTCACGCCACAGATTCTATCTGCGCGCATCGAACACCCATTGGGCAACAACACATCCAACTTGTCCTTCACCATCGAAGAAGGTACAACGATGCGTGATATAAATCCTTCAGGCAAGAAGGAGTGTGAAGCTCCTATATCGAAGAGTGCTCTTGCCGGACTTTCATAAATCAAAACAAATCCTAAACAAGCAGTGGTAAGGTAACAAGCACATAACAAGTATTTAAAAGGTTAACTTGCTATAAATTAAACCGTACCTGTCACCACATTTGCCTGTTTGTTGGCCTCCTGTTGGCCAAGATTATAAACCCTTGCTTGGGCCGGAGCATAATGGTACGCGGTTGACTCCACTGCCTTGCCCTTCTCTTCATAAGTCGCAACCGGCTTCTCTTCATAAGTCGCTACCGGCTTCCCTTCGGACTTGGGACGTCCGCTCTAACAGTCATGGGCAAAGTGCCCAGGCTTCCCGCAAGTAAAGCATGCACCCGTGGTCCGACCCGTAGTCTCCCCAGACGCACCAGAAGGAGCTGGACCCGAAGTCCTAGCCTTCTTAAAGAATTTTTGATAGCCGGACTTTGAAGTAGTCGGCACTTGGAACCCAGACTTCTTATCACCAATGCTCTTCTTCGCTTGAACATTTTTCATGTCCTTCTCCAAGGACCGGGCCGTGTTGACCAAGGTTAAGAAACCATGTTTCATCGGCCCCGAGAGTAGTAACCTCAACTCATCTCTCCACCCTTCGTCGAATCGATTCGTCTTGCGCTCCTCATCCGCAATGGTGGAGCTATCATATCGACTCAATCGAGTAAACTCGTGGAGATATTCATCCACGCTACTGTATCCTTGAACCAACTTCAGGAACTTATTCTCCAACACTATCCTCTGGGCCGAAGGGTTGTATCTAGCCAAGAATAATCTCGAGAACTCCTCCATCGAGAAATCTATGAGTTGCCTACCTCTCAAAAGGTGCAGCTCCAATCCTTCCCACTATAATCTCGCTTCACCGTGCAGAAGGAACGTAGCAATGGTGGTCATTTGTCACTCCTCCGTCTCCGTTGCTGTCAAGACTCTCTTCACCCTGGAGAGCCAATCTTTAGCCTTAGATGGGGTTCCCAACCCCGAGAATACCGGAGGATTAAAGCTCATGACATGTTTGAGCTGTCTCTCGGTTGCCCTACTTGGCACCAACGACTCCACTACTACCTGTTCCACCGCAGGAGCGGGCTGTCGCATTTGCCTTGTAGGCTGCGTATTGTTCATGGCAAGCACTGCTTCGGCCACCAAATGTATGGTCTCAGCCGATGGAGGTGTTGCAGGAGCTTCATTAGGTGCACTGCTAGCCTCAGAAACTCAACATTCCGATGGCCCAGCACCACTTTTGGTCACCTATAGTGGTACAAAACACCGTTAAGCGACCAAATAAAATTGCAAACAACAATTATTGGAATGCACAGGTTCCCCAAACACGTGTATTTTCATTCCTAAGTGGACATTCATGGGTTATTTTACTGTTATAACGATGAAGCACATACATGTGCTCACCGCCCCTTAAAAAGAATTCGTCCACGAATTCATCTTAAGCCCGACCAAAACTAGTAGTTTGATACCAAATTGTAACACCCACTATCTGTCGCATAGCATATAGCAGTAGGTCCGGCCGGGGCCCGACGCCATATACCACAGATAGACCAGGTGGTTACTCAATGGAAACAATCCAACCAATCATAACGTCCTACACAGAGCATTCTAGCGGAAGCGTTTTATAAGTTGCAATTAAAAGAACTCAGTAACAAGCATGAATGTCCACTAAATTAGCCAACAAGGAATGAAGTACATACACAAGTACTGGCCTTAAGGCCTTACAAATGGTTTACTCTTAATACATGTTGTCCACACCACGGCACGCAGGCCGGTCATACATGAACAAAAGCAAGTAAACACTTCAATTAGGCCTTCAAGGGCCGGCTTCGCAATTTGGGCTTTAGCCCGCTATTGACCGCTTGGTCCAGCAGCACCAGCAAGCAACAAACCACCGCACGGTGGCAAACAAAAGCAACGGTCAGCAATGCTGACCAAATTATAACGATCCCGCCCCCAATTCGGGGTGGCGATGCTCCTTCCCTGCACTTATTAGCAAAACCAAGCAGTATATAAATATACATTGCATCACAGGCGTTGAATCGCACGGCCACACATCCCGTGCACTTAGGGCACATTCTCGGTGAACACGGTCAAAGCCCACCGACTCACCACCGTCCCCATGACGACCCAACAATGAGCAATTTGTCTTCCCGGCATGGGTCATGGTAATTTAAACCATAGACCGCCGAAGAGCCTCATCTATGCCAACGGCTCTAATCCGAACGACATAGAATGGGTACGGTTCCATCTAACCCATGCTCACATCGCAACGGTAATTTAAACCATATGCGCAGGTCAAACTTCTTCGAGTCCCGTTTCCATCACAAAATCACATAACCCGATTATGTTCACGTTGGCTCCTAGGCCACCAAGTTGGCAAGATCACGCATCCGCCCAGTTTTCCGGGTGCACCTTAGGGTTAATCCCCAAGGCTCCCTGTTGCAATCTACCACGTAGAAAAACCCGAAAAACAAACAATCGCACGGAGTCTTCTCCGGCATTTATGCAATGCAACATCACCGATCCAGACCAACATGTCCGGATAGGCTTCACACATCATGCCTATGTCCGTTCTCGTTTACGGACTCTACACAACGGGGACTATTCATGTCTACCCGAAGTAACGCCTCAAACTCACCGCAAACTCGTGAGAGCGGTCTTCCTATGCAAAAGAAGGAGAGCTTCACATGCTCAAGTAGAGAATCGTTACCCTAGAGTTCTTCCTTGGCTCCATGGAAATGTAAGGAGATGAAAAGCACCGCACTCTCTTTGCCTCCGTAGATCCGAAGTCGGTTCGCGATTTGGAGCTCCGAAGCTCCTCCAAAGACCGGATCTAAGCTTCTTTTTCCTCCTTTGCTCTCCTTTGTCTCTATACTTTAGAAAGAGAACCTCTCAAGAGAAATGAGGGTTTCAAGGGTCCAATCCCGTGTATATCCAAGCACTAACAGCCCCCAGCCGTCGGATCCCGAATTAAAGAAACGAACGGCCACGATCCAGATCTAAAATGTACAATCTGGGCCGAACACGACCTGTGACACGCCCGTGTCCAAGGCCATGTCCCTCATTCGCCATCAAAATCGACGCATCTGGAAAAACACACGCGTATCCAACACGCCCGTATTCGATCTGATACGCCCGTGTTCCAACGGACACGGCCGTACGGTTGGCCGTGTGCCCCATCGACACAACCCCGAAAACAACCCGAGACTCACACAGGTCTTGGACATGCCTGTGTCCTATTTGACACGCCCATGTCAAACCCGAACACGCCTAGGCTCCAGGCGGTGTTCACTATCTCGACACTTCGTCGAGCGAAGTTCGTCGACCACACGACACGGCCTTGGACACGCCCGTGTCCTAGGCCCTATGCCTTACCTCGACACATCGTCGAACGAAAATGTCGACTCCCGGCCCGATCGTCGACATAGGCTCGACACGCCCAGAGACACGCCTGTGTCTCAAGCCGTGTGCCCCTGCCAAATACCGGATTTGGCCCAAAACTCCTCCCATTGCTCTTTTTAGTTTCGGGGCGTTATAAGGGCTGTAGTCGGTGGTGCGGCTGAGTAGTTTTGTTGCTGGGTTTGCTGAGGGTGCCTCGAGGTTGCGAGGTAGATTTTGTTCTTTTGTAGTATGCTTCAGACTTGAGAACTTTTAGTGGGTTCATGTCAGGTGTTTGACGCCCACTAATTGTTTAATGTCATTCTTGGATATTTGGCTAGTTACTACTGTCTACTTTTGTGTTCGTAGTTCTTGCTCTTTGGGAAGGATGTATGCTAGGATGCTTATAGGTATTTTCAACCATAAAATCAACTAATATTACTATATCATGCACGTCATGTTTTAAAACTCTAAATCACTATATTTAAATACTATACAAACTACTTCGATATTAATACTATAAATTTAGGGTAATGCATGTCTTGAGTTTTTTTTTGGATGCTAGACTCGTGTAGGATGTCTAACGCCTGTTTACTACAGTATATTCCGCTGCGTTTAATTACTTTCCTTCTGGTGGACTCGTGAGCCACTAAGCCGAGGGATACGGCCAATTGCCTCACTTAATTAAACTTCTTCAATAAAAGATTTAAATCGTATTTTTTAGTATTGAGTCGGAGTGTCGCCTAAGCGTCTGCAGTTATCCCCTGCTGACGTGGCATCATGATGCACATTTTCCCTTACTCTGATATTTCATCATTGTGGTGAAAATGCGGGTTGTGACAGTTGGTATCAGAGGGAGGTTTTGCAAGAGGGGCAGTTGGTTTGGCAAGTTGGTCGAACAACTTGCCCTCAAGCAAAACTCTCGTCGTGTCATTCATTGCGTACACACACTGGTATGTCATCAGTAGATCTTGATGGAAGCATGAACACTACACTCATAGCACAAAAGAAGAAGTATACGGGGCATATTATGTAGTATGGGATGCATAATATGTGTTTGTATATGGATCCACCATAGGTGGTGACATGTGACGGTTATGTAGTATTGGATGCATAACCACCATCACATGGATGGCCATTAGCACGTTTTACCTTTTTCATTACATATAATATTATGTAGTATGAGATGCATAACATTGTATGTGTACACTGCTGATACATGCATTAAGGCTTTTCTTTAGAATGCATAGCACTACATACATATCATACCATTCTATAAGCACGTGTGCCAAGTTAAAGATCTACATGATGACATATGTACACACATGATTTGAAATAAAAAAGTAATCATTCATGCACTCAAATAATAGACATAAGGGTCATAAGGATGAGGGTGTTTCCCCCTAAGTAGGACATGTCATCATTTATTTTATATCTCAGAGCAAGCTAGCAGCATAAGCAAGTATCCAAGGTTTTATGTCTGAGCTAAGTTGTAAGTCTAGCATCTTATGCTAGGTGTTGATCGATCATTTATTGGTTGTTTAGAATGCCGACTAAGCATCCGGTGATGAGGACTACTCCCCAGCCGGAGGGAGAATCTTCTAGTGCCCAGAGTGAGGCTGTGTTAGAGGGATTGCGACAGAGCAATGAGGCCCTATCGAGGCAGATGCTGGAGATGCAGTCGTAGATTCAGTCGTTGTTGTCAGTCGTGGCGAGTCAGTCGCAGCGGGCGCAATAGCCCGTCATGGATCTAGCTGTTCCCATTTCCCACGCTCCTCTAGTGCCCCCGGCGGTGTTTCCACCAGAGATGACTTTCATTTCGCACTTTCAAAGGTTAGGACCCCCTACGTATGATGGCAAGGCAGATTTTATGGCATTAGATGACTGGATTATTTCCATCGAGGAGATGTTCACCTACTCTGGTATCTCTACGGACCAGAGAGTGATGGTTGCCGCTTATCAACTCAAGGGCATGGCCAAGAGTTGGTGGTTGAGGGAGAAAGAAAGCTTGAAGGATGGATGCTCGTGGGAGTCCTTCAAGGAGTTGTTATTGAAAAAGTTCTTGCCGTCTGTGGAAAGAGACCTGTTGATGAATGACTTCCTTCACTTAAAGTAGAGGCATCTTACTGTCAGTGAATATGAGGTGGAGTTCAGTAAGCTGAGCCGCTTTGCTCCTGACTTGGTATCTTTATAGTCCAACCGAGTCAAGCGATTTCTGGGTGGTCTTCGGAATGACATCCAACAGCTTACCATTGCCTACGGATCTGGGACTTATTCTGAGGTGGTAGTGGCTGCTCTGAAGGTGGAATCCATTGACAATGCCAAGGTCAGAGGTCAGCAGATGAGGAAGGTAAGAGGAAGTGTGTTGAAGGTAAGGAATCACAGGAATCCGGGACTATTGGGAAGAAAAGAGGCAAGGAAGTGTGCAGTTTCTGTGATCGAGCAGGCCACCCATTCGAGAGATGTTATGTAACGTCCAGATTCACGCTAGGCCCCCGTGCGAGTTTTGAGTCTGGAGGGCAGGCTTGAGTTCAGGAAAGTGGAGGAAAAAGGGCGGCACTTGTGGACTGGAGAAGTTAGTCTAGAGCAGGTTACACGCCCTGGGTCACGGGCGTGACCCAGGGGCGTGACTGAAGGTACTCGAGTAGCTGCCAAGGTTACTCGAGTTGTTTTCAAAGTACTCGAGTAAAGTGGGTTACACGCCCTGGGTTAGGGGCGTGACCCAGGGGCATGACTGAAGGTATTCGAGTAGCTGCAGAGGTTACTCGAGTAGTTTTAAAAGTTCTCGAGTAAAGTGGGTTACACGCCCTGGGTCACGGGCGTGACCCAGGGGCGTGACTTAAGATACTCGAGTAGGTGCTAAAAGTACTCGAGTAGTTGGCAAAGGTACTCGAGTAGGTGGTTGGTTCTCGAGTGAGAGGGTTACACGCCCAATGTCACGGGCGTGACTATGGTCGTGACCGGGGCGTGTTCTCCGGTCGATGATTTTAGGAGAGTTCAATGAATTATCCATTCGACGATTTTTGGCTGAGTTCGACGATTTAGGTGTCACGCACCACGTCACGGGCGTGACCATGGGCGTGAGCTGGGCGTGTATTCTGTTCGACGATTTTAGTTGAGTTCGACGAATTCCGGTTGACGATAGGCATCATGTCCGGTGTCACGGGCGTGACCATGGGCGTTACCAGGGCGTGTTCCATCGTGTCGAGTATTGAATCGACATTGTAACCGTCTGTAACGCTTCACCCATGTCGGTGAATTGATTTGACATTGTAACCACTGATAATGCTCTGCTCTTGTTATATATATGGACTGTGAAAACCCTAGCAGTTTCAACTCTTCTTTCCAGCCATTTTCCCTGAGAGAAATTCCTGGTTGAGAGGGAGAAGTTGCTGGAGCAAGTTCTAGGGAGGGAAAAATCCGCCAACGCCGCGAAGGAGAAGATGCTGCCAAGGAGAATTACGAGATCCATGGTCGTAAATGGTGGTAACGCAAGAACCGAGGTGAGCTTCCTACCCTCCACTTGGTACTAGATCTATAGATATCTAGGCGAGACGTCGACTCAAAAGAGTCTAGACATGTGAGAAGATGCTTTCTCTAGGGTGAGGCCAATCTGGGGCTTGTGCTCTTGGTTAGTGGTGTCTTCAACCTCTCCGATCTTCTATGTGGAGATGGGGGATGGTTTCGTGAAGAGAAAAGGCTTCATGAGGGTGAATAAGGGTGGAGGAAATTCTGGAGGTGATCTTAGAGGATCGACTTGAGGAGGAAGATGAACCGATGCAGTTCATTCCGCCTCAAGTTGCGTGCTGAATATGTATTCCGCGCGCAGCGATCTTCTAGGACATTTTCATGACAGATATGGCCAGATCTGGGCTTTCGGCTAAACCTGAAAGTTGAAGCCCTTGAAAATACCTTTCCAACGGGTTATTGCACGACTTCAGGCTATGTCTGTAGCCACGGGAAAGTCTAAATGAAAATGGTATTCAATAAATACTGCATGCAGAAATTATGTTCTGTACGCTGCGGACTTCAAGTCTGATTTCAAATAGGATAATGTCAAATCTGGGTTGAGATATGAATACAAAAGTTGTAGCCCATGAACAGACCTTTCCATCGAGTGGTTACACATCTTCACTGAATTCCTGTAGCTTCAGGAATCTTTGGTTGAATTTGCAACCCAGATTTACTCTGTACCTAAATTCTGGGCTTTATATAATATGGAATTGGATTCGGAGGAATTAATATTTCAAGTTACTTGGCTTGGATGAACTCTTATGATTAATCATTTTGTTGCATGATTGATGAAGCTTATTAATCAGATTTCATATAATCAAATTATGAAGCAAGCTTATTTAAACGAATTGACTTGATAGGAATTGATAGATTGTTATTTGTGTGCATCATGTTTATAATATGTCGTTACCATATGGAAAGAGTGATAGATCTTTATATGCGCATCATTTTAATACTATGTTGTCATCATTTGGAAAGTCATGTACATGATTAAATTATGGCCATGAGTATGGTTGATGATGGTTAAAACTCCAAAATTATTTACGGTCACGCGGCGACCCGGCGGTTTTATTTGAGTAGAAGAGCGGATTTGATTTTATTTAGAAAACGGGGCGCGCGTATTTATTTATTTGGATATAAAACGGGTTAGATCGAGTTTTAACGAAAGGAGGCAAGTGCACCTATCGTGAGTAGTACAGGATATTCTGGGTGGAATATCGAGGTCGTATTGTTCTCGGCGTTGGTTCGATTATTTCTACTCTTCCCTGGAGGGGTCTATTATTTTACCGATAATTAACTTGTCGGGTTATATTTATATATAATAAAAGACAGGCAGAAAACATAAAAAGAAAGCATAAAAAGAAAGCTTGAAGGTGGTGCCGATGAAGAGCTTAGCTCGATGGCACCGAAAAAACAATTGAACTAAAATAGACTTTAAATAAAAAGAGCTCCTAAATTTCTAATTAATTAAGGCGGAGACTTGGCCGTGGAGGTTCCACTAAAATGAGCTCACCTAGCTATAGGACTATCGCTCACCTGAACGCTAAGACTATTCGACCGGGCTCTCGTCCGACGAAGGATTCCTCTTAACGCCCGCATTACGCTAAGAACCCCGCTATTGGGTGGGGAACCCAATCCGGTAGAGTTGGCGCGCCTCCTCTCTCGAGTGTTAGTGCGGAACTCTCTTTGCCAAGGGGTGATCGGTCCATATGCACGGCCTCTCGGCTAGCTAGCATATGGACTACGGAAATAGGGCCCACACATCGATATGTGGTCCTACGCGTCGTTAACCCCGGGCAAACCTTAAGTACTTTTAATTAATTAGAAAAATTAGACCTTTAGTTATTTTAAGCTATTTTATCTGTCCCAATGCTCTTCGATGCCGAGGGCTAAGAACGATTAGCCACTCATCGGAATGGGGACGGCTTGCGGAAAAAGCAGAAAAGAAAACAGTAAATGAAAGTAGTAAATGAAAGCAGGAAAATAAAGCAGAAAATTACAAGTTCTACTCAAACGAGTAGGACTGAAGAAAGCTGTAAATTGCAAGTCCTACCCAAATGAGTAGGACTGAAGAAAGCAGTAAATTGCGAGTCCCGGCGCAAATGCGTGGGCGGGAGAAAGAAAGCGGTAAAACACACACACGCAAGTCCTACTCAAATGAGTAGGAAAAAATAAATGCGGGTCCTACTCAACCGAGTAGGACAAAATAAATGCAACGCACGCACACACTCTCTCGACATAAAAGTAAACACACACACTCTACCGAAATAAAATCCAGCCATTAAACTCAAGTGAGTAGGCGGAAAAAAGGAAAATTACAAACTCACGCACTCTACAAAAAGTAAAATAAGCGAGCGCCATTTAACTCTTAACGAGTAGGCGGAAATAAATGCGCACAAGTACAGAAAATAATAAAAAAAACTAAGTTATCTAAAATTGAAAACAACTGCATTTCTACCGCTAGAATGCGGTAGAAATGCATAAAAAGCGAAAATAAAAATTAAACGGGAAGAAAGTTTTGCAAATAAAAATGAAAATGCAAGTGCTCGAAAAATAAAAACGAATACATTTCTACCGCTAGAATGCGGTAGAAATGCATAAAAAGAGAACGAAAAAATTAAATAAGGAAAGTTTAAAATGAAAAAAACTAAGGTGCACGAAAAATTAAAACGACTAAATTATCATTCTTATAACTTGATAAAAACGCTAAAAACGTGTAAATAAAGTAAAAAAGAAAGAAAAAGTTTTACAACATAAAACAAAAAAAAGCTAAGTTAAAGAAAAAAGAAAGACACTTTAAAGCATTTTTACGGGTTATAAGAATGAAATAAAAGCTATAAAAATCTAAGTTAACCAAAACAAGGTAAAAATAACTAAACATAAAAACAAGAAAACTAATCTCATACACACACACACACATATAAAGAAGAACAGAAACTAAGTTAAAACAAGAAAATAAAGATAAGATTGCATGGAGGTAGTTGTTTAGATTCATTCCAAAGCTATAATGAGAGAAGAAAAACAAATTTTATTAACTAAAAGCACTGGTTACAAAGACACGAAAATAAAATCTAAGGAGAGAGGGAGAAAATATCCCTTACATAGCATTTGGAACTCATCCGAGCAGCATAACTCCTATACAAAATGGATCCAAAAAAGGAACAGAAATCCTAAGCAGATGCTCTGAATTTATAGAAAAAATTTACATGGGTCACACCCTTGTTCACGGGCGTGACATGGGGCGTGACAGTACTATTTGAGAAGGCGGTCGGCGATTTGACGGGAAAGTGGACTTTGGGCTGGACACGTGTCGGTCTCCCAGTGGTCACGCCCTTGGTCACGGGCGTGACATGGGGCGTGTCAAGTAGGTGGATCTTGGCGCGGGTTGCGCCGAAAGTCTTCGGGCAGGTCTTGTCGGGCTAGCTGGAAAGGTCACGCCCCAGGTCACGGGCGTGACTCTGGGCGTGTCGGCTGGTGTCGACACTCGACGATCGTCGAGATGAATTCGTCGAGTGGAGTGACACGGGCTTGGGTCACGCCCCGTGTCGGTCTGACACGGGCGTGACCCCGGGCGTGTCAGGCTTTGCTCTTCAAAATTGCTGATTTCACGGTTTTTGACGTGTCACGCCATGGTCACGGGCGTGACCAATATGTCACGGGCGTGACATGTCAATTTTGGCAAATTTTTCATTTTTTCCTGAAAAATAAAATAAAATAAGTTAGTATAATATTTACAAAAATAGGAGTAGTTTATTGAATAAAAATAAGTAAAAACGATAAAAATAAATGAAAACAACTAAATTAATGTACACAAAAATAGGTATATTTACAATTCATCAAATACCCTCATACTTAAGCTTTTGCTATTCCAGAGCAAAAGTTGGAGATGAACTTATAAGGAATAAAAGAAATCCTAAGTTTAGCTACCGCTTGAATTAATTAAAAGTAAGATCAAAATAAATATCCGGGGTTAAAGAATTAAATCCTAATTTATGAAAACTTATGAATAGAGGAACAGTTTCAAAAAGACTTCTAGATAAAATAAAATAGGAAGCAAAAATTTAATTTTGCTAGTTTAACAAAGATTGATTGGATTTATATAAAAAAACTTTAGCTTAAAAGAAGTTAAAGGAAATAATGTAATTTAAAAGTTATGCTCTCAAAAAATTTTAAATTAATTCTAGAATCATTGAAATGAGATAAGTGGTTTGGTGGTTTATGAAGAAGGCTTGAATATTGAGGTGAGGTAATTTTTTCTCGAACCTCCAATTTTTTTCTTTTTGGATAGTTAGGAAAATGAAATCTTATTTTCCTAACACATAAAATTTTTTT
This sequence comes from Platanthera guangdongensis, assembly GCA_039583875.1. Lineage (NCBI taxonomy): Eukaryota > Viridiplantae > Streptophyta > Magnoliopsida > Asparagales > Orchidaceae > Platanthera > Platanthera guangdongensis. The sequence goes on along the minus strand of CM077148.1, from coordinate 59,945,241 downwards.
CTTTCTTCATAATAAAATTAACCCAATGTATATTTGTTGGAGTAATGAATTTTATCCTCTTACTCCATATATAATCTTTTTAAATTATTGGGTGCCTATGTTTACGGAATGAAATCTTATTCCCATTGACATAAGATCTTTTAAAGGGATAGGGGTAAACTTGTCAAGTAAGACATGAAAAAAGGAAGTGGGTTTAGTTTTTTCAAAAAGAAAACTAGATTTTAATAAAAAGGTTTTGAGAGCAACCTTTTTAAAATGAACGTTCCAATGTTTCTAAAAGCAAAGAGTAGAAATAATTGAAATCCATGGATGTTATTTTCTAACATAAAAAACGAGCTTCTATTTATAAAATTGGAAGTGGTGGTGAAAAACAAGTTCTCTATTATAAGGAAAAAACATAAAAAATTCTTTAAGACTTAACCCCAGACACTTAAATCTATCAAACTTTAATTAATAAACGAATAGTAAGCAAAGAATAACTAAAATTCGCATATAAATTAACTCGAAACTAGATTTTTGGAAAGCAAAAAGGATTAAGATGTGGTATATTCGAATTATTTTGTTACATAATTTAACAAAATATTTTTTTGGAATTTTTATAGTTTTTATCATTTTTTTGTGTTTTAATTATTATCTTTTAAAGATTTTTAGAGTTATTTTCTTTTTTTTTGGTATTTTTGGTTTTTCTAATTTTTTTGATTTTTAGTATATTTTGATAAGTTATTTACAAGAAAGAGGAGAGAAAGAAGTGTTAGTAAAAGAAGATAGGGGGGAAAGAGAGATTTTTACAAATAAAGTACAAAGTAAAAACTCGAATGCAGCCCGCGAACAGACTCTTATTTGAATGGTTGGTTCGATGAGTCGAACGTCGCGGGCAGGCAAGACGCAAGTGTTTACAAAAAAGAAGATGGGGGGAAAGAGAGATTTTTGTACAAAAAATATTTACGAAGTAAAAAGATTTTTTTTTTTTTGAGTTTTATGAATTTTTATTTTTTTTTGAAGTTTTGTGATAATAAAAACACGGAAAATATTTTTAGATTTTAAGTTTTGTAAATTTTTTTTGTAGTTTTGATGAGTACAGAATAATAAAAAAAATGCAGTATAGGAAAACAGCCCCATACTTAAACGCAACATTGTCCCCAATGTTGCAGTCTAAGTATGCGGAACGATAATATACAAATTAAAAGATATAAAAAAAACAAAAATAAAAAAGAGAGGGTAGAAGCTTCCCTAAGACGAGTCCGGGAGGCCCAATTTGAAACCCTGCATTATTATTAGAAGAAGAAGCAAAAAGATAACAGAAAAAAAAATGAAACGAAAATATAGACTCGGCTAAGAGATTGCGGGCAGTAGGGGGGCATGTGCGTGGGCGACTCGAAGGTAGCTAAGGCCTTAGCGACATGAGTGCTATAGAAATGCGCACCCCTTAACGTGCACAAGAATGGAAGCGCGCCGAAGTGAAACAAAACAAAACAAGTTAAAAGAAAATAAATAGACAAAATATATACACTAGTATTTTTGTTTTTTAAGGATGTTTTTTTTTTATTATTTGTTAAGTTTTTTCATTTTTTTTTCGAATTTTTTTTTTTTTAGTTTTGTTTGTTTTATAGTTTTTTTTTGTTGTTTTGTTTTTTTTTTCAAAAATAATAATGAAAATAAAAATATTTTTTTTGTTAAGTTTTTTTTTTCATTTTTTTGGATTTTTAGTTTTTTTTTCTTTGTATTTTAGTTTTTTTTTTTTAGTTTTATAGTTTTTTTTTTATTTTAAGTTTTTAAGGTTTTGCAAAACCTTTTTTTTTAGTTTTATAAGTTTTTCAATTTTTTTTTTGTTTTATAATTTTGTAATATTTTTTTTATAGTTTTTTTTTTATTATTATTATTATATTATATTGGCCATATTTATATATATATATATAAATAGATAGGTAAAATTAATAGAGTTCCAGGGTTTAAAATAACGAACCGAAAATTCCCCGGCAACTGCGCCAAAAATTCCCCGGCAACGGCGCCAAATACTTGATGGTTAAAACTCCAAAATTATTTACGGTCACGCGGCGACCCGGCGGTTTTATTTGAGTAGAAGAGCGGATTTGATTTTATTTAGAAAACGGGGCGCACGTATTTATTTATTTGGATATAAAACGGGTTAGATCGAGTTTTAACGAAAGGAGGCAAGTGCACCTATCGTGAGTAGTACAGGATATTCCGGGTGGAATATCGAGGTCGTATTGTTCTCGGGGTTGGTTCGATTATTTCTACTCTTCCCTGGAGGGGACTATTATTTTACCGATAATTAACTTGTCGGGTTATATTTATATATAATAAAAGACAGGCAGAAAACATAAAAAGAAAGCATAAAAAGAAAGCTTGAAGGTGGTGCCGATGAAGAGCTTAGCTCGATGGCACCGAAAAAACAATTGAACTAAAATAGACTTTAAATAAAAAGAGCTCCTAAATTTCTAATTAATTAAGGCGGAGACTTGGCCGTAGAGGTTCCACTAAAATGAGCTCACATAGCTATAGGGCTATCGCTCACCTGAATGCTAAGACTATTCGACCGGGCTCTCGTCCGACGAAGGATTCCTCTTAACGCCTGCATTACGCTAAGAACCCCGCTATTGGGTGGGGAACCCAATCCGGTAGAGTTGGCGCGCCTCCTCTCTCGAGGGTTAGTGCGGAACTCTCTTTGCCAAGGGGTGATCGGTCCATATGCACGGCCTCTCGGCTAGCTAGCATATGGACTACGGAAATAGGGCCCACACATCGATATGTGGTCCTACGCGTCGTTAACCCCGGGCAAACCTTAAGTACTTTTAATTAATTAGAAAAATTAGACCTTTAGTTATTTTAAGCTATTTTATCTGTCCCAATGCTCTTCGATGCCGAGGGCTAAGAACGATTAGCCACTCATCGGAATGGGGACGGCTTGCGGAAAAAGCAGAAAAGAAAACAGTAAATGAAAGCAGTAAATGAAAGCAGGAAAATAAAGCAGAAAATTACAAGTTCTACTCAAACGAGTAGGACTGAAGAAAGCTGTAAATTGCAAGTCCTACCCAAACGAGTAGGAATGAAGAAAGCAGTAAATTGCGAGTCCCGGCGCAAATGCGTGGGCGGGAGAAAGAAAGCGGTAAAACACACAGACGCAAGTCCTACTCAAATGAGTAGGAGAAAATAAATGCGGGTCATACTCAACCGAGTAGGACAAAATAAATGCAACGCACACACACACACTCTCTCGACATAAAAGTAAACACACACACTCTACCGAAATAAAATCCAGCCATTAAACTCAAGTGAGTAGGCGGAAAAAAGGAAAATTACAAACTCACGCACTCTACAGAAAGTAAAATAAGCGAGCGCCATTTAACTCTTAACGAGTAGGCGGAAATAAATGCGCACAAGTACAGAAAATAATAAAAAAAACTAAGTTATCTAAAATTGAAAACAACTGCATTTCTACCGCTAGAATGCGGTAGAAATGCATAAAAAGCGAAAATAAAAATTAAACGGGAAGAAAGTTTTGCAAATAAAAATGAAAATGCAAGTGCTCGAAAAATAAAAACGAATACATTTCTACCGCTAGAATGTGGTAGAAATGCATAAAAAGAGAACGAAAAAATTAAATAAGGAAAGTTTAAAATGAAAAAAACTAAGGTGCACGAAAAATTAAAACGACTAAATTATCATTCCTATAACTTGATAAAAACGCTAAAAACGTGTAAATAAAGTAAAAAGAAAGAAAAAGTTTTACAACCTAAAACAAAAAAAGCTAAGTTAAAGAAAAAAGAAAGACACTTTAAAGCGTTTTTACGGGTTATAGGAATGAAATAAAAGCTATAAAAATCTAAGTTAACCAAAACAAGGTAAAAATAACTAAACATAAAAACAAGAAAACTAATCTCATACACACACACACACATATAAAGAAGAACAGAAACTAAGTTAAAACAAGAAAATAAAGATAAGATTGCATGGAGGTAGTTGTTTAGATTCATTCCAAAGCTATAATGAGAGAAGAAAAACAAATTTTATTAACTAAAAGCACTGGTTACAAAGACACGAAAATAAAATCTAAGGAGAGAGGGAGAAAATATCCCTTACATAGCATTTGGAACTCATCCGAGCAGCATAACTCCTATCCAAAATGGATCCAAAAAAGGAACAGAAATCCTAAGCAGATGCTCTGAATTTATAGAAAAAATTTACATGGGTCACGCCCTTGGTCACGGGCGTGACATGGGGCGTGACAGTACTATTTGAGAAGGCGGCCGGCGATTTGACGGGAAAGTGGACTTTGGGCTGGACACGTGTCGGTCTCCCAGTGGTCACGCCCTTGGTCACGGGCGTGACAGGGGGCGTGTCAAGCAGGTGGATCTGGGCGCGGGTTGCGCCGAAAGTCTTCGGGCAGGTCTTGTCGGGCTAGCTGGAAAGGTCACGCCCCAGGTCACGGGCGTGACTCTGGGCGTGTCGGCTGGTGTCGACACTCGACGATCGTCGAGATGAATTCGTCGAGTGGATTGACACTGGCTTGGGTCACACCCCGTGTCGGTCTGACACGGGCGTGACCCCGGGCGTGTCAGGCTTTGCTCTTCAAAATTGCTGATTTTACGGTTTTTGACGTGTCACGCCATGGTCACGGGCGTGACCAATATGTCACGGGCGTGACATGTCAATTTTGGCAAATTTTTCATTTTTTCCTGAAAAATAAAATAAAATAAGTTAGTATAATATTTACAAAAATAGGAGCAGTTTATTGAATAAAAATAAGTAAAAACGACAAAAATAAATGAAAACAACTAAATTAATGTACACAAAAATAGGTATATTTACAATTCATCAGTTGACTAATGGAATGAGTTTAGTAGTCCAATACCTATAGGGTCGTCTCCCTACGGGTGGTATTGTGAGAGGATGTGAGTGTGGTGTTGACCGTCACTTGTTTGGTTTTGGGATGTAAGTATGGTGTTGACCGTCACTTGTTTGGTTTGTGTTGACATAAGGTATGGATGGATGGTTGGGCTGTGTCCTCGTGCTTACTTCGGAGGCCCCTTCTATGTTATGGCGAGGAGGCATTTGCATGCGGTGTGAGCCGACACGTGGTATCGTAATCCTAGGTTAAGGATAGTGTGGCAGGTCTACGGGCTCGCCGATCATCACACCGACGGGAGTTGACAGTTAGACTTTGGGCGGTTGGGCTGTGTCCTCGGTGTTCACGTCCTGGGGCCCCTTCCGTGCCAAGTGATCGGTTTGGCTATGTCCTCGTGCTTACTTCCGAGGCCCCTTTCGGGTCACACAAGGCCAGTTCGGGTTGTGTTCTTGGTGCACATCTACCCAAGACCCCGCTGGGCCATAGTACGCATGGGCTCCGCTGTTATGTTCTTAGTGTTGAGGCGTACGGAGGCCTAGGTGAAGTAGTGTGGATACCCGCCTAGTATTAGAAGTGCCCGTTCTACTGTCACTGCCTGACCACGACGGCTGATGCCTGAGAGGTTAGCTACCTGCTCGAAAAGTGGAAACTATAGTCTGTGTCGACATAGCAATTGCATGTGTGTGATCATGGGAGAGTCATTGCATAGCATACATATTATTTCATAACATTGCACAACAAGATCCTCATCGTATAAGTTTGTATGGGCACTCTTATACGATGAGTTACCTTTATGTAACCTGATCCTTAACTTATAAGTTTATATGGGCTTTCTTATAAGTTAAGTTACTTTCCTGCTGTTACTTATACTTGTTAGTTTAGTATAGCTCTTAAATAACTGCTAGATTATGATACTATTACTCCTACACTATTGCCACCTGCTTGTCCCTCTTTTACTTGCATATAAATATTACCCTTGTTCCTTCTCTCCGCCCGGTGCCGAGGAGTCGCCGGGAGAGCGGATGTGAAGCCACTTAGTCGTTTCGACTAACGGTTGCTACGTCTTCCTTTTTAGGAGGTCACGCTGCAGGTAGAGCAGCCGCAGGCTATGCAGCAGGACAACCAGGGCAGGACGACAGGGCCTGAGGGGACGGTACCGTCACTACCGTCGGTTACTGATGTGAGCGTTGTGAGACTCTGATGTAGCCCGTTTGGGCAGTTGATAGCTGTACTCTGATATATTGTAGAAGCATGTTTAGCTTCTCTATTTTGATGTACTATTTGGACTTATATGCTTAGTGTGGTTTGACTTCTCTTGCTTATACTTTGTTTGGGTTGACATGTTATATTGATATTGTTGTAGCCAGCGGGATAGGCGTCTTGTGGTACAGGTTAGCCCGTGTGCTAATGCTACCGCAAGGCGGCTATTCCGGGCATAATACCCCCCGTCGTGCCGTGTTTTGGGATCCGGGAGGGGGGGGGGTCTTACAAATGGTATCAGTTTGTCACAATCCTCAACTAAGGAATTCATTCAATAATGGTGTCACCCCCGTTTGATTAGCCAATTTGGGGACAAACTGACTTAGCGGAAGCAGTAGTGTGCCCATATGTAATTCACGCTAAGTATGTCCAACTATGACCTTAAGATTAGCCAACCTGACCATATGTTTGTGTTTTATGTGTAGATTCCAGTGCTCGTTGAGCAGGTGGGAGGCACTCCTGCGCCCTCCATACCCACTCCCACTCAGTTCCAACAATCTGAGTTGGGGCAGACGCTCACTGCCATCCTCGATGCTTTTAGGGCGCAACAACCCCTGGTGCAACAACATGACCCGAGCTCCAACTAGTTGAGCACCTTGCTGGAACTCTCCCCTCCTGCCTACCTTGGGACGGAGTCAGCTGTACATACAGAGGAATGGATAGACACACTACAGGAGTTGTTGGCTAGTATTCGTTGCCCGGCCAACATGGCAGTGACATTGGCGGTGTCCGTCTTGGACATACATGCTAAGAGGTGGTGGAAGTCCCTCATGGGCTCTACCTTCCAAGGCCGGGTCTACACAGAGATAAGTTGGAGTGAATTATCGGGTGTTTTCTTGGAGCACTTTATCCCTACATCGGCCCGAGATGAGCTTGAGTAGAGGTTTCTTGTACTAAATCAGGGATCAAAGTCGGTTACAGAATACCAGCGGGAATTCTAGCATAACACAAGGTTTGCGGATTCTTACGAGTTGGATGACAGAGGTTATGCCAAGCCCTTCTACATGGGGCTGCGAGATCCCCTAAGGCAGTCCCTTTTGTTTATAGCGGATGGTACCTTGGCGGAGATCATTGATATGGCAAAATGATTGGAGGCGGACCAGCTGGGATGTAGTAAGAGGCCTGCGGAGGAAGTGATTGAAGACGGTCCGAGCAATAGAAGGAGGCGGGACTTCCGAGGAGGAAGAGGATATCAAAGAGGTGGAGGGCGTGTCCAACAAAACTATAGGGTGGAGCATCCGGTTCCACAGCTGCCTGTGTTGCCTCCACCACCACAGCCTCAGCAATTTCAACAACTTGAAGGGCGTCATGGGCTGTTGTGCTTCGAATGCAACCATCCGGGCCACATCCGACGTTTCTGCCCGCAGCTATTTGGGAACGTCCCTCCCGCACTCCCTCCGACAGCTCCTCGAGGGCGGGGTCACGTGCGTGGTCGAGGACCGCAAGGAGGTAACCCGGCCTTGCTAGGGATTAGGTGTACGCGCTTGACATGGCGCAGGACCTGAACCCCCAAGATGTGATTGCAGGTATGATTTAATTAATTAATATATTTTCGTGGTCTAACTTTAATTGTTTAAGACTTACTAGACACCTAGCAATAAGTTTTGGTTGTTGGTACTTAGGCACCGTGATTATTGGCAGGAAGACGGCCTATGCGCTGTTCGATACCGGTGCCTCACACTCCTTTGTGTCCGAGGATTTCATAAAAGATGTGGAGGGTGTACAGTACTTTACTGGCATAGCCCGATGAGTACGCCTTCCAGATGGCTCGGAGATGATTGCAACCGCCAAGTGCAAGTTGGAGTTATTCGTTGAAGGAAAGGCCTTTGATATGTCGGCCACGGTCCTGAGAATGCCGGAGTTCGACATCATTTTGGGCATGGCATGGCTGGACTGGCACTTCGCGAGGATCGATTGCGCGGAGAAGCGGATCTATTTGATACATGGAGACTACGACGTCATCTTCCAAGGTATTGGCTTCGCACCTCGCATGATGTTATCTTCCGTTCAGGTTGTAAAAGCTCATATGAAGGGGGACGAGGTCTTCAATATATGGTTCGAGTTGAAAGAAGAAGCATTGGAATTAAAGGATGTACGGGTTGTGCGGGATTTTACCGAGGTATTTCCTGAGAAGCTACCAGGATTACCTCCGCATAGAGACGTTGACTTACAGATTAATCTAGTGCCGGGTGCCAAGCCGGTATCAAAGGCCCCGTACAGAATGGCCCTGAAAGAACTCGTGGAGTTTAGAGTTCAATTGGAAGAACTGGTGGAGTCAGGGTTCGTTCTCCCCAGTTCGTCACCCGAGGGAGCCCATGTACTATTCGTGAAGAAGAAAGATGGAATCCTGTGTTTGTGCATAGATTATTGGGAACTCAATCGGTTGACGGTTTGGAACACTTATCTGCTACCTCGGATCGACGAGTTGTTCGATCAACTAGTGGGAGCACATTGGTTTTCTAAATAGGATTTGCGCTCTGGATACTATCAGTTGAGGATACAAGCAGGGGACATCCAGAAAACGGCCTTCAGCTCAAGATATGGTTTGTATGAGTTCACGGTAATGTTGTTTGGGCTCACAAATGCCCCTTCAGCCTTCATGAGCCTGATGAACAAGGTGTTTGAACCATATTTGGACGTCTTCGTCATTATTTTTATCGATGGCATCTTGGTCTACTCAAAGAAAGAGGAAGAGCTTATCGAGCATCTAACCTTGGTGTTGAAGAAATTGAAGGAGCATGCCTTGTACGCCAAGTTTAGCAAGTGTGAATTCTGGCTTAAGGATGTTGCTTTCTTGGGGCATGTGATCAGTGGGGCAGGATTAGCAGTGGATCCAGCAAAGGTGCAAGCCGTGAAGGAGTGGTCGGCCTTGAAGTCGGCGGGCGATGTACGAAGCTTTCTTGGACTTGCTGGGTACTACCGCAAGTTCGTGAAAGGATTCTCAAATATTTCCCTTCCTCTTACTTCTTTGATGAAGAAAGGTGTGCCATTTGAGTGGACTCCCCAATGTGATGCGGCATTCCAAGAGCTGAAGGATAGGCTTACCTTCGCCCCCATCCTTGCACTTCCTTCTGGGAAGGAAGAATTTCAGGTTTTCACGGACGCGTCATATCAAGCGATGGGAGCGGTATAGATGCAGAACGGGCACGTAATCGCTTATGCTTCGAGGTAGTTAAAGAAACATTAAATCAATTACCCGGTTCATGATTTGGAGTTGGGAGCAGTGGTGTTCGCTTTGAAGGTCTGGAGGCATTACCGATATGGCTTCCACTACGAGATCTTTTCCGATCACAAAAACTTGAAGTATGTCCACACTCAGAAAGAGATGAACCTGAGACAACGGCGGTGGTTGGAATTTCTGTGCGACTATGAGTTCACCATGAACTACCACCCCGGGAAAGAGAATTCGGTAGCCGATGCATTAAGTAGAAAAGTGTCAGGCTCTAGCCCAGAGACTCAGTTGATGAGTATGGAGTTGGCTCGGATGATTGAGGAGATGGATATTACTATGGTATTAAAGGCTCCTTCGGCAGAGTATGCAGAGTATTTGGCAAGCATGAGCATAGTTTGTGATATCCGAGACCGGATTCGGGTGGAGCAAGGAATGGATGCGGCCTTGGCCCCGACAATCAAGGCAATTGAAGATGGGACCACCGATGAGTACAAACTAAAAGACAGCCTCGTTTATTTTCGTGGCCGGCTCTATATTCCCAAGGGCGGAAAAATCTGGGAGGATATCTTGAGAGAGGCACATTGCTCTCAATATTCTATACACCCAGGTATTGCCAAGATGTACGCCGTCTTACGGAAGACCATGTGTTGGCCCGGATTGAAGAAGGATGTTCGTTACTATGTTACACATTGCGAAGCTTGTCAAAGGGTGAAGGCCGAATGTAAGAGTCCCGGTGGTTTGTTGCAGTCGTTTCCCATCCCCGAGTGGAAGTTTAAGGATATCTCCATGGACTTTGTCCATGGGCTACCTCACTCCCGCTCCGGGAATGATTCAGTGTGGGTTATTGTTGATCGACTAACAAAGGTGGCCCGGTTCATTCCAATGAAGAAGGAAGCACAAGTGGACATTTTGGTACGCCTCTTTGTGGAGAAGTTCGTACGGTATCATGGCATGCCCAAGACAATTATTTCGGATCGGGATGGTCGGTTTACTTCCAAGGAGTTTAAGGCGGTGCAGGCGTATTTGGGCTCGCGCCTAACCTTTAGTACTGCATTCCACCCTCAGACGGACGGGCAGTCTGAGCGAACCATGAGAACACTGGAGGATTTATTGAGGTTATGTGTGCTGGACAGAGGAGAGCCGTGGGAAAGACTCTTGCCCCTGGTCGAATTCTGCTATAATAATAGCCATCAGACGAGCATCGTTATGGCACCACATGAAGCCATTTACGGAATGTGTAGGACTCCCTTGTCTTGGGTGCAAGACGAAGATCCGAAGGCATTGGGAAATGAATATATAGAGGATACTGATGCGGCGGTCAGATTGATACGGGAATGCATGTTGGAGGCTCAAAGTTGACAGGCGAAGTACTATAACGCAAAGCACCGGATGGTGGAGTTCCAAGTGGGTGATAAGGTGTTCCTGAAAATCCGACCGATGCATGGGGTATCACGTGTGCATGGAGTGAAAAAGCTCATCCCAAGGTTTGTTGGGCCTTATACTATACTAGAAAGGATTGGCCCGTTGGCCTATCGGTTGGAGTTACCGCTAGAGCTGGAGAACCACCACGACGTGTTCCATGTGTCGTCACTTCGAAAGGCGCTGTTACGGCCCGATCAATGTACCCCCACTACTGATGGTGCTGTGGCATCTGATAGGTCGGTGCGATTGGAGCCGGTGTAGATCGTAGATAACGAAACGAAAATATTGCCCCGCAAAAGTGTTCCCTTGGTGAAGGTGTTATGGTCTAACCATGGGAAGGAGGTGTACACATGAGAGCCAATGGATTTGATACAACAACGCTATCCGGAGTGGTTTGCTCCTAGTAATTTTATTTAAAAGAATATGTTGATTTTCCTGTTATGCTTTTCTCCCCTAGCCCAAGCCTGATTTCAGGGACAAAATCTTTTATTTTATTTATATGATTTCTAACGTCCCGATTCGCGCTAGGCCCCCGTGCGAGTTTTGAGTCAGGAGGGCAGGCTTGAGTTCAGGAAAGTGGAAGAAAAAGGGTGGCACTTGTGGACTGGAGAAGTTAGTCCACAGTAGGTTACACGCCCTGGGTCACGGGCGTGACCTAGAGGCGTGACTGAAGGTACTCGAGTAGCTGCCGAGGTTACTCGAGTAGTTTTCAAAGTACTCGAGTAAAGTGGGTTACACACCCTGGGTCACGGGCCTGACCCAGGGGCGTGACTGAAGGTACTCGAGTAGCTGCCGAGGTTACTCGAGTAGTTTTAAAAGTTCTCGAGTAAAGTGGGTTACACGCCATGGGTCACGGGCGTGACCCTGGGGCGTGACTTAAGATACTCGAGTAGGTGCTAAAAGTACTCGAGTAGTTGGCAAAGGTACTCGAGTAGGTGGTTGGTTCTCGAGTGAGAGGGTTACACGCCCTATGCCATGGGCGTGACTATGGGCGTGACCGGGGCGTGTTCTCCGGTCGACGATTTTAGGAGAGTTCAACGAATTATCCATTCGACGATTTTTGGCTGAGATCGATGATTTAGGTGTCACGCCCCACGTCACGGGCGTGACCATGGGCGTGAGCTGGGCGTGTATTCTGTTCGACGATTTTAGTTGAGTTCGACGAATTTCGGTTGACGATAGGCGTCATGCCCGGTGTCACGGGCGTGACCATGGGCGTTACCAGGGCGTGTTCCATCGTGTCGAGTATTGAATCGACATTGTAACCGTCTGTAACGCTTCACCCGTGTCGGTGAATTGATTTGACATTGTAACCGCCGATAACGCTCTGCTCTTGTTATATATATGGACTGTGAAAACCCTAGCCATTTCAACTCTTCTTTCCAGCCGTTTTTCCTGAGAGAAATTCCTGATTGAGAGGGAGAAGTTGCTGGAGCAAGTTCTAGGGAGGGAAAATCCGCCAACGCCGCGAAGGAGAAGATGCCGCCAAGGAGAATTACGAGATCCATGGCCGGAAATGGTGGTACCGCAAGAACCGAGGTGAGCTTCCTACCCTCCCATTGGTACTAGATCTATAGATATCTAGGCGAGACGTCGACTCAAAAGAGTCTAGACATGTGAGAAGATGCTTTCTCTAGGGTGAGGCCAATCTGGGGCTTGTGCTCTTGGTTAGTGGTGTCTTCAACCTCTCCGATCTTCTATGTGGAGATGGGGGATGGTTTCGTGAAGAGAAAAGGCTTCATGAGGGTGAATAAGGGTGGAGGAAATTCTGGAGGTGATCTTAGAGGATCGACTTGAGGAGGAAGATGAACCGATGCAGTTCATTCCGCCTCAAGTTGCGTGCTGAATCAGTATTCCGCGCGCAGCGATCTTCTAGGACATTTTCATGAAAGATATGGCCAGATCTGGGCTTTCGGCTAAACATGAAAGTTGAAGCCCTTGAAAATACCTTTCTAACGGGTTATTGCACGACTTCAGGCTATGTCTGCAGCCATTGGAAAGTCTAAATGAAAATGGTATTCAATAAATACTGCATGCAGAAATTATGTTCTGTACGCTGCGGACTTCAAGTCTGATTTCAAATAGGATAATGTCAAATCTGGGTTGAGATCTGAATACAAAAGTTGTAGCCCATGGACAGACCTTTCCATCGAGTGGTTACACATCTTCACTGAATTCCTGTAGCTTCAGGAATCTTCGGTTGAATTTGCAATCCAGATTTACTCTGCACCTAAATTCTGGGCTTTATATAATATGGAATTGGATTCGGTGGAATTAATATTTCAAGTTACTTGGCTTGGATGAACTCTTATGATTAATCATTTTGTTGCATGATTGATGAATCTTATTAATCAGATTTCATATAATCAAATTATGAAGCAATCTTATTTAAACGAATTGACTTGATAGGAATTGATAGATTGTTATTTGTGTGCATCATGTTTATAATATGTCGTTACCATATGGAAAGAGTGATAGATCTTTATATGTGCATCATGTTTATACTATGTTGTCATCATTTGGAAAGTCATGTACAGGATTAAATTATGGCCATGAGTATGGTTGACTAATGGAATGAGTTTAGTAGTCCAATACCTAGAGCGTCGTCTCCCTACGGGTAGTATTGTGAGAGGATGTGAGTGTGGTGTTGACCGTCACTTGTTTGGTTTTGGGATGTAAGTATGGTGTTGACCGTCACTTGTTTGGTTTGTGTTGAGATAAGGTATGGATGGATGGTTGGGCTGTGTCCTCGTGCTTACTTCGGAGGCCCCTTCCATGTTATGGAGAGGAGGCATTTGCATGCGGTGTGAGCCGACACGTGGTGTCGTAATCCTAGGTTAAGGAGAGTGTGGCAGGTCTACAGGCTCGCCGATCGTCACACCGACGGGAGTTAATAGTTAGACTTTGGGCGATTGGGCTGTGTCCTCGGTTTAACGTCCCGGGGCCCCTTTCGTGCCAAGTGATCGGTTGGGTTGTGTCCTCGTGCTTACTTCCGAGGCCCCTTTCGGGTCACACAAGGCCAGTTCGGGTTGTGTTCTTGGTGCACATATACCCAAGTCACCTAGAGGCGTGATTGAAGGTACTCGAGTAGCTGCCGAGGTTACTCGAGTAGTTTTCAAAGTACTCGAGTAAAGTGGGTTACACACCCTGGGTCACGGGCCTGACCTAGAGGCGTGACTGAAGGTACTCGAGTAGCTGCCGAGGTTACTCGAGTAGTTTTCAAAGTTCTCGAGTAAAGTTGGTTACACGCCTGGGTCACGGGCGTGACCCCGGGGCATGACTTAAGATACTCGAGTAGGTGCTAAATGTACTCGAGTAGTTGCCAAAGGTACTCGAGTAGGTGGTTGGTTCTCGAGTGAGAGGGTTACACGCCCTATGTCACAGGCATGACTATGGGCATGACCGGGGCGTGTTCTCTGGTCGACGATTTTAGGAGAGTTCAAGGAATTCTCCGTTCGATGATTTTTGGCTGAGTTCGACGATTTAGGTGTCACGCCCCACGTCACGGGCGTGACCATGGGCGTGACCATGGGCATGACCTGGGCATGTTCTCCGTTCGACGATTTTAGTTGAGTTCGACAAATTCCGGTTGACGATAGGCATCATGCCCGGTGTCACGGGCGTGACCATGGGCGTGACCAGGGTGTGTTCCGTCGTGTCGAGTATTGAATCGACATTGTAACCGTCTATAACGCTTCACCCGTGTCGGAGAATTGATTTGACATTGTAAATGCCGGTAACGCTACGCTCTTCTTATATATATGGACTGTGAAAACCCTAGCCATTTCCACTCTACTTTCCAGCCGTTTTCACAGAGAGAAATCCCTGATTGAGAGGGAGAAGTTGCTGGAGCAAGTTCTAGGGAGGGAAAATCCTCCAACGCCGCGAAGGAGAAGATGCCGCCAAGGAGAATTACGAGATCCATGGCCGGAAATGGTGGTAATGCTGGAACCGAGGTGAGCTTCCTACCCTCTACCTTGGTGCTAGATCTGTCGATATCTATGCAAGACGTCGACTCAAAAGAGTCTAGACATGTGAGAAGATGCTTTCTCTAGGGTGAGGCCAATCCGGGGCTTGTGCTCTTGGTTAGTGGTGTCATCAACCTCTCTGATCTTCTATGTGGAGATGGTGGATGGTTTCGTGAAGAGAAAAGGCCTCATGAGGGTGAATAAGGGTGGAGGAAATTCTGAAGGTGATCTGAGAGGATCGACTTGAGGAGGAAGATGAACCGTTTCCGTTCATTCCACCTCAAGATGCGTGCTGAATCTGTATTCCGCGCATAGTGATCTTCTAGGCCATTTTCATGAAGGATATGGCCATATCTGGGCTTTCGTCTAAACATGAAAGTTGAAGCCCTTGAAAATACCTTTCCAACGAGTGGATGTACGACTTCAGGCGATGAATGTAGCCACAGAAAAGTCAAACGAAAATGGTGTTCAATAAAACCTGCATTCAGAAATTGTGTTCTGTACGCAGCAGAGTTCAAGTCTGATTTCAAATAGGATAATGTCAAATCTGGGTTGAGATCTGAATACAAAAGTTGTAGCCCATGGAAAGACCTTTCCATCGAGTGGTTACACGTCTTTACCGGTGTTAACCCCGAAATTGGTGATCCTTCCCAAGGGAGCCAACTCGCACATCGCGGCCTGCCCCGGGTTCCTCCTTGAGGCCGTGATGCCCTAGGTTGGGCGGACAAAATTCTCTGTCAGCTCAGGCCACGTGGCCTGCGCGGTCTCACCGGTCTGACCCCCCGTCCACGTGCTTTCCCTTGGTCGGCGGGGTCCGCGGACTGCTTCCGCACTCCGCCTCTACAGACCGCCACCTTTTCAGCTTAACTACGAGGTTGTATTCGCAGGTCTCTCTCTACCGGACTCAACTCCATATCCGCCCAAGCAGCGTGGACTGCCAATATGCACGGCCTGCCTCGCCAGTTCGGCAGGCCGCATGTTCCTTGCCACCAGCAGCGTGCGCAGCCGACTCCTCCAGCTAGCCTACAGAGCGTGGACTCCAGCTCCGGCTACCCGCCAAGACCAACAGCAGCCCAAGTCCCTCGCAAGTCGGGTGGAATTGAAGTGTGGACAAGACTTCCAGTCCACCTTTAGTGATGAACCCCAGTGGCCTCAACAGCCAGACTCCCTCTCCAACGTATGCGGACTCAGCTTTGCTGCAGTCGCGGACCCAGCGGACTCCGCGGGTTCGCAATGTAGTCCGCAACTCCTTAGCACCAGCTTCTCGGCAGCAGTACCAGGGTAAACCCCTTAGTCTACGGCCTTGTCGCGGACTCAATCAGTTGTGGCGGTCTCTTTCCAGTCCGCCTGGCATCAGGTCCTCCAGAAAGCAGTCCCAGACCACACAGTCTTCTGCGGACTCTGCGGACTCAGCGGGCGCTCCTCCGCTCGTTCTCTTTGCTCACAGTTCAGCAGTGGCGGCCTCTGCGGATTCACCTCGCAGTCCGCTTATGAGTCCACATTTTACACTGATTTTTGGACTCATCTGGGCTAGTTTTATCGTCTTAGCACTACACTTGAGAGCCTTTATTGCTTATATGTGCTTATGTACCTATTTCACGATTAAGTGCACTGTAGGACCGTTTCTGTGTGCTTTCTGTGTTTCTATATTGTTGTTATTCTTTAGCCCTATCTCGGGGATGTGCTGTGCACGTTCTGGTGGCCTATCTGCCCCTTCTGCTGGTACAGTGGTCGTGTGCGTGCTCCGGAATAGCTCGGGAGACACCGACGTTGCAGGAATACTGCGCACGACCACTGGACTTATTACGCACGGCCACTGGTCGTGCGCCACTGATCGTGTGCATTACATTCCCTTTTTCCTAATCCTGTCTCGGTAATCGCACGAGCACTGGTCGTAGTGCGCACGACCACTGGTCGTGCGCCACTGCTCGTACGCGTATTTGCTGATGCTTCTTGTCCAGGTTGCAGGTCTATTAGGAAAAGTCGCACGATCATCGGCCTACAGTGCGCACGACCACAGGTCGTGCGCCACTGATCGTGCGCACTGCTTCTGCTGCCTCTGTATTTAAGACACTGCTCCGCGATTTAGGTCAACGCCTGTCATTTGCTGCGATCGGAGAGTGCGCGGGAATTTCCATTTCACTTCTCCAGCTGCTCCATCACCTCCACCTTCGTCGGGAGGCCATTGCCAACTACTTCGAAGCTTTTCAACTCTCCGGCGAAGCCCTCGGCCATTGATGACTTCAACTCCAAGCTTTCCTGTGGAGTTGGTGAAGTAGATAACCTAGAGAATGGACTTAAAGGCCTTCGAGGTGACAGCAAGTTGGTACCGGAAGCCTCCTTGGACTGAGCCCGGAAGCGGATTGACAACTCGCTACTCCGGCCACGACCCGCGGTGGATCTTCACTCTCTTTTGGTTTACTCCTCTTCCCCTTCCTCTGTAGTATGGAATGTTTTGAGCAGTGTAATGAATACTTCCATCCATGAACATCAAGTTTATTTTATAACTAATGGTATGTTAGTATCTTCTTATGCTTTTGAGTATTGTCTGTGAATGTGCCTCGCTCACCCCACATCCACTTCATTCTCGTGTCTTGTCCGATTGCACTCCACACAAGAACACTGCAATCCATTAGCTTCCCTTCCACTCGCCCAACTGAAGTTCGGCATCACGACCGACAAACGCACTCCACCTTGCGAAGCGGTGTCTTCGACCCGCATAGCTTTTACTAGTTCAGTAGATCAAACATCCACAATCTCCCAAGTCCTCTATTTCCTCTTTTTTCTATTTATAACTCTCATAACGATATTCTCTATACTGTTGTCGTTCTACACTAATTGCATTCCTCAAGAGACCGACACTCGGGGATTTATTCCCAGAACTTTATTACTTGTGCGACCGGTGTGCTTGCCGATTTACACGCATCAAGTTTTTGGCGCCGTTGCCGGGGAATGCAACTGTAGAGCGACTTCGGATTACTTCAAATATGGTTATCAGAGTTAGTATTGTTTCTTTTTGACTGCTGTTTCCTTCTAGTGTGTAGTGTTTGCCACAGTGAATGCAAGGCCGAGCTACAAGAGATTTTGTTGCCTACGACCCAGAGATCGAACGTACTCTTCTAGCACGAAGACGCGGCGCAGCCATCATTTTTGCCCCAATGGGAGACCAGCTGAATATTGATGCAGGCAACCGAGTTGGACGGAAACCTGATATCGACCGAAATGACGACGAAAATGAAGTGAACCCTCCCCAGGTCCGCACCATGAGGGCTTATACTACACCTACTGTCGGGAGCATATACCCCGGTTTCGGACCTGCTATCACCAATCCACAGTTCGAGATTAAACCAGCTATTCTGAATATCATTCGGAACAACGCTCAGTTCTCCGGAATGGCCACTGAAGATGCCCATCTTCACCTTACAGAATTCTCCGAAATCTGCGCCACGTTCCGCTACGCTGGAATCCCAGACGAAACAGTCAAGCTCCGCCTCTTCCCTTTTTCATTAAGGGACAAAGCTAAGACATGGCTTCACTCCGTCCCACCTGGAACAACCCCCACTTGGGAGGCTTTGACCACAAAATTCCTAGCTAAGTTCCATCCAGTGGATCGGATCGTGAGCATGAGGCGCGCAATAGCCAACGTCCGGCAAGCCGATCAAGAAAGTTTAGCCGAAGTTTGGGAGCGTTTTAACGAGCTGCTGAGAAAGTGCCCTAATCATGGATTCCAAACATGGAATCTCGTCGAAAGTTTCTACTTTGCTATTGATCCCCACCACTGAGCCATGATCGATGCTGCCTCCGGAGGAATCATCATGAATCTTGCTCCAGATGATGCTCTGAAAGTCTTACAAGACACCGCCACCCACAGTGCTTACTGGACCACTGGAAGAAACATCCCACGAAGCACCAGTGGAGTGTTTGCCTTGGATATCCCCAAGCCTGCTCCTGCCGCCCCAATGATGGCAATCTCATGTCAAGGGTGCGGAAGCACCGATCACCACAGATTCAAATGCTTAGGAGGGCAGGTACCAGACGAATCTTTGTTTCTGAATGAGTCCGTTAATTTTGTTGCCAATCAAAACAGGGGAGTGCCTTACAGGAATTCTTACAACCCGGGGGTGAGAAATCACCCCAACTTTTCTTGGAATCCTAACGCATCTAGCCAAAGATGGCAACTGGGGAAGCATCAAAACTATGCGTATGCTTCCGACAGCCAACCGCGGCTGCCTCAACCTAATTATTCCCAAGGGCCCCCCGTCGTTAAGAAAAATTCTTTGGAAGAGATGTTCAAGAAGTTCGTTGAGATTTCCCAAACCAACATGACAAATTAGGCCGCCTCGATGCGCAAACTGGAGGCACAATTGGGCCAATTGGCTCAAGTGGTTTCCGAGCGCACCCAAGGCACCTTACCGAGCAACACCAAAAAGAACCCCCATGAACAGGGAAAGCGCCTTGGGGAGGACACTTCGAGAAACTGCAACGAACTTGTCATTAACTGTAAAATCAATAACATCGACACTCCAGCATTATGCGATTCCGGGGCGTCCAGCAACATACTCACTTTGCAAGATGTTGCGAAGATGCAGTTACAAGTTGACATTAAAAATCGGAAATCGCTTATCTTAGCTAATGGCAATTTGGTTGACACTGAGGGCGGTGTTCGGGACGTTGAAATCGAGGTTAACGGCACAAGTATCACCACTGACTTCCAGGTTTTGGGACCACAGGACAATAACTCCATTCCTATATTAGGAGTCCCATTCCTAACAGCCAGTGGCGCATCCCTCGACTTTTCCAAAGGCCGTGCCACTTGGCCAAACGAAGAGTCCACCCTCGATAACACATCCATACATTCTTCTCCCATCCAAAATAACAATTCTCTGAGTGTCACAGATATCAAGCTGGATTCAGGTCTCCCCGCATTGGAAGCACATCTGGAGGAGACGCCAAAGAAAGGACTCCCTCAGGAAGTTGATGAGAAGCAAGAGCTACTGATCTATGAGGGGATCAATTGTACCAAAGCCACGACTACCATTCTCCTGCCAGCCAACTCTGTTGTTGAGCATGGCGAACAAAGTTTTATTCAGGAGAAATCCCTGCACACTAATTTGTATAATTCTGTTAAGCGATCTGTTGCTTGGGCAAATCCGGTTGTCGTCACGGTGCTGGATAGGCCTCCACAAACCACGACACCAGGAAACCCCACAGCTTACCTCCATTGGAAGTCTCCCACGGTGGAGAAACTGAAAGAGGCCAAGCATTTATGCGGAGAGCGCTACGCTGCCTTCCGGCGCGAGAAAGAGTGCACTCGAAGTAATGGGACAATGCCTACCCCGAATGCAAAAAGACACTCTGCTGTTCTCTCGCATCCCACCGGGGAGACTTACCATAAATCTGCTTATAGCTGATTGTGCCACCCTCATTCCTCTTTCCATCCTCTTTCTCACTACTTGTTGAATGCTGGTTGCTCTACTTTTAATTTTGTTTCCTTTTGCTACTGCCAAGAACTCTCTTTTTGAACTGCTAATACAGGTATTTGGTCCACCTTAAGGACGATAAACAAATGGGCTTTCGGGAGACAACCCAAGTTGGACCGTTTTGTCCTATGTTGTGTTTTGATTTCTTTTTATATATTCATATATTCATGTTTCCATATTTTGTTTGGCTGGCATCCCTCAATCGCAGGTGCAGGAATATTTGAGGCCCGGTAACTTGGCCGCACTTGGACATCTCATTGCACGACTGGTATGCTCAATTTTGAGCATAGGTACTTCCTACCCTAGCTGTTTATCAAATATGACTTGCTGATTTTTACTAGTTGTTGATTTTAAGTCTAGGGGGGAGAGCATGCCTGTGGTCACTACACCACACTTTCTGTTGCCTACCAGTTTCTTGTTTACTTATTTCTTGCTTTATGTTGCACACACTGAATCACCCACACGAGTGCGCTCTTACCCACGCGCACAACCCGAGTCAAATTTATTGCTTTTGTGTAAACATTAAAATAGTGGTACTGGTTTAGGATTTCAGGATTGAGTAGTTCAAAACTCATGCAGTGCTCCTAATCGAATACTCATGGTTTGTGTAGAATTAGGATAGAATTAATTTTTCTTTATGCTCGTATATTTATTTTTTTCTGCAAACATAAATATTGTTTGTACTGCTCAAAATCTGAATCTGGAATAATCGAACGATAGTGTAGGAATGTGTGTAGCCGCCATTAGACTCGCATTGCTCGAGTCGGGAGGAAGGATCATCTTTCTTGGTGGCTAAGAACTTGCCCTAAGCTACTCTCGAAGCATTGGTGCACGGTTAGTCTAGCGTGAGCATGTCGTAGGCCTTCATTTTGGCTAGTTTGAGCCTTGTTTAGACATTCCTACCTGTTAACCGTTGCATGCCAAATTTGTGCCTACCCTTCCTTTGATCTAGCTCCACTCACTTTCACCATGGCCTGAAGCTAAACCCACCATCGCAATCTAATGCTTGAGCTGATTTGTATTTACTGTTTTGCCGAGGTTGTGATAAGTGGACATTGTTTTTGGGGGTGCTGAATTTATTCACGTTTTGATTGCTCCGTTTGGGGATTGCTAGCGCAGAAAAGAAAACAAAATTTACGAAAATAAAAAGCCGATTCGCGCAAAAAAGAGAAAAATATGAAAGAATTACTTTGAGATTTCGATCCCCATCCTCTTTATTGATTTTGGTCGGGTTCAGCCATGTTCACACCCGGATTTCAAGCTTAGTCTGGGGGCGTGTGCCCCATTTATTTCTAAGTGGCTGTTTTGGTTTGGCTTGTTTTCGCTCTCTTTGGTTGCAAAGAGCCTTCATGTTTCTCTTTGACTACCAAGCCGTCGCCTAAGCCCCATTTACTCCTACAAGTCCTACTGATTCACGCTTGATTCTAACCCGCACCGTGGAGAGAGTGTGAACGTGCAAGCGTATGGTCCCCGACATTGGTGGATTCCTTTGAAGGTGATCCTGAGTCCCGAACTTTGGCAATGCTCACCTTAGTGGCCTGCCTACTTTCTTCCTCCACATGATCGCAAGATTCTCCAGAATTCTAATTTTGAGCAATTACATTATTTATTTACGTCTGTCGAATAGTTTAAACTACGTTGTATAATTAAAAAGTTTTTCTATTATATCTTCAATACCCATGATATATTTGATTTCTCGTCTTACTTCTTTTTGAAATTTCTGAGCCAGTTAGCTATCTTCTAGTCCACGGAGTAATGATTTGCTCGGGACGTGCAAATGGTTAAGTCTGGGGGTGTGATGAGTTCACATTTTACACTGATTTTTGGACTCATCTGGGCTAGTTTTATCGTCTTAACACTACACTTGAGAGCCTTTATTGCTTATATGTGCTTATGTACCTATTTCATGATTAAGTGCACTGTAGGCCTGTTTCTGTGTGCTTTCTGTGTTTCTATATTGTTGTTATTCTTTAGCCCTATCTCAGGGATGTGGTGTGCACGTTCTGGTGGCCTATCTGCCCCTTCTGCTGGTACAGTGGTCATGTGCGTGCTCCGTAACCACTCAAGAGACACCGACGTTGCAGGAATACTGCGCACGACCACTGGACTTATTGCGCACGACCACTGGTCATGCGCCACAGATCGTGCGCATTACATTCCATTTTTCCTAATCCTGTCTCGGTAATCGCACGAGCACTGGCCGTAGTGCGCACGACCACTGGTCGTGCTCCACTGCTCGTGCGCATATTTGTTGATGCTTCTTGTCCAGGTTGCGGGTCTATTTGGAAAAGTCACACGATCATAGACCTACAGTGCGCACGACCACTGGTTGTGCGCCACTGATCGTGCGCACTGCTTCTGCTGCCTCTGTATTTAAGGCCCTGCTCCGCGATTTAGGTCAACGCCTGTAATTTGCTGCGATCGGAGAGTGCGCGGGAATCGCCATTTCACTTCTCCAGCTGCTCCATCACCTCCACCTTCGTCGGGAGGCCATTGCCAACTACTCCGAAGCTTTTCAACTCTCCGGCGAAGCCCTCGACCATTGATGACTTCAACTCCAAGCTTTCCTGCGGAGTTGGTTAAGTAGATAACCTAGAGAACGAACTTAAAGGCCTTCAAGGTGACAGCTCGTTGGTACCGGAAGCCTCCTTGGACTGAGCCCAGAAGCGGATTGACAACTCGCTTCTCCGGCCACGACCCGCGGTGGATCTTCACTCTCTTTTGGTTTACTCCTCTTCCCCTTCCTCTGTAGTATGGAATGTTTTGAGCAGTGTAATGAATACTTCCATCCATGAACATCAAGTTTATTTTATAACTAATGGTATGTTAGTATCTTCTTATTGTTGTGAGTATTGTCCGTGAAAGTGCCTCGCTCACCCCACATCCACTTCATTCCCGTGTCTTGTCCGATTGCACTCCACACAAGAACACTGCAATCCATTAGCTTCCCTTCCACTCGCCCAACTGAAGTTCGGCATCGCGGCCGACAAACCCACTCCACCTTGCGAAGTGGTGCCTTCGACCCGCATAGCTTTTACTAGTTCAGTAGATCAAACATCCACAATCTCCCAAGTCCTCTATTTCCTCTTTTTTCTATTTATAACTCTCATAACGATATTCTCTGTACTGTTGCCGTTCTACGCTAACTGCATTCCTCAAGAGACCGACACTCGGGGATTTATTCCCAGAACTTTATTACTTGTGCGACCGGTGCGCTTGCCGATTTACACGCATCAAGTTTTTGGCGTCGTTGCCGGGGATGTGATGAGTCCACATTTTACACTGATTTTTGGACTCATCTGGGCTTGTTTTATCGTCTTAGCACTACACTTGAGAGCCTTTATTGCTTATATGTGCTTATGTACCTATTTCACGATTAAGTGCACTGTAGGCCCATTTCTATGTGCTTTCTGTGTTTCTATATTGTTGTTTGTCTTTAGCCCTATCTCGGGGATGTGGTGTGCACGTTCTGGTGGCCTATCTGCCCCTTCTGCTGGTACAGTGGTCGTGTGCGTGCTCCGGAACTGCTCGGGAGACACCGACGTTGCAGGAATACTGCGCACGACCACTGGACTTATTGCGCACGACCACTGGTCGTGCGCCACTGATCGAGCGCATTACATTCCCTTTTTCCTAATCCTGTCTCGGTAATCGCACGAGCACTGGCCGTAGTGCGCACGACCACTGGTCGTGCGCCACTACTCGTGTGCATATTTACTGATGCTTCTTGTCCAGGTTGCAGGTCTATTTGGAAAAGTCGCACGATCATCGACCTATTGTGCGCACGACCACTGGTCGTGCGCTACTGATCGTGCGCACTGCTTCTACTGCCTCTGTATTTAAGGCCCTGCTCCGCGATTTAGGTCAACGCCTGTCATTTGCTGCGATCGGAGAGTGCGCAGGAATCTCCATTTCACTTCGCCTGCTGCTCCATCACCTCCACCTTCGTCGGGAGGCCATTGCCAACTAGTCCGAAGCTTTTCAACGCTCCGGCAAAGCCCTCGGCCATTGATGACTTCAACTCCAAGCTTTCCTGCGGAGTTGGTGAAGTAGATAACCTAGAGAACGGACTTAAAGGCCTTCGAGGTGACAGCTCGTTGGTACCGGAAGCCTCCTTGGACTAAGCCCGGAAGCGGATTGACAACTCGCTACTCCGGCCACGACCCGCGGTGGATCTTCACTCTCTTTTGGTTTACTCCTCTTCCCCTTCCTCTGTAGTATGGAATGTTTTGAGCAGTGTAATGAATACTTCCATCCATGAACATCAACTTTATTTTATAACTAATGGTATGTTAGTATCTTCTTATGCTTGTGAGTATTGTCTGTGAATGTGTCTCGCTCACCCCACATCCACTTCATTCCTGTGTCTTATCCGATTGCACTCCACACAAGAACACTGCAATCCATTAGCTTCCCTTCCACTCGCCCAACTGAAGTTCGACATCGCGGCCGACAAACCCACTCCACCTTGCGAAGCGGTGCCTTCGACCCGCATAGCTTTTACTAGTTCAGTAGATCAAACATCCACAATCTCCCAAGTCCTCTATTTCCTCTTTTTTCTATTTATAACTCTCATAACGATATTCTCTGTACTGTTGCCGTTCTACGCTAATTGCATTCCTCAAGAGACCGACACTCGGGGATTTATTCCCAGAACTTTATTACTTGTGCGACCGGTGCGCTTGCCGATTTACACGCATCATCCGCCACATAGCTTCCAGCTCCCGCTTTCCAGCAGCAGGCAGTCTCTCAACTCAGCAGCAGCGGACTCCGCGGACTCGCCTCACAGTCCGCCATTCAGTTTGCCATCAGCAGCTCCGACTTCAGTGCCCAAGTCCTAGTTCGCGCGGCTTGTAGCGGACTCGGCGGACTCCATCTCCATCTCGCTCAAGTTACCGTCTCACCGAGGGTAACGTCACCGCAAGCCGTTACCTCCTCGGGCCTATAAATAGCCCCCATGCCTCTCATATGGGACAGTCTCTACGCCCGGAGGGTCGACGACAGTGTTCCTGCGGACTCCGTTTCCCTGTCCGCGCTCCCTTCTCTGCTTAGTCACGCGGCCTGCCGTCCTCTGATCCCCAGTATGCGCGGTCTCCCATTTTCCCTTAACCGCGCGGCCTGCCGATTAAGATCTTCAGTCCGCGCGGCATCTGGCATTCTTCCCCCTTAGCCGCCAGCTTCCTTTTGTACCCCTTTATTGATTTTGTTGCAAAGGTGTACTAACGAGTTGTAATGCTCTCCATATTAATCAAAGGAAAGCTCGTCGCAAGAGTGGCATTTAAGCCGCGGCGGGCGAAGTCTGTTGTTGCCGCTGCTAGCGGCCCCTTCTTTATCCCTTCTCTCTAGCTCAGCTCAGCTCCTCTTGGCAACCAACCTGCAAGCACAACCGTAATATTAACCGTCTGCTCGACAGCTCCTGATCAACCTCCTCCTCTCTTGATCAGCCTTCTCTGTTGATCAAGCTTCTCCTCTGCTCTCAGCACCCTCTCCTCTATCCCCGCAACCCCCTCGACAAGCTGCTTGCTCCACTCTCGAGCACTCAGAAGCTTCCTTCATCCCTCTTCCTATCCTAGCCTGTGAGACCGAACACCCCCTCCGTGTTAGCTGTGCCCAGGTGCCGTTTTCGCGCATCAACAGTTAACACGCGACCTTCAGATCCGTTCAGACGGTGAACAACGATAGTTAACCATGTCAGATCACCAACCAACCGAGAACTCTGCTCCAAGTTCTAGAGATGATCCTCTCTAGGAGGCCTTTGAGCAATCGCGCCGCGAGAATGCTCAGCAATTCCAAGAGATCAACAAAATTCTTGCTGCAATTACACGGCAACTAGGCTCTCAAACAGCAATAGCTCCAGCTGCTTCCGCTGATCCAATCAATCCAGCACCAACTTTGGATCATCAGCAAGCTTATCCTCAAGCTTGCCCGCCAGTCTATTCTCCCCCTTATACAACAACCTTCCTGCAAGGTCCTGCAGCTCCTCTGTGACCTCAAGATGAAGAATTTGTCGCTCGCCAAAACTTCTTCCGGGATGCAGCCTGGGGAAGCCCTGCTAGAGTTCTCAATTTTCAGGGAAGTCATCCCTACCCTGCAGCTCCTGCCTTTGCTCCTCCTGCAGCAGCTTTTCCTTTTTATCCCCCTGCTTCTTTTGCAGCTGCAGCTTATGCTCCTTTCTTTCCTTATGCTGTAGGAGAACAGGAAGAACCTTCACCATTCACAGAGAATGTTCGTCACGAACCAACTCCAGCTAACTTCAGAGAGGCCCGGTTACCAATCTACACCGGAGAGACTGATCCAGTAAAGCACCTTCAAGATTTTGAGTTAGTCGTTGCTCTTAAAACCCTTTTAGATGCAACTAAGTGCAAGCTCCTTGTGACTACCTTTGTTGGGCAAGTGATGGACTGGTTCTATGGCCTCCATCCTCACTCCATCACTTCCTTTGTTGATCTACGAAGGGAGTTCTTGCTCAGGTTCTCTACCTCTACCAAGAGAAAGGGCAGTCCTGACGCCCTCTTTGAGATCAAGCAGCGCAGTGATGAAACTTGGTCTCAGTTCGTTGATCGATTCCAAAGAGAGATTTTGGACATCGAAGTTACTGATCAAGAAATGTACAGAGTGGCTCTTATCCACGGTCTTCGTGAAGGGCCTCGCAAATTCGAAGCCAATGTCCGTGCTCCAAGGACATATCAAGAGTTGATTGCTCTAGCGAACTCCTATATTCGAGGCGAAAAAAGCAACCCAGGCTTCGTCTCCAAGCTCTTATCAGAGAAAGATCCTTCTCACAAGCATCCTCCAAGGTCTCCTCACAATCATTTCCCAGTTCACTCAAGGAAGCAGAGAAGGATTCATCGCCATCGATACTCCTTCCCAAGCCGTGAACGTGCTCAAGACCCATTGCTACCACTAGCTTCTTCTCAAGCAACAGCAGTCCATCAGCAAGACAATGACTTGCATGGGTCTGATCTCGACGAGGCCATGCAAGAAGTTAGCCAAATCATGAAAGACAGGGCAAACTACAAGAAGCCCTATCGACCAACCAATCAAAGGTCTAGAGATTCAGAGCCTTACTGCGAATTTCACAAAGTGTCAGGTCACCTAACTGAAACCTGCCGAGCACTCCGCCAGCTTGTGCAAAGGATGCTACAGCAGGGCAAGATGCGCGACCTACTTCTTGAAGAAGATCGCCCTGGTCCAGCAACCTCAAAGGGCAAAGAAGTTGCAGATGTTCCTTGCTCCTCCAAAGGAGTGAACCTAGTCGAAGAGCCTCCTCTCCTCGTTGTTAACCAAGTTATTGAATATTTCGATGCCGACGACGAGGGTGTGCTTCTAAGGCTATTCTAAGCAAGCTAAGGACTTCACAGTCCTCCAAAGCTCCTTACAGCTTTGATGAGTTATCTCTACTCATCTCTCTCATCAAACATTTTCATTGCCAAACACTTCTCAGTGTTCATTACTTGCTTTTCAACAAAGCTTTTTATCTGGGATTTTATACTGACACAGTTCCCTTCTTGTGATGCTTCCTTCTCTACCTTTTCTCTCCTTGCCTAAGAGATCACTACGCCAATGAGATATCGCCGAGTCTGGAATGCACCCTCTGTAGATTGTTCTCTGGCACCACCGCTTCGACCACATATGGCGGGAGTATACCCATATGTGTAGTGGGAGCCGTTCAATCACGATGTAGGGCTTCATATTTCGGATCCTAGCCGGCATCTGATATAGAGTGTGTGCTAGGGGAGCCCCATGTGTTAGCTCTGCTGTGCTTCGGAAAGGATACATTACAGTTATGATGATCTTTGCTTGTCAAGCAATGGCGATCAAGCGTAGCCTTGTCTCTTCGATCATCACCTAACTGTGATGGTCGAACACTCTATGGTACTCTCGATCCATGCCTTCTCTGGTTACCACAACTCCACTGATCAATCCACATACAAGCTATAGGCCTCTTGGCGCAATCAGTCTCATTGATCAGTGATGCTTGTGCCCAAGGCAAGAGAGCAGTGCTTCTAGCGATCCTTCTCTGGATTTTTCTCCTTGCTTTTCTCTTTTGTGCCCTCCTTGAGGATGTGCGGCCAGCCCGCTTTGAGTAGGACTATGCTCGGGATGATTTTCCCAGGTAAAGCGATGCATAAGGCCCACGGGGAACACCTGTGGCGGCATCCAGCCTTCCTTAGTCATTCGGAGTATAGGCCTCCCTTTTTGTCAATCGCCTTCTTTCACAGGTGAACAGGTTGATCCAACCTTCCAAGAGGATTTCCAGCATTTACTTATGCTCATCTTATATATATACATTGCTTGCTCAAAGCTCCATCAGATGATGACTTACAAGCTCTCTACTTGTACAAGTTCTATTACTATCATTTTTATTCATTGCTTGCTCAAGCTCTATCAGATGACGATTCACAAAGCTATTTACTACTCTTACCAAAATCTTATGGTTTTAAGCATTGATCAAGGAATTTTACTCTCCTCGATCACCAAGCCATGCTATTGCAATTTAGTTCAGATTGGCAGAATTCGTCAAGTTACTTCTCTGTTAATCTGATCATGTCCATCCAGCCATATCAACAGTTAATGCTCGATTTATTGATCTGGGCTTCATGATAAAGAATTCATCAGACATTTTTCTTGCTGGATGGTCATATCGGTCTTGTCCCATCAATAGTTAACACTTGCAAGACTTCTCTTCACATGTACTTGCAAGTTATTTTCATATATCTTTTTTGCTTCTAACTCTTCTCCTTGCAGAGATTAGCAAACACTTGCAAGCCTTCTCTTCACAGGTACTTGCATGTTATTTTCATACCCTGTTTGCTTCTAACTCTTCTACTTGTAGAAATTAGCAAACACTTGCAAGCCTTCTCTCCACAGGTGTTGGGTACATTGGAATAAATGTACCTGATTTGAAGAAGCCTCACCCTACTCAATGATATACATCAAAATGTATTTGATGTGTTTTGAGTTTAGTTGTGCAGGTTAAGTATTTGTAGGGAAAGCTGAAATGTTTCTAAGTCCATGTGTCGACACCCAGAAGAAAAGTGTCGACACTTAAGAAGACTTGTGTCGACATCCAGAGAAGTAGTGTCGACACTTGGAGTAATTGTGTCGACACCAGGAATGCAGAGTCGACACTAGAAGGAAAGTGTCGACACATACATGATGTGTCGACACTCATTGAAGAAATGTCCAGTGAAGAAGTGTCGACACTTATAAGCAGTGTCGATACCCAATGGAACTTTGTCGACATCAGAAAGTGTCGATACTTGGAGAATGTGTCGACACACAGCAGAAGACTCAACACATGAAGAAAGTGTCGACACTAGGAGGCTGTGTCGACACTCAGCAAAGTTCAATAAAATTCTAAGTACAAGTGTCGACACAAAGGAGATGTGTCGACACTCAGCCAAAGTTTCAACACAAGAAGAATGTGTCGACACAAGGAGAAGTGTCGACACTCAGCAAGTATCAACACAGAAGGCATGTGTCGACACCAAGAATATGTGTCGACACTGAACAAGTTCAACACA
Source organism: Platanthera guangdongensis (assembly GCA_039583875.1). Classification (NCBI taxonomy): domain Eukaryota; kingdom Viridiplantae; phylum Streptophyta; class Magnoliopsida; order Asparagales; family Orchidaceae; genus Platanthera; species Platanthera guangdongensis. The sequence continues at coordinate 59,915,545 of CM077148.1, read as the reverse complement.
AGAAGATGTGTCGACACAAAGGAGTTGTGTCGACACTTAGCAGAATTCAACTAAGTACTGAAGAACAAGGAGTTGTGTTGACACACCATATCAGTGTCGACACATATTGAAGAAGCAGTGTCGAGAAGTAAATTCTACAACACAAGGAGTTGTGTCGACACCATGAAGGCTAGTGTCGACACTTAGTCTACTTGTGTCGACACTTAGTCTATATGTGTCGACACTTAAAGATAGACTGTCTCGACACTTTCAGTCAGTTATAGATATTTCAAGAAGTGACTGGATGACATGACAGCTGCCATTCCAGCCGGTCTACTGCAACTGTCAGAGATGTCAGAAAGCTGTTAGAAACCGGATCAGCCGGTCACCATGAAGAAAGTCTATATAAAGGCTTATACATTCAACAGATAATCAGTTGTTGGAAATCACCAAAGTGATCAAGTAATTCATTGAAGATTCAATTGAAGATCTAAGTAGTTGGAGAGAGAGAGAGCTCCTTCCAAGTAGACAGCTGTTGAACCAGGCTGTGAAGAAGGTTTCAGATCAAGATCTGATTCTTAAGTTGTAGTGATTGAAGATTAGCTGCAGAGAGATTCAACCGTATTGTGTTCTACATTCAAGAAGCTTTGAAGAAAGCCAAGTGAGGTTGATCTCAGTAGAGTTCTTTCAAGAACTCATCAAGAAACCTGTCAACTCTTCTCTCTTATTCTGAGTTGAGGTTATATACATTGTATTCTTATTTTCTTGTAGGATCCTTAGGAATCTGAGTTGTAAGCCTGAAATTATAAAGGCTGAATGGTAGGGCATGTGTGCTTGAGTGTAGGAGATTCATATCTCTGAGTGTAGGCCTTGTGGCTGAGTGTAGGTCTTTGTGAAGACTGAGTGGTAGGGCTGTTGAGCCTGAGTTGTAGGAGTAGGATCACTCTGAGCTGTAGGAACCAGGGTGGGGTTCTGAGTGTAAGATCTGAGGATCTGAGGAATAGTGGAGGAGTTTGGTCGAATCTAGTACACTACTAGATAGGCGAAGGGGGAAAGTGGATGTACCCAAACCTTGGGGAACCACTATAAAACTGTGTGTACTCTGTGTATGTGTGTGATTATGTGATTGCTGTTTATAGTTCTGTGAAATCTGTGATATAATCTGCCTAAAAGTTTAAAAATATTAAGTCACCTATTCACCCCCCCTCTAGGTGATGAGGTACAATTTCTTTCAAGTGGTATAAGAGCGAGGTTACTCAAAAAGGACATAATTGTCTGAGTAGATCCTGTTTGCAGATTCAGTGAAATCAAGGACAGATTCAACATAAACAAGAAAATCAAGAAAATGGGTTCAACAGAGAATCATAAAGAACTTGGATCCATGAAGTTGCCAATTTGCAGAAAGGAGATTTTTGGCATCTAGAAAGAAAGGGTTAGACTGTTTATGGAAGCCTCTGGCCCTAGAATCTATATCACAGTTAAAGAAGGGCCTTATGTGCCTATGAAGGTATCTGTGTTAGATGCAAATCAGAGAACACCAAAAGACTATTCTGAAATGACCAAGGATGAGATTATTCTGGCTACAATGGACAAGAGGGCTCATAATATCATTGTAAGTGTAATAGATGATGCTACATTTCAGAACTTGATACATTGTAAAACATCAAAGGAGATGTGGGATACTCTGATAGTGTACATGGAGGGTTCTGAAGAAGTTAGACAGGATAGAAAGTCTTTGTTAAACCAAGAATATGAGAGCTTCAAACAAGGCAGGTCTGATAGTATAACAGAATGCTACAAGAAATTCTATAGGATTGTCAATGAGTTGATGTCCTATGGAAGAGAATTCAGCAATTATGAGCTGAATGATAAGTTCTTGAGGTCCCTAACAAAGGACTGGGACACCAAGATCTGTTCCATAAGGGAAATGGCAAAGTTAGCAGATATTCCTCCTCCAACATTGTTTGGAAAGCTGTTGTCCTATGAAATGCAGCTAATGGTAAGGAAAGAAGAGGAGAAGACTACAAGAATTGAGCATAAAGAAAGAGTTGTGGCATTCAAGACAGAAGCAACCAGGAAATACAAAAGTAAGTCTCCATCTCCACCTCCAAAGGTTGCTGGATCTGAGACAGATGAGACAGAAAGCAAGAATTCTGAAAGCAGTGAGAGTGATGAGGACTTTGCAGCTTTCACAAGACACTTTCAGAAGTTTCTAAAGAAGAAACAGTGGAGGTCTAAGCCATCCACTTCACAGGGAAAAGATGACTATTATCAAAACAAGAAGTCATCAAAGAAAGACAGGAGAAAGCCCAAGTCAAGCAAAGCAACTTTATCAAAAATTGTATGCTATTGCTGTAACAGACAAGGACATGTTGTTGCTGACTTTCCAGAGAAAAGGAGAGAGTCTACAGATAAGAAGAAGACTCAAATCAAGGGCAAGGAGGAAAGGTTCTTTGTTGCCAAGAAGGACAAAAGTCTGTCAGATATGTCTTCTTTAGTAACTGATTCAGAAGCTAAAGTTTACATTGTACTGTTTGCTGAAGAAGAGGAAGAGGAGTTCATCCAGTTAATGAACTCTATATATGAGCAAGAGGACAATCAGTGTCAGGGACCGATGGCCTTAACAGAAGGTGACAAAATCCAGGATCAGCCTGGACCTAGTCATGTACAAAATTGTTCTACTAGTTCAATTTCTGATACTGAGTCAGATTCAGCTACATCAGCATCAAGTGATGCCAGAGGTTCTGAATCTGAAGGGGATATTCATCAGTTGATTGATGAATATAGATTACTGTTGCAAGATTTTAAGAAAAGCAAATCCTTGGCCAAGAGTCAGGTAAAGGAGATTGCTAGTCTCAAAGTGTCTGCAACTGATTTTAAGAAGTTGATTGATCAAAAACTAAATGAAATAGCCAGACTGAAGCACATAACTGTTATTCAGATGGGAACTATAACATTTAAGAATGATCAAAGCAGAAATCTGGAGATTAGTCTTCAGAAGGAGAGAGATATAGTGGCAAGGTTCTCTAAACCAAAATCAGTTCTACCTTTGATAGATGAGTTTATACCTCACAAGGGTAAAACTGGATTGGGGTTTACTAACCCTGCCAGGACTATAAAGTCCAAGTCTAAGGGCAAAGCCCCAGTACTCAACAAGCCTGCTGTAGATAGAACAGCTAGGGTTGTACCTAAGCAAAAGTACAATAGATTTGAGTGCTGGTGCTGTGGCAAGGTAGACCACTTTACCATTGACTGCTGGCACAATTCTAGTGCCAAAGTGAGTAGCAAACTGCCTATTGGAAGATCTGCAGGTAGCTTTGTTAAGAGGCAAACTAACCAGCACCAAGGACCCAAGAATTTTTTGGGTTCTAAGGTTAACTAATCTATTTTGCAGGTGAGTCCAAGTGACCATGCCCCAATATGGTACTTGGACAGTGGATGTTCCAGGCACATGAATGGAACTAGGGGATTGCTAAAGGACTACACACCAATCAAGGATGGTCCTAAAGTCACCTTTGGTGGTTCTGAAAAAGGAATCATCAAAGGTTTTGGTAACATTTCTAGGAACCTTATAACAATTACTCAAGTGGCTTATATTAAAGGTTTGAAACATAACCTTATTAGTATAAGTTAGATGAGTGATTTAGGATATGACATCTCATTTATTAAAGATGGTTGTCATATCAGGAGATTAAATGATCAAGAGATCATTCTGACTAGTTACAAAAAGAGAAATGTCTATTGTCTAGACATTATGTGTGAGAACAATGTTTCTCCAGTGTATCTTGTAGCTGATGAGAAAGTCTCTCATTGTGTCAAATGGCACAAGAGGCTAGCCCATCTCAACTACAAGACAATTGACCAACTCTATAGCAAAGAGTTAGTGAGGAATGGTCCTCAAGTTAAGTGTATTAAAGATGGAATATGCTCAGCTTGTCAAAAGGGCAAGCAGACTAGATCCACCTTTAATAGCATTGAAAACAAAGATGTTGTGAGGTGCTTATACCTCTTGCATATGGATCTTTTTGGTCCTATGCCAGTTCACAGCCTAGGTAGGAAGGTCTACACATTTGTAGTTGTAGATGACTACTCATGGTTTTCCTGGGTGTTCTTCCTTAGACAGAAATCTGAAACACCTATTATCTTCTATAGTTTTGTCAAACAAATTCAGAATGAGTTAAACAGTACTGTGGTGAAAATAAGAAGTGACCATGGTACTGAATTTCAGTCTGATAGTATGACAAAGCTATGTGAAGAGTTTGGGATATTTCAGGAATTTTCTTCACCAAGAACACCTCAGCAAAATGACATTGCTGAAAGGAAAAATAGAACCTTGATTGAGACTGGTAGAACCCTATTAAGTGACACATCTCTCCCAAAATATTTTTAGGCTGAGGCAGTAAACACTGCATGCCATGTAATTAATAGGGCTTCTATCACCAAGAGCCACAATAAGACCCCCTATGAGATTATGAAAGGCAGAAAACCAAATCTATCCTATTTCAGGATCTTTGGTTGTAAATGCTATATACTTAACAATGGAATGTCTTACTTGACCAAGTTTGCTGCCAAATCCCAAGAGAGGATCTTTGTTGGGTACATCAACAATAGTAAGGCTTATAGAGTCTACAACTTGACTACTCAAGTTGTAGAAGAGTCAGTACATGTAGTATTTGATGAAGCTAGACTCATTAATAATGAATTATCTAAAAGTATTTGCAGCTCCACAGGTGTGACTAAGAAGATGGACAAGCTCACTATTGAAGAAGAATCTACTGCAAGTCAGCATGTGGTTGATAGTGGTTGTTGTCCAGAGGGAGTACTAGATGCACCTGATGCAGAAGAAGACCAAGGAGTGCAGCAAGTTGAAGAAGCTGAAGGAGCACAACCTGAAGCCAGGCTGCCTCCAGTTAATAGACATTTAAAAGATCATCCAGCCATTCAAATTATTGGTGATCTAAGATAAGGGGTACAAACAAGGAGCAGAAATCTAAGTTCAGTACTCTACTACAGTTTTCTATCCCAAGTAGAGCCAAAGAAATTTGAAGAAGCCATCCTAGACCCTCATTGGATTGAGGCAATGCAAGAGGAGCTGAACCAATTCAAGAGATGCAATGTCTGGGAGCTTGTTCCTAAACCAAAAGACCACAACATAATTGGAACTAAGTGGATCTTCAGGAACAAGATGGATGAACATGGAGTCATTATAAAGAACAAAGCAAGATTGGTTGCTAAGGGATATAGGCAGGAAGAAGGTATTGACTTTGATCAGACCTTTGCTCCAGTAGCCAGACTAGAGGCCATAAGGATGTTCCTAGCCTATGCAACCTATCAAGGGTTTAAAGTATACCAAATGGATGTTAAGTCAACATTTTTGAATGGCAATCTGAAGGAAGAGGTCTATGTGGAACAGCCATCATGTTTTGTTGATTCAACTAAACCTAATTTTGTTTATAGACTTAGAAAGGCTTTGTATGGGTTAAAACAAGCCCCTAGGGCTTGGTATGAAACCCTGTCTAGTTTCGTCATTGAGAATAAATTCACAAGGGGGAAAATAGACAAGACTCTATTCCTTAGGGAATCTAGAGGCAAGATTATACTAGTCCAAATATATGTAGATGACATCATATTTGGGTCTACTAAAAATAGTCTTTGCAGAAAGTTTGCAAAACTAATGCAAGGACAATTTGAGATGAGTAGTATGAGGGAACTTAAGTTCTTCTTGGGTCTCCAAGTTAGACAGACTGAGAATGGTTTATCCATATGCCAGTCTAAGTTCACCCTAGAATTGATAAGAAAGTATGGTATGGAATCATTCAGTACCATGAAAACTCCTATGGGGTCAAGTATGTCTCTTAGCAAAGATGATGCAGGGAAACCTGTAGATGAGACTTTGTGTAGAGGGATAGTTGGCTCCCTATTGTATTTGACTGCAAGTAGACCAGATATCATGTATGCTACATGTGTCTGTGCTAGGTACCAAGCTTGCCCTAAAGAATCTCATTTGACAGCAGTCAAAAGAATACTGAGATATCTTAAGGGCACTCCTTATCTAGGCCTTTGGTACCCTAGGAATGGAGACTTTGAACTGATAGGTTATTCAGATGCAGATTTTGCAGGCTACAAGGAAGATAGGAAAAGTACAACTGGTACCTGTCAATTCCTAGGTGGAAGACTGATATCATGGAGTAGTAAGAAGAAAACAAGTGTGGCTATCTCCACAGCAGAATCAGAGTATGTGGCTGCAGGAAGTTGCTGTGCTCAACTTCTATGGATTCAACATCAGCTAGAAGACTATGGTATACAAGTAAGTAGAACACCTCTATTTTGTGATTCTACTAGTGGTATTTCTATTGCAAACAATCCTGTATCCTATAGTAGGACTAAGCATATAGAAATAAAATACCATTTTCTAAGGGAACATGTATAAAAAGGAGATATTTCCCTAGAGTATGTTAATAGAGAAAATCAACTAGCTGACATGTATACTAAGCCATTAGAAGAAACCAAATTCAATAGGTTTAAAATTGAATTAGGTATGATAAACTTAGAATAAGTTTACAAAAATGGCTAAGTAAAATAGTGTCGACACACAGAGTTGTCTGTGTCGAGACAGAGAATTGGTGTCGACACTTCAGAGAAAAGGTGTCGACACATCTAGGAAGCTGGTGTCGACACTTACAGAAAATTAGTGTCGACACATACAGTGTAGTCGTCGACACATCCAAGGTGGTGTCGACACTTAGAATTTATACAGAATTAGTCAAGTAAAGTCTCGACTAAGTGTCGAGCTAAGTTGTGTCGACACATAAACAAGTGTCGACACATATATTCTGTCGACTATACTTGTGTCAGCACATAGTTGTCGAGACATTATAAGTCTGTGTCGACACTTATCAACAGTGTCGAAATAATTTGAGTATTTTGACGCGCCCTTTCATCTTCGATTCTAGAAAGGTATAAATAGGTTCTCGCCATTGTCTGTCGACACGCTCACCAAAGTTTCGAGACCAAACTTGTGTGTCGGCACCTCTCTTCTCTAGATTCAAATTTATTCAAACCCTAATGGCGCCAAAGCTAGAAGAGAATGTGAATGAAGGATATGAACTCGTGCGGCATGCTTTTGATGACGCAGAACCAGAGATCAAAGGCGTGATAACCCTAATAGAAGAGACAAGGTTAAATTTTCTTGTTTCAGAGCCGACCAAGATATGGAAGAAAGAAGTTCTGGAATTTCTGAATGGAGCAACCCTAGATGAATCTGGACTCAAGGTAAAGTCTAGAGTTCATGGGGCAAAGGTGAAGGTCTCTCCCAAAAGTCTTAGAAAGGTACTTCAACTACCAAGGACAAGGAAGAAGAAGATGTTTCTGCTTCTAAAACTAGGGAAGCATTAACATGGTGCGGACTGGATTCCAACATGAAAATTGGATCAATGTTCAATAGAAAGGGGATGAACATGCAAGGGAAATTTCTATCTGAAATTGTTGGGAAAGTTATCCTGAGCAAGCCTGTAGGCCATGACAGAATCTCAGCTCACATGTTTAGCCTCATGACAAGGATTATTTTCAAACTAGAAACTGATTGGTCTGTAGTAGTGTTTGAGAAGATAAAGGAGAGTATGAAGAAGCCCAATTTGGGTAGGATTCTAAGTCTTTACTTGGCTTGTAGTATACCAGAAGTAATGAGCCAAGCTGCAAGTTCTAAGATCAATCACATGAGGAAGATGGACATGAGAATCTTCTCTAGATGGGATAGAGTCTTGACTAAGGAAATGACAACTCCTGAGAAGGTAACACCACAAAACAAGAAGAAGAAGACAGCCCCAGTGGCTCAAGAATCCTCTAGTAGCTCTGAGGAGCAAGTTTTCTTTACTCATGATGAGGAAGCAGTTGGAAATGCTGGACAATCTTCAACAAGACAAGAAGTTGAACCAAGGCAGGGGGAGCTACCTCAAGCTAGCCCAGTACACCAGGATTCAATCCAGGGGGAGCCTCTATTGGTGGATGAGCCAACTCCACTAGAGAGTGAACAAGCTACCCACACAATACTTGAGGTAATAACTAAAATTAATGAATTAAATTTTCCTATTGAGGATGATGTTATGTCTGATTCCTTACCTAATGTTAATCAGCAAACACAAACACATAGTCAACCCCAAGATGTTGTCATGGAAGACACATTTGTTGCTTCTCAAGTGGTATCTGATCAAGTGGTTGATGAGATAAGAGAATCTCCACCCCATCCTCAACAAGAATTTGCCCTAGAAGAGCTATTCCCAGACCTTCTCCAAACTGACTTTGAGAAAGAAAGTGCTGCTGCTGAGTGGGAGAAGGCCCATATTGAAGGGGAGCCTGTAGATATTGTTGAGGAAACTGTAAGGCAGGAGACTGAGGTGCCCAAAACTGCTGAAGGCCTACAAAGGACTAAGAAGGAGTTACCTCCAAGTCCTAAGGACAGAGTAACTATTGATAACACATCTGCATCAGAAGGTGAAGAGGCTACAAGAGCCAAGAAGAAGAAGTTTCAAGTCTTCAAGAGGAGGAGCCAGACATACAAAAAGGCTTTACAAACAATTGCACCACAGGCTGCACCACTGCCAGCCCCATCAACAGATTACAGTTCATTGATGGTGGCTTTACAAATTAAGCTTGATGAGCAAAGGCAAGCTCTGGAAAAGTATGGAGATGAAGGGAATAAATCTCTACAATATGATCTTGCACAAGATATTAAGTCCATCAGATTTGAGATGAATCTGAATAAGAAAGAGATGACTGACTGCTTCCACATGGGAGGGAATGCAGTGGTCTACTTGGCTACACATCAAGAGAAGATCAAAGCTCAAGTGGATGATATTGCAGTGAAGCAAGGCTATGTTCTGGAGAACCAGCTGAGGATGAATGATAATTTAACTGCTTCACATAATGCAATAGTCACAGAAATGAAGAATATAGCTACTGGTCAGACTACAGCTAATGCAACAACTAAAGCTAAATTTGACAAGCAATTGCAAGAAAGTCTCACTGCTGTTAAAACTGCTTTACAAGATTCCAAAAAGGCTATAACTGACAAACTCCAAAGGTTGAAACCTTTCTTTAAGGATGGAGTAAACTATTTGGATGCACAAATAAGATTTCAGAAAGATGATCTAAGGGATCACATTGTTAGAGAAGTCATAAAGGGGGAGAGGGTGTTAGTCAAAGCAGGCTCTGATCATGCAAAGTGGATTTTAAATTCCATCAGAGCCACCCTTGGATATCCTCCATTGTGTGATGATGACAATGTAGCAGAGTCTGGGATTAATCCTGCTTATCTTGGAGGGGAGCAAGCTGAAGTGGCTCAAGAAATATACCCTCCACCAGACTTTGATATGATCCATCAAGATATACAGTCAATGTATAGCCGACTTGAGGGAAATCAGAAGGTCATCATAGAGAAAGTAGTTCAGCCAGTGCCAGAGGCTATACCTAAAGAACAAGAAGCTTTGCTGAAGGAACAAGTAGCCCAATTGTCTAAGAAGAGATTCAGGGAGCATGCTGAACTCAGGCCTGATTTTGAACAGTGGAGCCCCACCTCCAGGAATATCATTTTGACTGCTTGGAAAGCTTCCAAGGATAATATCTAGGATAGAAACAAGTGGTATTATGAACTGGAGAGGAGGAAGCATGAGTCCAGGCAAGAGGCAATTGTGCAATATAGAAGAAAGGCTAAGATGAGAAAGCTACCTCCTACTGCCCAGGAGCCTAGCAAGTACTTTCCAAAGCCATATCATTACTTTGAAAGACAAAAGATCAAAGCTGAAGATCAGAAAAAGAAGGATCTTAAAGGAAAGAAGCCTGCTGCTGCTGAAGATGCTGAAGCCCCAGTCCAAGCAAAAATACAATCTGGAAAGGGCATAGTGATCAAGGAGACTGAACAGCAATAGGAAAGAATTTTTCTTTAGTTTACAGTTGTAATCATTTGATTTTTAAACTGTCTGTAAACTTTTGGATAATGAATATGTTGAAGAACAATGTGATATATGTTAAATCTATTACATTAATGTTCTGTAAAATTTGTGTATACATGTTTTGCTTATACATGTTTATGTACTTACCCTGTTATATAATCCTGCTTTACATCATACTGTGATTTTGTTATGTATGGTGTATATCATTGACTAAGGGTTATGACTTCTCCAAATAGGGGAAGATTGTTGGGTACATTGCAATAAATGTACCTGATTTGAAGAAGCTTCACCCCACTCAATGATATACATCAAAATGTATTTGATGTGTTTTGAGTTTAGTTGTGCAGGTTAAGTATTTGCAGGGAAAGCTGAAAAGTTTCTAAGTCCATGTGTCGACACCCAGAAGAAAAGTGTCGACACTTAAGAAGACTTGTGTCGACATCCAGAGAAGCAGTGTCGACACTTGGAGTAATTGTGTCGACACCAGGAATGCAGAGTCGACACCAGGAGGAAAGTGTCGACACATACAGGATGTGTCGACACTCATTGAAGAAATGTCCAGTGAAGAAGTGTCGACACTTAGAAGCAGTGTCGACACCCAGTGGAACTTTGTCGACATCAGAAAGTGTCAACACTTGGAGAATGTGTCGACACACAGCAGAAGACTCAACACATGAAGAAAGTGTCGACACTAGGAGGCTGTGTCGACACTCAACAAAGTTCAATAAAATTCTAAGTACAAGTGTCGACACAAAGGAGATGTGTAGACACTCAGCCAAAGTCTCACCACAAGAAGAATGTGTCGACACAAGGAGAAGTGTCGACACTCATCAAGTATCAACACAGAAGGCATGTGTCGACACCAAGAAGATGTGTCAACACTGAACAAGTTCAACACAAGAAGATGTGTCGACACAAAGGAGTTGTGTCGACACTTAGCAGAATTCAACTAAGTACTGAAGAATAAGGAGTTGTGTCGACACACAATATCAGTGTCGACACATATTGAAGAAGCAGTGTCGAGAAGTAAATTCTACAACACAAGGAGTTGTGTCGACACCATGAAGGCTAGTGTCGACACTTAGTCTACTTGTGTCGACACTTAGTCTATAAGTGTCGACACTTAAAGACAGACTGTCTCGACACTTTCAGATAGTTACAGATATTTCAAGAAGTGACTGGATGACATTACAGTTGTCATTCCAGCCGGTCTACTGCAACTGTCAGAGATGTCAGAAAGCTGTTAGAAACCGGATCAGCCGGTCACCATGAAGAAAGTCTATATAAAGGCTTATACATTCAACAGATAATCAGTTGTTGGAAATCACCAAAGTGATCAAGTAATTCATTGAAGATTCAATTGAAGATCTAAGTAGTTGGATAGAGAGAGCTCCTTCCAAGTACACAGCTGTTGAACCAGGCTGTGAAGAAGGTTTCAGATCAAGATCTGATTCTTAAGTTGCAGTGATTGAAGATCAGCTGCAGAGAGATTCAACCATATTTTGTTCTACATTCTAGAAGATTTGAAGAAAGCCAAGTGAGGTTGATCTCAGCAGAGTTCTTTCAAGAACTCATCAAGAAACCTGTCAACTCTTCTCTCTTATTCTGAGTTGAGGTTATATACATTGTATTCTTATTTTCTTGTAGGATCCTTAGGGATCTGAGTTGTAAGCCTGAAATTATAAAGGCTGAGTGGTAGGGCCTGTGTGTCTGAGTGTAGGAGATTCATATCTCTGAGTGTAGGCCTTGTGGCTGAGTGTAGGTCTTTGTGAAGACTGAGTGGTAGGACTGTTGAGCCTGAGTTGTAGGAGTGGGATCACTCTGAGCTGTAGGAACCAGGTTGTGGTTTTGAGTGTAATATCTGAGGATCTGAGGAATAGTGGAGGAGTTTGGCCGAATCTAGTACACTACTAGATAGGCGAAGGCGGAAAGTGGATGTACCCAAACCTTGGGGAACCACTTTAAAACTATGCGTACTCTGTGTATGTGTGTGATTCTGTGATTGCTGTTTATAGTTCTGTGAAATCTGTGATATAATCTGCCTAAAAGTTCAAAAAGATTAAGTCACCGATTCACCCCCCCCCCCCTCTAGGTGATTAGGTACAACTTCTTTAAAAGGTACTTGCAAGCTCCTTTTCATATATATATTGCCTGCTTCTAACTCTTCTCTTTGTAGAGGTCAACAGACACCTGCAAGCCTCATCCAGGTACTTGCAGCTTATTTTTGTATACGATACCCGCTCTTAACTCTTTCCTTGCAGATATCTGCAGACCCTTGCAAGTTTCCTCACAGGTACTTGCAAGTTACTTTCGTATACTGTGCATACTTTTAACTCTTCTTTTGCAGAAAACAGCAAAGACTTGCAAGTTCCTTCCAGGTACTTGCAGCTCATTCTTCTTTCTTGTATACTCTTCACCCTTTCTTTTTTGCAGAGGATAACAGGTGCTTGCAAGCCTCCATCAGGTACTTGCATGTTATTATACTTTTATGTTTTCCTCTCACTTTCATTTTGCAGAACTTAGTGGAAGACACACCTTCTTCATTTTGCAAAGATAAACTCAGGTACACACTCGATGTACCACCCATACATGCCTACCCTAACCTTCCTCTTGCAGGAAAATAGACATTCAACACCAAACTTCTAAGGAAAGGCTTCAGGATCTGTCTCTCCTTGCCCCCCCCCCCTTCTCTTTTGTTGGGGTGGATCACAATTTTCGTGGGTCTCCAACTTTTTCGAAGTTCTACTCGGAACTTAAAAAAGTGCGTGGATTATGTTAACCCCGAAATCATTGATCCTTCCCAAGGGAGCCAGCTCGCTCATCGCGGCCTGCCCCGGGTTCGTCCTAGAGGCCGTGATGCCCTAGGTTGGGCGGACAGAATTCTCTGTCCGCTCAGGCCGCGCGGACTGCGCGGTCTCAGCGGTCTGACCCCCAGGCTGTGCGCTTTCCCTTGGTCGGCGGGGTCCGCGGCCTGCTTTCGCAGTCCGCCTCTGCAGACTGCCCCCTTTTCAGCTTAACTGCATGGTTGTTTCTGCAGGTCTCTCTCTGCCGGACTCAACTCCATATCCGCCGAAGCAGTGTGGACTGCCAACATGCGCGGCCTTCCTCGCCAGTCCGGCAGGCCAAATGTTGCTTGCCACCAGCAGCGTGGGCAGCCGACTCCTCCAGCTCGCCTACAGAGCGCGGACTCCAGCTCTGGCTACCCGCCAAGACCAACAGTAGCCCAAGTCCCTCGCGAGCTGGGCGGACGTGTGGACAAGACTTCCAGTCTACCTTCAGTCATGAACCCCAGCGGCCTCAACAGCCAGGCTCCCTCTCTAACGTATGCTGACTCAGCTTTGCAGCAGTCGCGGACCCAGCGGACTCCGCGGGTTCGCAATGCAGTCCGCAACTCCTTAGCACCAGCTTCTCGGCAGTAGTACCATGGTCAACCCCTTAGTCCGCGGCCTTGTCGCGGACTCAGTCAGTAGTGGCGGTCTCTTTCCAGTCCGCCATGCAGCAGGTCCTCCAAAAAGCAGTCCCAGACCGCCCAGTCTTCTGCGGACTCTGCAGACTCAGCGGGCGCTCCTCCGCTAACATTCTCTTTGCTCACAGTTCAGCTGTGGCGGACTCCGCGGATTCAGCTCATTGTCCTCCACCCAGCTTCCAGCTCCCGCTTTCCAGCAGCGGGCAGTCTCTCAACTCAACAGCAACGGACTCCGCGGACTCGCCTCGTAGTCCGACATTCAGTTCGCCATCAGCAGCTCCGACTTCAGTGCCCAAGTCCCAGTCCATGGAGCTTGTAGTGGACTCGGCGGACTCCATCTCCATCTGGTTCAAGTTACCGTCTCACCGGGGATAACGTCACCGCAAGCCGTTACCTCCTCGGGCCTATAAATAGCCCCCCATTCCACTCATATGGGATGGTCTCTAAGCCCGGAGGGTCGACGCTAGTGTTCTTGCGGACTCCGTTTCCATGTCCGCGCTCCCTTCTCTGCTTAGTCACACGGCCTGTAGTCCTCTGATCCCCAGTCCGCGCGGTCTCCCATTTTCCCTTAACCGCTTGGCCTGCCGATTAAGATCTTTAGTCCGCGCGGCCTCTGGCATTCTTCCCCCTTAGCCGCCAGCTTCCTTTTGTACCCCTTTATTGATTTTGTTGCAAAGGTGTACTAACGAGTTGTAACGATATCCATATTAATCAAAGGAAAGCCCGTCGCAAGAGTGTCATTTAATCCGCGACGGGCGAAGTCTGTTGTTGCCGCTGCTAGCGGCCCCTTCTTTCTACCCTCTCTCTAGCTCAGCTCAGCTCCTCTCGACAACCAACCTGCAAGCACAACCGTCATATTAACCGTCTGCTCGACAGCTCCTGATCAACCTCCTCCTCTCTTGATCAGCCTTCTCTGTTGATCAAGCTTCTCCTCTGCTCTCAGCACCCTCTCCTCTATCCCCGCAACCTCCTCGACAAGCTTCTTGCTCCACTCTCGAGCACTCAGAAGATTCCTTCATCCATCTTCCACTCCTAGCCTGTGAGACTGAACACCCCCTCCGTGTAAGATGTGCCCAGGTGTCGTTTTCGCGCATCAACAACCAGATTCCTGTAGCTTCGGGAATCTTCGGTTGAATTTGCAATCCAGATTTACTCAGCACCTAAATTCTGGGCTTTATATAATATGGAATTGGATTCGGTGGAATTAATATGGCAAGTTACTTGGCTTTGATGAACTCTTATGATTAATCATTTTGTTGCATGATTGATGAAGCTTATTAATTTCATATAATCAAATTGTGAAGCAAGATTATTTAAATGAATTGACTTGATAGGAATTGATAGATTGTTATTTGTGTGCATCATGTTTATAATATGTCGTTACCATATGGAAAGAGTGATAGATCTTTATATGCGCATCATGTTTATACTATGTTGTCATCATTTGGAAAGTTATGTAGAGGATTAAATTATGGCCATGAGTATGGTTGACTAATGGAATGAGTTTAGTAGTCCAATACTTAGAGCGTCGTCTCCCTACGGGTAGTATTGTGAGAGGATGTGAGTGCGGTGTTGACCGTCACATGTTTGGTTTTGGGATGTAAGTGCGGTGTTGACCATCACTTGTTTGGTTTGTGTTGAGTTAAGGTATGGATGGATGGTTGGGCTGTGTCCTTGTGCTTACTTCCGAGGCCCCTTCCCTGTTATGGCGAGGAGGAATTTGCATGCGGTGTGAGCCGACACGCGGTGTCGTAATCCTGGGTTAAGGATAATGTGGCAGGTCTACGAGCTCGCCGATCGTCACACCGACGGGAGTTGACAGTTAGACTTTGGGCGGTTGGGCTGTGTCCTCGGTGTTCACGTCCCGGGGCCCCTTCCGTGCCAAGTAAACAGTTGGGATGTGTCCTCGTGCTTACTTCTGAGGCCCCTTCTGGGTCACACAAGGCCAGCTTGGGCTGTGTTCTTGGTGCACATGTGCCCAAGACCCCACTGAGATATAGTACGCATGGGCTCCATTGTTGTGTTCTTAGCATTGAGGCGTACGGAGGCCTAGGTGAAGTAGTGTTGATACACGCCTAGTAGTAGAAGTGCCCGTTCTACTGTCACCGCCTGGCCACGGCGGCTGATGCCTGAGAGGTTTGCTACCTACTCGAAAAGTGGGAACTATAGTCTGTGTCGACATAGCAATTGCATGTGTGTGATCATGGGTGAGTCATTGCATAACATACATAGCATTTTATAACATTGCACAACAAGATCCTCATCGTATAAGTTTGTATGGGCACTCTTATACGATGAGTTACCTTTATGTAACTCGATCCTTAACTTATAAGTTTGTATGGGCTTTCTTATAAGTTAAGTTACTTTCCTGCTGTTACTTATACTTGTTAGTTTAGTATAGCTCTTAAATAACTGCTAGATTATGATACTATTACTCTTACACTATTGCCACCTACTTGTACCTCTTTTACTTGCATATATATTACCCTTGTTCCTTCTCTCCGCCCGGTGCCGAGGAGTCGTCGGGGGAGCGGATGTGAAGCCTCTTAGTTGTTTCGACTAACAGTTGCTACGTCTTCCTTTTTAGGAGGTCACGCCGCAGGTAGAGCAGCCGCAGGCTATGCAGCAGGATAGCCAGGCCAGGACAAAAGTGCCTGAGGGGACGGTACCATCGCTACCGTCGGTTACTGATGTGAATGTTGTGAGACTCTGATGTAGCCCGTTTGGGCAGTTGATAGCTGTACTCTGATATATTGTAGAAGCATGTTTAACTTCTCTATTTTGATGTACTATTTGGACTTATATGCTTAGTGTGGTTTGACTTCTCTTTCTTATATTTTGGTTGGGTTGGCATGTTATATTGATATTGTTGTAGCCGGCGGGATAGGCGTCTTGTGGTACAGGTTAGCCCGTGTGCTAATGCTACCGCAAGGCGGCTGCTCCGAGCATAAGACCCCCCTTCGTGCCGTATTTTGGGATCCGGGAGGGGGGGTCTTACATGTTACCAAAGACTGGGATCTCGGAAGCAAGAGCAGGTGGATGCGATTCAGGGTGCCCCCAAAGAGAGATTAGTTTGTTCCAGTTGCAACAAGACGGGGCATGATGCAGCCTATTGCTGGAAGGACAAGACCTATTATCTATGTGGGCGGAAGGGGCATGTCAAAAACTGTTGCCGGCATGCTCAACCCCCGTTGTAGCCAGTGCCACTTCAGGCCTTGCCGCCACCGCAGCTCTTGGACAAAGGGAAGGTCAAGTTGAATGTGGTGTCTGCGGATGAAGATCAGACGTCGACCCAAGTTATTTCAGGTTAGATCCTAACGTAGTATTATTTTCTAGGTATGATCTGAATTTCAACGTTCTTTTCCCTTAGTCGTATATTTAATCTTATATGAAAGTTTAAGGTAAGTAACCGCTGGGCGCGTGTCCTTTTCGATTCCGGTGCTACCCACTCATTTGTGGTTAGATCTTTTGTAGAGCATCACTGTTTGACCCTCAATCCGGTTGGCATCCCGTTTTGTGTCAAGTTCACCTCAGGTGATTCCGTTGTGTCAGATCAGGGAATTCAGGGTTATCCAGTCCAGTTGGGAGATTTTCTTGCGGTTGCGGATCTAAAAGTTTTCGACCTGGAAGATTTTTATGTAATCCTGGGCATGGATTGGCTATCGAAGTACAATTCAGTAATCCAGTGTAAGGTCAGGCGGTTGGACTTCAAGATGGATGACAGTCAACACAGGAGCGTTTATGTTTATTCGCGCCAAGATTCTCAGATCATTTCCACGGTAAGTGCTCGAAATCTTTTGAATTCAGGATGCTTTGCCTATTTGGTTTTAGTGTTGGCGACCGTTATTAGTTTGCCGCTTATGGATGAGATTGTTGTAGTGCGCGAGTTTCCTGACGTGTTTCCTGATAATCTTCCTCGTCTTCCGCCTGAGAGAGATGTTGAGTTTGTCATAGATTTAAAACCGGGTTCCCGTCCTATCACTAAGGCTCCATACCGTATGGCTCCGCGTGAGTGGGGAGAGATGCGTACCCAGTTAGACGAGCTGTTGCAGAACGGTTTTATTAGACCAAGTTCGTCACCATGGGGTGCTCCCGCTCTATTTGTAAAGCAGAAAGATGGATCAATGAGGCTGTGTATAGATTACAGAGAATTGAATAAAGTGACCATCAAGAACAGATATCCCTTGCCGAGAATCGATGATCTGTTTGACCAGTTGCGTGGTAGCTCTGTATTTTCCAAGATTGACCTGCGTTCGGGTTATCTTCAATTGAGAATTCATGAGGCAGACATTCCATGAACTACTTTTCGTTCGTGGCATGAACATTTTGAGTTCTTGGTAATGTCTTTTGGATTGACTAATGCACCCTCCGCATTCATGGATTTGATGAATGGAGTATTCAAGGACTTCCTGGATCATTTTGTAATCGTGTTCATAGATGACGTTCTCGTCTACTCCCGCAATGCTGAAGAGCATGCGCAGCACTTGCGATTGGTTTTGTCAAATTTGAGAGAGCATAAGTTGTATGCTAAGTTGAGCAAGTGCGAGTTTTGGTTACCTCAAGTCTCCTTCTTGGGCCATGTGGTGAATAAAGATGGGATAAAGGTTGATCCGGAGAAGATAGATGCAGTGATGGATTGGAGTAGGCCTACCAATCCCAAGGAAATAAGAAGTTTTCTAGGGCTGACAAGCTACTATAGAAGGTTTGTGGAGGGATTCTGTACATTATCTGCACCTTTGACAAAGTTAACGCAGAAGCATGTAGCCTTTATTTGGAGTGATAAGTGTGAAGAGGCGTTCCAGGAGATGAAGAGAATATTATGCACTGCACCAGTTTTGACCCTGCCTATTGAAGGACTGGAGTATGCCATGTACATGGACGCATCACATGTTGGGCTCAGATGCGTGTTGATGCAGGAGGGCAGGTGATTGTGTATGGGTCTACGCAGCTAAAGGTTCATGAACGGAAATACCCTACACATGACCTAGAATTTGCAGCAGTGATCTATGCCCTCAAGTTGTGGAGACATCTGGTTTATGACGCTATATGCAAGATTTACACTGATAATAAAAGTTTAAAATACGTCTTCACACAGAAGGAATTGAATTTGCGCCAGCGTAGATGGCTAGAGTATGTGGCAGACTATGATGTTGAGATCCAGTACCACCCGAGCAAGGATAATGTTGTAGCCGACTCCCGGAGCAGGAAGACAGCTAAAATTTTTTACCTTTCGGTGGATTCACTGGTGGAAGAATTTCTACTGATGGGAATTTCAGTGGGAAGTGGCAGATCGAGTAGTGAATTAGAAGTGTTAGAGCCTTCATGGATTACGCTTACTAGATTGCATCAAAAGGTGGATACAGATCTGTTGCATCTTTATAGTAAAGCTGCGAAGGGTGAGTTGCCATAGTTTTCTATTGATGATATGGGAACCCTGAGATACCGTGGTAGGCTTTGCATTCCGGCTG
The DNA here is from genome assembly GCA_039583875.1 of Platanthera guangdongensis. Lineage (NCBI taxonomy): Eukaryota > Viridiplantae > Streptophyta > Magnoliopsida > Asparagales > Orchidaceae > Platanthera > Platanthera guangdongensis. The sequence goes on along the minus strand of CM077148.1, from coordinate 59,896,685 downwards.
TTAAGGATATTAGGTATTAGTTGTGCAAGGAGGCATATGGTTCTAATGTGGCCTACCACCCCGGTTCGACCAAAATGTACCAGGATCTGAAACAAATTGCTTGGTGGATGGGTATGAAGGGTGAAATAGCAAGGTTTGTATCTGAATGTTTCACCTATAAGCAAGTTAAGGCCGGTCATGGAAGGCCTGGAGGCAAGTTAACACCTTTGGAGATCCCGAGTTGGAAATGGGAGTGTATCTCGATGGACTTTATTACTTGATTGCCGAGATCTCCCAGAGGGCATGACTCAGTTTGGGTGATCGTGGATAGACTGACAAAGAGTGCTCACTTAGTGTCGTTCAAGATTGACTGCTACATGAAGAAAATAGCTGAATTGCATTTGGACGAGGTCATCAGGTTGCATGGAGTACCTGTTAGTATTGTATCTGATCGAGACTCCAGGTTCACGTCCCATTTCTGGAAGAGCTTGCAAGAGGGGTTGGGTACAGACTTGAGGTATTCCACTGCCTACCATCCATAGACGAATGGACAAACGGAAAGAGTAAATCAGATTGTGGAGGACATGATTAGATGTTACATTTTGGTCCACGGTGGAGCGTGGGATGAGCGTCTGAGGCTAATGGAGTTTGCCTACAATAATAGCTACCAGGAGATCTTGCAAATAGCTCCATTTAAAGCTTTATATGGGAGACATTGCAGAACCCCTTTATTTTGGGCTGAGGTTGGTGAGACACCGTTTCTAGGTCCAGAAGTCGTTGAAGAGATGAAAATTTCAGTTAGGCTCATCCGAGAGAAGCTTCGGGTAGCCCAGGAGCGCTACGAAAAGTATGCCAATCGGCGCAGTACCAATTTGGAATTTTTCGTCGAGGATATGGTTTTCCTAAAAGTATCCCCGATGTCTGGTCTGAATGCATTTGGTAAAAATCATAAGTTGGACCCGAGATATGAGGGACCCTTCCGAATTGTTGAGTGGATTGGTGTTTCAGCTTATAGGCTGGACCTACCGGTAAATTTTCCCGAAGTGCATGATGTTTTCCATGTTAGTCAACTGTGGAAGTGCATGTTGTGCGACAGGTAGATTCTCGATGTTATGCCCCAGTTAGAGCCAAACATTTCTTTTGTGGAGGTGTCTGCTCGTATTTTGGAGTCTCAGGATCAAGTGTTGCGGAGAAAGACAATCCTCATGGTCCAGGTTTTTTTGGAGAAATCAAGATGTCGAGAGCGTGACGTGGGAATTGGAGTCGGTGATGAGGAAATCTCATCCGCATCTCTTCCCTTAGTTTTGGTAAGACTCCTTGTTTTTGCGATGTTTGATTCTATCGTTTTGGATTGGTTTTGTTGTTGTATTAAGTTTCGGGGCGAAACTTCTTTTTAGGGGGAGAGACTGTAACGCCCATGATTTTTTTCAATGATTTTATTTTATTTGATATCGTAATATTTATGACATCAGGGCATTACCCTTTTTACGTCATGTTGTCATCACTGTACCGTTAGTGTGTTTTCGCGTCTGTTTGATCTGATTCACCAGATTTTTGAGATTTTCGACGAAACTGAAAGTTTTCGAGTTGATAAGTTAGGTTTTGTGGTTTTGACTTCGCCATTAAATTTGTAGCGTCAGTGTTGGCCTTTGGTGCAAGTTTCGTTTAATTCGGTGCGCGTTTGGGCTTCCGTTCTGAGTCTTCTCGAACAGCTATGGCTCTACTCGAATAGCACGTTTCAGATATTGCTCGGACGCCCTTTTGAGTGTCAAAACGGCATTGAAGCAAAAAATGGCTAACATGAAATTTGTTCATATCCTCGAGATCTACAACTTTCATGTCGACCACTTTTTGATTTGAAGCGGTTTTGAACCTCTAATTTAATTTTTTCTGCTGGAACTCGAGTGTTGAGCTGCTACTCGAGTGTATTATGCTACTACTCGAGTAATACATGTTGGAACTCGAGTAATGAGCTGCTACTCGACTATATTATGCTACTACTTGAGTAGTTAAGCTGATACTCGAGTAGGTATGTTGCTACTCGTGTAGGTATGCTGCTACTCGAGTAGAAATGTTGGAACTTGAGTGGTTCATGCTGCCACTCGAGTAGGTCGTTGATGTCTGCGTTCGGGAGCCATTTTGATGGTCAAAACGGCATTGTATCAGAATATGGTTAACATGACATTTATTCATCTCGACGAGATCTACAACTTTCATGTTGACTACTTTTTGATTTGAAGCAGTTTTGAACCTCTAATTTCATTTTTTATTCTTGAACTCGAGTGTTGAGCTGCTACTCGAGTGTATTATGCTACTACTCGAGTAATACATGTTGGAACTCGAGTAATGTGCTGCTACTCGAGTATATTATGCTACTAATCGAGTAGGTAAGCTGATACTCAAGTAGTTATGCTGCTACTCGAGTAAGTATGCTGCGACTCGAGTAGATATGTTGGAATTCGAGTGGTTCATGCTGCCACTCGAGTAGGTCGTTCCTGTCTACGTTAGGGCACTGTTTTGAGGGTCAAAATTACGTCATCTCAAACAATAGTTAACATAAAATTTGTTCGTCTCGACGAGAGCTACAACTTTCATGTTGACCACTTTTTGATTTCAAGCATTTTTGAACCCCTAATTTCGTTTGTTCTGCTGGAACTCGAGTGTTAAGCTGCTACTCGAGTATATTATACTACTACTCGAGTAATACATATTGTAACTCGAGTAATGAGCTGTTACTCAAGTATATTATGCTACTACTCGAGTAGGTAAGCTGCTACTCCAGTTCGTATGCTGCTACTCGAGTAGGTATGCTGCTACTCGAGTAGATATGTTGGAACTCGAGTGGTTCATGCTGCAACTTGAGTATGCCGTTCCTATCTGCATTTGGGCACCGTTTTGAGGGTCAAAATGGCGTCGTATCAAAAAAGGATTAACATGCAATTTGTTCGTCTCGATGATATCTACAACATTTATGTTGACCACCTTTCGATTTGAAGCCGTTTTGAGCTCCTAATTTTGTTTTCCGCGCAACCACTTTTAAATAGTCCGTTTTTTGACAAAAGTTTTTATAAATACCTATATATGTACGTATACATAGAATTAGAACTGGCCCAACTCTTCCTTTACGACTTCTTCTTCTTATTCTTCAGTGAACCGAACCAGAACTGAAGAAATGTGAGGATGGCGATGGCGGAGCGTGAGATTTCGTGAACCTTCCGGTCGCCGCCGACGGAGTTTCGGTGCTAAAAATCTTCATTCAAGCATAGATTTGAAAAGCTCTCAGCGAGATCTACGTCACCGTGGTAATTGTTTCTCATTTCTTGAGATTTATCGTTAGGGTTTTTTGGCCCTAACTTCTATTTCGTCCACTCTTGTCCAGATTTCGGCTTCTCTCGTCTCCCTTTGTCACGATCTGCGCCGAGGTGTGATTTGGAGGCTTTCTTTGATTAAGCCAAGGCAAGTGGCTCCTTTCCTCTTCTTTTTCTTAAGTTCTTATGGTAATACTTTATCTTATGTTAATGTTCCTGGTTCCTTTAGAATATAAGATGTTTAAGTTTCTTTTAGGCTTAAGCTTAGGGTAAATCTTTCGACGCCGATGAGCGTAGGATGCGTTGCGCTTATTTTAGGTCGATTGTAAATCGTGGTCTTCGATTTAGTGTTGTAATACTTAGGTGTTGTGCCAATTTTGAGATGGTGATGTTGGGGGTAAGAGTGTTGCTTGTGGTTAGCATACATCCCAATCGGGAGGCCCCTTCTTTCTGTGGATCATCACAGTGGGGGTATGCTAAGTTTCTCATTTCCTGGACTGTTGGGTTCTGGTTGGGCCGGTTTGGCCATGTTTGTGGACCACAGTACTGACTGTGAGACGGTTGAGGATTCGGAGTTGGACTTAGGGCTCCTGAGGTCGTCGCCTTCTCCGGCCTACAACGCAGTTATACCACGTTTTTGATGATCCACCCTTTTCTGAGCCGTATTTTGATCTGTTGTTTTCTTGTGATTTATGCCTCAATTTTGCTAAATTTTGTAGGTTATACCCAGACTTGTTCACCTTCACACATGGTGCATTCTTTTAAAATTTTGAGGTTATGATAATGGCTAACCTTCCTCAAAATATTCTATTTGGCTAATTTTTGTTGTTTTCTTTTGCATTCTTCCTCCTTTGGTTAGGTTTGGTACACCCTCCTTTGTTTGACTTACTCACTTGCTTACCTATTCTTTTGCCACTTGTTTTTTTTTCTGCTCGCTGTGGTGTTCCTCTCTTGAATGCCTCAGGTTCAGGGCTATAGCTGGTGGTGCGTCTGAGTAGTTTTGTTGCTGGGTCTGCTAAGGGTGCCTCGGGGTTGCGAGTTAGCTTTTGTTCTTTTGTAGTATGCTTCAGACTTGAGAACTTTTAGTGGGTTCGTGTCAGGTGTTTGGTGCCCACTGATTGTTTAATATCATTCTTGGATATTTGGCTAGTTGCTAGTGTCTACTTTTGTGTTAGTAGTTCTTGCCCTCTGGAAAGGATTTATGCTAGGATTCCTATAGGTATTTTCAACCATAAAATCAACTAATATTACTATATCATGCACATCATGTTTTAAAACTCTAAATTAATAGATTTAAATAGCGTACAAACTACTTCGATATTATTACTAAAAATTTAGGGTAATGCATGCATTGAGTTTTTTTGGGGATGTAGACTCGTATAGGATGTCTAACCTGTTTACTATAGTATTTTCCGCTGCATTTAATTACTTTCCTTCTGGTGTACTCGTGAGCCACTAAGCCAAGGGATACGGCCAATTGCCTCACTTAAATAAACTTCTTCAATAAAACATTTAAATTGTATTTTTTAGTATTGAGTCGGAGTGTCGCCTGAGTGTCTGCAGTTATCCCCTGCTGACGAGGCATCATGACGCGCATTTTCCTTTACTCTGATATTTCGTCATTATGGTGAAAATGCGGGTTGTGACACTAAATTCCCCCAAAGGACATTCAAGCCGCCACACAAACAAACCGATAGGTAACCTTGCTAGACTCCACCTATCACGACGATCCTGGCTCAACTCCAATATCGGGTTCAAGTTAATTGAAGGAGACCCAATGGGACACTCCTAGAATCGCCCGGGCATGCCCAAAGCTTGGCATTCTCGTCAATTCCACACAATGGGGACTTGTCTCGCCGGGATACTCTGCACACATGACTTTGCAACGTCACACGCGAGCCAGCCGAACGCAAGACAAATCACGCCTTAGCAGATCACAATCCCACATCTTTCTCTCCCAAATGCACCGTTCATACCATAACGTCCCCGTGCCCCAAGGAAACCATCTACCATCACAATGGAGCTAACCTTGTCCGGTTCCAATTAACGTTACCGTGCCCAAAGGAAACCATTTACCATCACAACGGTGCAAACCTTATCTGATTCTGCATACACGTACTCACGCGAAATGAGGTGGGGGGCATACAACATCTCAAACGGTGTCTTGCCGCTATGCATCATCATCGAGTCGGACTAACGGTCGCGAGTGTGGCTTCACCCACAATGCCTAATCAACTAATGGAGCGGATCTCTAATGCAATATCTTACCGGGGACGGACACAATCGACCCGATGCCTCCTCTTGAACCATGGCAACCGAAATCCCTCTCATTTGAGAGATCTTGTTCCTATATGGTAGAAATAAAATCAAGAAAAGGAAAAGATGTCATGCACACATCCTATAATCGAGAGGAGAAGTGTCATTACCTTACGACTCATCTTCTTGTCCAAGAAACCCTTGTCTTGCATCGATGAAAATGTGCGCCTTCACGTCCTCTCCACGGATCTGGCCTCGGAACGATGATCGGAGGTCTAAAGCTCCGTCAATGGCTGAAGAAAGCTCTTTTCTTACTCCTCCCTCCCTTTCTCTTCAAAACCCTATCTCCAACTTCCCAAATGAGAAAGTTGAGGAGAAACAATGGTTCAAGCCTATAAAAGCACTCTGGAGGAGAGTCTTGGGCCATAGGATCGAATCCTAATGGAAATTGCACGGCTATAAAGCCAAATAACAGAACTGCTTCTGTCCGCTATTGCCAGGTTGTAACTACCTACCGCCGAGAGGTAGGTTACGGAGCGCTCTACCAGAAAATAATGTTGCGCTAAAGCCTGCGATAAGGCTAACCCCACGCGGTAGCATTTTTCTCGAGAACTTGATGTTTTCTCAAAAACTCAGCGTTCGACGAACAGGGCACTTCGTTCAACGTTCGACGAAACAGGGCTCTTACCAGGCAATAGCTACAATTGTCGGGTGGTAATCCTCTAGCGCTAAACGAACAGATCTTTCGTTCGACGGTCGATGAAACGACGCTAACGCCGAGCGGTACCTAGCTAACGTCGCATGCTAGCACTCAATGCTCTTACCGCCTGGTCACTCAATGCTCTCAGTGCCTGGCCACTCAATGCTTTCACCGCATGGCCACTCAACGCTAAGCTACCGTCGGGCGATAGCTACTACCATCGGGCAATAACTTCCAGTGACTTGTTCTAAAAACTAGGGTGTTATAAGAGACATGGCTAAACCCATTGGAGTCCTCATAGAGGATGCGCTCTCCATTCTGCATTTATTAAGAAGCTCCTTGGTGAACTTTGTCTGAGAGATGAGAATTCCATCTTCAGATTGCTTCAACTGAAGTCATAAGAAATACTTTAGCTCGCCCATAATGCTCATTTCAAACTTCCCTTGCATAAGTTTGGAAAACGTTTTGCAAAGGTTGTCTTCCGTAGAGCCAAAGTTAATATCATCGACATAGATTGACACTAACAGAATCTTGCCTTTAACTTCCCTATGAAATAATGTCCTGTCTATCTTTCCCCTTGTGAACTTGTTCTCAAGAATAAAGCTAGACAATGTCTCATACCAAGCTTGGGGAGCATAATTTAAACCATATAATGCTTTATTTAAAAAATTAACATAATCATGGAATTGAGAATTTACAAAACCTGGGGGTTGCGCTATGTATACTTCCTCTTTCATATTCCCGTTGAAGAATGCTGACTTCACATCCATTTGGAAGACGGTGAAGCCTTTGAGATCAGCATACGTAAGAAACAACCTGATCGCCTCGAGCCTGGCCACTTGATGCAGGCCACGTCTCCTGACAAACCGCAATGGACAAATGGCACCGAATTGTTCTCACACGTTCCAATTCTATGCTCCCACCATTTAAACGAAGCACACACGATTGTCAATAATATCAATCTAATGTTAACGCATGGGTTCCCTACACCCTTAGAGATCAAATAGAGGCGATGAACCAATATTCTCTCAAGCGAAATGGACCGACCCGATCTGTTCGAGCGTATATTGTACCAAAATAGATCCACCGAAATTAAACAATTCGAAAAATGGTAGATCTATCCCAACAAGAAGAAAACGAGGTCCGTCAATTCTCACGAATATAAATCGATCAAAAGAAAATAACAAAGTTGTTCGGATCAAAAAAACCACGATGAATTCATAAGTTTCGCAATCATCGCCAAAATAAAACCACCACAAGAATAATCTAGAGGGAAACACTCAAAGGTGGAAATTTCGTTACCCCAATCAGAATAGATGATTCCAATTTAAATTTTCTCTCTTCTACAGATCCATCGGAGTCGCGCCGAATGGAGAGAAACTCGTCCGCCTTCCTTGCTTCATGCCGGAGATGGTTCCACGAAACCACGGAGGGCCTTGGACCTTGGCCGAAATCCACCAAGATTGAACTCCTTGGTTGGCCGAAATATTCAAGGGGAAGATAATGGGTTGGCCGAATACTAGAGGGTGATCCAAGTCTAGGCTGAATTCCTTCAAGGGGGAGAAATTCACCTATGCTTGTTGCAAATCATTTGTAGTGGAGAGAGAGAGTTAAGGTGGAGAATAGAGGAAGGAAGAGGGGGGGGGGGAGAAGGTGGCCGAACCACAAGGGAAGGGGGAAGGAGGCCGGCGGCCAAAGAGGAAAGCAGGTATATGAACATAATCATGGAATTGAGAATTTAATATGAAAGACGAAATATTCGGCACCAAAGGATTTGGCCGAAATCAAAGTTCAGTTGCAGGAACTTTTTGAACAGGGGTATATTAGACCCAGTTTTTCTCTATGGAGCGCGCCAGTGCAGTTCGTGAAGAATAAAGAAGGTAGTAAGTGGTTGTGCATAGACTACCAAGAGCTAAGCAAACTGATTGTGAAGATTAAGTATCTGATTCCTCGGATAGATGACCTGTTCAACCAGTTGGTGGGGTCAGTGGTGTATTCTATGCTGGACTTCAAATCATGGTACTATCAGTTGCAAATTCGGGACGAGGACATACCCAAGACAACTTTTGGAACGAGGTATGGTCACTTTGAATTCTCGGTGATGTCATTCGGGCTGACGAACGCGCCATCCTTATTCACTGATTTGATGAATCCAGTATTTTGTGAGTACTTGGACCCTTTTGTTGTTGTCTTTATCAACGATATTTTGGTGTACTCCAAATTGGAGGTGGAGCGTCAGACTCATTTGAGAATAGTTTTGGAAGTACTGAGCGAGAACTAACTTTATGCAAAGTTCTCAAAGTGCGAGTTCTGGTTAGAGAAGGTGGAATTTATGGGCCATGTGATTAGTCGTGTTGGGGTGGCGGTGGATCCTGCAAAAGTTGAGGCCATCAAAGATTGGCTAGTTTTGAGCACTGTTGCAGAAGTCTGGATTTTTCTTGGACAAGCCGGTTATTACAGAAGATTTGTGGAAAACTTGTCTCGGATAGCTTTACCCCTCACTTCGTTGACTCATAAGGACCAAAAATTTGTGTGGACTTAGCAGTGCGGTCAAGCGTTTGACACCCTAAATGAAAGGCTGATAACAACTCCAATCATAAGCCTACCTAAAGGGACTGAAGGATTTCAAATTTTTAGTGACGCATCAGGATGTGGGTTCGGTTGCGTGTTGGTGCAACATGGCAGTGTTATTGCCTTTGGGTCTAGGCAGTTTAAGCCACACGAGAGAAATTACCCCGTCCATGACATGGAATTGTCGGCAGTAATTTTTGCATTAAAGTTGTGGCGGCACTATATGTATGGTGTGAAGGTGGAGATCTTCACGTATCAAAAAAGCCTGAAGTATCTTCTAGACCAAAAAGACTTGAATATATGTCATTGCAGATTGGTCGAGTTCCTTGGAGACTATGAAGTGGTGATTTAGAATATGCCAGGCAAAGCCAATGTGGTGGCAGATGTCTTGAGTAGGAAATACTATGGTCAAGGGAGTTGGATCGAAGCTCATGATTAGGGGTTGATGCGGGTCTGTGAGTCCCTTGGAATTGAGTGTGTATCAAGAGGCGAGTCAAGCATGGCTCGATTGAACTGGATCGAGTTGCAAAATGACTTATCTGATCGTATTCGGGAAGCGACTAGTTTTGATGAAGAGTTTTGGTTGCTTGTGGTGGAAGATCAAAAGGGCGAAGGTAACTCCTAGGAGATAATTGAAGGGGTGTTGAGGAAGGAAGAAAGGATATGTATACCGCAGTTCGACAAGCTCCGTGAGGAGTTGATGTTTGAGGCATATTTTATGAAGTACTCCATTCACCAGGGAAGAACAAAGATGTACTTGGATATGAATAAATCCTTTTGGTGGCCTGTTTTGAAGCGTGATATAGCTTTGTATGTGAGTCAGTGCCAAACTTGGGCATTAGTGAAGGCTGAGAGTCAGAAGCCGGGAAGGTTCCTGAAGCCTCTTCTTATTCCCAAGTGGAAATTTTATGACATCTCCATGGACTTTGTGCATGACATAACCAAAGTTGCTCACTTAATCCCAAATCCGAAGGAGGACAGCGTGGAGAAGCTGATAGAGTTGTATGCTTGCAAAATTATGCGACTATACAAGATTCCTAAAAGTATAGTTAGTGATCGCGATGGATGTTTCAGGTACAAATAATGGAGGCTGGTTCAGAAAGTCTGGGCACAAAGCTTAAGTTTAGTATGACGTTCCATCCTCAAACTAATGGACAAATAGAAAGAACAAACCGCACAATGCAGGATATGCTTAGAATTTGTACTCTTGACTTTGGGAAGAAGTGGTAAGATCACGTCTTCATAGTAGAGTTTGCCTATAACAACAGTTACCACGCAAGTATAAAGATTTCGCCATACAAAGCTCTGTATGGAAGGCGATGTCGAACACCGATGTCTTGTACATAGTCGGGAGGCACCAAACTTTTGGGAAACGAAGTGGTGGCCGATGTTTGTGAATTGGTGCGGACCATCCTGGAATGCATGAAGGTTGCCCAGGACCGGCAAGTGAAGTTTTTCAATGCTTTCCATAGGAATGTCGAGTTTGCGGTAGGCGATTGGGTCTATCTAAATATCAAGCCATTCAAAGGCGTTTCGCGAATTCGCTGGCTCAAGAAGTTGAGTCCGAGGTTTTTGTGACCGTTCGAGATTATAGAACGTATTGGAGAAGCAGCTTAACTATTGGCGTTGTCCAAAGATCTGAGTGGATTACATGATGTCTTCCATGTCTCTGTTTTGAGGAAAGCATTGGTGGAGGCTAGTGTTATGGTTGAGTCCTTAACGGTGCCGGTAGAAGAGGACCCGAGGACGAAGGTCCATCCAGTTAGCTTAGAGGAATTAGAAGTTCGGCAGCTACAGAACAATGAGGTTAAGCTCGTAAAGGTGCGTTGGGACAACTATGGGCGAGATGAGTTCTCTTGGGAGAGTGAGCAAACAATGCGAGAGGACCTCCTAGAACTCATTTCGTCAGTTATGTTGTTTGTATATTGTTGTTGTAACAATGTTTGAATTTGTTGTAACATCTTTCTTGCTGTCTTCTTGAATGAAGAATAATTTCGAGGACGAAATTATTGTATGGGGGAGGAGTTGTAACACCCCAAATTTGAGAAACTCAGAGCAGTTCGACTAAATTCTAGTATCATCGAAGGCTGTTCGACGAAGATGAGTTCTGGCCGTCCGACGAACATCAAGCTCTATGTCATTCATCGAGCTCTGGTCGTTTGATGAACGATGAGTTCTGGTCATTCGACGAACATCGAGCTCTGGGCTATTCGTCGAGCTCTGGCTGTTTGACCAATGTCGAGCTCTGGGCTAATTGTCGAGCTCTAGGCCGTTCGGCGAGATCAGGTCGTTCGACGATCGTAGAGCCATTTGACGAAAGTCGAAGGCTGAGGGTGGAGCCGTTCAACGAAAGTCAAAGGCTGATGTGTGGTCTATTCGACGAAAGTCGAAGGTAGAAATGTATAGTTTCTTAGTTTGAATTACTAACCGTCCGATTTCACATCAAAGTCGATCGAAGGGCCCAGGATTTTTCCGCCCAGGGGCTTAAGAAGGGCCGAGCGGGATTTCTCCTCATTTTATCCTCATTTTTGAGTTGACTTAGGGTTTGGGCGAGAGAGTTAAGTGTTGAAGAAGAAAGTTTCTTCAATCGTTGCTAGAGCTTCAGACCTCTGATCATCGTTCCGAGGACATATCTATAAAGAGGAAGAGAAGGCGCTCGTTTTCATCCATGCAAGACAAGGGTTTCATATCTAAAAAGAGGAGTCGAATGGTAATGACTCTTCTCCTTTCGGTTTTAGGATGCGTGCATGGCATCAACACTTTTCTTATTTTCTTTCAAACATTTTAGACATCGGTTCTCTCAAGTGAGAGGGATTCGGTTTGCCATGGTTCAAGAGCACCCACCGGGTCAATTGTGTCCGTCCCTGGCATGATATTGTATTATAATTCTGCTCCGTTAGTGGATTAGGCATTGTGGGTGAAGCCGTAGTCACGACAGTTAGTCCGACTCAGTGATGTTGCATTACGAGCCTTAAGGATTTTGTAGAAATCCGTTAGCAGCAAGATGTCATTTGTGATGATGTTTTCCCCTTTCCCATTTGAGTACGTGTGGCCGGAACTGGACCGAGTGGAAATTAGAGTACACGCGGCGGCACGGGGATGGTACGGTACAAGTGTAGGAATAGGGTGGGAAAGGCATGGGATTGTGATGTGACAAGACATGGTTTGTCTCTGTTGTCGGCTGGCTAGCACGTGACATTGCAAGGTCATGTGTGGAGAGCATCCCGGCAAGACAAGTCCCATTCTGTGGAACTAATGAGAATGCCACGCTTAGTACAAGCCTGAACGATACCAGCTGGGTCCCGTTGGATCTCCTTCAGTGGACATGGTCCCGATTTTGGAGCCGGGCCTGGGTTATCGCGAACTGGTGGGGCATAGCAAGGGTTATTAGCATCAGTTTGTTTGTATGGCGTAACCCTGACGTGTGAAGTCAAAGTTTGTAGGCAAGCTCAGTGTTTGAGACCCGTGGGCAGATGGGGCCGAGGCATGAATTCCGTGTGGCGGCTTGTGTACCGTTGGGGGAAATTAGAGTACCCTTGTGTTTGCAGTTTGAACACAGCTGGGGAAATCGAAAGTACCCGATTTGATGATGATGTGTTAGAAGCATATGTTTTAGGCTGCCTTGGGAGAAACCTAGGATTGCATTCATGCTGCATTGTATGCCCCCTTTATTACTTGGTCAACATAGAAACATGTTTGTTGCTTGGGACATCAAAACCTATTTATAGCTTTATATGTTATTATTTAATGCATACGAAGTGCAGAGCTGCAGTGTGATGGAGTTCACCGGGGTCCTTTAGCGACGTCCAGGGGGAGATGTGTTTGTTACACAGTTGAGGTCGGGCTTTGTTGACCCATGTTACAACCAATTTTTACAGGGCAAGGATCACAAGCAGGAGCAAGCTCGCCGGCCAAAAAGGCCTAAGCTTCATGAAGTGGACTTCCTTTTATTTTCATATATTTTGATTGAATGATGTGCTCTTTGAGATGTAATCTGTCTTGCATGTCGAGGTAGCCTAGGATTGCATGTGTATGTTACTACTATTTAGTACTGTTGTATTTTTGGACTTATGTTGTGTAAGGCCTTAAGGCCATTTTGATACTCTTGGCATGTGGTGGATAACTTCTAGTTTTTGGTGTATGTTTCCACTGTTGATGTCTGAGTTTTGAGTTTGGGTAGTTAAAATATCATCTTATAATGTTGAAGCTATGAAGTCTGTATGTTGTGGGGCCCCGACCAGACCCATATTTTACGATCATTACAGGGGAGGAGTTACAAACCACAAGTTTGATATCTTCAGACGAGGTTAGCTAATTTAATAAGAAAAGAACAACACCATCATTTAGTCTTCATCAGCAAGTTCAGAACCACCTGTTTCTTAGATTCTTCCCAGCACAAGCAGAACTATCCTGAAGATCTACTTTCTTGGTGATGAGAAGAAGTAGGGTTGAGTTCACTCAATCCAGAGAGATAGCTCAAAGGATACTTCCTCTAGAGTAAGTTATCAAAAATAAACTCACACTCTGTTGGATCTTAATAGATCTGAGCTGTAAGCCTGATGTATAAAGGCTGAGTTGTCAGATCCTTCTTTGGATCTAAGGTATGTCCTGTGTTCCTACGTTGTTGGATATTTATTCTTTGAGGTAGGATCCTATGGTGGCTCTGAGTGTAGGGCTATCCTCCTAGCCTGAGTGTAGGAATTTGGAAAAAGTTTTAGGTAGATGATCTAGTGCAGATTACTGAGTTGTAGGAGATTATATCTCTTAGAGTAGGGCCTTGGACCTGAGGTTGGACTTGGAGGGGTTAGAGAGATCCTGAGGGATATATGTTGTAAGGTCTTTGTGCTGAGATTGGAGAAGCTGGACTTGTCTAACACACTATTAGAAATGTGGAAGGGATAGTGGATTTACCCATACCTTGGGGAACCACTAAAAATACTTATTTGATGTTGTGTGTTCTTGAAAGCTAACATAAAACTAAATCACAACAATAGAGTATTACGGATGATATTGTCAAACATGATAACGAGACATTAAATAACATTCATGCTCTGTATATGGACAGATATGAAAATACTCATGACGTGATTGACCCAAGCAATATATCTCCACCCTAGCCTCATTATAAGTGACAAATGGGCATGATGAGCTGCACAAGTTTCGTAGGGTGGTGAGTTAATCATATATATACACACAAGAACTAACTCAACCTAACATAGATTCCCCCCAGCATTACACAAGGGCCTACTAGAACCCTCCCCTGGTTAAGGACCATACGTGAATTATAAGTTAGCGATCCTAATTCACTCAAACCTACGCCCCCACTATTATGAGACACATCACTGTGAGTCTTGCGTTGTACTTCATGATAACTAAGAAACAATGAAGATACCAGTGCTGATCGTCAGGAATTAGTACAAAAAAGGTGCTACCATCGGTGGTAGAGGGACTGTGGTGCGGTAGCCCAAATATATATAAGTGGTGGTTCAGGGCTAATTCTTCATTACTACTTCTCCACTCTCTAACTTCCGCATACTGTGCTTCCACCGGTGCATACGAGATCTAGGTAATCTCCTCCCACATTTTCTCTTTAGTTTTAAATGCGATGAGATTAAAAGTATAATTTGTGGAGTCCACGATGTTTTGGGTATGATATGTGGTGGTTTCACGAAGTGTTTGAGTTGGAGTTAAGTTTTTTGACACGGAGCATCCTCAATTTTACGGATCTATTTTCTATGACCTTGCATCTCCTTTCCCTCAACATTTTTAAGTGAAATTTGTGGAAAATGGATTTTTGGGGAGATCTGATTGAGGGCGACAGAGTGCAGTACATCACGCTACCACACGACGGTAGCAGATTACGGCACCACGGTGGCCCCCATAAATTATATTCTCAGACTTTTGAAGAGTTGAGTTTTTGTGGATTGCAGATTATGGCTTATTCCCACTCTCAACCATCATGAAGGAGTTTCTCCAAGTTCTTTCGAGTACCCGCATCCACATTCCCAACAATAAACGAGGCCACCGTAAGTGTGCCGAGGGTCATCGGCATCGATGACCGTTATGCTCACATTTACAGTTACATAGAACATTCTGTAGATTGGTACTCTATTGTGTATTCTATCCACAACAACCCAGATTTGATTAAGTCACCCTTAATCTGAGATGAATTAAGTTGTATTTGATGTCTTGTTTGAGTTACGTGTTTGCAAGACTATATTGCCAACTGTAGACCAATGTCAGTCTACAATGGGTCACCAAACACATGACCATACAATGTAATCCCTGACTGTGTGATCCATGGTGTTGACTTATGTGTAGCCTCTCTTTTGGGATACAATTCATGTTTCAAGCACTAGCACTGATTTGAGAAAGAAATGTTGCTGATTTTATTAAAGAAGAGAAAATTCTGTTGAGGAAATTTTTGCTAAGTCTTTTACTTGAGTAGTTGTTTATATACTCGAGTGAAATACTTAGTAATTACTCGAGTAAGTATATCTGTACTCGAGTAAGGAAAATGGATTTCGAGTAGTCTGAATATAGCTGTCGAGTTGCCAAGTTAATTACTCGAGTAGATCCTCTCTTATTCTTGAGTTAACAGAATTTCCTCTCAGAAAGATTTCTGAGTCATTTACTCGAGTAGTCATATTAGTACTCGAGTAGATTAGTCTTTTGTCTCGAGTTACAGAAGACGGGATTTCATGTTGTTTTACTTCACTCGAGTAGTCAAGTTCATGTACTCGAGTAGTCTATCTACTACTCAAGTAGTCCAGGTTTAATACTCGAGTGATAAGATTTTCATCTCTTTGAATTTTTCTAAGTTCTTTACTCGAGTAGTAATTTTCATATACTCGAGTAGTCAATCTCCTCTCGAGTAGTCCAGTCCCAGTACTCGAGTAACCAAAATTTTTCTTCCAGTTCTTTTTTCTAAGTCTTTGACTAAAGTAATCCTTCTATCTTTCGATTAGTATATCTAGTACTCGTGTAGTCTATTTCTACCACTCGAGTACTTCAACTCCACGTCTCGAATAATTATATTAGCACTCGAGTAATTACACATTCTTTTTTGATTTTCTCCAAGTCTTCTACTTGAGTAGTCTCATTCTATTCTCTCAAGTAATCTTATTAAGTACTTGAGTAGGTGATCTATTACTCTAGTATTTCAGTCAAATTTTTCCAGAAGTTCGCTATGTCCAGAATCGATGGGAATTTCAAATGCATTAACGTGATTGGTCCACATGTACGTCATTAAGGCTAATTATGACCGTTAGGGAGATCTTATATAGGGTCTTGTCAAAACCGACTAAGTCTAACAAGCTGTCAAGAATTATTCTAAGTATTTTGAATCTTATTATTTCTGTCCAAAAACGGAAGCCTCCGCCGTCGATCTTATTCGTGCAAATCGCTAGGGCTTTCGATTCAAGAGATTCAGTTCAAATCGACTCATATATCGAGATTGCTTTTCAATTCTTCATCATCTCTCGGATCATGTGTGTCCAAGAAATTTCAGATCTAGATCTTGCCGAGTTTCTTCTCCAACTTTTTGATAGAGCCGCAATGATCAAAGAGAAATATACAGGCCGAGATTTTCAGATCTGAGAAACACTTACTATTTGTATTTTCTTTATTCTCAATTTTATTCTTGTTGGAGATTTCTCTGCGAGTGTAGGAGCTTTTTGTCTCCGAGTTGTAGGAAGTTTTTACCTTCCGAGTGTAGATCCATGTTGTGGATCGGTATTGTAGGAACTTTGTTCCGAGGGATAGGATTGGTTTTTCAATCTGAGATAGTGGAGTAGCCGAGTCTAGTGCTTTGCTAGATCGGTGAGGGAAAGTGGATGTACCCGAGGTTTAGGAACCACTACAAATCTTTTATCGTTTGTGGTTGCTTGGTTGATTATTATGTGCATAGATCTCTAAATTTTTATTCCACAAAAATACGCACACCTCACCTATTCACCCCCCTCTAGGTGATTTATGTAGACAATTGAACACTTTCAATTGGTATCAGAGTCAGTTTGATCAATAAAAGGTTAATAAAAGGTATCAAAGCCAGGTTGATCAGATCTTACCAGTTGTCTTTTGAGATCTTCCAAGCATGGACAAGGCTAATGATTTTGCCAAGCTTCAATTGTGCACAAAGAATAACTTAACTATGTGGAAAGAAAAAATCAGATTTTTCATGGAAGCTGTGGATCCAAGGATCTTCATGATCGTTGAAGAAGGTCCTTACATTCCCATGACCATCTCCACAATAGGACCAACAAAGAAAGTTCCAACGAAATTTATGGATCTAGATAAAGACGAGATTGCACTTGTCTCTCTAGATAAGAAGGACAAGAACATAAAGCAAGTGCAGTTGATGACTCCATGCTATAGAACTTGATCCGCTGCCAGTCTGCTAAAGAGATGTGGCAGTCCCTTGTCACTTTGATGGAATGTACAAAAGAAGTTAGGGATGATAGAAGATTCCTTTTAAATTATAAATTTGAGTTCGTCCGACAAGGACACAAGGACACCATTGCTGACACTTTTGAGAACTTCTTCAAGATAGTCAACGGCCTATGGGTCTATGGCCGATTCTTCGCAAACGGCGAACTAAATTATAAGTTCTTAACCAAGGAATGGGATAACAAGGTTTGTGCCTTCCAGGAATTTGGAAAGCTAGCTGAGACCGACCCACAGAATCTCTTCGGGAATCTTATGTTATATGAGCTCCAACTCAATACAAGAAAAGCTGAAGAAGAGAAGAGCAGGTCATGATTTAAAGAGAAGTCTGTTGCTCTAATGGCAGACACCTCAAGGAAGTCCAAGGCTTCCTCTCCTGCCCCAGCACCAAAAGCTAGTGAAGAAGAAACCTGGGAGCTAAGTACCTCAGGCTCCGAGCTAGCTGAAGGAGAGTTCTCTTTACTCTCACGTCAGTTCAAGGAATTCTTGAACAAAAAGAAGTAATGGAAAGACAAAGATGCCTCCGACAGAAGATCACGATATGATGGTGATTGATACCGAAAAGGCTCAAGCAGCCATGACAGGTATACTTCTAAACCGAACAAACATATTTATACTGATACAGTTGGTTATTGCTGTAATAAGCCAGGATATGTCATCGCTGACTGCCCCCACAAGAAGAAGGAGGGTGGAAGAAGAGAAGAAAAGAAAACTTCTTACAATAAGAAGAAAATAGAATAGTGTCTAATAACCAAGAAGGGCAAGACTCTTAGCGACTCCGACTCATCTTAGTTGAGTGAAGAAGAAGAAGCCTACTTCAGGCTTATGGCACAGACTGATGATGAACAAGAGCCCCAATTCACTTGGAAGGTAAACTCTCACACTCCACTTTCCGATTCTGATGTTTCTGCGCAAGATCATGAGGACAGCTCTTCTGACGATGAGTCTGAACTCATAGACCAGTACAAGGATTTAATCATGGCTTACGACAAATGTCGACGAGTCGTGAAAACTCAAGCTAAAGATATAAAGTCTCTAAAAGGTGAAGAGAGCACTCTAAGAGAGGAAGTTGCTAAGACTGACTCGCTCAGAGAAAACTTCAATGCTGCCATTGAAGAATATAACAAGACTCTCGAGCACCTAAACCTTAAGGAGAAAATCATAAAATAACTGGAAGCACAATTTGAAGCCAAAAAAAACTTGTTGAAAGTTTCTCAAAGCCGAAGACTATTCTCCCATTTGTTGCTGAATTCTCAGCTAAGGCCAATGGTGCTGGTCTAGGCCATGTAGAAGCTCCTAGTAAATCTTCTAGGAGGAATAAGGCTCAAATAAAGAATAAGGCCGCCAAGAAGGATTTGGCCAAAGAGAAGGGGAAAGCCCCTCAAGATCAAACTTCTTTTAAGAAGGTCATATTTCCAACAAATGAGTTTGATCTTGACTCATCCTACGGTCACTTCGCTAGGCCTACTTATGTTTTGCCCAAGTCCTGTTACCAAGGATGGACTCGCCCCAGAAACTTTGGTGAGAGTGTCTTTAAGTCACTTAATGAAGAAGTCATTCTTCAGAGTTATGGCCCTTTCAATCATGATCATAACATCAAGAAAGCACCAAGGGTAAAGCCTATTGTGGAAAGGCCCCTGAAGGAGTAGAAATCATGTGATTGCTATCATCATAAAGCTTCTTCCTCCAAGAATGCTTCCCTTGCTAGACAACCAACTCAAAATGTCAAGCTGGAGAACTTAAGGCAAAGATACAACAAGTTCGACTGTTGTTGCTGTGGCAAGATTGGTCACTTTGTCATCGACTGCTGGTTTAATCCCAACAATTTTGCAACTCCTCAAGTTATCAATATGAGAAAGACCACTCATAATGCTAATACTCATAGGGGGAGTATTCTAACACGAAACCAAGGACCCAAACGTGTTTGGGTTCCTAAGACAAGTTGACTTATAATTGCAGGTATATCCAAAGTCCACCAAAACGGCTATCTGGTATTTGGACAGTGGATGCTCTTAGCACATGACCGGGATAAGAAGTCTACTTCAGAACTATTCTCCAGTCTTGAATGTGCTAAAGGTCATCTTTGGAGGTTCGGACCGAGGAATTATGAAAGGCTATGGTATGATCTCGAACGGTAGAGTATCTTTCTCAGATGTGGCTTATGTTGAAGGATTGGAACAAAATCTCATAAACATATGCCAACTTTGCGATAAAGGATATATTGTTGAATTTCATGCTGATAAGTGCTTGATAAAATTCGTTGACAATATGGAAACGATTCTATCCGACACTCGAAGAAGAAACATATTTTGTTTAAATTTTATTTGTATATACTCTTCTACATCAGTTTGTTTTATGCCTAAAGATAGTGCCTCTCTTGCTGACCAATGGCACAAGAGATTAGCACATATTAATTTCAAAACTATTAATAAATTATTTTCACTGAATTTAGTACGTGATGCCCCAAATGTCAAGTACGTCAATGATAGACCTTGTCACGCTTGCATAATAGGCAAGCACACAAGGGCTACCTTTAAAAGCGTTATTGGCAAAGATTCTAGCAGATGCTTACATCTCCTTCACATGGACTTGTTCGGTCCACTACAAGTTAGAAGTTTGGGAGGTAAGGATTATACGTTGGTAATTGTTGATGATTACTCGCGCTTTGAGTGAGAGTTCTTTCTGTAAAACAAGTCAGATGCCTTCGACATCTTTACTAATTTTGTCAGGCAGGTATAGAATGAATATAACTATTTTGTAGTCAAAATCAAAAGTGACAATGGAACAGAGTTCAAGTCTGGAGGCATGACAGAATTCTATGAAAGCTTGGGTATCTTTCATGAGTTTTCCTCTCCTCGTACTCCTCAACAGAATGTAGTGGCTGAGAGAAGGAATAGAAAAATCATAGAGGCATGCAGGACCATGTTGAGTGATGCTTCACTTCCGGAATACTTCTGGGCTGAAGCCGTCAACACAGCATGCCACGTGTAAAATCGAGCACTCATAAATAAGAATCATAATAACACCTTACGAACTTCTAAATGGCAGGAAACCGACTGTCTCATATTTTGGAATTTTTGGTTGTAAGTGCTTCATGCTTAACAATGGCAAGTATCATACTACCAAATTTAGCGAAAAGAGTTTTGAAGGTATTTTTGTAGGGTATAGTAGCCATAGTAAGACATATAGGATATTTAATAGAAAAACTCTGGTTTTAGAAGAATCAATACATATTGTATTTAATGAGACGAGCTTGCTGCAAGGCATCTCCCCTAGTGTGTTCATTGAAGATGCAGGAAAAGAGATAAAAGAACTTAACTTGGAAGAACCGTCTGAAGATAAAGGTGAAATGTCCATGAAAATCACCACTCTAACCACGATTGGAGAGGTTGATGATCAAGATGAAGAAATCGTCCAAGTTGATGAAGTCACTTCGGTGATTGAAGAAGAAGTTCCAGATGCAAGGACTCTAGAGCTCAGACATCTAAAGGATCACCCCATGGACCAGATCATAGGAGATCCCAGGGATGGTGTTAGAACTCGTCGAGGTACAACTAACGAGAATTTATATTTAAGTTTTCTCTCACATGTTGAACCAATGAAGTTTGAGGAAGCAAACTCAGACACATCTTGGATAATGGCAATGGAAGAAGAACTAAATCAGTTCAAGCACTGCCAAGTTTGGAAACTTGTTCCAAGACACAAATGTAAGAATGTCATTAGGACAAAATGGGTCTACAAGAACAAGATGAACGAGGATGGAATAATCATAAAGAATAAGGCCAGACTCGTCGCCAAAGGATATCGTCAAGTAGAAGGAATTGACTTTGACCAGACATACGCTCCAATGGCAAGGCTAGGGCAATCAGGTTATTCCTAGCATATGCTGCTCTTAAGGGCTTCCCTGTCTATCAGATGGATGTGAAGTCTGCCTTCCTTAATGGTGACATAAAGGAAGAGGTATATGTGGAACAAACTCCATGTTTCATTGATTTTAACTTTCCTGATTATGTTTATTTATTACGTAAAGCTTTATATGGTCTGAAACAAGCTCCTCGAGCTTGGTATGAGACGCTGTCTAACTTTATTTGTGAGAACAAGTTCACACGGGGAAAGATAAATAAGACATTATTTCTTAGGCAAATAAAAGGCTAGATTTTGATAGTGCAAATCTATGTCGATGATATTATTTTTGGCTCTACTGACGACAACCTCTACAAGAAGTTTTCAAAACTTATGCAAGGGAAGTTTGAAATGAGTAGTATGGGCGAGCTGAAGTATTTCTTAAGTCTTTAGGTGAAACAATCTGAAGATGGAATTTTCATATCGCAGACTAAGTTCACCAAGGAGCTAATTAAGAAATTCATAATGGAGAACGCAACGTCTATGAGGACTCAAATGAGTTCAGCTATGTCTCTGGACAAGGATAAGAAAGGGAAACCTTTTGATGAAACCAAGTACAAAAGTATAATTGGATCCTTGCTCTACCTTACTGCCAGTAGACCTGACATAATGTTTTCAACATGTGTATGTGCTAGATTTCAGGAGAACTCTAAAGAATCTCACTAAACTACTACAAAGTGGATTTTGAGGTACCTTAAATGTACACCAAATCTTGGCTTATGGTACCCAAAAAGTAATGATATTGAGCTAATTGGTTTTTCAGATGCAGATTTTGCAGTTAGCAAAGACGACAGGAAAAGCACTTCCGGGACTTGCCAATTTCTTGGAAGAAGGCTCAGTTCCTGGAGTAGTAAGAAGAAGAACTGTGTTGCAATCTCAATAGCAGAGTCAAAGTATATCTCTGCAAGCAGTTGCTATGCACACCTGGTATGGTTAAAGAACCAATTTGAAGACTACAATACGAAGTTTCAGAACATTCCATTGTTTTGCGACTCTTCCAGTACAATTGCAATAGATAACAACCAAGTCTCACACAGCTGGACAAAGCACATTGAGCTGCGGTACCACTTCATCCGGGAGCATGTGGTGCATGTGGATATAAATCTATAGTATGTCCAAACAGACAGGCAGATTGAAGATATTTTCACGAAGCCGCTGGACGAGACAAAGTTCTCGTTCTTCTAAACAGAACTTGGAATACTCAACAAAGAAGATTAGAGAAGGTGGACTCCCAAAAAGGCTCAGAGATCGAGAAATCAGTCAAAAGTTGAAATTTTTCAAAATTCTAACTTTATGGCTTGAGTAAGAAAAAGAGTACTCGAGTAAGAAGTAAGGAACTCGAGTACCTCCTTGACCTACTCGAGTATTTCTATAGCCTCTCGAGTAACCTACTCGAGTAGTAGAAATACCTACTTGAGTATTAAAGCTTCACTCGAGTACTTTTATTTTCATTACTCGAGTACTTCCAAGACATCACTCGAGTACTTCCGCATTTCTCACTCGAGTACTTTCTTCACTTCACTCGAGTACTGGCTATCCTCTCGAGTATTAGGAAGTCAAATTTTCAACATTGATTCAAATTTCGTTATTCGCAACCCGAAGATTATACCGCCAATTCCAAAGCTATGTTTGCTTTAATTATTTCTTAATTAGATAAATTAGGGTTATATAAATAGAAAAGTCCTAATTTCCATTTTCTACACGAATCAAAATCCATTCACTCGAGCAAGCCGACAGACGCTTCCTCTTCCGCCGAAAGTTACAGGGCTCGCGCCATCTTCTTCCCTGCAACAGCTTTCTCTCAAATCTCTGGTTCATGACACCGCCGTCTAATATTGGAATAGGTTCAGAACTTGTTGTCGCAAGAATCACCGACATATCAGATGATTTTCACAACCTTCTGATTCTCTTGGACATCGTCGGCCTCATGTTTGTTCTACAGCAGCCATGTAAGATTCTCTTTTTAGAAGTTGAAGAGTTCTTCAAGAACATCAAGGTCAAGAGAAATGGAAGAGTCCTCAAGTCCAAAGTTACGGGAATAAAGATCAAGCTCAACAAAACCTCTGTTTCTACTCTTCTTCGACTGCCAGTCGTTGATGAAGAAGATGACTTAGGTCCAGAAGATTCTGACATGACATGTATGTTCTGTGGAGTTTTGCCAGATTCACTCGCAATCAAAAGATCAGAACTGAATCCAGAAGGGAAACTCTTGGTGGACATCATTGGGAAAATACTCCTTTACAAAACAAGTTCAATCAGAGACATTTCTATAAATATGTTTGACATCATGACAACAATCATTTGCAGGAAGAAATTCCAATTTGGTATGTTAATTTTGGACAAAATCAGAGAGAGCATCAAGGGTCCAAGTTATTCTAGGATTATATCCCTTCTACTCCATGAGATCAATCCTCAAGTCTTCAACTTCTCCAAAGGGGCCATTCTCCATCACATGAAGAAGGCCTCCATTTCACCAATTTAGAGATGGGACTTAAAGCTCTTGAACCCTGTTCAATCTTCCAAAGCTTATGACCTTCCTGCTATAGAGGATAGGACCCCATCTCCACTTAAAGTTGCCAGCTCATCTAGTGCAACTGTTGAGAGGGAGTACCTGCCACTCATGAAGATGTTCCATCCACTCATGAAGATGTTCCATCATATGCTCAACTCCAAGATACCCTTCTCTCTACTGATGCAACCATCAATGAGATGATTGCAGAGTTAACTTCTGAAGAACCTCCTCCCCCCACTTCAAAAAGATCAAACCACTGAAGATTCGAAGCAGCCAACTCCAGAACCATCTCCTACTCATACTCCTCCCAGATCTCCAACCCCATCACCTAAATCCCCTATTCACCACTCTCCTGATGTTGACAAAGAGCAGGTTGATACCATTTTGAAACCTGATGAAAAAGAAACTTCCCCAGAACCAGCTGAAGCTCCCCTGAAGAACTTGGATTTCACTATCCCCACCTTCATCACTAAAGAAGGGGATGCACTGATTCACACTACCAGAGCTGAGAGCTCTGTTGTTATTGAAGAAATTGCCCCATGGTTTTCTCCTCCTCCTCTAGTTCCTTCTACATCTACTACTACTCCTCCTACTGCCAATGATCATATGGGTATGTTTGTAAAACTCCTACAAGAACAAAGGATGTATTTTGATGATTCATTCAAGGCTGTAACTGCGAAGGTAACTGCTCTTGAGAAAGAAATGAGTAGAGGATTTGCTGAAATTTAGCCTAATACAGATCAACTAAGACATCTATTCCAGATTGGTGGAAAAGCTCTATACCACACTATCACTAATGTTGGTCATGTCATGGAACAAGATGTCATTCTTGCCAACAACCAGATTGAGTTAGATAAGAGAACAAAAGCAAACAAAATGAAGATCTATGAAGAGCTAGGCACATTCAAACATGATGCAATCAATACTCTGACTATAGAAGTTAGAAAGGGGGAGAGCTTAGTAAAAGAATATCTAGAGAAATCAGATGCAATCAAGCAGACTCTCTGGGAAGCAATGATGAAAAAGATTCATGATGATGTGTTAGGTCAGATTCAAAGTGTGAAATTCTATACCTATGATACAACAATCTGGATGCACAATCAGATTCTTCCTGAGTTCCCAACAGATCCAAATGTCATTCCTCACCGTCTGAACACCTTCGCCCCTGTTGCTCCAGCTTCTCAGCCTTCTTTCTCACCTCGGCCTAAAGGCTCTGATGCTCCTCCTCCAGATTCTTATACTAAGGTTTGAGAGGCTGACCCAGCAGAAATATTTCTCCATGCCTCTCTAGAAATCAATATTCCCAAGAAAAGAAAGTATTGTGATGGAGCCTCAGCAAGCATGTCAATCCCAGTTCCAAATACAAAAAACATGAAAGCTCTAGAGTTTGCATAGATCTGGTCCCCAACTTCAAAGTCTCTCATACTGGATACTCTCAAGCTTGTCATGGACTTCAATGAAAACAAGAATTTGCATTATAGCTCCCAGGAATGGGAATTGTTTGAAAAGTCAATGATAAAGAGAAGGCTATATGATAGAGAATTTGGAAGGAACAACCCTGCTTCTCCTCCAAGGCCTCAAAAGTACTATCCTAAGCCCTACAACTACCAAAGAAGACAGCAAGAAAAGAAAGACAAGCAGCACCATCAAGTCTAAGCATAAAGAATTATGAGAGTGTGGATAGGATTTATGTAGAAATGATTTTCTTTTGTACAATCTTATTTATATATGTTGGGTACATTGGAAAATGTGTACCAGATTTGAAGAAGCCTCACCTTACTCAATGATATACATCAAGGTGTATTTGATGTTGTTTTGAGTTTATATGTGCAGGTTAAGTAAATGAGGAATGCAGAAAAATTTCTAAGTACATGTGTCGACACCAGGAGAAGCTGTGTCGACACTTATGAAGGCTTGTGTCGACACTGGAGAAAAGCTTTGTCGACACTTGGAGTTAATTGTGTCGACACTTGGAAAGGCTGTGTCGACACCAGAAGAAATTGTGTCGACATGCATAGGCAGTGTCGACACAGTGAAGCATTATCAACATCAACTGTGTCGACACCAAGAGGCAGAGTCGACACACAGGAATACTATGTCGACATCAATTGTGTCGACACCAAGAGGCAGTGTCGACACACTGAAGACTTTGTCGACATCAACTGTGTCGACACACACAGCAGAGATTCAACAAAGTTAAAGAGAAGTGTTTGTGTCGACACACAGAATCAGTGTCGACACATTCTACAGAAGTTGTGTCGAGAAGCAGTATCAACAACAAAGGAGATGTGTCGACACCACCAAGGTATGTGTCGACACTTAGTCTACTTGTGTCGACACTTAGTCTATTTGTGTCGACACATGATGAAGTTCAGTCTCGATATTTTGCTGACAGAGACAGAGTTCAAGAAGTGACTGGATGACTTGATAGCTTCAGTTATCAACCGGTCTACTGCAACTGTCAGAACTGTTAGAAGTTTGTTAGAAATCGGATCAACCGGTTACCATGGAGAAAGTCTATGTAAAGGCATTCTCCTTCAACAGGCGATTAAAGTTAGAAGTAAAAAAAACACAAATACAGAATAAGAAGAAGAAGAAGAAGAGAGAGAGCTCCATCTACTCAAGTGCAGTTGCTGAACCAGGCTGCTAAGAAGAATTCATATTGTGATCTGAATATCAAGAAAGAAGCTGATTGAAGATCAACTTCACAGGAGATTCAACCCTACTGAGTTCAGATTCAAGAAGATTTGAAGAAAGCTAAAAGTGGTTGTTCTCTGCCATCAGATTCTTCCAAGAACTGATCAAGAAGCCATCCATCCATTCTCTCTCTTTCAGGGTGGTGGTAAAATACATTGTTAAATAAATTTTCTATAGGATCTTTGTAGATCTGAGTTGTAAGCCTGTGTTTATAAAGGCTGAGTGTAGGAGAGTATTTTCTCTGAGTGGTAGGCCTTGTTGAAGGCTGAGGTAGGGCTATGAGCCTAAGCTGTAGGAGATTGTGATGTCTGAGTGTAGGCCTTGTTGAAGGCTGAGGTAGGGCAGTTTTGCTAAGATGTAGGAGTGTGGACTCACTCTGAGTTATAGGAGCCTTGTTGGGTTCTGAGCTGTAAGATTTGAGGATCTGAGGTGAAGAGATGAAGTTAGGCCGAATCTAGCACACTACTAGATAGGCGAAGAGGGAAAGTGGATGTACCCAGACCTTGGGGAACCACTATAAAATCTCTGTGCAATCTGTGATTGAATGATTCTGTGAATGTTGTGTTGTATTAGCTGTAAAAGTAACTGCTGCTAAGTAATTAACTGTATAGATTGTCTCCCTTAGAATAAAAAGGATTTGAACCTATTCACCCCCCCCCCCCTCTAGGTGTATTAGGTTATCTTGAAACCAATTCTTTCAAGTGGTATCATAGGGAGGTTACTCAAAGAAGGACTTAACAGTCTGAGTTAGATACATAAGCCAGATTCAAGATCAAGAAAATGGGTTTAGGAGAAAATTATAAGGAACTAGGTTCTATGAAATTACCCATATGCAGGAAGGAGATATTTGGAATATGGAAAGAAAGGGTCAGGCTGTTTATGGAGGCATCTGATCCAAGGATCTACATTATAGTAAATGAAGGTCCTTATATTCCAATGAAGTTGTTAGTTCTAGATGCAAACCAAAGAATTCTCAAGGATTTTTCAGAGATGACTAAGGATGAGATCATCCTGGCAACTATGGAAAAAAGAGCCCAGAATATCATAGTAAGTGTCATAGATAATTCAACCTTTCAAAATTTGATTCACTGCAAGACCTCCAAGGAAATGTGGGATACTTTGATAGTCTACATGGAGGGTTCTGAAGAAGTTATACAAGATAGAAAGTCTATGCTGAACCAGGAATATGAGAGTTTTAGACAAGGAAAGTCTGATAGTATAACTGAGTATTATAAAAAGTTCTATAGAATAGTAAATGAGCTGATGTCCTATGGAAGAATCTTCAGTACATATGAACTGAATAATAAATTCCTAAGATCCTTGATAAAGGATTGGGACACTAAGATTTGTGACTTTAAGGAAGTGGCCAAACTTGCAGATATCTCTCCTCCAACTTTGTTTGGAAAATTGCTGTCATATGAGATGCAGCTGATGGATAGGAAAGAGGAAGAGAAAAGTGCAAAAGGGGAGCATAGAGAAAAGTCTGTGGCCTTCAAGGTTGAAGCCACTAGGAAGAATAGGAGGATGTCTCCATCACCTCCTAATATAGTTGCTAAAATTGCTTCAGATAATTCAGACAACCAAAGTTCAGACAGCAGTGACTCAGATAAAGACTTTGCTGCCTTCACAAGGCAGTTTCAAAGATTCCTGAAGAAGAAGCAGTGGAAGTGTAAGCCCTCCATATCTCAGCCTAAGGATGACTATTATCAAAAGAGGAAGTCATACAGGAAGGACTGGAACAGGTCTAAGCCAAGCAAATATACAACATCAAAGATAGTATGCAACTGCTATAATAGGCCTGGACATGTTATGGCTGAGTGTCCAGACAAAAGAAAACAGTCTGATGATAAAAAAGAAGATTCAACACCAGAGAAAGAAGGAGAAATCCTTTATTGCTAAGAAGAAGAAGAG
This sequence comes from Platanthera guangdongensis, assembly GCA_039583875.1. Taxonomy (NCBI): domain Eukaryota; kingdom Viridiplantae; phylum Streptophyta; class Magnoliopsida; order Asparagales; family Orchidaceae; genus Platanthera; species Platanthera guangdongensis. The sequence goes on along the minus strand of CM077148.1, from coordinate 59,868,403 downwards.
CTTGACAGACCAATCATCTTCAGGGTCAGAATCTGAAGCTGAGGCATACATTGGTCTATATGCAGCAGATGAAGAAGATGAGTTTCTGCAAGTGCTGAACTCTATCTATGAACAAGAAGACCATTAGTGCAAGGGACTGATGGCTGTATCAGAAGAAGACAAGTGGCAGGATTAGCCTGGTCCTAGTAAGGTACAATGTTTTTCTAGAAATTCAGATTGTAGTACTGGGTCAGAGTCAGCAACATCTGCATCAAGTGATGTGGATGGGTCTGAGTCTGAAGGTGATATTCATCAGCTGATAGATGAATATGGGGACTTGTTGCAGGCACTAAAGAAAAGCAAAAACTTGGCCAAAACTCAGGCTAAGGAAATTACAGATCTTTAGATGCCTGCATCTGATTCAGAAAAGATGCTAGATCAAAAGTTGAATGAGATTGCCAGATTGAAAAAAATAACTGTTATTCAATTGGGAACAATCACATTTAAGATTTATCAGATTAAAAGTCTGGAAAACAGACTTCAGAAAGAGAAGGAGATAGTGGCTAGTTTTTCTAAGCCAAAATCTGTGTTACCCTTGATTGATGAGTTTGTGTCTCAAAAGGGTAAGGCAGGAATACGCTATAAGAAAACTGCATGGGCTGCTAAGTCCAATTCTAAAGGCAAAGCCCCAGCACAAAACAAGAGACCTGCTGCAAACAATACAGCTAAGGTTGTACCTAAAAAGTGGTATAATAAGTTTGAGTGCTTGTGCTGTGGCAAGATAGGCCACTTTGTCTAAGACTATTGGCCTAATACCAGTGTCAAGGAGAGTAGCAGTCTGCCTGTTAGAAAAGCTGCAGACAGATTTGTTAAGTTTCAGACTAACTTGCACCAAGGACCCAAAAATTATTTGGGTTCTAAGGTTAAGTAATCTGTGTTGCAGGTGAGTCCAAGTTACCATGCCCCTATATGGTACTTGGACAGTGGATGTTCCAGGCACATGACTGGAACAAGGGGATTACTGAAGGACTACTCACCTATGTTGAATGAGCCTAATGTAATCTTTGGTGGTTCTGAAAAGGGAGTCATCAAATGTTTTGGTAACATTTCTAATAACTCAGTTACAATCACTCATGTGGCCTATGTAAAGGGTTTGAAACACAACCTTATTAGCATAAGTCAGCTGAGTGATTTTGGTTATGACATTTCATTTGTCAAGAATTGCTGTCATATCAAAAGGTCAAGTGATCAAAAGGTCATATTGACAGGATATAGAAAAACAAATGTGTACTGTCTTAACTTTGAGTGTGAGAATAATGTTTCTCATATTTGTCTTATAGCTGATGAGAGAGCCTCTCATTGTGTTAAATGAAACAAGAGGCTGGCCCATCTTAACTACAAGACTATTGGTCAACTCTTTAGCAAAGAGTTAGTGAGGAATGGTCCTCAAGTTAAGTGTATAAAGGATGGGATATGCTCAACTTGTCAAAAGGCAAGTAGACCAAATCCTCCTTTCATAGCCTTGAAAACAAGGATTCAGTGAGGTGTCTATACCACTTATATATGGATCTATTTGGTCCTATGCTAGTTCATAGTCTAGGTAGGAAGGTCTACACTTTTGTGATGGTAGATGACTATTCTAGATATTCATGGGTGTTCTTTCTGAGACAAAAATTTGAAACCATATGTGTTTTATATAGTTTTGTCAAACAAATTCAGAATGAGCTGGACAATACAGTGGTCAAAATTAGAAGTAACCATGGCACTGAATTTTAATCTGAGAGTATAACAAGACTATGTGAAGAATTTGTGATTTTTCAAGAATTCTCCTCACCTAGAACACCACAGCAAAATGGTATTGTTTAAAGGAAGAATAGAACACTGATTGAGGCTGGTAGAACTCTATTGAGTGACACTTCTCTCCCAGAAAATTTCTGGGCTGAGGCAGTAAACACTGCATGTCATGTGATCAATAGGGCTTCTATCACCAAAAGCCACAAAAAGACTCCCTACAAGATTATGAAAGGCAAAAAACCAAACTTATCCTATTTTAGGATCTTTGGTTGCAAGTGTTATGTCCTTAACAATGGCAAGTCTTATATAACTAAGTTTTCTGCCAAATCCCAAGATGGGATATTTATTGGGTACAACAACAATAGTAAGGCTTATATGGTCTACAACTTAATTACTAAAGTTGTAGAAGAGTCTGTACATGTTGTCTTTGATGAAACAAGACTTATTAACAGTGAGTTGTCAAGTAGTTATTGCAGTTCTACAGGTATAAATGAGAGAATGGACAAGCTTACCATTACAGAAGATTCAACTGCAAATCAGGAAGTGGAAAATGGTGGCTGTTGTCCAGGGGGAGTAGAAGACTCTCCAGATGTTGGTGAAAACCAAGAGTTGCAGCATAATGAAGGGACTGGAGGTGTTCCACCTGAAGATAGACTACCTCCAGCTATTAGACACTTAAAGGATCAGCCATCAAATCAGATAATTGGTGATCCAAGATAAGGAATACAAACAAGGAGCAGGAATCTGAACACAGTTATTTGCTCTAGCTTTTTATCTCAAGTGGAACCCAAGAAATTTGAAGAAGCTGTTCTAGACCCACATTGGATTGATGCCATGCAAGAGGAGCTGAATCAGTTCAGAAGGTGCAAGGTCTGGAAGTTAGTTCCTAAACCAAAAGATCACAACATCATTGGAACAAAGTGGATCTTTAGGAACAAACTGGATGAGAATGGGATCATTATGAAGAACAAAGCAAGACTTGTTGCAAAAGGATACATGCAGGAAGAGGGTGTTGACTTTGATCAAACCTTTGCCCTAGTAGCAAGACTGGAAGCAAATAGGATGTTCCTTGCTTATGCAGCATATCAAGGCTTCAAGGTATTTCAAATGGATGTAAAATCAGCATTCTTAAATGGAAATCTAAAAGAAGAAGTCTATGTAGAGCAACCCTCAGATTTTATTGATTCTCTCAAACCTGATTATGTTTATAGACTTAGGAAAGCTTTATATGGGTTAAAGCAAGCCCCAAGGGCATGGTATGAAACCCTGTCTACTTTCCTCATTGGGAACAAATTCTCAAGGGAGAAAATAGATAAGACTCTCTTCCTTAGGGAATCCAAAGGAAAGATAATCCTAGTCCAAATATATGTTGATGACATAATATTTGGGTCTACTGAAAGTAACCTTTGTAGAAAGTTTGCAAAACTTATGCAAGGGAAATTTGAAATGAGCAGTATGGGAGAAATTAAGTTCTTCTTGGGTCTCCAAGTAAGACATACTGAAGATGGCTTGTCCATATCCCAGTCTAAGTTCACCGTGGAGTTAATTAAAAAGTATGGTATGGAATCATCCACTACCATGAGAACTCCAATGGGGACAAGTGTGTCTCTAAGCAAAGATGATGCAGGGAAACCTGTAGATGAAACTTTGTATAGAGGGATAGTTGGCTCCCTCCTATATCTGACTGCTAGTAGACCAGATATCATGTATGTTACATGTGTCTGTGCTAGGTACCAATCCTGCCCTAAAGAATCTCATCTTACAGCTGTCAAAAGGATTTTGAGATATCTTAAGGGCACACCTAATCTAGACCTTTGGTACCCTAGGAATGGAGATTTTCTACTGACAGGCTATTCAGATGCAGACTTTGCAGGTTGCAAAGAAGATAGAAAAAGCACTACAGGCACCTGTCAATTTCTAGGTGGAAGATTGGTGTCTTGGAGCAGTAAGAAGCAGACTATTGTGGCAATTTCAACACCTGAGTCTGAATATGAGGCAGCAGGAAGTTGCTGTGTACAACTGTTGTGGATTCAGCACCAGCTAGAATACTATGGTATTCAGGTAAGTAGAAAACCTTTGCTTTGTGATTCTACAAGTGCTATTTCTATTGCTAATAATAATGTTTCACATAGTAGGACTAAGCATATAGAAATTAGATACCATTTTCTTAGAGAATATGTAGAGAAGGAGGACATCTCACTAGAATTTGTCAAAACAGATTATCAAATAGAAGATATGTTTACTAAGCCTTTAGGTGAAACTAAATTCAATAAGTTTAAAATTGAATTAGGAAAGTTGAACATAGATTAGTTTAACAAAATTGGCTAAGTAAAACTGTGTCGACATATCCAGCAAAACGGTGTCGACACAGAGAAGTGTTGTCGACACTTCAGGAAAGTGGTGTCGACACATGCAGATGTCTGTGTCGACACTCAAACACTGAGTCGTCAGTTAAGGATATTTGTGTCGACACATCATAATTGGTGTCGACACATAGTATTCAACACCGTTGTCGAGACATTAGAATTCTGTGTCGACACTTTTCAACAGTGTCGACACATTAAGAGGATTTTGACGAGTCTTTTGACCTTCCTTATTTAGAAGGGTATAAATAGGTCAATAACAAACCCTGTCGACACGCTCTCCAGATTCTTGAGACCAGAATCTAGTGTCGACAAACTCTCTTCCCTCACACTAGATTTCTCTCAACAACCATGGCGCCAAAGATCGAGGACAATGTTAATGAAGGATACGAACTGGTTCGGAATGCATTTGATGGAGCGGAATGAGAAATTACAGGAGTAATAACCCTAATTGCTGAAAACGGTCTGGAATTCTTAGTTTCTGAACCAACTAAGATTTGGAAGAAAGAAACATTAGAATTCTTTTGTGCTGCTACCCTAGATCAAACTGGACTCAAAATTAGATCCATAGTCCATGGAGTAAAGGTGAAAATCACCTAGAAGAGTTTAAGGAAAGTTCTTCACCGGCCAAGAACACAAGAAGAAGAAGATGTACCCGCATCTAAGCTAAGGGAAGCACTTCAATGGTGTGGACTGGATTCCACCATGAAGAGTGGCTCAGCTTTGAACAGGAAAGTCATGAATATGCAAGGGAAGTTCTTGTCTGAAGTTGTAGGAAAAGTGATTCTCTGTAAGCCAGGGGGCATGATAGGATTTCTGCCTATATGTTCAGCCTTATGACCAGAATCATCTATAGACTAAACACTGATTGATCAGAAGTCATCTTTGAAAAGATTAAGGAAAGAATGAAGAAGCCAAATTTGGGAAGAATTGTGAGCTTGTATTTAGCTGGAACAATACCTGAAGTGATGGAACAGTCAGCTGGGTCTAAGATAAATCACATGAGAAGGATGGACATCAGGATCATCTCCAGGTGGGAGATGGTATTAACTAAGGACATGCCTGATGAGGAGAGGCAAGAGGTTCCTAAAATATCTACATCACAAGATATTCCTGCACAAGATATTGCAGAAAGTGCTCAGGTGCAGGGGGTGCCTCAAGTTGAGGAAGAGCCAATACACTTGGAAAGTGATATTGCTACACAAACTATACTTGAGGTAATACATGAGGTTAATCAATCAATTCTTAATTATAAGGATGAACCTCTAACTGAATCTTTGATTGATATTGACCAGCCAACTCAACTACACAGTCAAGCACAAGATGTTATCATGGAGGATATATCTATTACTGATCATGCTCAAGAGATAAGACTATCTCCAGTCCCTACTCAACAAGAGTTCGCTCTTGAAGAGTTGTTCCCTGATCTAGGGCAAACTGAATTTGAGGGAGAGAAAGCAAACTTTGAGGGGGAGCAAGTTAACCATGCGAAGGAGCAAGTAAATAATGTGGGGGGGGGAGCAAGGGACTCTGGGGGAGCTACCTAGGACTGCACAGGAATTGCCTCCTAGTCCTAAAGAGAGAGTTGATATAGCCAGTACTTCAACTTCAGAAGAGGATGAAGAAGCTACAAGAGCTAAGAAGAGGAAGCTAATGGTCTTCAAAAGGAGAAGTCAAAGCTATAAGAGGGCATTATAAACTACTCCTCAATCTGACCCAGTAACTGATTATAGTTCCTTATTAGTCTCTCTACAAGTAAAGCTAGATGAACAAAGGATTGCCATGGAGAGGTATATGGATGATACCCACAAAGATCTGCAACTCTCCTTGGCTACAGATATTAAATCAATAAGATTTAAAGTTAATCATCATAAGAAGGAGATGATAGATTGCTTTCACAAAGAAGGCAATGCTGTGGTGTTCCTAGCAAAACATCAAGAGAAAATCAAAACTCAAGTTGATGATATAGTTGTGAAGCCAGGCTATGTCCTAGAGAATAAACTTAGAATGAATGATAATCTGACAGAATCACATAATGTGATTGTTACAGAACTGAAGAATGTTGTTATTGCTCAGAATGAGGTAAAGCCTAATGTCATGGAAAATTTTGACAAGCAATTACAGGAAGGACTAGTTGTAGTCCAAATAGCTATTAAGGATTCTCAAAAGTCTATTTCTACACAGCTGCTGAAATTAAAGTCTTTTTATAAAGATGGTGCAAATTTTGTTGATGAACAAATCAGATTTCAAAAGGATGACCTCAGGGATCATTTTGCCAGAGAAGTCAAAAAGGGGGAGAGAGTGTTAGTCAAAGCTGGTTCTGATCATGCTAAATGGATCTCTAATAGCATCAGAGCCACACTCTGATATCCACCCCTCTGTGATGATGACAATGTGGCTAAGTCAGGTATACACCCTGACTATTTTGGAGGTGATCAAGCTGAAGTTGCTCAAGTTATTTATCCTCCAACTGATTTTGAAATGATTCACCAAGAAGTACAGTCCATGTACAACCCTCCAGAGGGTAATAAAAATGTTATCTTTGAGAAAGTGGACATGCCAGTGCCAGAGGCAGTTTTGCACAAAGAGCAAGAAGCTCTTTTATCTAAGAAAAGATTCGGAGAACAGGCAGAGTTGAAGCCTGATTTTGAGCAATAGAGTCCAACGTCCAGGAACATTATGCTGACTGCTTGGAAAGCTGTAAAGAACCAGACCCATAACAGGGGCAAATGGTACACAGAACAAGAATGGCAAAAGCATGAAGCTAGACAAGAGTCCATTGTTCAATATAGAAGAAAGGATAAAGCTAGGAAGCTACCTCCTAATGCTTAGGAGCCTAGCAAATATTTCCCTAAGCCCTTTCACTACTTTGAAAGGCAAAGAATAAGGGCTGAAGAGCAAAAGAAGAAAGATCTAAAGGGCAAAAAGCCAACTGATGATATTGATGCTCCAGTTCAAGCCAAGATCCAATCAGGCAAAGGAATTGTCATCAAGGAGCCAGAGAAGCCTTATATTTGATTCACTAAATTTTATCACATTGTAAACTTTAGTGTTTAAAATCTATGTAAACTATTATGAAAGAAATTTTTGAAAGTTGAAACAAAACATGATTAATGCTCATTCTGATTGCATTATTATTTTGTGATGATTTGTTATATGTTTTGTTGTAGAATTTACCCTGTCATATAATGTTGTTATACATCATAATGTGTATTTGTTATGAATGGTGTATATCATTGACTAATGGTTATGACTTCTCAAAATAGGGGGAGATTGTTGGGTACATTGGAAAATGTGTATAAGATTTGAAGAAGCCTCACCTTACTCAATGATATACATCAAGGTGTATTTGATGTTGCTTTGTGTTTATATGTGCAGGTTAAGTAAATGCAGGAATGCAGAAAAATTTTTAAGTCCATGTGTCGACACTAGGAGAAGCTGTGTCCACACTTATGAATGCTTGTGTCGACACTGGAGAAAAGCTGTATCGACACTTAGAGTTAATTGTGTCGACACTTGGAAAGGCTATATCGACACCAGAAGAAATTGTGTCGACATGCAGAGGCAGTGTCGACACACAGTGAAGCATTGTCGACATCAACTGTGTCGACACCAAGAGGCAGTGTCGACACATAGGAATACTTAGTCGACATCAATTGTGTCGACACCAAGAGGCAGTGTCAACAAACTGAAGACTTTGTCGACATCAACTGTGTCGACACACAGGACTTGTGTCGACACACACAGCAGAGATTCAACAAAGTTAAAGAGAAGTGTTTGTGTCGACACACATAATCAGTGTCGACACATTCTACAGAAGTTGTGTCGAGAAGCAGTATCAACAACAAAGGAGATGTGTCGACACCACCAAGGCATGTGTCGACACTTAGTCTACTTGTGTCGACACTTAGTCAATTTGTGTCGACTCATGATGAAGTTCAGTCTCGACATTTTGCTGACAGAGACAGAGTTCAAGAAGTGATTGGATGACTTGATAGCTACCGTTACCAACCGGTCTACTGCAACTATCAGAACTGTCAGAAGTTTGTTAGAAACTGGATCAGCCACTTACCATGAAGAAAGTATATATAAAGGCATTCTCCTTCAACAGACGATTAAAGTTAGAAGTAAAAAAAAATACAGATACAGAATAAGAAGAAGAAGTAGGAGAGAGAGAGATCCATCTACTCAAGTGTAGTTGCTGAACCAGGCTGCTAAGAAGAATTCAAATTGTGATCTGAATATCAAGAAAGAAGCTGATTGAAGATCAACTTCACAGGAGATTCAACCCTACTGAGTTCAGATTCAAGAAGCTTTGAAGAAAGGTAAGAGTGGTTGTTCTCTACCATCAGATTCTTCCAAGAACTGATCAAGAAACCATCCATCCATTCTCTCTCTTTCAGGGTGGTGGTAAAATACTTTGTTAAATAAATTTTCTGTAGGATCTTTGTAGATCTGAGTTGTAAGCCTGTGTTTATAAAGGCTGAGTGTAGGAGAGTATTTTCTCTGAGTGGTAGGCCTTGTTGAAGGCTGAGGTAGGGCTGTAAGCCTGAGCTATAGGAGATTTTCATCTCTGAGTGTAGGCCTTGTTGAAGTCTGAGGTTGGGCAGTTTGCCCGAGCTGTAGGAGTGTGGACTCACTCTGAGTTGTAGGAGCCTTGTTGGGTTCTGAGCTGTAAGATCTGAGGATCTGAGGTGAAGAGAAGAAGTTAGGCCGAATCTAGCACACTACTAGATAGGTGAAGGAGGAAAGTGGATGTACCCAGACCTTGGGGAACCACTATAAAATCTCTGTGCAATCAGGGATTGAATGATTATGTGAATATTATGCTGTGTTAGCTGTAAAAGTAACTGCTGCTAAGTAATTAACTGTATAGATTGTCTGCCTTAGAATAAAAAGGATTTGAACCTATTCACCCCCCTCTAGGTGTATTAGGTTATCTTAAAACCAATTCTTTCAATATATTTCCTAATTTTGATCATTTACTCTTTTATTATATTCTTATGCTTATTGCACTGCTTTCTCCATTGCATATCTAGTTCTTTTTATGTCTATATAATTCACCTTAGTGTAAAGGGTTCTGACTTATATAAATAGGGGGAGATTGTTGAGTATTGTATCCATAACAACCCAGATTTGATGAAGTCACCATCGAACAAAGATGAATTAAGTTGTATTTGATGTCTTGTTTGAGTTATATGTTTACAGGACTATATTGCCAAGTTTAGACTAATGTCCGTCTACAATGGGTCACCAAACACAAGACCATATAATGTAATCCCTCATTGTGTGATTCATGGAGTTGACGCTTGTGTAGCCTCTCTATTGGGATACACTTCATGTTTCAAGCACTAGGGCTGATTGGAGAAAGAAAGGTTGCTGATTTTATTGAAGAAGAGAAAAGTCTGTTGAGGAAATTCTTGCTAAGTCTTTTACTCGAGTAGTTGTTTATATACTCAAGTGAAATACTTAGTAATTACTCGAGTAAGTTAATCTATACTCGAGTAAGCGAAATGGCTCTCGAGTAGTCTGAATATATCTCTCGAGTAGCCAAGTCAATTACTCGAGTAGATCCTCTCTTATTCTTGAGTTAATAGAATTTCCTCTCAGAAAGTTTCCCAAGTCATTTACTCGAGTAGTCATATTAGTACTCGACTAGATTAGTCTTTTGTCTCGAGTTACAGAAGACAGGATTTCTTGTTGTTTTACTTCACTCGAGTAGTCAAGTTCATGTACTCGAGTAGTCTATCTACTACTCGAGTAGTCCAAGTTTAATACTCGAGTAATAAGATTTTCATCTCTCCGAATTTTTCTAAGTTCTTTACTGGAGTAGTAATATCCATATACTTGAGTAGTCAATCTCCATTTGAGTAGTCCAGTCCCAGTACTCCAGTAACCAGAATTGTTTTCCAGATATTTTTTCTAAGTCTTTGACTCGAGTAATCCTTCTACCTCTCGAGTAGTATATCTAGTACTCGAGTAGTCAATTTCTACCACTCGAGTAGTTCAACTTCACGTCTCGAGTAATTATATTAGCACTCGAGTAAATCATTTTGTACTCGAGTAATTACTCATTCTTTCTGGATTTTATCCAAGTCTTCTGTAAGACCCCCGTTGTTTTTGAAACTCCGGGGTCTTAGGCCAAGAACCGCCGCTTTGCGGTGACATCTTCGCGCCTGGGAAGGTCATCACTACAAAACGTCGTTTCTACCAGCCAAATCTATCATAGCTGTAGTAAAATAATGAAGGCAAGTCCACAAAAATCACATAAATAGCAAATAAACTCCACGAAGGGAGTGTCCACAGATATAACAAAATACTAAAATCTTGGGCTCATGCCCAGTACATCAAATCCTCACTACATATCTCTCATCGCAGAAGCAAAACTAAAACTACTAGTAGCGAACAGGACTCACAATCCCTACCCTCTGAACTCCGGTACTATATTGCCCCATGTACAAGCGTGCCGACCTCCGGGGATGCTCCTCCATGCTGGGCTCCACGGTCCCCTAAAATGATGTGGTTCGAAAACCGTTAGTCTAAAATACTAAGTCCTATCATCCCCAGCCCCTTCCCTAATTACTCCTAGGCACCGAGCAGGGAGGAGGAAAGGAGAGGACATGAGGGTGGTGAATAACAAATATATAGATGGTGGCGAAACTAAACTAGCAGTTCTATATTATACACGATAGAATGAAGGTAAAAAGACTGAACAAGGAATGTAACCTTAACGTATATGAAAACACATAAGCCAAGGGATCTTTTCCAGGGCTCCTATTGTATAAAGAGTCCCAGACCAATTTATACGACAGGGTGTCAGTTTTCTCGCAATCCTACATTTATATTTACTGAAATAAAACCTTAACTTATAAGCACGCTCACGCGAACTTATAAACCAAGGGGTCATTTTGCAGGGCCTTTTGTATAAGCGTCCCATACCACTTGTACAATAGGTGTCGGGTTATATGGAATGACTATGCTATGAAATACAATTATGCCATGATGTGAACATGCAAGTGAAACTCACCCACTCGACTCTGTGTACACAGACCTTTAGTTCTCCCTTTCTGGAGTCGCACCTCCCAGGACACCTCTGTAGTGGCAAACGAAAGCGGTGGGTTGGGCCTTGCGCACCACTAAACTGGTAATTGCACTACCAGTCAGACCCACCATATGACTTAACGCTGGTGCACTAAGAGGAGCTCCTGCGTACTCTTGCAGGCTAGCGCACTGGACGTTATTTGGCCAAGTGCTAAACCACACTTGCCGAGTCAATGTATTGGCGTCAGTACATCGACTCTCCAATACAGAAGACCCACCACCTTATACTTTATGCACATGCAACCTTGAAGTATAACCACCGAGCCAAAGCTCCCAGGACCATCCCGTTCGTCTCAAGCAACAACCGAGCCAAAACCCTTCGGGAAAACCTGCCCATCATAAACAACCACCGAGCCAAAGCTCGCCAGGACAACCTGCCCATCACCAAATCTACCGAGCCTACTGCCTGAGTGACCCAACCTAACATTCCCGGACATCGAGGTGAATGAAAGTGAAACCCCAGTTTTACTTGTTACTCTTGCATTTCAGTTTTACCTACAGTTTAGGTTAGCCTAGGACTACCTAAGGTATACCCCGTGAAGGGCTCTCAAAGTGACTAGGAACTATGATGGGATTACGCCCAAAGCTCCCTTTCGCAAGGCACTAACTATTATTTTTTGCTATCAAATTTCCCAAACCCTTACATGTTGCATTGGATCTAACCCTAGAGTATTTGACACTTTCTCACCTTGGGAAAGAAGATCTTTCGTCGATCCGGAGCACTACCTAGCGCTAGCCAATCCAACACTCTACTCATCCTAACTTCCAATGATGAACTCATTCTTATTTATCCAAACCAGCAAACATCTAACCCCAACTCATGTGCCCAAATTCATATTCCAATATAACTTCTGCAGTTTTACTCAATGCAGACCAACATAAGCTATATGGAGTGCAAAATGGAAGGTATTCAAAATAATAATCTGATAACTGTATAATAATTATTGGGGGTCTATCATGGCCATTTTAGCCTAAATCCAGAATTTCATAATTTTCCTAATTTATCTGATAATTTATTTAATTATTCTAGTAATCCATAATCCCAAGTATGAACATGAAGTACCAATTTCTAACAAACAAATGCTCCACAAAATTTATGATACATTAAATATGATTATTTTACAAAGAATTCAAAGTCTTCTAATTTTTCAGCAAGGTTTTGCCTCTAATTGTAATTTTGAATATAACCTATTTTTTCTATTTAAAGAGGCAAGTGCAAAAAAATATTTCCAAAAATTCTGAGAAAATTCAAGGATGATTATAAGGACATATAAAAGCTCTGTGTCAAGTTTCATAAATTATTAGCAAGTAATGAGCTCTAAAAAATTATTGAACTATTTTCCAAATTAATGAGCATGTGAAGTAGGTACTGCAAATATGTATTCAAAAATTCTAATAAAATTCATATATAAGCAATAAGGCCTGAAATTCACCCTGCCAAATTTTTCATGAACTTCCAATCTGCAGTGGGATCACAATATCCAGATAAATAGGTAGGGCTAACTCATGTATTTATAAAGGAAGTACTAAAATTAATGTCCCAAAATTCTCAATTAAATTACCAGAGGTTCAATCTATCTGTTGGAACACCCTATTACTAATTTGGGTCAGGATCACTATGTCTCTAGGAATCTGTGTTTGACCTTCTGTATAGCTTAATAGGTCAATTAGAATTGAGTCTAAGGGATCAGGAGTCTAGGTTTGGAAGCTGCCCTGAAGACCAAAGGTTTTCTGGAGACTAAGTCCAAATCGTCGAGCTCAGCACGACGTTTCGTCGAACTCCGGTCGACGATCGTCTAGCTCAACTTCGACAGATCGTCAAGCTCCATTCGACGATCGCTGAGCTCAAACCTCACAATATCGTCGAGCTCCACTCGACGATCGCTGAGCTGAACTTCTCAATATCGTCGAACTCCATTCGACGATCGCTGAGCTCAGGTCGACGATTTTGACTCTGCACTGGATCCTTATCTCTGAGCTCAGTTCGACGATCTTTGAGCTCAGATCGACGATTTCTTTGCTGCTTGCATTTTTTACAGTTCGCTGAGCTCAGCTCGACGATAGCAGAGCTCAGTTCGACGATTTCAGTTATCTTTCAGAATTCAAATTCAAATCAGATAGAAGTTATTCTGCATTTAATTCAGAAGATCTGCAAGCCGTTTTCATTTACTTCTGGAGCAAGTTTCAAGGGATTTTTCAAGGAACAATTCAGTGGACTTTCCTTCAGAAGAAATTATGCAATTAAGGCTGTAATCAATGCAGACCAACGGCTATCTTTGACAGAGTGGTATTCTATTCTGGCACAGAGAATAATAGAGAGAATGTTTTTGAATGAAATAGTGAAGAAATACAGAGATTGAAAAAGAGAGGATACACAACTCAGAATATAGAGACTTTTTCAAAATATTCTGTCAACAAGAATTCTGAAGAACACTTCTCAAAGAGATCAAGTTTTCAAAAATCATCAGATCTCCTCAGCTTTCAAAGTGTTCAAGGCCAACATCATTTCAAGACTCCAGACACTCAACATTTCAGCTTGCTGAAATCATCTATTGCTGGAGCTCTACATTTGAAGGCCTATCACCCTCAGCAAAGCTCATCTTTCTGAAGATTTCAAGGACTCAGGGGGAGCTTTGATATCAATCCACTTAGTCTTCTCAGTTGTTTGAGAAAGAGAAGACAGCCATCACTCTCTCACCCCCATTCTGTAAAGGGTTTTTCAAACTCCCTTCAAAAGTTTGAATCTGGTTTTTGAGCACCTTGTCAAAAGCTCATTGGTGGCAAGACACTGATCAAAAAATCTGTTTTGGTTTTTGAGCACCTTATCAAAAGCTCATTGGTGCCCAGTACACCTGATCAACTCATCCTGCAGTGGATTCCTACCTAGGGTGGTAGAAGAGTGGATGTACCCAAGTTTGGGGAACCACTATATTTCCTTGTGTCATCTGGTTTTGCATGTTTTCTTTTTGTTTCTGGCCTAGATTTTCTTGTGCTTAGTCTTTGCATAGCTTAGTTTTGTAATTAGTTTTATTTCTGCTTCCCTGCTTACACTCATTACAACAATTGTTGTAAAGCTTTGCAAAAGTTTTTCTTTGTGTTCAAAAAGCATCATATACTCTATTCACCCCCTCTAGAGTATATCAGATCTAGTTTCCCCTTTCAATTGGTATCAGAGGGAGGTTGGTTAAACATACCATATCTGTTTGGTTGTACAGGCTAACACCTGAACCCCAAGATCCCAATCTAGATCCTTCTTTTATATTTCATTATTAGATTTAGCTTGCACAAGTCATGGCCCAAAACAAAGATTATGCTAGCACCAGACCTCCAGTGTGCAATCTGTCAAAGTTTGCACTTTGGAAAGCAAGGATTAGACTCTACATGAATTCTATTGACGAAGACATTTTTAATTCTGTTTTGACAGTGTGTCCAAGACCTCCAGAGGGCACAAGCACAAATGCTGTTCCACCTCCATCAGGAACAGATGCTGACATCAAAAAGTAGAAAGTAGCTGATGCCAAGGCTATGAACATTCTAGCTCAGACAATGTCAGATGACATTTTTCAAAAGGTAGCTGAATGTAATTCAGCAAAGGAAATTTGGGACAAGCTCTCAGAAATTGTCTCTGGCTCAGCTGATGAGAGAAAGGACAGAAGATCCCATCTCATCTCCCAATATGAGAACTTCAAGAAGGGAGAAACAGAGTCAGTGGGAGACATGTACAACAGACTGAGTCTAATTGTCAGTGAACTGAGGACATTAGACAAAGAGATCTCACTGACAGAACTTAATGACAAGATCCTAATGTGCTTCCCCAGCACTTGGGATTCAAGAATCTGGCCAATTAAAGATGCCAAAAGTCTGAATGAGATCACCACTGAAGCCTTGTTGGGTAAGCTCAAATCTTATGAGCTACTCATCAAGAACAGAGAAGAAGAACAGAAGGCTGCTTCACAAACCACAAGAAAGGAGAAGACTATAGCATTCAAGGCAACTGAGGATCTGCCTGAAGAAAAAGGAACAGCCAATGATGAACTTCTCAGCTTGCTGGCCAAAAGATTCTATAAGATGGCCAGAAAGGATTTCAGAAGAAGATCATACAAGGAGCAGGACAAGCCAAGGTATGACAAGTCCATTGGCAATAACAAAGACATTATTTGCTTTGGTTGCAGGAAACCAGGGCATATAGTTCCATAACTGTCCAGAAAACAAGAACAAGGACAGAAGGGACAGAAAAGAAAGAAGAAAGGAGAAAGACTCCAAAAGGAGTGGCAATAGCAAACCCTCTTCCATCAAAAATAAGCATACAAGGAAAGGATTTGTTGCTGAATCCTGGAGTGAGACTGAAGAGGAGTCAGAAGCCTCTTCCAGCTCCAGTGATGATGAGGATGATGCAGAAGAAAAGGAATTCTGCATGATGGCAATTAATGCCTCACAGCACAACTCAGAGGAAGAAGAGTCAGAGTCAGACTCAGAGATTCAACCTGAAGAAGATCAGGTAATCAGTTCTTTTGATTTTACTTCAGAAGATTTTAAATCTGAATTTAAAGCATTGTGTTTAGATCTGCTAAAGTCTGAGAAAGTGATCATCTCTCTCAGAAATCAATTATCTGAACAAAGTGTTTTAAAATCAAAAAACCTCAAACTCTCTCAGGAGTTGGAGAACTATAGGGAACAGATAGCTACACTGAAAAGTGAGCTCTCTGAGGCCAAGAAGCTTGAAGAATCCCTTAATGGGAGAAGCATCAAGCTGATGGACATCACAAGCACAGTGAACTCTAGACTTAACAGTACACTGGGCTTGGGTGCTTCATCCAGCCAACCTATAGTCCTAACAACTCCCATCAAGTTTATTTCTAGCAAGGGAAAGGGAGTTGTAGAGGTTGCCAGGAAAAATTCTGACCTGCCTCAGAAATTTAAGTTCCAGCAGAAATCGTCGAACGAAGCTCGACGATCGCCGAATGAAGATCGACGATCGCCGAACGCAGCTCGACGATCTCAGGACAAATCGTCGAACGCTGATCGATGATCTCAGCCAAGATCGTCGAACGCTGGTCGACGATCCCATATACCTGACCTCAGCCATAGTCGACCGTCGAACGGAGCTCGACGATCTGACCCAAGATCGTCGAACTCAGCTCCAAGATCGTCGAACAGAGGTCAGAGCTCTGGAAATGTTTTCAAAGGCAAGTCAAAATTGAATCCTGAGGGTTCTTCATCCCAAACCTTCAACCTCTTATACTGAATGGATTTTACCTCCAAGGAGATATCATCCTGAAGGATATAAGAGTCAGCCAGGGATGTCTTTCATTTCTGAATTTAGAGGTTATCAACCTAGGCCCAAGGTAAACTGGGTCAAAAACAAGTAAATTGTTTCATGTGCAGGTGAAGACCTATCCAACATCTAACCAGCAATGGTATTTGGATAGTGGGTGCTCTAAGCACATGACAGGGAACAAGGACAACCTCAATTCCTTTAGAGCCAAGCTTGGACCCAAAGTTATCTTTGGTGATTCCTAACTTTGGACAAACTAAAGGATATGGTGCAGTCCAGATTGGTTCTGTAACCTTCAAGAAAGTAGCATATGTGGAAGGACTGAAGCACAACCTAATCAGCATCAGTCAGCTATGTGATGAAGGCTACCAGGTGACCTTCAGCAAAACCTTATGCAAAATCAAGTCAGAGGACAACACAACTGTGTTGACAGGTAAAAGGAAAGGTAACATCTACCTAGTAGATTTTCTTTCAACTACTATAGATATCTGTTTATTCAATTCAGTTTGTAGACCAAATGTTTTATGGCATAAGAGACTAGGACACCTAAACCTTAGAACTATTGCTAGGCTATCCAAGGACAACCTTGTTAGAGGACTACCTTCTGGCCCCTACAAGAAGGAAGGACTCTGCAAGGCTTGTCAATTAGGCAAGCAAACTAAAAACAGTTTTAAGTCACTTAATAAGAGTGATTCACCTAGGATATTGTATCTGTTACACATGGATCTATTTGGACCCATCACAGTACAAAGCCTAGGAGGGAAATCCTACACTTTGGTGATTGTAGATGACTTCTCTAGATTCACTTGGGTGTTCTTTCTAAGGAAGAAGTCTGATAACTTTAAGTGTCTGACAGAGTTTCTCAAATGTATAAAGATTGAGTTCAATACTCACATTGCCCTGATCAGAAGTGATCATGGGACAGATTTTGATTCTCTTCTTATGCAAGAGTTCTGTCAGAGTGAAGGGATCAGGCATACTTTCTCAGCTCCTAGAACTCCTCAACAAAATGGGGTAGCTGAAAGGAAAAATAGAACCCTTATTGAATCTGCCACTACATTGTTGTCAGATGCTCATCTACCTCTATCCTTTTGGGCAGAGGCAGTGAACACCTCCAACTATGTGCTGAACAGAAGTCTGATACATAAACTAAAGGGAAAGACTCCCTATGAATTACTCAAAGGGAAGAAACCTAAAGTTGACTATTTCAGGATTTTTGGCTGCACTTGCTATATTCACAATAATGATAAGAAATATTTAGCAAAATTTCAAGCCAAAGCTGATGAAGGAGTGTTTCTCGGATACTCCATGATCAGCAAGGCCTATAGGGTATATAATAAATCATCATTGAAAATTGAGGAATCTGTTCATGTTTCTTTTGATGAAACTAACATGTCTTTCAAGGAGAAGATTTCTTCTACCATAGAACCTTTGCAGGAACACTCTCTAGTTGAAGATATGAACAAGCTACAGGTTGCTCAAGAAGAAGAAAGCAGTGAAGATGAAAGCAATGCTCAACATAATGAACCACCACTTGAAGAGCCAGTTGTTGTACCACAAGAGGAAACAACAACACAGGTTGGTGAACAATCAACACCCCCTGTTGATTTAGTAACATCAAGAGACCATCCAATTACCCAAATAATTGGAGAACTCTCAGCTGGTGTGCAAACCAGAAATCAGGTCAACCAAAACCTGTTGCACACCTGCTTCCTTTCTCAAATTGAACCTCAGTCCATTCAAGATGCAGAGCAAGATCCACACTGGATCATTGCCATGCAAGAGGAGTTGCATCAATTTGAGAGGAACAAAGTATGAGAACTAGTGCCAAAGCCAAAGGATCATTCCATAGTTGGAACAAAATGGGTATTCAGAAATAAACTGGATGATCAAGGAGTAATAATAAGGAACAAGGCAAGGCTAGTTGCTCAGGGATACTCTCAAGAAGAAGGAATTGACTACGACCAGACTTTTGCACCTGTTGCAAGATTGGAAGCCATCAGAATTTTTATAGCTTATGCAGCTCACAAAGGCTTCAAGGTTTATCAGATGGATGTCAAGAGTGCCTTCTTGAATGGAGACATCAAAGAGGAAGTCTATGTCAGACAACCTCCAGGTTTTATCTCTCCAACTTACCCTGATTACGTTTTTAAACTACATAAAGCATTATATGGTCTCAAGCAAGCTCCTAGAGCATGGTATGAGACCCTAGCATGCTTTCTCTTGGAAAATGGTTTTATAAGGGGTAGAGTAGACCAAACTCTTTTTATTAGAACTCATAAGTCCCATACCCTACTAGTACAAATTTATGTAGACGATATCATTTTTGGTTCTACTGACTCAAAATTGTGCAGAAGGTTTTCTAACCTAATGCATTCTAAATTTGAGATGAGTAGCATGGATGAGCTATCCTTCTTCCTAGGATTGCAAGTCAAACAACATGCTGAAGGCATCTTTATTTCTCAAACCAAATATGCTAATGAGCTGGTTAAGAAATTTGGCATGTCTGAGGCATCTTGTATGAAAACACCCATGCCTACCAATGCTGTATTGGATGCTGATGAACATGGGAAACCTATTGATCAGACAACATATAGAGCAATGATTGGCTCCTTACTGTATCTTACAGCTAGTAGATCAGATATAATGTTTGCTACATGTATATGTGCTAGATTCCAAGTAAGCCCTAGAGAGTCACACCTCACATTAGTAAAGAGGATTCTTAGGTATGTTAAAAGTTGTCCAAATCTAGGTCTCTGGTATCCAAAAGATTCAGCATTTGAGTTAACTGGATTCTATGATGCTGATTATGCTGGATGCAGAATTGACAGGAAAAGCACCAGTGGAACTTGTCAGTTCCTTGGTGATAGACTTGTCTCCTGGTTTTGCAAGAAACAAACATCTGTGTCAACTTCAACTGCTGAAGCTGAATATATGGCTGCAGGTAGTTGTTGTTCACAAATATTGTGGATTCAAAATCAACTCCTAGACTATGGTTACAACTTAGAGAAGTCAAAAATCTTTTGTGACAATACAAGTGCTATTTCCATAGCTCAAAATCCAGTCCTCCATAGTAGGACAAAACACATAGAGATTAGGCATCATTTCTTAAGGGACAATGTTGAAAAGAACAAAATTGAACTGCAATATATCCCAACTAATTTACAAAGGGGAGATATTTTCACCAAGCCTTTGGATGAAAAGAAACACACCTTCTTCCTAAATCAGTTGGGAATGTTAGATGGAGGAAGTCTTAAATAATCCCCAAGATTTTGAAAGCTAAAAATTGACCAAGACTAGGCAAAATTCTGATTTTTTTCTTAGTGTTTAGAATTTTCTGATCTCTGAACTGCGCTCGACGATTTCCCCAAAGATCGTCGAACGGAGATCGACGATTTCCAGAATCGTCGAACGGAGTTCAGCGCTCCTCAGATAGTATGAACTATCTCTTCTGGTCAACGATCGTCGAACGGCGCTCGACGATTTTGTTCCCTGAACAATCGTCGAACGGAGCTCGACGCTTTCCAAGATCGTCGAACGGAGATCGACGATGTTGGAGTCTCTTCAGATTCCTTTAGAAGCCTCGATCGTCGAACTGAGTTCAACGATCTTTCCAATTCTGCGTCGAACCCTAATATAAAACTCATTTTTCGCCGTCGTTCTCTCTTGCGCTTTCAATTTCTCTGCAAGAATTTTCTTCCCTCCAAACAGTTCTACGCTTGTTCGGTTTGTTTGTTAAGTTTTTGCAGGTACCATGGCCGTCTCAATTGCTGTCCTCGCCGCCATGAAGTTTGATGCAGGGTTTGACATTGATTTGGACTCCTTCAACACCACTGATCAAGTCTTCCAGGACATCATGAGTTTATTCAAGGATCAACATTTGTCTGCCCTCATGAACACAAGAATCAAACTTGCCTCAGATGAAATAAAGGAATGGGTTTATACTGCACACAACCTTGACAACAACACCATAGTTGGTTCGATTGCTGGAACCCAGGTACCTCTGACCCCAACAGTCTTAACAGAAGTTTTTGGTTTAAGAAATGGTGAAGACTCTGCTGAACTCTCTGGAGAAGAATTTTCTGATATACTTGCCAGGATGGGTCATCCAGAGGGAAACCCTAGCAAGTTGTTTAAGAGGAACTTGTCAGTTGAATATAGGTTCCTGGCAGATGTTGTAGGCAAGGTCCTGTTGGCAAAACATTCTGCACATGACACCATCTCCAGACATCAGCTCTGCCTCATGGGAGCTCTGGTAGATAGGAAAAGCTTGAACTGGGGAGAGGTCTTCTTTGACCTGATAAAGAAAAAGATTAACAAAACTTTTGTGAATTTTGGAAGAATTCTGGGAGTTTTCCTTCAGGCAAGGTGCCCTGCTCTGTTAGTCTCCTCTGGAGTGCACATCAATGCCTCCAAGAGACTCACCTGTGCCCTATTTGGGAAATGGGACAGGCAGATTAGCAAGCCCAGCAGGCCCTCTTCAACTGCCCCTTCAGGCACCAGGACTCAAAGAGTCACTCCCCCCCAGGTCTCTGCACCTGCAGAAGACCTGCCTGCTGCTAGTGCTGCTTCTCCTCCTCCTCCAAGTTCAACCCTACCTCCAGCTCCATCCACCATTCCAGCCTCATCCCCCATTACCATATCCAGCCCATCTCCAACCTCTATTCCATCTCCAGCAACCACTTCATCACCTCCAGTAGACCAATTCCACCCATTGTTCTCCTATCCACCACCATATGTCACCTCATCTCCATCCATACCATCATTCACACTTCTGGATGAATCCTACATGGATGATTCCCCTTCTTCTCCTCCAGACTTCCCCTCCTCCTCAACATCTTTCCAAGATCTCCTCCACCACATCCTTGACCAACCATCATTCACTCCATCCATATCTATACCCTTGTCCTCCATCTCCATAATTCCCACACCTCAGCCATCTATCCCTTCACCATCCAGCACTCCACTTCCAGCATCCTCAGCCATCCCAATACCCTCTACCTCTGCTCCTGCCATTGAGCATGTAGATCTGCCAACCTTAGCTGACAAGTTGTATGAGCTACTGGCCCCCAGGCTCTCTCTTCTCATGGAGGCCTCCTTAGCTCCTCTACAACAGTTAGTGGCAGCCCTGTCTGCCAGGCTTTCCTCTCTCATTCCTCTAGCAGCACCTCCAGCAGTGTGCCTTGATACAGAGGTATCTGCATCCAGGCAGGGGGAGATGCCCTATGAAGCCAGCCTTCATGCTGCTGTTACTGCTGCCTCTGCTGCTCCTGCTGCCTCTCCTGCTGCTGCTGCTGCTGTGCTTGTATCTTCTGCTCCAGTTGCTGTGCCTACTCCAGTCTTAGCAATAGACCTAAGGTCTTTGCTATCTGCATTTGATCCTGCATTCTACAGCTGTCTGCCAGAAGTTCATGCTGTCCAGCCCCCAGAGGATTTGTCCAAGGCACTGGTGCCTCTCTCTGGCTATGACCCCAACATTCTTTCATCCTTTGTACTCTCAGTAATGACTGCTGCTGCTGATGAAGAAAAGGCTGTATCTGTCTCTGAAATTGTTCTTGCTGCTGCTGAAGACATTGTTCCAACTGCTGCTGAAAATCAAATTATTTCTGATGAGCCCATTTCCCAGGATTCTCTGATGACAGAGGCTGTTGTTTTTGAGCCTGCTGTAGATGATGTTGTTGTTTCTGAACCTGCTGCTACCATAATTCCTGAAATAACCAATGTTGTTTCTACTGCTGCTCCAGTATCTGTTGTTATATCTGCTGCTGTATCTGTCTCTGTTGCTCCTTCTGCTTCTGCCTCTGCCCCATCTGCTACAATGCAACTGAAGAAAGATCTTATGAAGAAGATAGATGCTATATATGATGCCCAGAGCTCTGACTCTGATGAGTTTAAGACAGATTCTGATGACTCTGCTGCCACCATTGCAAGGAAAAGGAAGGCAAGAAGTAAGACAATGAAAAGGGTTCCACCTGCCAAAGTTAGAGATGATAATGATGTTCCTTACTATATTCTGCACAACTGCCCAATTTCTGAACATTGGATGCAGTACTCCAAAAATCAGCTAAAGGCTATGAAGAAGAAAAGGAAGTATGAGAAAGGTTCCACCCAGTCCAAGCACCCTCATCCTCCTCCACCACCTCCACCTGTTGTAGGTGTAGGTGGCAGCTCTGCAAGTTCAGGCCCAGCTAGAAGCCAGGCTCCCTACCAACCTCATGCTAGAACATATCAAAGGGAAAGCCAGTCTAGGGGCTCTTACTCTAGAAGGGGAGGATATAGGGGAAATCAAAGAGAGACTCAGGTTTACTCCAAAGGGCATTCCAGGCAGCACCCTTATTCCAGGGGAGGACATGTTCCTTCTGATACATCTTCTGGTCCATTCCCCTATAAGCTCAGAGAAACTGTGACTGCCAGGACTCCTCAAGATACTTCTTCCAACAGGTATGAGCCACTTGTTCCATTTGAGGACCCTGAGAAGAATCCTGTTGCTTGGACTGCTAGAATGAAAGAGTTGGCTGCTTTAGACCAGATAAAGAAAGCCAAAGAGCAAGGCCTGGACACCTCTAATATATCTACAATGTCAGAACAAAGACAGAAAGGACTAGAAAGATATGCCTCCAGTAAATTTTTTGATGCAGACATGTACATGGAGTTGCATCCAGCTGCAGTGGTTCCCAGGACATCAAAGCAAATTTATTTGGGTGCAGCTGATGATACCAGATCCAAACAAGAGGCTTTAAATCCTAACAGAGAAATCAAGATGGTAAAAGGCAAAGAAAAAAAGTAACTCTGTAAGGTGACAATTCTTGGTTTTTCTGACTGATATCTGGATGACATATATATATATCTCTGTGATGGTTCTGTAATGTCTAGCTACTGTTGTTTTTGTGTTTTTCTGATTGTATGATGTTGTTTGATTTTCCAAAGTCTGTAAATAGTAATCCTAACCCAAATAGGGGGAGATTGTTGGAACACCCTATTACTAATGTGGGTCAGGATCACTATGTCTCTAGGAATCTGTGTTTGACCTTCTGTATAGCTTAATAGGTCAATTAGAATTGAGTCTAAGGGATCAGGAGTCTAGGTTTGGAAGCTGCCCTGAAGACCAAAGTTTTTCTGGAGACTAAGTCCAAATCGTCGAGCTCAGCACGACGTTTCGTCGAACTCCGGTCGACGATCGTCTAGCTCAACTTCGACAGATCGTCGAGCTCCATTCGACGATCGCTGAGCTCAAACCTCACAATATCGTCGAGCTCCACTCGATGATCGCTGAGCTCAACTTCTCAATATCGTCGAACTCCATTCGACGATCGCTGAGCTCAGGTCGACGATTTTGACTCTGCACTGGATCCTTATCTCTGAGCTCAGTTCGACGATCTTTGAGCTCAGATCGACGATTTCTTTGCTGCTTGCATTTTTTCCAGTTCGCTGAGCTCAACTCGACGATAGCAGAGCTCAGTTCGACGATTTCAGTTATCTTTCAGAATTCAAATTCAAATCAGATAGAAGTTATTCTGCATTTAATTCAGAAGATCTGCCAGCCGTTTTCATTTACTTCTGGAGCAAGTTTCAAGCGATTTTTCAAGGAACAATTCAGTGGACTTTCCTTCAGAAGAAATTATGCAATTAAGGCTGTAATCAATGCAGACCAACGGCTATCTTTGACAGAGTGATATTCTATTCTGGCACAGAGAATAATAGAGAGAATGTTTTTGAATGAAATAGTGAAGAAATACAGAGATTGAAAAAGAGAGGATACACAACTCAGAATATAGAGACTTTTTCAAAATATTCTGTCAACAAGAATTCTGAAGAACACTTCTCAAAGAGATCAAGTTTTCAAAAATCATCAGATCTCCTCAGCTTTCAAAGTGTTCAAGGCCAACATCATTTCAAGACTCCAGACACTCAACATTTCAGCTTGCTGAAATCATCTATTGCTGGAGCTCTACATTTGAAGGCCTATCACCCTCAGCAAAGCTCATCTTCCTGAAGATTTCAAGGACTCAGGGGGAGCTTTGATATCAATCCACTTAGTCTTCTCAGTTGTTTGAGAAAGAGAAGACTGCCATCACTCTCTCACCCCCATTCTGTAAAGGGTTTTTCAAACTCCCTTCAAAAGTTTGAATCTGGTTTTTGAGCACCTTGTCAAAAGCTCATTGGTGGCAAGACACCTGATCAAAAAATCTGTTTTGGTTTTTGAGCACCTTATCAAAAGCTCATTGGTGCCCAGGACACCTGATCAACTCATCCTGCAGTGGATTCCTACCTAGGGTGGTAGAAGAGTGGATGTACCCAAGTTTGGGGAACCACTATATTTCCTTGTGTCATCTGGTTTTGCATGTTTTCTTTTTGTTTCTGGCCTAGATTTTCTTGTGCTTAGTCTTTGCATAGCTTAGTTTTGTAATTAGTTTTATTTCTGCTTACCTGCTTACACTCATTACAACAATTGTTGTAAAGCTTTGCAAAAGTTTTTCTTTGTGTTCAAAAAGCACCATATACTCTATTCACCCCCCTCTAGAGTATATCAGATCTAGTTTCCCCTTTCACTATCCTTATGATCACACTACCTGATTTCATTATTGTTCAAGGAGTTTTACTAACCTATTCTAGCACTACAAAGTTTGTGCCCTAAACTAGGGTTAGGGTTTTGTGGGGCCTACCCTTTCACAAATATCCTAATATTTTTACCAGAGGGCTTTAGCTACCCTATCACCCTTCCTACCAAATTTCAAATCCATACAATGTCCTTTGACCCCATGCCCTTCACAAGACACAGAAGCCCATCCTTGGTGTTTGGTCTTAGGTCCTACGGCAAATTTATTCCAATCCACCCCATATTTCATGGGGAGGTGCTAAAAGCCATGCCAAGTCAGGGGCCCCAATTTCAACCTTGTTGAGGTGATTTGACCACCCAAAACCCAATGTGCACTTTTGACCAAAATACCCTTTTTAAGGCAAGGCTGGGGTTTGCACGATTTCAATTCAAACCACCTCCAAATGAGATGAAATTTTAACCAGAGCTTTATAATGACCCCAAACACCACTAACCAAAATTTGAGTTAGTTTGGATATCATTTTGGTCCCTAAATTAAATTACCATAGAGAAATTAAATAATTTTCAAAACTATAGAAAAATTGTCCCCAAAAATTCTCATTTTTGGGCAGACCTAGATATTATCTAGGGTGAATCCCTGTCCAAATTTCAAGTCATTTGGACTAGAGATGAAGGGTGGGCATCCATTTTAATTTCTGCGTAGCCCTAGGTATATACCCCACCAAAATCGGTGCCCTGGTCAAACCAAGCACCTAAATTGGTTCATACCAATTTTGCAGTAAACTAAGCCCCCCAAGGCTACAAGTTTTATGTTGACAATTTTCTCATACAGGGTCTCTAAGTATTTTTAATAATTTCAAACATTAAATAGAGAAAGTGTGACAGATTCATTAAAATGTAATAATATAATCCTATAGTTTAAATAATTCTCTGCACGAATCTTGGCGCAGATTTGGAAGGCATCCCGTCATTGTCCCTGTGCGCCAACGGCCTGGATTGAATCTTCCTGGTCCAACTTCAAATCCCTAATATCGGCCACCCAACCACCTCCCTGGCCGGCCACCACCTGAAAACACCTCCCCTGCGTATAAGGAGTTAAAGCCCCATCAAAAGGGAAAGTTGTGGGGCCTCCATGGCCATGATGGCCATTAAGCTTAACCTTCTCTCTCCTCCTTATTTCGGTAACTCCCTCTTACTCTCTCCTAGTCACCCATTTCTGAATGTGGTGGGCCCAAAATGTACCTCACCACCTCCTAGACCAATGGGCCACACTTTCCTAGGCCTAACCCATTTGGATTGGGCTTGAGTTAGCCATTTAGGCTAGTTTGACCACTTTGACCCACAGGTTGACTTTGGTCAAATAAGCCACTAGGGTTGACCCCAATGGGTCCTTGGTGACCCATGGGCCTCCCCTAAAGTATAGAAGTACTTGGGTAGGGTCAACTTGCACATTATAGGTCACTTGCCCCTTAGTTAGGGCACTTTGACCTTTTTAGTGCTAAAGTTGACTTTGGTCAACTTAGGATATAAAGTTGACCCCAATGGATCCTAGGTGACCCATTGACCTCACTTTAGGGTTAGGAGGGCATGAGGGGGATCCACTTGTCTAAGGGAAGGTCAGTTGACCCTATATAGGTCAGTTTGACCCATTTAGGGTTCGAGTTGACTTTGGTGAACTTAACCACTTTGA
Organism: Platanthera guangdongensis; assembly: GCA_039583875.1. Classification (NCBI taxonomy): domain Eukaryota; kingdom Viridiplantae; phylum Streptophyta; class Magnoliopsida; order Asparagales; family Orchidaceae; genus Platanthera; species Platanthera guangdongensis. The sequence continues at coordinate 59,841,644 of CM077148.1, read as the reverse complement.
CTATCCTCCATGGGTCCTTAGTGACCCATTGACCCCAATTTAGGTCTAGGAAGACCCTTGTACGGTTAGTTGGGCTTTACTAGGGCACACTGCCCTTAGTTAGGGCACCTTGCCCAATTTAGGCCTAGAGTGGTTCTAGGTCAACTTGTCACTCTAGGTCGACTCCAATGGACCCTTAGGGCTCTAATGGACCTTACATTGGATTAGTGAGACCATGGTGGGGTCTTGAAGTCTTGGTGAAGCCCCATGATCATCTTAAACTAGGGTTCAAAAAATTACTATTTGCAGCCCAAAGTGGTCTCACCTACATTCCTAGGTTCACTTGGCCTTCTTGGGCTTCCTAGGGTTTTATCATGACCTAGTTAGGACAAAACCACTCCTAGGGGTCTAGTTGTTTGAGGGATGTTACAAATCCCAATATATAGAAAAAAAAATTCATCCCCGAAATTCTAGTTAGTCCAGCGTGGTTTCAAATATGAAAAAAACATTGTAACATCCCGAGAGGTTGTGAGTAATACCTGACTGAAAAGCTCTTGGTACCTTTTTTGCATCATGTCCTTAGGCTCGTATGTATGCTCCTCTCGCCCATGATTCCTCCATAGAACCTTGACAAATGGAACCTTCTTACGGCGCAAGACTCGTATTCCCTTGTCATCATTCTGGATCGGTTCCAGGTGAACTGACCGATCCGATGCTACCGGCCAATCCATGGCTATAATCTGCTGCTGCGGGCATAGTAGAGCCCTCCTAAGAGTGGATACATGGAACACGTCATGCAGACTTGCCAGCTCCGGTGGCAGCTCCAGCCTATATGCCAAGGGACCGATCCGCTCCAGGATCCTATAAGGCCCCATATATCTTGGGCTGAGCTTCTTCTTCCGACCGCATACCCGTGAAACCCCATACATCGGTCCGATCTTCAAGAACACCTGGTTCCCCACCTGGAACTCCACCTAACGATGTCGAGCATCGTAATACTTAGCTTGTTGGCTCTGTGCCTCTAGCATCCTGTCCCGTATCACCCTCACCTGAGGCTCGATGTTCTCAACAAACTCTGACCCAAAGCCTTCGGATCCTCGTCCTGTATCGACGACAGCGGAGTCCTACACCTCCGTCCCTATAGGGCCTCATAAGGAGCCATCCTTATGCTGTACTGGTAGCTGTTGTTGTATGATAACTCGGTCAGTGGCAACAACTTCTCCCAATGCTCACCGCGATCCAATATGCAAAGCCGCATCAGATCTTCCAAGGTCCGATTAGTGCATTCCGTCTGCCCATTAGTTTGGGGATGGAAGGCTGTACTGAATGTAAACCAAGTGCCCAAGTAAGTCTGCACTGACCTCCACTCCATGGACATAAACCGTCCATCCCGATCCGATACAATCGACCCGGGTAAGCCATGATAACAGACAAACTGCTCCACGAATTTGCAAAATTGCACACCAACCGAGTCATCCTTTCTGATTGGAATAAATCTGGCTACCTTTGTTAGCCGGTCGACGATCAGCCAGATCGAATCATTTCCTGTCCGCGATCGGGGAAGCCCGTGTATGAAGTCCATCGCGATATCGTCGAACTTCCACTCCGGCACTGGGAGTGGTTGCAGCAATCCTGCGGGGTTTCTACATTCTGCCTTCACCAGCTGGTATACCTCGCAATGGGTCACGAAGTTGGTGATATCCTTCTTCATGCTGGGCTAGTACATGGTCTTCTTCAGGTCCGCAGTCATCTTCGTAACTCCCAGGTATACTGAATACCGACTGCAATGAGCCTCTGTCATGATATCTTCCCGGACCTGGCCTCCCTCTGGTATGTAAATCCATCCTCTGAAACACACTAGACCATCCCTCAGCTAGTAATCTCCAGCTGTGCCTGCTTCTAAGGCCCGGGATATCGGCTCTAGCTGGGCATCCGGCCTCTGCCCATCTCTGACTCGGTCTCGAATGTCATCTAGTGCAACCAATGATACTAGGTACTCCCGATACATCTCAGGGTGATCCTCGGACACCAAGGATATCTGCATATTTTCTAACATCTGAGCTAATTCCAAGTCCATCAACTGCGTACCTGCTCCAGAGTTTGTGGCCTTCCGGCTCAGCGCATCTGCCACCACATTCACCTTCCCTGGGTGGTAGTACATCTCGTACTGGTAATCTGCTAGAAACTCCACCCATTACCTCTGTCTGATGTTCAGCTCCTTCTGCATGTCCACATACCTAAAGTTCTTGTGATCGGAGTAAATGTCGCAGTGGACACCGTACATGTACTGTCGCCAAACTTTCAGAGCAAATATTACCGCTCCCATCTCTAAGTCATGAACTGGGTAGTTCTGCTCATGCTTCTTTAGCTGCCGTGAAGCGTATGCTATCACATGACCATTCTACATCAGCACCGCACCCATGCCCTGGTAGGAAGCGTCGGTGTAGACCTGGAATCCTTCTTTCCCCAATGGGAGGGCAAGTATAGGAGCCGAGGTGAGTCGATCCTTCAGCTCTTGAAAAGCTACCTCGCACTGCGAGGTCCAGACAAAGGCCATATCCTTCCTCGTCAGGGTTGTGAGTGGAAGGGCAATACGAGAAAATCCCTACATGAACTTCCGGTAGTAACCAGCAAGTCCTAAAAAACTCCGCACATATGAGGCCGACTTCAGCTGCAGCCAATCCCGAACTGCCTGAATCTTGGCCGGGTCCACTGCCAACCCAACACCACTGATGATATGGCCTAGGAAAGCCACCTCCCTCAACCAAAACTGGTATTTTCTAAACTTCGCATATTGTTGGTGCTCCCACAGTCTCTCTAGAGTCAGCGTCAGATGTCGTGTGTGCTCCTCCTCGGTCCTCGAGTAGATGAGGGTGTCATCAATAAACACGATGATGAACACATCCAAATTTTCCTCGAACACCCGATTCATGAGGCTCATGAATACTGACAGTGCATTCGTGAGCCCGAAGGGCATCACGGTAAACTCGAACAGCCCATATCTGCTACTGAAGGCAGTCTTTGGAATGTCCTCCTCCTTGATCCGCAACTGGTAGTAGCCAGACCTCAAATCCAATTTTAAAAGAAATGTGCCCCGTCCAGCTGAACAAACAGCTCATCTATCCTCGGCAACGGATAGGTATTCCGGACTGTCCGTCGGTTCAGTACTCGGTAATCGATGCACAACCTATGTGTCACGTCATTCTTCTTAACGAACAATACCGGGGCTCCCCATGGTGAAAAGCTTGGCCGGACAAATCCGGCTTCCACTAGTTCCTGAAGCTTGCTTCGAAACTCTGTCAACTCCTTTGGGGCCATCCAGTAAGGGGCTCTAGATGCCGGCTTAGCCCCCGACACTAGCTGTATCCGAAAGTCCTGCTCCAGGTGTGGGGGTAGCTATGGCTGCTTCTCCGGGAATATGTCCGCAAAATCTCGCACCACCGGGATATCCGAGATGGAAACCTAGGCCTCAGCCATTTCAAACAACACTTCATAGATTTCCACCCCCTGTAAGTGGGCCTTGACGGCCTACACAGATGACACCAAGAGAGGGGGAATAGGTCTAATAACTTTGATGAAGATATAGGAATCCCCATGCCTCACGGTGACCCTCTTTAATAGTCAATCGATCAGAGCATGGTTCCAATGCAACCATGTCATGCCAAGGATCAAGTCAAAGACTGGCATCTTCAAGATCATTGCTGGTGCTTCAAATATCTTCCTGTCGATCTCTGTCTCCATGTTGCACCGGGCGGTGGTGAATAACTCCGATCTGTCTGGTAGCCGTATCCTCATCATCAGGCCTGTGAATCGCTCCACGCCTTCCAGCCCTTCCACGAATTCTTCCGACACGAACGAGTGCGGAGCGCCCGTATCGAACAATGTATAGGCAGGCTTGACGCTGATGAAGACTATGCCTGTGGTAGTTTAAAATCTTAGATATCTAATTATGGTTTTCTTTTCTAGTTTATCAGTTCTATATCTAAAACTCTAATTATCTAGGAAGGAGAAGACTTAAAATTAAACTGGCATACCTGTGATCACTTGCTCCGGATTACGTTGCTGATTCAGATCCAGTGCATACAATTGCTCCCTCTCCTGTATGCTATCTCTGCCCTGGTATCCACGACCTCGGCCACGTCCTCGGCCTCAAAAATACTGAGCTGGCGGGGCAGCCGGTAGTGCTGGAGGTGGTGCCGCCCTCATGGGGCAATTCCTCCGGATATGCCCCACCTGGTGACAGTTAAAGCAATCTAGCGGTGGATATGCCATACCCCCGGGTCTCTGCAACTCCCGCATCTGGGTTGGCTGAGGGGCCACCACTACTGGTTCCCTTTGCTCCTGTCTCGCCTCCTAATGAGGCCGTTCTTCTCCTCTTCTCGCATCTGTGATGCGGCCCCGTCTCTGATCATTACAGGCTCCCCGGGCCTGATCCTTAGTTGGCCACTTCCGTCCTCGGGTAGTATGCCAATCTGCCTCGATCCTTTTCGCCATCTCCAAAATCTGAGGAATAGGCCCGTCAGACTCGAACAATAGAGCCTCCCTCAGCTCCTCTCGCAGTACCTTATAGAACCTCTTAGTGTAACCTGCCTCATTCGACTGATAAGAATCCGTAAAATGGGCTAGGTAGTTGAACTCCCGATGATACTTCGCCACTGTCTTGCTACCCTGTCTCAACTACAGAAATCTATCCTCCAGCTCATCTCTGACCGACTGCGGAACAAAATGCCCCAACAGTGCGGCCCTGAATTCCCCCCAGCTATCTCTGCAACGTCTCTGTTAGCAAACGTCGTGCCCATCGATGTCTTCCACCACCTCTTGGCATGGGACTGTAAGAAAGAAACGACCAAGTGCACCTCTCCTCCCATGTGCACCGGATCCCCGTCAGCATCTCATACATAATTTCTAGCCACTCCTCCATCCAAACGGACGACTCTGTCCCAAAGTAGGATGGGGGAGAAAGTCCTCGAAAAATATTCAGCCAGTTGGCCCCCGAGTTTGGCTGCGGAGCCGGAACCTGTTGAGCCCTAAAATCCTCCAAGATGGCTGTCTGAGTCTGCCCCATCTCTGACTGTAGTAATGGAGTGGGGACAGGGAGAGGTGGTGCAACATTCGGAGTGTATTGTACTCCGCCTTGTGGCATAGGCTGTGCTGGGGGCTGCGTAACAAACTCTATTAGTAAGTAATCCACTCAAACTTAATTAAATGTGGACAATTTACATGTGATCCCCCATATGGGCACACCACTGCTTCTGCTGCTTACTTTGTCCCCAAACTAAACTAGCGCGTGGGTGACCTAGGGGTTGTGGACTGCTAATTTTCGATCAAGGTCTGCTCTGATACAACTTGTAAGACCCCCCCCCCCTTTTTTTGAAACCCCGGGGTCTTAGTCCTAGAACTGCCGCTTTGCGGTGACACCTTCACGCCCGGGAAGGTCATCACTACAAAACGCCATTTCTACCAGCCAAATCGATCACAGCTGTAGCAAAATAATAAAGGCAAGTCCACAGAAATCACATAAATAGAAAATAAACTTCACGAAGGGAGTGTCCATAGATATAACAAAATACTAAAATCTTGGGCTCAAGAAAGTACATCAAATCCTCATTACATATCTCTCATCGCGGAAGCAAAACTAAAACCACTAGTACTGAACAGGACTCACAGTCCCTGCCGTCTGAAATCTAGTACTAGATTGACCCATCTCCAAGCGTGCTGACCTCTGGGGCTGCTCCTCCATGCTGGGCTCCATGGTCCCCTAAAATGATGTAGTTCGAAAACCGTTAGTCTAAAAGACTAAGTCCTATCATCCCCTGCCCCTTCCCCCATGGATCCTAGGCACCGAGCGGGGAGGAGGAAAGGAGAGGACATGAAGGTGGAGAATAACAAATATGCAGATGGCGGCGAAACTAAACTAGCAGTTCTATAGTATACAAGTTAGAATGAAGGTAAAAAGACTGAACAAGGAATGTAACCTTACCTTATATGAAAACACATACACCAAGGGATCTTTTGCAGGGATCCTATCGTATAAAGAGTCTCATACCAATTTATACGATAGGGTGTCGGTTTTCTAGCAATCCTGCATTTATATTTGCTGAAATAAAACCTTAACTTATAAACACGCTCGCGCGAACTTATAAACCAAGGGGTCGTTTTGCAGGGGCTATTGTATAAGTGTCCCATACCACTTATACAATAGGTGTCGGGTTATATGCAATGATTATGCTATGAAATACAATTATGCCATGATGTGAACATGCAAGTGCAACTCACCCACTCGACTCTGTGTATACAGACCTTTAGTTCCCCCTTTCTAGAGCCACACCTCCCAGGATACCTCCATAGTGGCGAACGAAAGCGGTGGGTTGGGCCTTGCCCACCTCTAAACCGGTAATTGCACTACCAATCAGACCTATCGTACGCCTCAATGTTGGTGCACTAAGCGGTCCTCCTCCGTACTCTTGCTGACTGGCTCACCGGACATTATTTGGCCACGTGCTAAACCACACTTGCCGAGTTAACATATTAGCGTCGATGCATCGACTCTCCAATACCGAAGACTCACCACCATATACTTTATGCACATGCATCCTTGAAGTGTAACCATTGAGACAAAGCTCCCCGTGCCATCCCGTCCGTCTCAAACAACAACCGAGCCAAAACTCGCCGGGCCAACCTGCCCATCACAAACAACCACCGAGCAAAAGCTCGTCGGGCCAACCTGCCCATCACCAAATCTACCGAGCCAACCACCCGAGTGATCCAACCTAACATTCCGGGACATCGAGGTGAATGAAAGTGAAACCCCAGTTTTACTTGTTACTCTTGCATTTCAGTTTTACCTACAGTTTAGGTTAGCCCAGGACTGCCCAAGGTATACCCCGTGAAGGGCTCTCGAAGGCACTAGGAACTATGATGGGATTACGCCCAAAGCTCCCTTTCGCAAGTCACTTACTATTATTGGTTGCTATCAAATTTTACAAAACCCTTACTTGTTGTACTAGATCTAACCCTAGAGTATTTGACACTTCCTCCCCTCGTGAAAGACAATCTTTCGTCGATCCCGAGCACTACCTAACGCTAGCCAATCCAACACTCTACTCATCCTAACTTCCAATGATGAACTCATTCTTATATATCCAAACCAGCAAACATCTAACCCCAACTCATGTGCCCAAATTCATATTCCAACATAACTTTTGCAGTTTTACTAAATGCAGACCAACATAAGCTATATGGAGTGCAAAATGGATGGTATTCAAAATAATCATCTGATAACCCTATAATTATTATTGGGGGTCTATTATTGCCTTTTTAGCCTAAATCCAGAATTTCATAATTTTCATAATTTATCTGAAAATTTATTTAATTATTCTAGTAATCCAAAACCCCAAGTTTGAACATGAAGTACCAATTTCCAACAAACAAATGCTCCAAAAAATTTGTGATTCATTCAATATGACTATTTAACATAAAATCCAAAGTCTCCTAATTTTTCAGCAAGGTTTATCCTCTATTTCTAATTTTGAATATAACTTATTTGTTTTAATTTAAAGAGGCAAGTGCAACAGAAACATTTCCAAAAATTCTGAGAAACTTCAAGGATGATTGTAAGGAAATATAAAAGCTTTGAGTCAAGATTCATTAATTATTAGCAAGTAATGAGCTCTAAACAAATTATTAAACTATTTTCCAAAATAATGAGCTTGTGAAGTTGGTACTGCAAATATGTATTCAAAAATTCTAATAAAATTCATACATAAGCAATAAGGCCTGAAATTCCCCCTGCCAAATTTTTCATGAACTTCCAATCCACAGTGGGATCACAATATCCAGATAAATAGGTACGGCTAACTCATGCATTTATAAAGGAAGTACTAAAATTAATGTCCCAAAATTCTCAATTAAATTACCAGAGGTTCAATCTATCCTTATGACCAGACTACCCAATTTCATTATTGTTCAAGGAGTTTTACTAACCTATTCTAGCACTACAAAGTTTATGCCCTAAACTAGGGTAAGGTTATTGCGGGGCATACCCTTTCCTAAATCCCCTAATATTTTTACCAGAGGGCTTTAGCTACCCTAGCACTCTGCCTACCAAATTTCAAGTCCATACAAGGTCTTTTGACCCCATGCCCTTCACAAGACACAAAAGCCCATCCTTAAGGTTTGGTCTTAGGTCCTCGGGCAAATCTATTCCAATCCACACCAGCTTCCATGGGGAGGTGCTAAAAGCCATGCCAAGTTAGTGGCCCCAATTTCAACCTCTATTGAGGTGATTTGGCCACCCAAAACCCAAAATGCACTTTTGAGCAAAATACCCTTTTAAGGCAAGGCTATGGTTTGCATGATTTCATTTCAAACCACATCCAAATGAGATGAAATTTTAACCGGAGCTTTATAATGACCCCAAGCACCACTTACCAAAATTTGGGTGAGTTTGGATGTCATTTTGGTACCTAAATTAAATTACCCTAGAGAAATTAAATAATTTCCAAAACTATTGAAAAATTGTCCCCAAAAATTCTCATTTTTGGGTAAAGCATAGATATGATCTACGGTGACTCCCTGCCCAAGTTTCAAGTCATTTGGACCAGAGATGAAGGGTGGGCATCAATTTTAATTTTTGTCTAGCCCTAGGTATAGACCCCACCAAAATGGGTGCCCGGGTCAAACTAAGCACCCAAATTGGTTCAAACCAATTTTGTAGTAAACTAGACCCACAAGACTACAAGTTTTATGTTGACCATTTTCTCATACAGGGTTTCTAAGTATTTTTAATAATTTCAAACATTAAATAGAGAAAGTCTGATAGATTCATTAAAATGTAATAATATAATCCTATAGTTTAAATCATTCTCTGCACGAATCTTGGCGTAGATTTGGACGGCATCCTGTCGTCGTCCCCGTGCGCCAAAGGCATGGATTGAATCTTCCTGGGCCAACTTCAAATCCCTGTCGCCGGCCACCCAATGGCCTCCCTGGCCGGCCACCGCATGAAAAATCCTCCCCTGCCTCCAAGGAGTTAACGACACATCAAAAGGGGGAGTTATGGGGCCTCCATGGCCATGATGGCCATTAAGCTTAACCTTCTCTCTCCTCGATATTTGGGTAACTCTCTCTTTCTCTCTCCTAGTCACCCATTTCTTAATTTGGTGGGCCCAAAATGTACCTCACCACCTCCTAGACAAATGGGCCACACTTTCCTAGGCCTAGCCCACTTGGATTGGGCTTGAGTTAGCCATTTAGGCTAGTTTGACCACTTTGACCCAAGGGTTGACTTTGGTCAAATAAGTCACTAGGGTTGACCCCAATGGGTCCTTGTTGACCCATGGGCCTCCCCTAAAGTATAGAAGTACTTCTGTAGGGTCAACTTGCAAACTATAGGTCACTTGACCCTTAGTTAAGGCACTTTGACCTTTTTAGGGCTAAGGTTGACTTGTGTCAACTTAGGGTATAGAGTTGACCCCAATGGGTCCTAGGTGACCCATTGACCTCAGTTTACGGTTAGGAGGGCATGAGGGGGATCCACTTGGGTAAGGGAAGGTCAGTTGATCCTATATAGGTCAGTTTGACCCATTTAGGGTTCGAGTTGACTTTGGTCAACTTAACCACTTTGACTGCCCTCCATGGGTCCTCAGTGACCCATTGACCAACTTTAGGTCTAGGAAGACACTTGTAGGGTTAGTTGTGCTTTACTATGGCACACTGCCCTTAGTTAGGGCACCTTGCCCAATTTAGGCCTAGAGTGGTTCTAGGTCAACTTGGTCACCCTGGGTCGACTCCAATGGACCCTTAGGGCTCTAATGGACCTTACAATGGATTGGTAAGACCATGGTGGGGTCTTGAAGTCTTGGTGAAGCCCCATGATCATCTTAAACTAGGGTTTAGAAATCTACTATTTGCAGCCCATAGTGGTCTCACCTACATTCCTAGGTTCACTTGGCCTTCTTGGGCTTACTAGGGTTTTGTCATGACCTAGTCATGACAAAACCACTCCCAGGGGTCTAGTTGTTTGAGGGATGTTATATCTTCTACTTGAGTATTCTCATTCTATTCCCTCGAGTAATATTATTAATTACTCGAGTATTTCAGTCAGATTTTTCCAAAATTTCGCTAAGTCCAGAATAGACGGGAATTTCGAATGCCTTGACTTGATTGTTCCACGTGTATGTCATTAAGGCTAATTATGACCATTAGGGAGATCTTATATAAGGTCTTGTCAAAATAGATTAACCCTAACAAGCTGTCAAGAATTATTCTAAGTATTCTGAATCTTATTCTTTCTGTCCAAAAACGGAAGCCTCCGGCGCTGATCCTCTTCATGCAAATCACTAGGGCTTTCGATTCAAAAGATTCAGATATAGTTGACTCACAGATCAAGATTTCTTTTCAATTCTTCATCATCTCTCGGATCGTGTGTGTCCAAGAAATTTCAGATCCAGATCTTGCCGAGTTTCTTCTCCAACTTTTCTAATAGAGGCGCATAGATCAAAAAGGAAGATACATGCCGAGATTTTCAGATCTGAGAAACACTCACTATTTGTATTTTCATTATTCTCAATTTTATTCTTGTGGGAGATTTCTCTCCGAGTGTAGGATCTTTTTGTCTCCGAGTTGTAGGAAGTTTTTACCTTCCGAGTGTAGATCCGTGTTGTGGATCGAGATTGTAGGAACTTTGTTCCGAGGCGTAGGATTGGTTTTTCAATCCGAGATAGTGGAGTAGCTGAGTCTAGTGCTTTGCTAGATCAGTGAGGGAAAGTGGATGTAACCAAGGTTGGGGACCTACTATAAATCTTTTGTCGTCTGTGGTTGCTTGGTTGATTATTATGTGCATAGATCTCTAAATTTTTATTTCGCAAAAAGATGCACAACTCACCTATTCACCCCCTCTAGGTGATTTAGGTAGACAACTGAACACTATCATACTCCATATTCCTCTGTGCTTACTCGTGAGTTTTATAACAACATCAGGGATCTAGCTCAAACACAGCTGGACGGAGGAGTACAATCAAGTATCTATACTTAGGTTGTGACTATACTCCATAAGGATCTTAAATGGAAGTACTTATGGTCCCCGCTGTTGAATGAATTGACATTGTTGAGTACTTTAGATTTACACAGGACTGTAGAGAGATAAACAAGGTTCTTCATTGTGTGTAGGGGCATTGAGATCTCATCACCACTATGGATGCGCTAACATTGGATTACCGCATCATCCAGGACGTTCTGTGCTGCTCCCGGATGTTCAAGGATGGGGACACTAAGATCACGACCCAGCTTTCTAGGGTGACATTTTGTATCATAGCGGGAAGGCACTTCAGTATATCTGATCTTATCCTATCGATGATGTGCTACACTTACCAGCTCATGTCTCCCGACTGCCAGCGATTGAACACTCTTCTACTAGGAGGAGTGATCCACAGTGTCCTCATGGAGAAGTACATTGCCATCGATTGTTCGACATACCCTATTGACAGCTTCCCATATATTTATAGTGTAGGTGAGATTCCTACTACATCACGAGCGCGACCACCTGCTTCATAGTCTACAATACCCCGTGCAGGATCCCTTATGGAAACCAGCCGGGACATCTACAGTATGTTGGAGGAGCAGTGGCGGGAGATTAGGCAAATGGCGAAAGAAGTGAAGGGCTTGAAGAAGATGCTCAAGAAGATGATGAGCAAGCTCAACATTTCTCCAACTTCTTCGGAATAATAGCATCTACGCTTTACCATATCGTCTTCCCGTGTTCGACTGCCCTTCACCCTTCTACTGTTATTATTATTATTATTCATATTTGTAAAAATACAGGTTAAAACAATTTTGTTGCTAATAATTCTACTTGTACCATCAATTATGTGCTTAGTTGTATTAATATTGATTAGCCCTGTGATGCTACCCAGCTTAGAAATATTTTTTATTTGTCGTTCTTCTTATTATTGAGGATGTATGTATCGCGCAAGTTCAAACATATAACAAAAACAAAAAAAACAAAATAGTAGAATAAAAAAACAATAAAAATAGTGATCATATTATGAATTAAGAAGTAGTGTAGTTTGTTTTGAGCTTACTTCATGCAATGCGTGGATGTTATCTAAGAAGAGAATTAGGTATCCAAGCGAGTTTGTGTGTGAAGACTATCTTGGGTACCTAAACACTGTGTGTTAGCTTATTGGTAGGTAATTATGAATGTGCCCTTTTGAGTAGTATAAGTACGTCATTTTAAAATATGGGCCTCCATTCATACTTCGGTTTAAGTTTCTTCTTATACTGTAATTTTACATTAATATTTCTACGAGTCTTTATGTGATGATTTTCAATTAAATAATATGGTTTTGGAGGTTTAGATAAATTGAAGTTGTTTTCCAGATTAGAAGCCTTTGGCTTAGCATAGGGACTCATAGTGTAGTGATCGTTTAAAGGAAATCTACATTCATTAGCTTTTCGGTAAGGAATAGTTTGTTTTCGCAATTGAGTATAATTACTAAAGTTAGAGATTTCACTTACTTTAGCTAGAGGTTTCACACTCCTTTTGAGTGACATAGTAATTACATGATGATTCATATTCGACATGCTCTCGGCTTTTGCGTGAAAATTAGGATTTGTGTTTTGTGAGTTCTTAATCATAATTTCCTTAAGCATGTTGATTTTTGTAACTAACTCTTCATTTTTTTAAAATTATTTCTAGCCTTTTGTACATGATTGTGTTATCTTTGAGTGTGGAGATTATAAATTCGATGTGAGCTTCATACTATTTTTGTATTCCTCAAACTTCTCATACATTGTTGGAACTAGCTTTCTGGTTCCTCCTAAAGTTCGAAACAGGATGCAACCCACATATACTCTTCCTGAGCTATCCTCCTGATGAGAGTCGGAGACCTGAAAACAGACCGAGGGGTCTCAGCTCGGAGGTCCCGCCTCTTTCCCGGAAGAACTAAAGATCTTCCCCTCCCTAGCTAATGCTGAGCTAGGTGCCTGTGAGGAAGACAGTGGAAAGGTTCAACAACCATCTCAGGCACCTTATCGGTCTATTTATGGGCCTCTGAATCTGATCTGCAAATAACCCTTCTGAATTAACCTGAAATGACCAAAACACCCTACGCTGGGTCTGCCAACAGCCAAACTCCGCTGTTCTGGAGGGCTATACGCAGACCCCCAGGGGTAGAAGTGTAAAATTACCTGGGGCAAAAAGGTAAAATCCCCCTTGGGGGTAAAAAAGGTAAAGACATATGTTCTCCCATGCGGCGAGTGGGGAAGGTACTTACGGGCGAGACGACCGCCCTGTCCGTCTCACCGGTCTCTCGCCCTGTAGGCCATCTCGCCTCCTAGAATGATCCCGCCACCTAGGAGGTCTAGCCTACTTCAGAGAATCCCCGATCCCGCCTCCTGCAGGTGGGCCTCCTCGTCTCACTCACCTATCATCTCGCCAGCCTGCCGTTCTCGCTCGTTGGACCACCTCTCGCGAGACCAAGGTTGTACACAATCCCCGCTCTTTTCGAGGTTGCCCTAACCTCAGAAAGATAAGTCCAACCGAGGCTCGCGACGCTGGGATTCACTTATGAGAATCTTCGGTGCCCCTCCCATGGGGCCTATAAATATGAGATACCAGCTTTCATTAGGGTACCTTTTTGTATTCCTTCATTTCCTCGTCCTTCAGCATGTCTCACAACTAGAGTTATCGTGAGAGCCGCGCGATGGTGCGAAGGAGAAATAAAACCAACATGGACGCCCTATTCCTGGATCTGGGGCGTACTCCTCCCGCAGCCCCTCCATCCTCTCGCCTGAAGAAGATGAAGGCCGCCTGCCCTCCCCTCTCGGCGAGCGCGACGTCCTCTGCCCCTTTTATAACAGATAATCTTCATGCATCTCCCGGGGAGAGACGGGTAATTCCTCATTCTTCTCTCTCTTCTTTCGTCCCGCTTATTGATCATGCTTTTTCAGGGAAACTTTGCTGATTCGCCTATGCCCTCCAATCCTCCTGACGATATCAACCAAACTCCTCAGTGCATCGACTCGCTCGAGGCGTCCTCCCCACCCCTCTCGCGCAAAGAAAACCTCTCGCGGGTTGTGGGGAACCCTCGTATCACAAGTAAGAACTTATCCTTCTTGCTTTTCCTACAATTCGCCTTCTTTTACCCAACCCATACGATCTCATCCTTGTTTACGATTTCTCGCTCTCTGTGCATGCATCCAATTTGATTTTGACATTGAGGATGCTCCCGCGTCTCCTCCCCTCTCCCCTGTTCCACATCTTGACGAGATCGAGGACTACTTGGGTGATTCCATGGATACCCTGGAGCTGAAGCGGAGGACAGCTAGGATGTTCCGCAAATACACGCATATAATCCGCGAGATGGAGCTAGAGAAGCAGGCCTCTGACCGACACATGGACTGGCTTGAAACAGAGTACCACCGCCTTTCTGCCGAGATGGAAGCCGACGGAGCAATGGATGGGACAGACCCCCAAGCCATCCTAAACGAGACGGACGAACACCTCCGTCTCGCGCGCCGCGGCGTGGTCGCCGCTCGCGCTTTTCATCTTCCTGGCTGCCCTCCATTTGCAGGAGGTCAAGATGGCCGCTGGAAATGGGTCAAGAACTAAGCTGTCGCGGTCCCGTCTCGCCTTCTCCAGGCCCTCCTGTATTATTATTGCCAATTTAATTATGTTTAATTATTGTTGTGTTGTATAAAACTTCTCTGGACGGGATGCTCCCCCCCCCCCCCCCCCCCCCGCGGGATGAAATATTTCATCATTATGGTACTGTGCCTGTCATGTCGTGCTAGGTTTTTCATCATTTCTGTGATTAGCTTTTTTCAATTAATTAGTTCGTAATGATGGCTTTGACTTCAAAAAAAGTCGCTGCGGCGTTTTCGCCCCTTGGGTTCTAGAGAGAGAGAGAAAGAGAGAGAGAGAGAGAGAGAGAGGGAGAGATGAAGCGTCGGGCTGTCTCTTCATTTCCCGTCCCTTGATTTTCCCACTCGATCCCCTCTCTCTTCTCATCTGTTATAACTACCTCTTAGATTCGGATATTCCCATACTTTTGTTACTATTCTTGGCTGTTTTTGCGGTCAGAGCTTCCGCCTAGCCCTCTTCTTCTACACACATCTCGCGTCTTGCTCTCCTTCTAAGTCGTTCTCTTCCCCCTTTTCTGCCTTCTTGCCTGCTATGGGAAAGAAGAAGGTGGAAGAAGGTGAGGGCCTCATCCGCTGCGGAAAGCGATTTGTGGATCACGATTTTCCTCTCAGCAGACTACCAAAGGAAGAATATACTCGCTTCTCCAGCGAGTTCCTTGCTGACGGATACTTGTCTCGCCCACCGAAGTTGGCGAGTGCATCAATACTTTCTACCCCAACGAACTGGCCTTCCCCGTCTTGCACTTCGAGGCGGGGCTGCGACTTCCCCTTTAGACAGAGGTCAAATTAGTCTTTAAGTACTTCGGGGTTGTTCCCGCCCAATTCAAACCCAATGCTATCTCTATGCTGGTTGCTTTCGCCTGCTACCTGCGGCGAGAGCGCATCGAATTCAGCTTGACCGCCTTTCGCAAGCTATTCGTCTATCACGCGAAAGATGATGGCATTTCCTACTTCACTGGCCAAGCCCTAAAGGTGTACAGACACCGAACAAAAATCATTACTTGCTGACTCGCTTCGTCTTCATTTGCGGGGATTTGGGAGGCATCCCTCTCGCCCCGGTGTCTCCTCCTGAATGCTATTATGAAACCCCCGAGGTTGGGGGTGCCGAGAAGGATCTCTGAGACTTCTTCGTAGTGCAAAGTTTCGAGGTCAATTACCTCAGGTGAGGCCTCGACTCGCTTCCAGCCGTCTTCCCCGGCGAAGGTATACTCCTGTTTCCCTCCTTAGCATTGTAAATTTTTGTTCTCTGCTGACTGTCAACCTATCTAGGAGAGAGAACCTTCCCTGTTCATCCTCCTTACCAGAGTAACAGGGGTCTCGCCTTAGCGAGTATGGCGGCAGAGGCCGCAAAGGATATGCTGACCCCCACCCTAAAGAAAAGGCCCGAGGACGAGGGAACTTCTCGACACAGCCCAAAGAAGAAGGTGATGAAATCAGTGTCTTTTAAAAAGGAGAAAAAGTCTACCAAAGAAAGGAAAGAGCTATCGGGATCCCTGTCCCCCATCTCTTTAGGGTCTCCCTTACCTCCCCAACTACCCGTCTCGCCTACCCGCGAGACGGTCTTGTTAGAGCCAGCTGTCAACACCACTGTTCAGCCTACTGAGTTCCCTTCCGGTGAGGCTGGCTCCTCCAGCTGCCCGGCTCCCGCCTCGCACCCCAATTATAACATGGGTCCTGTGACGGATGATGCTACCGGCGAGCCGGTGCTCCTATGGGACAAGGACGCTAACCGCATGTCAGTGTCCACTCTCCTTCTTTCTTGGAAAGAGCAGGACCCCCCCGCCAGTCACGCCTTCTCCCTAGGGTTTGGGCTATATGGTGGCCTTGGCTCTGAACCCGCGGACAATGAGACGTCGTGAGATCTCATTCTGAAGAGCGCCCACTCTCAATTTCACTCCCTGGAACTCGCGCACCGGGTCTCGCGCCGCCTGGTCTTCAACAATAGGAAATGGAACAAAGCGGAGGCCGGTCTCGCCGTGGAACGGGAGAAGTCCAATGACCTGGAGAAGCGGTTGGTCGTTGCCGACAACCTCCTCGCGCAAAGTCAGGGCGGTGTGGTATGTTTTCTTACCGCCACTTTGCTAGCCCTACTCGCCGCTCATTATGGTCCTTTATTCATTAAATCTTCTTGCAGGATGCCAATACTGCCGACCGGATGCGCTCGCGCATTGAGGAGTTGGAGGGAGAGAACAAGAAATTAAAAGCTAAAAATACTCACGTTCGGTATAGCGCGGCACCCCCCTCAGACCAATTTCTCGTTCCTTCTAGCTACTCTGTGGACGAGGTGGATGCCCTCTACCGAGATTCCAATATTAAGACAGAGAAGCTTGTTCTCAAAATGATGAAGGAGCTGGGGGTGGTGCGCGATGATGCCGAGACGGTTACTGTCCGCGACTTGGTCCCCCGCTTATTCGGCGAGATGGACGACAGCTCATCTTCCGGCAGCGAGGAGTAGGGGAACACCTGCGCCGGTGACTTCTCCCCCCCCCCTCTTTTTCTTTTTTGTCTTGTCTGGTACTTGTAACCTTGATAGACACTTCCTCGGAAATAGCGAGGTTCTCTCTTTCGTAATGCTCAAATGGAATATTATTATTAACTTTTTACATGTTACTATTGTACTTTTACCTTCTACTGTTTCGCTTAATAGCTAGCCCCAAAAAGCTAGACCTTGGGCCTCTCTTCGCCTTTACCACCCGCGAGATCTTCTGTACCTAAGTGCTCGTCTCGCAGTAAGATAAACATGCTCTAAAGACCCTGGAGACCAGCCGCCCCACTTGACATGCC
Organism: Platanthera guangdongensis; assembly: GCA_039583875.1. Classification (NCBI taxonomy): domain Eukaryota; kingdom Viridiplantae; phylum Streptophyta; class Magnoliopsida; order Asparagales; family Orchidaceae; genus Platanthera; species Platanthera guangdongensis. Next base: position 59,824,238 of record CM077148.1, on the reverse strand, counting down.
CCACCTTTTGACGCCAGGCTTGCGCCTTGGACAAGGAAGACCCATTCGCTATGGGCGAGACCACCGATGCCGAGTGTCGTCCAGAGATCTTCCTTCCTGGCCTAATCCGTAATCCTTCCTTTTGCTAGGGATTTTCCACCTATCCCATGATAAATATGGACATTTCTCCCCGTGAGCTCTCACCAGTCGACTTGCCCTCGAGTGATCCTACAACCCTACTGGCTAGATGAGAGCCTGGTCAGCGGGTCTGATCGGGGTCTTCTCTCCAAATAAACTCCAACCACCGAGTGAGCCTACAGCCCTGCCAGCTAGATGAGAGCCTGGTCAGCGGGTCTGCTCGGGGTCTCCTCTCCAAACCACATCCAACCATCGAGTGAGCCGACATCCCTGCCAGCTAGATGAGAGCCTGGTCAGCGGGTCTGCTCGGGGTCTCCTCTCCCAAACCACCTCCAACCACCGAGTGAGCCTACAGCCCTGCCAGCTAGATGATAGCCTGGTCAGCAGGTCTGCTTGGGGTCTTTTCTCCAAACCACCTCCAACCACCGAGTGAGCCTACAGCCCTGCCAGCTAGATGAGAGCCTGGTCAGCGGGTCTGCTCGGGGTCTCCTCTCCCAAACCACCTCCAACCACCGAGTGAGCCTACAACCCTGCCAGCTAGATGAGAGTCCGGTCAGCGGGTCTGCTCGGGGTCTCCTCTCCAAATCACCTCCAACCACCGAGTGAGCCTATAGCCCTGCCAGCTAGATGAGAGCCTAGTCAGTGGGTCTGCTCGGGGTCTCCTCTCCAAACCATCTCACACTTGGTGCTATACAAAAGGTCACCCACACTCCCATCACATCAAAAGGGCACATCAAAATTGCAAAAATGTAATGAGCGTGAAAAGTGCTACGGTTAAAATCTCTTTAAATCATCACCACTTCGAGCGCGACCGAGGGATACACCGTCGACATCCTGGATGTGGTACCCTCCTGACTTCAAGACCTCTTTTGCTATAAAAGCACCCTCCCAATTGGGATTGAGCTTCCCTACGGAGGCTCCTCTACCTGCTGCATCTACCTTTTTTAGGACCAAATCTCCCTTCTCGAACTGTCTGACCCTTATATGCTTGTCGAAGTACCTTACCATCCGGTGCTTGACCTCCTCCTGTCGGACCATCGCCAAATCCATGAGCTCCTCCATGAGATCTAGAGAGAGTCTCTTCTCTTCATCGTTCTCCGCTCTCCATCCTTTTCCTCCTCCCCTTGCAACTGCTACTCTTGGTGATGTGACTTCAAACTCGATAGGTATGACAGCCTCCGAGCCATGAGAGAGCTTAAATGGGGTCTCTCCCGTGGCGGTGTTTGGTGTGGTTCTCAAGGCCCATAGGACCGAAGGTAGCTGCTCCACCCAGCTTCCCCTCAAATTCTCCACTTTCTTCTTCAACAGATTGACAATGACTTTATTGGTTGCTTCCACCTGCCCATTACTTCGTGGATGATGAACAGAGGTAAAGTGGAGATCTATTCCCAAACGGATGCAGAAATCAACGAACTCTCTACTTGCAAATTGTGGTCCGTTATCTATTACAATAGCTAGAGGTAACCCATGCCGGCAGATGATCTCCCCCCATACGAAATTCTTGACCACCTACGATGTTACCTTAGCCAGCGCCTTCACCTCCAGCCATTTTGAAAAGTAGCCCACCATGACTAGAAGGAATTTCCTCTTCCCACTCTCTTGGGGAAAAGGACCCACCAGATCTAGCCCCCATATAGTGAAAGGTCAGGGAGCTGTGATTGTCCGCAACCTCTGTGCCGGAAGGAGCTGGAGGGGGGCGAACTCCTAGCATTTTTGACACCTTTTCGCGAATTCCTCCACATCTTTCCTGAGTGTAGGCTAAAGTACCCCTGTCTCAGCACCCTCCCTTGTAATGTCCGGCTTCTCCAGTGACTCCCGCAGTCTACCGAGTGAATCTCTTGCAGAACCTTTGGAACCTCTTCCTCGTACACACATCGGGCCAGCAAACCTGACAGCGTCTTGCGATATAAAACCCCATCTTTCAACAGGTAATACGTTGATTTGTATTTGGTATGCTTCTTGTCGAGTTCTTTCACGGGTAACTGCCCTGACGCCAAAAAGGTGATGAAGGGGTCCATCCAAGACCTCTGCTGGCATATCTCCATGAGCTACCCTTCTTCTATAGACGGCTTGAAGAGCTCCGTCATTGTTCCCCAGGCTCGAGGGCCATACTTGGCGAGTTGGTCAGCCTGAGTGCTCTCCCCCCTCGGGACGTGCTGAATTGAAAAGCTTCGGAACTATCCGATGATGCTCTTGACCTTTCCTATATACAACTGGAGGGTGGGCTCCCTTGTCTCAAACTCCCCTTTGATCTGGCCTGCCACCACCATGGAGTCGGTCGAGGCCTCGATATCTTGCATGCCCAACTCCCGGGCTAACCTGAGTCCCGCGATGATCGCCTCATATTCCGCTTGGTTGTTGGTGATCGTGAAATGAATCTTCAAGGCCTATTCATTCCTGGTCCCCTCTGGACTTATCAAGACCATTACCCCTCCGAAGGAATTTCTTCCCGACACTCCATCTACTAATATCTTCCAGGTTGCTCGAGGGGACACTTCCGTCTCCTAGACCTCAATTACGTAGTCCACCAGGAAATCGGCCACCGCCCGTGCCTTATTGGCGAGCCGAGGAACGAAAGCGAGGTCAAATTCACTGAGCTCTATTGACCACTTGGCCAGCCTCCCGGAATATTCTACCCCCTCCAAGATGCGACGGAGGGGGTGATCCATTACCACCTGAATATAATGAGCCTAAAAATACGGTCTGAGCTTTCGGGCCGAGATGATGAGGGCAAACGCTAACTTTTCAAGGATGGGATACCCGAACTCCGCTTTATTTAAGACACTGCTCACGTAGTAGATCGGAAACTGCTTCTTCCCTTCTTCTCGCACAAGAACCGAGCTCACAGCCCCAGTCCCTACCCCTAGGTATAAAAATAAGACCTCTCCTTCCCTTGGTCCTTGGAGTAAAGGCATCCGGGTGAGATGTTGCTTTAGCGCCTGGAAAGCCTTCTCACATTCTGGGGTCCATTCAAACTTCTTGCCACCCTATAGTGTCTGAAAGAAAGACGAGCATCTCTCTCCGGCTCGGGATAGAAACCTGCTTAGCCCGGCCAACTTGTCGGTGAGACGCTGAGCCTCCTTAGCATTTCTAGGGGACTCCAACTCTAGGATTGCTTTTACTGTCTCAGGGTTGGGCTCCACTCTTGATGGAGTGAGAAGATGTCCGAGGAACTTTCCCATATTGGCTCTGAAAACACATTTCAGGGGGTTGAGTCTCATTTTATATTTCCTCAGGGTTTCAAAGGTCTCCTAAGGATCTAGGATATGAGCTTCGAGGTCCTTGCTTTTGACCATCAAGTAATCCTCGTACAACTCGAGGTTCCTCCCTCTCTGTTTTTGGAAGATCCGATCCATCATTCTTTGGTAGGTTGCTCCCGCATTTTTAACCTGAAAGGCAGCATATATATTAAAACAGAAGCACCCATCCTCCGGGACGAAGGTGGCGTCCTTAATGTCCGGAGAATGCATGCGTATTTTGTGATATCTGGAAAATGCATCCAAGAAACTCATAAAAGAAAAACCGACGGCTGAGTCAACCAGCGCGTCGATTAGGGGCAGCGGGTAACAATCATTATGGCACGCTTTATTTAAAAGAGAGAAATCCATACACATTCTCCTTCTACCCTCCCCCTTTTTAACCATTACAACATTACTTACCCATCCCAGATACTTATAGGCGGACACAAACCCCGCCTTATGTAACTTCTCTACCTCCCGGATACTTACAGGCGGACACAAACCCCGCCTTAAGTAACTTCTCTACCTCCTCCCCTTTTTAACCATTACAACATTACTTACCCATCCCGGATACTTACAGGCGGACACAAACCCCGCCTTAAGTAACTTCTCTACCTATGGACCATTCACATAGGCACCATAGCGCTTTTAAGTAAGAATTATGTGAGTACCACTGATGAGGTGATCAAGGGTACAACAGACCATGTTAATCAGCATGTCACCCATGATGCTCTCCACTCCATGGAGAAGGCAATTCTCTTGAGGAATGAGCTACTTACTGATAATGAAAGAATACACACATCTATAGCAAGTGCTCGGCCCGACCATCTTGTAGGCGATGGTCCTCTTCTTCTGCTGTATGGGGCGAGTGTTGGGATCAAGATTGAGGCGGTGACAAGCGACGTCTGCATCGACCCTGGGCATGTCTGCGGCGCTCCACGCGAAGATGTCAATTTTTTTTGCACATAGGCCTTGATCTTCTCTCGGTCTTCTGGGCTGAGTTCGCCGCTGATCTTTACCTTCTCCTTTCTCCCTTCCTTGGTGTGGATCTCTACCTCAAGTACCTACATGACCTCCTTCAGCCTTGATGGCTCTTCCTCTCCTTCCTGCTCTTCCAGCGCGTCCGGTTCCCTGGCTTCGTCTTCCGCTACAGCCATCACCATTTCTTCCCCAAGCTTTTCCATCTCCAACTTGCTTGCGCCCTCTCCTCCCTGCAGAGAGGCTCTTATTTTTTCCAGCCGGTCCCCCCTCCTGGGAGACCCCCCCCCCCCCCCCCCCCCCGCTTCCTCCATCTTCCTCTTCTCTTTCATCCCTCCATCTTCTTTTGGCTCCCCTTCCTCTTTCGCCTCCATCTCTCCCTCCTCCTTTCCAGCCATTTCTAGCTCCCCCGCAATGCCTCCAACCATCACTACTTCTCCTTCTCCTCCAGCATCTTCCTCCTCTCTTTCTTCTACTATCCCCATCTCTCTGCGCTTCTCTCCCGCCATTTCTGGCTCCCCCGCAATGCCTCCAACCATGACTACTTCTCCTTCTCCTCCAGCATCTTCCTCCTCTCTTTCTTCTACTATCCCCATCTCTTCGCGCTTCTCTCCCGCCATTTCTGGCTCCCCCACAATTCCTCCAACCATCACTACTTCTCCTTCACCTCCAGCATCTTCCTCCTCTCTTTCTTCTACTATCCCCATCTCTCCGCGCTTCTCTCCTGCCATTTCTGGCTCACCCGCAATGCCTCCAACCATCACTACTTCTCCTTCTACTCTAGCATCTTCCTCCTCTCTTTCTTCTACTATCCCCATCTCTCCGTGCTTCTCTCCCGCCATTTCTGGCTCCCCGCAATGCCTCCCACCATTACCACTTCTCCCTCTCCTCCAGCATCTTCTTCCTCCATTTCTTCTACTTCGCCCCCAGTTCCTGTTGCAATTGCTCCATCCTCTTCTCCATCTCTTTAGCGTCTCCCTGCCAGGAGATGGTGTTCACTGTCGTTACGTAGCATTCCCTTGCAGTCTTTGGATCCCCACGCACCCTGATTTGGTTACCTCCTGAGTTTATTATCAAGCACTGGTAAAACGATGAGGGAATGCATCTGAAAGCGCAAGGGGCACCCAAAAATGGCATTGTAACAACTGGGGGAATCTACTATGACGAAGCGGCAGTTTCGGGATTGCCCTCCCAGGGTAACTTGGAGTCCCACTCCACCCTCGACTTCTTTCCTCTCTCCTGAGAACCCAAATAATGGTCCATCCGCCGCCAGCACCCTCTAGGCCTCCACCCTCATCTCATTGAATGCTTTTTTGAAAATCACGTTCATTGAGCTCCCATTGTCTACTAGGATCCGTGACACCGTAAAGTTTTCGATGGCATTTCGTATCACAAGCACGTCACAGAAAGGGTCTTCATGATCTGGCATGTCCTTCCTTGAAAAGGTGATCTTTTCATCTGGGGGAGGGGATTGTGATGTTGAGGCTACGCTTCGGCGGTATATAGTGTGAAGGCTCGCCTTTCGGGCCGCCTCTATCCCTACTCCTCCATGGATTACCCCAATTCCTCTATGATCTCCTTCATCCGGTCGATCTACACATCGATCCTCCTCTCCTGTACCTGTCACTTCCTCTATCCGCACCGGTCTCTGTTGCTCTCTTGCTCCACTAGTTCTTCTCATTTCCAAGAAATCTGGGCAGGTAGCTATTACGTGACCTTCCTCTTCGTGGAAGTCGCAATATGGCAATGCCACCTCCCCCCCTTGACTTCCTTCCTGAGGGTTTCTCCTTCTCCCAGTTCTTGCTCCTCTTCCTCTCTCCTGTCCTCTACATCTGCCTCAGCTGATAGCCATAGCCTACTGCGGAGCTGGCAGGGGTGGTCTATGACCATACCCCCACCCTTGCTAGTGAAATCTTCCCGATCCTCCTTGTTGGTTCCTCCCTCCATTGGGAAATCCTCTACCTTGTCCGGGGCCTGGGCCACCCTATTGCCTCCATCCCATCTCTTGATATGCCGAAGCCCTCGACTCTTCTCTTCTCCTTGCTTCCTGCTGCCTCCCCCCAAACTCCCTCGACTCCACCTCTGTAAGCCTTGCCAACGTTTTTGCAAAAGCGGGATTTGCCGCCTCCATCGCTATTTCCTTCACCGCCTTCTCCATCAAGCCTTCAAAAGATAGCGGCGCCTTCCGGGTGTGGCTCATTTTGAAGAAACCTTCCCTTAGTCCCACGGTAAAGGCCATCTGGAGGGCAAACCCCGACACCTCCTGTATATCCAAGATCTCCTCTTGGATCCTATCCACGTACTGAGCCAGTGATTCATCTGCCTTCTGCTTAATCAAAAAGATCGACTCCGGGTTCCTCTTTCTCTTCTTATAAGTGGAGAACCGTAACCGGAATCTCCTAATTAGGTCCTCGAAGCAGTATATCGAACATGTCGGGAGCTGACGAAACCAGTCTCTAGCTTTTTCCTTTAGAGTAATGGTGAAAAGACGACATTTAAACGCGTCCGTCATGGGCCTGATCGAAACCGCATCCTCGAACCATTGCAAGTGATGAAGGGGATCATATTTCCCCACATAGTAGTTCATTTCGGGTTCCCGGAACCCTTCCGGGATGGGAGCTGACAGGATCAGATCACAAAAAGGCGACCCTCTCGCCACCGGTCTCGCCGCCCCCACTCGCGCGATGACCTCTCCTGGCGAGATGGTACTTGTCGGGCTTGGGAACAGCTCCCTTCCTGCCATGTATCTCCCGCTTCCTTCCGCCATCACCTCCTTCCCCGGTCTCCTCCCCGGGGCATCTTCTCCAACTCGCGCCGAGAAAAGCTCTTCTTGCGGCGGGAGAGCAGGCACTTGAGGCAGTGGGGTTGAACAATCTCCCTGTCGCGAGATCCCTTGCAGCAAGTCCATGATCCCCTTGATTGAAGCCATAAACTCCTCTCTTCCAACAAATCCTCCCGGGTTATCCGACCCCTCTCCTTCTTCTTCTCCGTGATCTCCCGCCATATGGTTGCTCAAGGTTCTTCTTTGAGAGGTGCGATCCACGCTCACCGCACCAAAAATGTTGGAACTAGCTTTCTGGTTCCTCCTAAAGTTCGAAACAGGATGCAACCCACACGTACTCTTCCTGAGCTATCCTCCTGACGAGAGTCGGAGAACTGAAAACAGACTGAGGGGTCTCATCTCGGAGGTCCCGCCTCTTTCCCGGAAGAACTAAAGATCTTCCCCTCCCTAGCCAATGCTGAGCTAGGTGGCTGTGAGGAATACAGTGGAAAGGTTCAACAACCATCTCAGGCAGCTTATCGGTCTATTTATAGGCCTCTGAATCTGATCTGCAAATATCCCTTTGGAATTAACCTGAAATGACCAAAACACCCAGAGCTGGGTCTGCCAACAGCAAATCTCCGCTGTTCTGGAGGGCTATACGCAGACCCCCAGGGGTAGAAGTGTAAAATTACCTGGGGCAAAAATGTAAAATCCCCCTTGGGGGTAAAAAAGGTGAATACATCTGTTCTTCCATGCGGCGAGTGGGGAAGGTACTGACGGGCGAGATGACCGCCCTGTCCGTCTCACTATCCTCTCGCCGTGTAGGCCATCTCGCCTCCTACAATGATCCCGCCCCCCTAGGAGGTCTCGCCTACTTCAGAGAATCCCCCATCCTGCCTCCTGCATGTGGGCCTCCTGGTCTCACTCACCTATCATCTCGCCAGCCTCCCCTTCTCACTCGTGTTGGGTTTCTCTATAGGGTTGGCACAACGCTTGTGCACGCAGCGGAAAAATAAACATCAAGAAAAACCCAAAGAGATGTGGATCGGGCTATGAACGTTGAATCAAAAAGTTAGCAAAACTAGGCAAAAATTACCTCAGTGGCGTTGAGTCACAACCAAACGGAGATGCTCCAAACTTTATCTGTTTGCTAGTGGCGAGTTCTACGTGGAATAGTGTCTGTGTTTCTGCAGAAGTCCACATGAGCGGGAGAACACCGATCTATCCGTCGCACGGATTATCGGGAAGGAGAAGACCGCACCTCGGCTATTCCACGGACTGCTAGGTCCGCGCCAGGAAGAGCAGCACCAGCGACAGTCGCTGGAGAAGAGGCGGTCGACGGAGCAAACACGGCGGCGGCGGAACTCTTCCGTCGGCGGCGGGGATCGGGATCGACGCAGCGAAAGGCGGAACGGCTTCTGTCGGGTTCGATTCGCTACAGGAGAAAATCGCGAGCGCGTGTCATCCCGAAAACCCTAAGTGTCCTATTTATACCAAAGGTATAAACAAACCCAGGAAAATCGCTATCCGCAGACCACCCGAAAATAGGGTTCAGAATCGGCGAGTATCAATCGGTGAGAATCGGCGACAATCGGCGAGAATCACTGAGAAGGTTCGGCGAGAATCAGTCGACGAGTATCATACAGGATCGGCGAGAATCAGAGTACAATACTCGACGAGTCTCGCCGATCGTCGAGCCGCGCTCGACGATACACAACGATACTCGACGATCGTCGATCCGCGGTCGACGACAATTATCGAAGTAGTCGATCGTCGAGAATCAACAATTGATTCTCGACAATTCTCGTCGATCGGCGAGAATCAGAGAGACGATTCTCGCCGATCGGCGGGAATCAGAAGATGATTCTCGACTAATGTCATCGACCCTCGGACGACAATCCCAACCAGCCCTCCAAGGCAACATTTGCCCAACCCGATGATCCTGTAAGGCAACACTTTGCCCATAACGCTATTCAGGTCGGTGATTGGTAACCTTTACCAACACAGTCAGTCAACCAACTTCTCCACATCTCTTATGTGCGACCCTGCAGGCTCATATCGCGTTGGCAGTGAGATTACATGTTTGATCACTTCCAGATCATCATGGTGACTCCAACAGACTCCCACTTGATCTCGAAAGTATCAAAGCAAAAACCTCACAAATAATGAGCGGCATCTAGCAATGCATCATTGCTCCCCAAGCAATAAGAGTTTATAACTCATAAGCCTTTATGACCAATGTATCAGCGTTGTCTTTGTCCCTTTGTCCCTTACATCCAGAAAGAACTAGAGGCATGGACCGTGTCACCCTCGTAATAGCTCAATCCAAGTTTCTTGATCCAGGACGGACTTCCAGAGAATGGTGAGTCCAATATTACATATTGACTCAACCAAGCATGGCCATGCATTTCTCAGTCCAGTTCCATCAAGGGGCCCATGGATGCAACTCCTGTCATACAGGAGGACAAATCCCATATCTGCTCACACACAAACACCCAAATGATTCGTAACATGCCCAACAACCACCCTTATCATCAACCTTTCTCAAGGAAGACTTTAGATGGCATCAAAGCACACTCTTCCTCACTTGATGAATGCTGTGACTTCAGGTCAAAGGATCACAACACCATTGTCAATTGAGACCTACTCGTGACACGATTGGATGACAATCCACAGAGTAGTCTCAGGTTGGGTCTGTCCAGTACAACTTGTTCACTAACAAGTACCCACGTGATGACTTGATATCACAATATCATGACCTGTGAGAACCAGTCATCAGTCAACGCACGTGCTAGCCTTCATGTACCATCATCACCCTTAGCTTCTATGATGATACTCGACCAGGGACCTTTAAGAATGAAGCTTCAAATAAATCATGGGCTCTCACATTCAAGTCACGTACTTGATGTCCCATGGAAGCGAACATTCTAAGGGTATCTATTATGTTGACATTTAACTATCATATAGAAAAAGACATAATAAAAGAACTTGCCATTAATTGTAAAGAAAAACTAGGTACACAGTTCATCATATGAACAAACAGCCAACAAAATATAAGATTACATGCAACCCACAAGATTCTCGCTAGAGTTGATCATTTAGGTATCGTATACCCATCGATCTAGTATGACCATCATGCTTTCTCTGCGCGAGAGGCTTTGTCAGCGGATCCGCAATATTTTCCTCAGTCGGCACTCTGCAAATGTTTACATCTCCTCGTTCGACAATCTCACGAATAAGATGAAAACGCCGGAGTATGTGCTTGGAGCGCTGATGAGATCTAGGTTCCTTAGATTGTGCAATTGCACCATTGTTATCACAGTAGAGAACTACGGGACTAACAATGCTAGGAACTACATCAAGCTCGCCGATGAATTTACTAATCCATACAGCCTCCTTCGCCGCATTAGCTGCTGCGATATACTCGGCCTCTGTTGTAGAATCAGCAACTATGTCTTGCTTGGAACTCTTCCAGCTCACAGCTCCTCCATTCAGGCAAAACACAAAACCTGACTGAGACTTGGAGTCGTCTCTATCAGTTTGGAAGCTAGCATCCGTGTAACCACTTACAATGAGCTCTTCCTCTCCACCATACACCAAGAACACGTCCTTAGTCCTTCTCAAGTACTTCAGGATATTCTTGACTGCAATCCAGTGACACTCACCGGGGTCTGACTGATACCTGCTAGTCATGCTCAAAGCAAAGGAGACATCGGGTCGAGTACATAACATCGCGTACATGATTGATCCAATTGCCGAAGCATATGGAATCAACTTCATGCGGTCCTTATCTTCACAAGACTTTGGACACTGGTCCTTAGAGAGATTCACACCATGAGACATGGGCAAAAATCCTTTCTTGGACTCAAGCATGTTGAACCGCTTCAACACCTTTTCGATGTACGTACTCTGTGTCAAACCCAGCAACTTCTTCGATCTATCTCTATAGATCTTAATACCGAGTATATAAGTCTCTTCACCCAAATCCTTCATTGAAAAGTAGTTCCCTAGGTTGTTCTTAACAACTTTCAGGGTAGGAATGTCATTCCCGATCAACAGTATGTCATCTACATACAATATCAGGAAGACAACAATGCTCCCACTGATTCGCTTGTAAACACAAGGCTCATCTTCATTCTTGATGAAACCAAACTCTTTGATTTTCTCATCAAAACGAAGATTCCAACTTCGAGAGGCCTGTTTCAGTCCATAAATGGACTTATTCAGCTTGCATATTTTAGTGGCTTCATCTGGGGATACAAAACCCTCGGGTTGTGTCATATACACTTCCTCAAGGAGGTTTCCATTAAGGAAAGTCGTTTTGACATCCATCTGCCAGATCTCGTAGTCATAATACGCAGCAATAGCAAGCAATATCCTAATGGACTTTACCATGGCAACAGGGGAAAAGGTCTCATCATAGTCAATACCATGAATTTGCTTGAAACCCTTAGCCACCAGTCGCCCTTTGAATGTCTGTACATTCCCATCCATGTTGGTCTTCTTCTTGAAGACCCACTTGCACCCTATGGGTCGTACCCCTTCAGGTGGTTCCACCAAGTTCCAAACTTGGTTTGCATACATGGAGTCCATTTCGGATTTCATAGCCTCAAGCCATTTGTCGGAGTCCGGTCCATTCATAGCCTCTTGGTAGGTTGCTGGTTCATCATCATGATCCATGAGCAACACATTACCTATTTGAGATACGAGAAATCCATATCTCTCAGGCTCAAACCTCGGTCTACCAGATCTACGTAGGACTTGTGTTCCCTGAGCAGGTTCTCTAGCTACAACATCTTATAGTCCTATCTCAGAATCCAATTCTGGTTCATTCACTACATGTGGTTCTTGAACTTCTTCAAGCTCTACCTTTTCAGTCTTTCTTGATAAGAACTCTTTCTCCAAGAAGACACCAGTCCTTGCGACAAACACTTTGCCCTCAGACGATAGGTAAAAGTAATACCCTTTCGTTTCCTTAGGATATCCCACCAGATAACATTTATCCGATTTGGGTTCCAGCTTGTCAGGCATTTGACGTCTCACGTATGCCTCACAGCCCCAAATTTTAATGAATGACATACTAGGACGCTTCCCAGTCCATATCTCATATGGTGCCTTCAGAACCATTTTAGTTGGAGCACGATTCAATGTCATTGCAGCAGTCTCTAAAGCAAAACCCCAAAAGGAAACAGGCAAGTCTGCATGACTCATCATCGAACGTACCATGTCTAACAGAGTACGATTTCTCCTCTCAGACACACCATTATGTTGTGGTGTTCTAGGTGGAGTGAGCTGTGATACAATACCACACTCTTTCAGATGATCACGGAACTCATGACTCAGGTATTTGCCACCTCGATCAGATCGGAGTGCTTTAACCCTTTTACCCAACTGGTTTTCTACTTCATTCTTGAACTCTTTGAACTTTTCAAAGGTCTCGGATTTGAACTTCATAAGATACACATATCCGTATCTACTGAAATCATCAGTAAATGTAACAAAGTAGAAATACCCTCCTCTAGCCATGGAACTCATGGGTCCGCATACATCACTATGTACAACACCCAAAAGATCCTCAGCCCTCTCAGTATAACCAGTGAAAGGAGCTTTAGTCATCTTGCCTAACAAACAAGATTCGCATCGCTCAAATGATTCATAATCAAATGAGTCCAAAAGTCCATCTCTATGGAGCTTGGATATGCGCTTCTCGTTGATATGGCCCAAACGACAATGCCAGAGAAAAGTAGGGTTCGAATCATTTGTTCTTAGTCTTTTATTGTTTTCTACATTACAGATCAGATGGTCCAAGTTCAAAACTTAAAGACCATTAAACAATTGGGCTACAGCATAACAAACATCATTCTTAAATATAGAACAACAATTGTTCTTAATTATAAAAGAAAATCCAATCATGTCCAAACATGAAATAGATATAATGTTTCTAGTTATCGCCGGAACAAAATAACAGTTATCTAGTTCTATTACAAGCCCACTGGGCAAAGAAAGACGGTAAACTCCTACGGCTACAGCAGCAACTCTTGCTCCATTGCCGACGCGGAGGTCCACCTCCCCTTTACTCAGCAATCTTCTCCTTCCCAGTTCCTGCACATTTGTACAAATGTGAGAACCACATCCGGTATCCAATACCCAAGATGAAGGAGCAGAAAGGTTTATCTCTATAACGTAAACATTAGAAGCGGAAGTCATACCTCCCCTCAATTTCTGCAGACCCTCAATGTATGAAGGACAGTTCCTCCTCCAATGACCAGCCTTGCCACAGTGGTGGCATTTTCCTTCCTTCACCGTGCTCTTCTTTTTCATCAGTGCTGAAGACTTGGGCTCAAGATATGACTTAGGTCCTACCTTCGTCTTCTTGGAGCCCTTGGCTTTGCCCTTGCCCTTATGCACCATCAGTATGGGGCTGGCAGGCTTGGCCTTCTTCATGTTGATTTCGGCTGTTCTCAACATGCCTAGGAGTTCGGGCAGTGTCTTGTCTATCTCATTCATGTTGTAGTTCAAGACAAACTGCTCATAACTGTCCTGCAACGATTGCAGGATCAGATCCGTGGCCAACTCTTGACCAAGAGGAAAACCCAGCCTTTCAAGGTTCTCTATATACCCAATCATCTTGAGTACGTGAGTCCCTACTGAGTCTCGAACTCCCATCTTGCACTGAAACAACGCTTTCGTGATGTCAAACCTCTCTTGACGAGCCTGCCCTTGAAACATTTTCTTGAGATGCTCGTCAATCTCCTTGCACCCCATGTTCTCATGTTGCTTCTGAAGCTCAGAGTTCATGGTGGCAAGCATAAGGCACTCGACATCCAAAGCATCGTCAGTATACTTCTTATAAGTATCTTTCTCAGCACGGGAAGAATTCCCGGTTGGCACCTCTGGGGCTTCTTCTTCCAAGACATAGAGCTTTCGCTCTTGCCTGAGAACAATTCTCAGGTTCCTATACCAGTCCATATAATTTGTCCCACTGAGCTTATCCTTTTCAAGGATGGCTCTCAGAGACAACGTGGAGTGCGCAACGCTTGCCATGGAATTCTACAAGTATTTATGCAGAATAAAATCAGTACCTAAATTTCAATTACAATTTATTCTAATTAGGAATTCAATTAAAAAAATACTCCCACTATTTTATTCGAAAAGATAGCCCTCACTAGCAATTCGGAGAGTTCATGCGAGCTACTCTCTTAGTGGACAAGATCCGTATTTCACCAACACTATGAGTCCGCTTTGGCGTTCCTCTCACGATGCGGTTATTTAGGTAGGCAACGCTTGTCAATTGCATCCTCATGCAATTCTTGTATGGTTGGTGAATAACTCCTTATTCGCATCCATCATATGATGCATGCCAACCCTATGCCTCTAGGCACTCAACCTTTGAGGTCACCTAGTTAAGCTGGACCCGATGTCGACAGTGGGATATCACAATTATCCGCTCGCACCCTTACCAAGATAGATTAATGCACCTTGCTTTGGCAAGCCCACACTTCATCGATCGAGGCAGGAAGAGTGTCATCCATCGAAAGGCATCCGAACACTTAATATTTGATGAAGGGATTTCAAATAAAGGTTAACAATTAACCATGATCAACATTTGATCGACGTGCACATCCAAAGAAAAATAATTCTTCTAAAACCACATGCATCCCTTATGTGCACATCCTGACACCATCAACATTTGATAGAAGGAAGGGCTAAATCTGAACATCCGGAAATTTCCAAATCCTCAGATTTACATGCATTGGACAAAGGCAAAGACAACTCAACTTAAAGCAGTAGACAAGCTCATCTCTCTTTATTGGATTCATAATCCAAAACATACTCGAGGGATGGTTACTGCTAAGGAGACAACAATTTCTAACACTTAGAAATCCACCGAAATTCCAATCGTTCTTGGCGAGGTACCAAGACTAAATCTAGACATTTAGAACACTTCTAAATCCCTACATTTACACGTACTGGAATAACAAACTTCCAAAACAACGACCATGGCCGAAACCTCGCTCTGATACCATTGTTGGGTTTCTCTATAGTGTTGGCACAACGCTTGTGCACGCAGCGGAAAAATAAACATCAAGAAAAACCCAAAGAGATGTGGATCGGGCTATGAACGTTGAATCAAGAAGTTAGCAAAACTAGGCAAAAATAACCTCAGTGGCATTGAGTCACAACCCAACGGAGATGCTCCAAACTTTATCTGTTTGCTAGTGGCGAGTTCTACGTGGAATAGTGTCCACGTTTCTGCAGAAGTCCACACGAGCGGGAGAACACCGATCTATCCGTCGCACGGATTATCGGGAAGGAGAAGACCGCACCTCGGCTATTCCATGGACTGCTAGGTCCGCGCCAGGAAGAGCAGCACCAGCGACAGTCGCTGGAGAAGAGGCGGTCGACGGAGCAAACACGGCGGCGGTGGAACTCTTCCGTCGGCGGCGGGGATCGGGATCGACGCAGCGAAAGGCGGAACGGCTTCCGTCGGGTTCGATTCGCTACAGGAGAAAATCGCGAGCGCGTGTCATCCCGAAAACCCTAAGTGTCCTATTTATACCAAAGGTATAAATAAACCCAGGAAAATCGCTATCCGCAGACCACCCGAAAATAGGGTTCAGAATCGGCGAGTATCAATCGGTGAGAATCGGCGACAATCGGCGAGAATCACTGAGCAGGTTCGGCGAGAATCAGTCGACGAGTATCATACAGGATCAGCGAGAATCAGAGTACAATACTCGACGATTCTCGCCGATCGTCGAGCCGCGCTCGACGATACACAACGATACTCGACGATCGTCGAGCCGCGGTCGACGACAATTGTCGAAGTAGTCGATCGTCGAGAATCAACAATTGATTCTCGACGATTCTCGTCGATCGGCGAGAATCAGAGAGACGATTCTCGCCGATCGGCGGGAATCAGAAGATGATTCTCGACTAATGTCATCAACCCTCGGACGACAATCCCAACCAGCCCTCCAAGGCAACATTTGCCCAACCCGATGATCCTGTAAGGCAACACTTTGCCCATAACCCTATTCAGGTCGGTGATTGGTAACCTTTACCAACACAGTCAGTCAACCAACTTCTCCACATCTCTTATGTGCGACCCTGCAGGCTCATATCGCGTTGGCAGTAAGATTACATGTTTGATCACTTTCAGATCATCATGGTGACTCCAACAACTCGTTGGACCACCTCTCGCGTGTAACGCCCCCACTCATCACATGGTATATAACGGTGGGTCCGGCCGGGGCCCCATGCCAAAGGTCACAGACAGGTGGCCGAATTACTTGTGGTGATCAAATTTTATTTGTATCCTTAACCAAATCCATTCTTGCACAGCATTTTTAAGTTGTTTGAACTCAACTCCAGGAATATCCACTAATACATAAATTCCACATTTATATATATCGAAACTAGGAATGTATACAACGCACACACACATGGCCTTAAGGCCTTACATGTTTCTCTTTATACACATAACAGGTTCGTACATCGACACGCAGGCTGACCACACATGAAATCCAACCACGATTCACTTGGCCTTCAAGGGCCTTAGCTGCAAGCTTCCAATTTGCTCATTTCATTTCAAGCCGCAGTACCTACAAGTAGACATCCACCAAAGAGAGGCAAACAAAGTAACGGTCAGCTACAGCTGACCAATTATAACGATCCTACCCCATGCCCGGGGCAGCGGTTCCTTCCCTGTATGCATTTGCAAGTATAATAGCTAACAATCACAATCATACACATCAAATCACAAACGACGACCGTAGCTAGACGCTTCGTGCACTCAGGGCACCTTACGGTGTACCGGAAACCCGTGGTAACACCACCAATGAACGGTAATTAACTTGTTGGCTGGCCGGTCCTAGTCACCCCAACATGCATGCTGGTTGCAATCCTCCCAAACCAAGCAGAGGCAGGTACCGCATGGCCAACTTGAGCATTAATCCATTAGATCGACCCGCTTTTATTTCGGTGTACCAAGTCGGGCTATCGCACGCTCCCGAACACTGCCACCTATCAATCTCTCCAACACGCCCAGGTACAGGTTAGACTTGCCCGTGCTCAAATCGTCACTGGCACACCGTGATGTGGGTCGGCTTTCCCTTCCTGGGTAGCCGCAGCTTTCCGCTCTCGCAGAGCAAATGAGCACACGCAGCGCTCACATCACAAGGAGCATACGCAAAACATCCAAGATCATATCCATGGTAGCTCACGCATGAGCATACCATCCACACATAACATTCATTCATTCAAGACATAAAGTATATAGCATTTTTTTCAAACCCACGGAGTCTTCTCCGGTTTACCCATGATAATCACCAATCCAGACTAACAGTCCAGATGGCTTCACACAACATGCCTATGTCGTACTCCACAATTCTGGATCTAGATGCAAACTCAATGATGGAATCACTTCGTGCATCCACCTTTTGGCGGAGGATTCCACGCATATGCATAGGGAAAGGACTTCGATGTCCAAGAAGGAGATCGTTACCCTTGAAGATCGCTTCGGTGCCATGAAGTAGCAGGACGGAAGTCACCGCCTTGACTTAGCCTTCACGAATCCGCTCTCGGATCTTCGCAGCGCACTCCGCAGCTCCTCCAACAGCTGGCCTCTCTTCCTCCTTCCTTCCCTTACACTCCCCACTTCTTTCTCTCTCTTTAAAAGAGAAGAAGAAGAAGAAGATGAAGAGGAAGGGATTTAATCCCCTTTTACCAGGCCTTAGCAACACATGGACAGAGCTTAGCCATTGGATACAGGAATAGGGAATCAAACGGCTGAGAAATGTCCAAAAAAGCATGAACACGGCCTGACACGCCCTGTGACACGCCCGTGTCACAGGCCATGTCCCTTAAGCGGCAGTCAACCGACTTAAAGCTAGATAGTACACGACTGTGGGACACGCCCGTATCACGGACTGTGTCCCCTAACACGCCTTCAGACACGCCCGTGTCTGTGGCCGTGTTCATCAGGCTGCGCAACCTCAAAATCACCCGAGACTCACACGGCCCTGGGACACGCCCGTGTCTCAGGTCGTGTGACCATGACACGGCACCAGACACGCCCCAGCTCAAAGTCGTCGGGCTGAGATCGTCGACCGCGCTGACACGCCCAGTGACACGCCCTTGTCACAAGCCGTGTCCTCCTACTCGACGATCGCCGCTCGACGATCGATGCTCAACGATCGACGTTCGATGAGCGACAAGCAAAATCGTCGAACTCACGACACAGCGGGACACACCCGTGTCACAGGCCGTGTACCCCTACTCGACGATCGACGCTCGACGATCGACGCTCGACGATCGACAAGCAAAATCATCGAACTGATGGGACACGCCCTCTGTCACGCCCGTGTTACAGGGCGTGACCACCCAAACACTTCGTCGACCGAGCGCCTCACGACGAAACCCAAGCGGGACACGCCCAGCGACACGCCCGTGTCCCAGGCCGTGTCACCCAATTTTTTCCAATTTCAGACTTTGGGCTATTACAACCCTCCCCTCCTTCAAGAAATTTCTTCAACGAAATTGCATAGATGAATACAAACAGCAACCAATTTGTTACAACATCACAATCATAGGTTACAACAACCTTACAATCTTCACATGTGCACAGTATTCCATCAATTCAGCAAATGAACAAACAGGTTATCCCCTCAAATAGCATATATCAACAACAACTATGCACCAATATTCCAAGGTTCTCACATAGAACACATGATCAGAAATATACAATACACATATTGTCCAAGTGATACAAATCACGATTCACTTTCGCTCAGCCTCCTTATTTTGCATTTCTCGCAAAAGAGCCAAATTAAACATTCGAGGCTGAATTTCGCCAATGGAACTCTACGGCTCTTGCACTTCCAAATTATGTAATCTAGGCTGCATCCGGGATGCAGATGACTCGGCCACTGCTTTACCCTTTTCTTCATACGACGCACCTGTCTTTTATTCACTTCCTGCGGGGGCATTCCAACAAAATCTCGCTATGTGCCCTTGCTTTCCGCACTTATAACAGATACGTGTATCAACACATCCTTGCCCATAGGTCGCCCCTGAAGAAACAGTCGGCGGAGCTGAATCATCAGGCCTAAACCTTTTCTTCTCTCGTCTTCTCAACTCCTGCTCCGACTGTGGCACTTTGAACTCTGGTTTCGCCACTGCAAGTTTCTTCTTTTCTTGTACCCGCTTCGAATCCTTTTCCAGGGCACTGGCTGTATCTACCAATGCTTGGAAGCCTTGTTTTACCGAACTAGGGAGTAATAATATCAACTCATCATGTAGTCCCTCATAAAAGCAATTTGACTTTCGCGCTTCCTCCGCGAAGGTAGACCGCGCATATCGCCCCAATCTGGTAAACTCATGCAGGTACGTATCAATATTAGTATCACCCTGCACCAGACGTTGAAACTCATTCTCCATTGCAATCCACTGCGACACCGGCAAATATTTGGCAAGAAATAATCGGGAGAATTCCTCCATTGAAACCTCTGCTAAACCTCGACCTGCCAAATGATGCACTTCTATCTCATCCCACCACAATATCGCATCTCCATCCAGCAGAAAATTGGCTAAGGTCACTTTCTGCTCTTTTGCCGTCCTGATTGCAGTCAGGATCCTCTTCACTCTAGCCAACCAATCTTCCGCCTGCGTTGGGGAAATCTCCCCACCGAACGTAGGTGGATGAAATTCCATAAAGCTTTTCAATGACTCATCGATTGCTTGTGCCTCCACCACAACTACAGCATGCCCTTGTCTTGCACCAGGTCGTACTGGCACGTCTACAGGCCTTGCCTGTCCAGTAGGCTGTGCCTGTAACACATCAAGCAATGTCTCCGTCACCACCCGTATAGTCTCCGCCGAAGGAGGCGTAGGTGCTTCAACGGGTGCTGCACTCTCATCAGTTCGCTGGGGCTCAGACTGCCCAGCTCCACTCCTCGCCACCTATAGTCAATGTACAAAACACGATTAATAATCCAAGGCATAACGGGAATTATACATTGACTACACACATATGTACCGCACGTACATGAAATACATTCCTAGTGGACAATCGTGAGTTCAATAATGTTATCTCCCTCCCAAACAATCTCAACCTGGCTTTGATACCACTTTGTAACGCCCCCACTCATCATATGGCATATAACGGTGGGTCCGGCCTGGGCCCCATGCCATAGGTCACAGACAGGTGGCAGAATTACTTGTGGTGATCAAATTCTATTCGTATCCTTAACCCAATCCATTCTTGCGCAGCATTTTTAAGTTGTATGAACTCAACTCCAGGAATGTCCACTAATACATAAATTCCACATTTATATATATCCAAACCAGGAATGTATACAACGCACACACACATGGCCTTAAGGCCTTATAGGTTTCTCTTTATACACATAACAGGTTCGTACATCGGCACGCAGGCCGACCACACATGATATCCAACCACGATTCACTTGGCCTTCAAGGGCCTTAGCAGCAAGCTTCCAATTTGCTCATTTCATTTCAAGCCGCAGCACTTGCAAGTAGACATACACCAAAGAGCGGCAAACAAAGTAACGGTCAGCTACTGCTGACCAATTATAACGACCCTACCCCATGCCCGGGGAAGCGGTTCCTTCCCTGTATGCATTTGCAAGTATAATAGCTAACAATCACAATCACACACATCAAATCACAAACGCCGACCGCAGCCAGACGCTTCGTGCACTCAGGGCACCTTACGGTGTACCGGAAACCCGAGGTAACACCACCAACGAATGGTAATTAACTTGTTGGCTGGCCGGTCCTAGTCACCCCAACAGACATGCTGGTTGCATTCCGCCCAAACCAAACCGAGGTAGGTACCGCATGGCCAACATGAGCATTAATCCATCAGATCGAACCGCTTTTATTTCGATATAGCAAGTCAGGCTATCGCACGCTCCCAAACACTGCCACCAATCCATCTCTCCAACATGCCTAGGTACAAGTTAGCCTTGCCCGTGCTCACATCATCACTGGCACACCGTGACGCGAGTTGGGCTTCCCTTCCTGGGTAGCCACAGCTTTCCGCTCTCGTAGATCAAATGAGCACACGCAACGCTCACATCATAAGGAGCTTACGTAAAGCATCCAAGATCATATCCATGGCTAGCTCACGCATGAGCATACCATCCACACATAGCATTCATTCATCCAAGACACAAAGCATATAAAATCTTTGTAAACCCACAGAGTCTTCTCCGGTTTACCCATGATCATCACCAATCCATACTAACGGTCCAGATGGGCTTCACACAGCATGCCTATGCCATACTGCACAATTCCGACTCTATATGCAGACTCAACGACGAAATCACTTCACGAATCCACCTTTTGGTGGAGGATTCCACGCATATGCATAGAGAAAGGACTTCAATGTCTAAGAAGGAGATCGTTACCCTTAAAGATCGCTTCAGTGTCATGAAGTAGCCGGACGGAAGTCACCTCCTTGACTTAGCCTTCACGAATCCGCTCTTGGATCTTTGCTCCGCACTCCGCAGCTCCTCCAGCAGCTGGCCTCTCTTCCTCCTTCCTTCCCTTGCACTCCCCTCTTCTTTGTCTCTCTTGAAATGAGAAGAAGAAGAAGAAGAAGATGATGATGAAGAGGAAGGGATTAAATCCCCTTTTCCTCGGCCTTAGTAACACATGGACATAGCCAAGCTATTGGATCCAGGAATAGGGAATTAAACGGCTCAGAAAATTCCAGCATGAACACGGCCTGACACGCCCTGTGACACGCCCGTGTCACAGGCTGTGTCCCTTAAGCGGCAGTCAATCGACTTAAAGCCAGCCAGTACACGGCCGTGGGACACGCCCGTGTCACGGACTGTGTCTCCTAACACGCCTTCAGACACGCCCGTGTCTGTGGCCGTGTTCATCAGGCTGCACAACCTCAAAATCACCCGAGACTCACACGGCCCTGGGACATGCCCATATCTCAGGCCGTGTGCCAATGACACGGCACCAGACACACCCCAGCTCAAATTTGTCGGGCTGAGATCGTAGACCGCGCTGACACGCCCTATGACACGCCCGTGTCACAGGCCGTGTCCTCCTACTCGACGATCGCCGCTCGACGATCGACGCTCGATGATCGACGTAGGACAAGCGACAAGTAAAATCGTCGAACTCTCGACACAGTGGGACACTCCCTGTGACACGCCCGTGTTACAGGACGTGTACCCCTACTCGACGATCGACGCTCGACGATCAAAGCTCGACGATCGACAAGCAAAATCGTCGAACCGATGGGACACGCCCTCTATCACGCCCGTGTTATAGGGCGTGACCACCCAAATACTTCGTCGACCAAAAATTCTTCGACCTCACGCCTCACGACGAAACCCAAGAGGGTCACGCCCTTGGACACGCCCGTGTCCCAGGCCGTGTCACCCAATTTTTGCCAATTTCAGACTTTGGATTGTTACAACAGCTCAATTGGTGATGAGAAGTGAAGGAACTTCATAGTTAAGCGTGCTTGGGCGAGAGTAGGACTGGGATGGGTGCCCTCTTGGGAATTGCCCGTACGGCCCAGCTTAACTGTCGAGT
The DNA here is from genome assembly GCA_039583875.1 of Platanthera guangdongensis. Lineage (NCBI taxonomy): Eukaryota > Viridiplantae > Streptophyta > Magnoliopsida > Asparagales > Orchidaceae > Platanthera > Platanthera guangdongensis. The sequence goes on along the minus strand of CM077148.1, from coordinate 59,801,555 downwards.
TCGCTCACCAAAGGGAGGTTGCGACCACCAACAACCCACCTGTGGAGAGAGAGGGGTTGGGGTGCTTGTGCTGCAGCCCAATAACGTCGCCTAGAGCGGAGCCGTGACATCATCACGTTGGATCGGCTAGGGGAGTTACAAAAACAAGTGCACTTTTTATTGTAACGTCCCCTTTGCCGTCCGTGGATCAACACCACTAGGCCTCTGACAGACCGTTACCGGGCTGCAGCTCAAGCACCCCAACCCCTCTCCCTCCACAAGCGAGTTGTAGGTTTCCACTACCTCCCTTTGATGAGGTACACTCGATAGTCAAGCCCACACTACTGGGACTTCCCAGGAGGTCACCCATCCCAGTACTACTTTCGCCCAAGCACACTTAACTATGGAGTTCTTTAAACTCTCATCACCAATTGAGCTGCAGATCAATTGGTGATGAGAGTTTAAAGAACTCCATAGTTAAGCTTGCTTGGGTGAGAGTAGTACTGGGATGGGTGACCTCCTAGGAAGTCCCCATAGTGCGGGCATGACTATCGAGTTTACCTCATCAAAGGGAGGCAGTGGCCACAAACAACACGCCTGTGGAGGGAGAGGGGTTGGGGTGCTTGGGCTGCAGCCTGGTAACGGTCCACCGGAGGCCTAGTGGTGTTGATCCACGGACGACAAAGGGGACGTTACATCTCGAGCCCAACATTGTACATCCATCTCTTTAATTTCAATTCTATAATTCTTGCATCCAACACAATCACTTCTCAACGATGAGTTTTCCAAGCATAATTTATCATGTTGTTCTTTTGCAAGGCGAAGCTCTTTTTCAAGAACCTTATAATTTTCTTTTAACTTACTATAATACAAATAGGGTGTGAGAGTGTTCTTTAAAGAGCATGTGAAAGAGCTAAGCATATCACTAGAAGATTCTACATTGTTATTTTCTTTTAAACTCTGATTTTGTAAATGTAACTATGAGTAAATATTCATCAACTTATTAATTCTACGTTTAGCTTGTTTAGCACATGCAATGTAGAGATATAATTACAAAAGAAAGCAGAATTTGACTTCCTTATAGTGCACTTGGATGCAGCAAGATTAGAACATGGAGTTTCCTTCACTTCTTCATGTGTCTCCCCATCCAACATTGAGATGTCATCTTCCCTTCCATGTGATGTGGTTGTCATGTCTTTCTACAAGACCAAGTTTCCATTTGGTTCTTCACTTGGATCTAGTAGAAATAGCTCAGACTCGTCATCTACAGAAGAAGAACTATAAGTAGACTCAAGAAATTTCCATGTCATAGGCAATGGGAAGAGTGCAGATGAGTTTAAAAATTTCTTGACCAAGCCCACAAAACAAAACATTCATAGCTTTTGCATTTATATGACACTCCTAATTGGTTAAATTATTTAGGGGCTTGATACACAATATGTTCCACACTTTTATGTCTAGTAGTATAAGAAATTTCTCCATTAGTGTTCTTCATTCATCATAGTTCTCTCTTGTGAATAAATATGGTGCAAGTGAATTTTTTGTATAAAAGTTCCATCCACACTAGTCGATTTGAAATTGAGGTTGACCATTATTCCTGGTGGTGAAACTATTTTGGAACAACCAAATCTGATACCACTTATTGGATCGTGTGGCCAAACTTAGAGGGTGGTGAATAAGGTTCTACGTGTTAATTAAAATTTTGAAATTTTTTGATCCCGAAAAAACCAGTTATGGAGGCTACCGCAGGGTGCTAGCTTGCTAGCGCGCGATGGTACGTCACATACCTCATTTTCCTATAAAATTTCACCTTAAAGAAATTCACCCCCTTCAAAGATCCATCGGAGAACAACCGGGTCGTTATACTTAGATATAAAAAACAAATAATTTTATTCAATCAAAATCAAAAAGTGTTTAATAATTAAAAAAGATTGATCTCGGTGATGTCGGAGATCGGAGGCAATGATGGAATAAACTCTTTTGCTTTTTGATAACGACCCACTACCCGGACCTGTTTGATCTTTCCCTTTACCTCCAAGAAAAGTCTTCGAGCAAACTCTTCACCTTCATGCATGGAAGTGTCTTTGAGCCCCGCTAGATCACCCATTCTTGACATCCCTTCCCCAGGATGATTTCTCATAGAATCCTCCCCGGATTACGATGTCCTTCATAGTTTGATTTTCCTTATCACAATCACACAATAAAGAGAAATGTACGAAAATATTAAAGAAGAATTAGGATTGAATCTCACTCAAAAGATTTTCTCCATTGAGCGATGCATGACTGGCACTAACGATCTTCATTTTGATGCAGTCGATCAACTCCTCATAGTTTTTGTAGTCCTTGGCTCATAGTAATGTTTTTGCGCAATCGAGAGGAAGGCGGTTTTCTCTTCATTTGACAGAGAAAGCAGAACGGTGCTAAGAGGAGGCTCCCGAACCGTAGAGAAAATTCATTTTTATCCTAATTCATACAAGGAATGAGGAAACGAGTGCTTTTTATATGTCATTGGAAAAACAAGCTACCGCTAGCGCTAAGGCTAGTGCCCAGCGGTAGGTCATTACACGTCGATGTGACTGTCATCTTGCATTTTTGGAAAAAATATTAAAAACGAGTATTTTCTACTTTTTCAAGCTAACACAACACGATATGAAGCTAAAGCTGTGGAGTGGCTACTAGAGCTACTGTTTTGATTTATTTTAGAAGATAGCACGGGCAGTAGTGCTAGAATCACGTGATAGGATCCAGAGCACTCATTCAGGTTGAACCTACCTATTGCTCGGCAATAGCATGCTAGAACTCAGTGGAAGCATGCTACTGCTCAGTAGTAGGTAACAAAATGGAGTTCCTCGCTTCGATTATTCCTATAAACCCATAAACTATAAAGAACACAAGATGTGATCAAATACAGCATGAGAATTGATATTTTCAAACTAAGGATACGTGAACCGTCGACTCCAACAGAATGAAATCAATGTTAAATATAATGGATCCAATATTCTACATAACTTCATCTATTAGACTAATGCTAAATAGAATTTGACAATCCTTCGATTTCTATTCGATATTACGTTGAGTGTAGACTTAAAAATATAAGTCTTATGCTGGATTTTCCAAGCAATATTAGAAGTTTAAAATTTATGCATTGAAGATTATTGTGCTTTATCAAGCATGCCCAAGGAATTGATAAAATAGTAGTGCTTTGTTTCATCAAGAGACTTTGTAAAAATTCCTGCCCTCTGATATTTAGAAGTCCCATATTATAGGATAACCTTCCTTTTTCAACATTGTCTTTGAGAAAGTAGTGCATAATCTCTTTGTGTTTTGTCTTGCTGTGCAAGATAGGATTTGATACAATTGAGATAACACTTGAACTATCCCGAAATTTTTTGGAGTTAGAAAAATTTAAATTATAATAAAGTAATTGATTCTGCATTCACAAAATTTGTGAACAATAACTTCTCTTAGCAACACATTATTCTTCAGGTTAAGAAGTGGACACTGATGTCTTCTTCATACTAAACCAAGATACCAGTCTACTTCCCAAGAATTGACAAGTTCCTGAAGTATTTTTTCTATCCAATCTACCTCTAGCATAATCAACATCTAAGTAACCATGTAGTTAAAATTATGATATTGCTAGATACCACAATCTCATTTCATTTGTACCCTTAAGATACATCAAGATTCTTTTTTACAGAACTTTAATGCAATTCCTTAGGATCTACTTGAAATCTTGTAGATACACCTGTAGCAAACATAGTTTTGGTATTCTAGATATAAGATAAAGAAGAGAACCAATCTTTATATATATGCTTTCTGATCTACAGATTTACCCGATTCATCCTTATCTAATACAATATTAGTAGCCATGAGAGTTTTCATGATAGAAGCAACTTCCAGGCAAAAATTTGTAAACAATTCCTTGGTGTATTTAGATTGTGAAATGAAGACACATTCATTGTTTTAATTTACTTATAAAACAAAAAATAAAGATAATTCTCCCATGCGACTCATTTCAAACTTGGATTGTGTTAAGTCAACAAACCTTTTGCATAATCCAGAGTATGTTGACCTAAATATGATATCATCCGCATAAATCTGGACAATAAACCACTTATCCTTAGGTGTTGTAGTGAAAAGTTTTTATCCACCTTTCCTCTATAAATGAGTGATCTAAGCGGTTTTTGGATAATGTCGCATACCAGGCTCTTGGTGATTGTTTTAGACTATAAAGTGCTTTATTTAATTTATAAACATAAGAGGAGTAATGATGGTTAAAACTCCAAAAATTATTAAGGACGCGTGATGCCCCGTACGGTTTATTTAGAAAAGCGGATTTGGTTTTAATTAGAAAACGAGACGTGCGGATTAATTATTTTGGATATAAAACAGTGAAATCGAGTTTTAACGAGGGGAGACAAGTGCACTTATCGCGTGTAGTACAGGATATTCTGGTGTGGAATATCGAGGTCATATTGTTCTCGGGGTCGGGTTAATTATTTCTACTCCTCCATGGAGGGGACAATTATTTTACTGATATTTAACTTGTCAGGATATTTTTTTAATATGTAAACAAAAAGCATTAAAAAAGCGTTTTAAAAAGGTGGAGCCGATGAAGAGTTTAGCGCAACCAAATCGAATAAAATTTGAACTAAATAAACTTTTAATAAATAGAGATCCTAAGTATCAAATTAATTAAGGCGGTGACTTGGCCATGGAGGTTCCACTAAAATGAGCTCACCTATCTCTAGGACTATCGCTCACCTGAACATTAACACTATTCGACCGGGCTCTCGTCCGATGAAGGACTCCTCTTAATGCACGCATTACGCTAAGAACCCCGCTATTGGGTGGGGAACCCAATCCGGTAGAGTTTGCGCGCCTCCTCTCTCGAGGGTTAGTGTGGAACTCCATTTACCAAGGGGTGATCGGTCCATACGCACAGCCTCTCGGCTAGCTAGCGTATGGACTATGGAAATAGAGCCCACACATCAATTATGTGGTTCTACTCTTCATAAACCCGGGGCAAACATTAAGTAATTTTAATTAATTAGAAAAACAGGACCTTTAATTATTTAAAGCTATTTTATATGTCCCAATGCTATTCGATATTGAGGCCTAATAGCGGTTAGCCGCTCATCAGAATGGGGATGACTTGTGATGAAAGCAATAAAATGAAAGTAGAAAATGAAAGTAGGAAAAGGAAAACAGGAAATAAAGTAGTAAATTGCGAGTCCTACTCAAACGAGTAGGACTGAAATGAAAGCAGTAAAAGACAAGTCCTACTCAAATGAGTAGAACTGAAAATAAAGCTAGTCCTACTCAAACGAGTAGGAGAAAATAAAAGCACACATGCACGCACTCTACAGAAATGAAATACTCACACACTCTAAAAATTAAAACACACACACGCACTCTACTGAAATGAATTACGCACATACACTGCAGAAATAAATAACACACTCACGGACTCTAAAAATGTAAAACGCACGCACTCGACATAAAATGAAAACACACTCACACAATAGAAATGAAAGACGCACACAGACAACAGAAATTTAAAAATAACACACTCACTCTACTTGAAATGAAATACACACTCACACAACAGAAATGAAAATACTCCACACACTCTACTTGAATTGAAAATGCACGCACTCTATAGGAATGAAATAAAGCGGTAAAATCTATCTCATATACACACACACACGTACAAATAAATAGGAAAACCAAAGTGATTGAAAAATTAAAACAACTACATTTCTACCACTAGAATACGGTAGAAATGCATAGAAAGCAGAAATAAAAATTAAACGAGCAAAAAGGTTTGCAAATAAACGTAAAATGAAAGTGCTCGAAAAATTAAAACGAATACATTTATACCGATAAAATGCGGTAGAAATGAATAAAAATAAGACAGAAAAATTAAACGAGCAAAAGTTTAAAACGAAAATCGAAATGCTCGAAAAATTAAAATGACAATATATTCATTCCTATAACTCCGTAAAAGTGCCAAAAAAATGAAAATGAAGTAAAAAGAACGAAAAGTTTTAAGACCTAAAAAGGAAAATCTAAGTTACGAAAAACTGTTTCAAAACGCTTTTACGGATCTATAGGAACTAAATAGAAAGCTATAAATTCGTAAGTTTAACAAAACTAAGTAAAATTACATGAGTATAAAAGCATGAAAACTAATCTCATACACACACACTCGTTTTAAAAAGAACGAAAATAAAGTTAAAACAAAATAAAAATAAGATTGCTCAGAGAGTCGCCACAAAGATGAAATCCATAACAACGTAAGGAGGAAAAGCTACTGATTTTATAAAGAAGAAAACTTCATTACGAAGCTAAAATAAAGGGGGAGAAAATCTCCTTACAAAGCCTTGGAATGCATCTAACAGCCAGCCCCTAAGCAAAATGTCTCCAAAAAAGGGGAACAAGAGTTTGTACAGAACAGGGCTTTTTATATGGAAAAATTCATGGGACACGCCATCTAACACGGGCGTGTCGGGGGGCGTGTCAGCACTGTACAAGATTCGATCCAGCAATTTGAGTACAAATTTGACTTCGCAGCTATATACGAGGAAGTCACGCCCTAGGGCACGAGCATGACACTGGGCGTGTCGGGGAGGTCGATCTTGGGACGGGTCACGTCGAAAAGTCACCGCGCTATCTGGTCGGGCCAGGTGGAGAAGTGCACGCCCGTGTGGCATCTTGACACGGGCGTGTCGGGTTAGGTCGACAAACGTCGAGCATGGTTTTGTCGAGCTTGCGTGATGCAGGCATGGGTCACGGGCCATGTCAAATGACACGGGCGTGTCGTGAAAGATATGGTACCTAAACACCTAGAGGGGGGGGGGTGAATAGGTGACCTAATCCTTTTTAAACTTTAATGGCAGCAAACAGTTAATATCACAGATTTCTGACTATGTTATCACAGCAAACAAACAGCATACACAGCAAATCACAACACAGCACAGCAGACAAAAGGTTTTATAGTGGTTCCCCAATCTTTGGGTACATCCACTTTCCCCCTTCGCCTATCTAGCAGTGTACTAGATTCGGCCAAACTTCTCCACTAGCTCAGAACCCAAATTGGTTCCTACACCTCAGGCCCAAGTCCTTACAACTCAGCTTTATCCCAAAGCCTACACTCAGCCACAAAGGCCTACACTCAGCCACCCAGGCCTACACTCAGCCAATCAAGGCCTACACTCAGAGATCTCAATCTCCTACACTCAGGCTCGCAAGCCCTACCCTCAGCCTTTATAATTATAGGCTTACAATTCACTCAGATCCAATGGATCCTACAAGATAAAAATGATTACAGAAATAATAACTCAACAACTCAGAAACAAGAGAGGGGAGTTGAGAGTTTCTTGATGAGTTCTTGGAAGAACTCAGCTGGATTCAATCTGACTTAGCTTTCTTCAAAGCTTCTTGAGTAGAACTGAATAAGATTGTCTCCTTCTGCAGTTGTTCCTTGACCTCTGCCACTTAGAATTCAGAATGAATCTGAATCCTTCTTCTCAGCCTAGTTCCAGAGGCTGATTTCTTGGATGGAGCCCTCTCTCTCCAACTTCTTAGATCTGCACTTGGACTGCAAGATCTTCTTGTCTTGATACTTTGTGTACCACTTTAATAACTTGTTCAACAATAATCTGAACCACTTGTTAATCACTGATCATCATTTTCTGTAGACAGCATAGGCCTATTTATAGGCCTTCTTCATGGTAACCGGCTGTTCCGGTTCATAACTGTCTTCTGACATCTCTGACAGGTGCTGTAGACCGGCTGGAACAGCATCTGTCAAGTCATCCAGTCATTTCCTGAAAATCTCTAACTGTCTGAAAGTGTCGAGACTTTCTATCTTTAAGTGTCGACACTTATAGTCCAAGTGTCGACACATGCTGTGTAAGTGTCGACACAAGTCTACAAGGTGTCGACACAACTCCTTGTATGTCTCTACACAGATTCTTCTTCAGGTGTCGACACTGAAATTGAGTGTCGACACAAGTACTTGATCTTCTATCTTTAGCTGAATTCTACTAAGTGTCGACACATCTCGTTTGCGTCGACACAACTTCTTGTGTTGAATCTGTTAAGTGTCGACACTGCTTCTTGGTGTCGACACATAGTCTTTTATGTTGATACTTGCTAAGTGTCGACACAGCTCCTTGTGTCGACACTTGATTCTTCTGTTGAGACTTCAGCTGAGTGTCGACACATTCCCTTAGTGTCGACACTTGTACTTATAATATTTTGGAGATAATTCTGTTCTTTGCTAAGTGTCGACACAGCTCCTTGTTTCGACACTTTCTTCAAGTGTAGAGCCTTCAGCTGAGTGTCGACACATTGTGCTGGGTGTCGACACTTACTTCATGTGTTGACTCTTCTGGTGAGTGTCGACACTTTGTTTTTGGCGTCGACACTTTCTTCAAGTGCTGACTCTTCTTGTTGTGTCGACACATTGTTCTGAGTGTCGACACTTTAACTTAGTCTCTGCTGACTTTTGCTGAGTGTCGACACAGCTCCAAGTGTCGACACTTTCTGGTGTAGACACAACTTCACTGGGTGTCGACACTGCTGTTAAGTGTCGAGACTTTCTGTCTGCACTTTTCTTCACTGAGTGTCGACACAGCTCCTTGTGTCGACACTTTCTGTCTGGTGTCGACTATACATCACAGGTGTCGACACAATGACTCCAAGTGTCGACACTGCTTGTCTGGGTGTCGACACAAGTCTTCTTAAGTGTCGACACTTTCCCTCTAGGTGTCGACACATGGACTTAGAAACTTTTTGCTTCAGTACAGTGATTACTTAACCTGCACAAGTAAACTCAACATACATCAAATACATTATGATGTATATCATTGAGTTGGGTGAGGCTTCTTCAAATCAGGTACATTTAACCAATGTACCCAATAATCTCCCCCTATTTGGAGAAGTCATAACCCTTAGTCAATGATATACACCATTCATAATTAAAAATTACAAAATGATGTAAGGCAGGATAAAGTATAGCAGGGTAAACATAACATGTATAAATCACACATGTATACACATACATCAACACAGAACAATTAAGAAATAGACATATTCACAGAACAAACATGAATTATATTGATCATATATTGTTCTAACATTTGTCTTATACATTCACAGTAGTTCACAAAAAATGTTTTACATTCAAAAGATTACAAAATAATCTTCAAGTAAATTCTTAATCTATTTCTGGTCAGGCTCCTTGATAACTATTCCCTTGCTAGCTTGAACTTGAGCTTTGACAGGGGCATCAGCAGTTTCAGCATCAGCAGGCTTCTTGCCTTTCAATTCTTTCTTCTTAAGCTCTTCAGCTTTGATCTTCTGCCTCTCAAAATAGTGGTATGGCTTAGGAAAGTACTTGATAGGCTCCACTGCAGTAGGAGGTAGCTTTCCCATCTTTGCCTTCCTCCTATATTGAACTATTGCTTCTTGTCTGATCTCATGTTTCCTCCATTCTGCTTCATAGAACCACTTGTTCCTGTCATGAGTGTTATCCTTGGCAGCTTTCCAGGCAGTTAATATTATATTCCTAGAGGTAGGGCTCCACTGTTCAAAGTCTGGTCTTTGTTCTGCTTGTTCCCTAAACCTCTTCTTAGACAACCTTGTCTCTTCCTCCTTCTATAATGCCTCTTGCATGGCTTCAGTAATAGGCTGAACCACTTTATCCAGAATAACATTAGACTTGCCTTCAGTTGGGCTATACATCTGATGAATATCAGCTTGCACCATGTCAAAATCTGGTGGAGGATATATCACTTAAGCTACCTCTGGTTGCTCACCTCCATGATATGCAGTTTGAATCCCAGATTCAGCAACATTGTCATCATCACAGAGTGGAGGATAGCCCAGTGTAGCTCTGATGGAATTAGATATCCACTTTGCATGGTCAGAGCTAGCTTTGACTAAAACTCTCTCCCCCTTTATGACTTCTCTAGCCATATGATCTCTGACATCATCCTTCTGGAATCTTATTTGACTATCCAAGTATCTGATGCCATCTTTAAAGTAAGGTTTGAGCTTTTGCAGTTGTTCAGATATGGCTTTCTGGGAGGCTTGGATTGCAGACTTAACAGCAGAAATTTCTTCTTGAAAGACTTTATCAAATTCAGCTTTAGCAGCATCAGTAGATGTAGAAGGTTCAGCAGCCTTGTTCTTCAATTCAGTGACTATAGCATTATGTGAAGCAGTCAAGTTGTCATTCATTTTTAACTGATTTTCAAGAACATATCCTTGCTTCAATGCTATATCATCTACCTGTGCCTTGATCTTCTCCTGGTGTGTTGCCAAATACACCACTGCATTTCCACCCTTGTGAAGCAGTCTGTCATCTCTTTCTTGTTGAGATTCATCTTAAACCTGATGGATTTTATATCCTGGGCAGATCAAATTGGAGTGATTTCTGCCCTTCATCTACATACTTCTCTATGGCCTGCCTTTGCTCATCCAACTTTATCTGTAGAGCAACCATTAAAGCAATATAATCAGTAGTTGGTGCCTGCTGAACTATAGGCTGTGGTGCAATTGATTGTAAAGCCTTTTTGTAACTTTGACTCCTTCTTTTGAAGACATACCATTTCTTCTTCTTTGCCCTAGCACTCTCCTCATCTTCAGAGGCAGAAGTGCTGGCTATGTCAACCCTGTCCTTAGGGGTTTGAGGCTTCTCTTTCTGTACTTCAGGTGCCTTCTCAGTTTCCTGCCTAATAGGCTCTTCCAGAACTTGTACTTGCTCCCCCTCAAGAGCAGCATTCTCTTCTTCAGCAGCATCCTTGTCCATGTCAAAATCTTGTTGGTCTAGATTTAGGAATAAATCCTCCATGGTGTATTCTTGTGATGATGGAGCTGGAGAAATTCATTGCTCTTCAACTACTGGATCAGGAATTACTTGTACAGCAGATGTGTCATCTTCAACAACATCTGGTACTGGACTATCCAGTTGAGTTTGCTGAGGAACATCAGATAAATCAGCATCTTCTACAAGATATTCTAAAGTATTTAGGTCAGTGAGTACCTCTTGTATGATGCTGGTGGCTTGCTCACTTTCCAGTGTAGATGGTGCTTTTACAACTGGAGGCTCCCCCTGGCTGTGATCCCTGTGGATGGGGCTAGCTTGAGGCAGCTCCCCCTGGATCTCTGCATCAGCTGGAGGAGCAGGAGATTTTACTGCAGTCTCTTCCTCTTGGTCATCTGGAGTGAAAACAACTTGTTCTTCACAATCAGAACTGCTGGAGAACTCTTGTGCCACTGGAGTAGTTTTTCTCTTTTTCTTCGGAGGAATCTCCTTCTAAGTAACTGTCTTCTCTGGGGTTGGCATTTCCTTGGACAACACCCTGTCCCATCTAGAAAAGATCCTTAGATCCATCTTCCTCATGTGGTTTATCTTGCTGCCTGCAGTAGTACTCATTACCTCTGGTATCACACCAGCTAGGTATAGACTAATGATTCTGCCCAGATTGGGATTCTTCAAGCTCTCCTTAATCTTCTCATAAACCACTATAGACCAGTCTGTTTTCAAAGTGAAGATTATTCTTGTCATGATTCCAAACATATAGGCAGACACTCTGTCATGCCCTCCAGGCTTGCTGAGTAAGACCTTACCAACAATCTCAGACAGGAATTTGCCTTGGCTGTTCATGCCTTTCCTGTTAAAGACAGAACCAATCTTCATTTTAGGATCCAGTCCACACCAGGTTAGAGCTTCCCTGGTCTTGGATGCAGTGACTTCTTCTTCATCTTGAGTTTTTGGTAGCTGGAGCACCTTCCTCAGATTTTTAGGGGATACCTTAACCCTTGCACCATGAACTCTGGATTTGATTTTGTATCCAGATTCATCTATCTGAGCTCCATTTAGGAATTCAAGAACCTCTTTCTTCCAAATTTTTGTAGGTTCAGAAACTAAGTATTCTAATCCAGAATCGGCGACTAGGGTTACTACCGCCTGGATTTCTTGATCTGCATCGTCGAACGCGCCGCGCACTAGCTCATATCCTTCGTTAACATTCTCCTCAAGCTTAGGTGCCATTAGGGTTTGTAGAATTTGTCTTTAGAAAAGAGAGGTGTCGACACAGTAGTTTTGGTCTCGAAACTTTAAAAGCGTGTCGACAAACAAAGGCAAAACCCTATTTATACCTTTCTGATTTTGAAGATGAACTGGCGGGACAGCTAACTTAAAATGTGTCGACACTGGCGATAAGTGTCGACACTGACTTATAATGTCTCGACACATATGTGTCGACACAAGTTTAGTCAAACAGATTTTATGTGTCGACACTTGGTTATGTGTCGACACAACATAACTCGACATATAGTCGAGACTTAAAAAAATTCTGAGTAAAACTTAAGTGTCGACACCATATTGGATGTGTCGACACCTACTTGACATGTGTCGACACTAACATTCTGAAGTGTCGACACCATATTCCTAGATGTGTCGACACCTTTTTCCTGAAGCGTCGACACCACTATTCTGTGTCGACACCTTTTTACTTAGCCAATTTCTAGTTCAATTTTGAATCTATTGAACTTAGCTTCTTCTAGGGGCTTAGTAAACATATCAGCTACTTGGTTATCAGTTTTAACATATTCTAATAAAATATCTTTTCTTTCTACATGCTCCCTAAGAAAATGATATTTAATCTCAATATGTTTTGTTCTACTATGAGATACAGAGTTATTAGCTATTGAAATAGCACTTGTAGAATCATAGAAAAGTGGAGTTCTACTTACCTGAAATCCATAATCCTCTAGCTGATGTTGTATCCATAGAAGTTGAGCACATCAACTTCCTGCAGCCACATACTCTGACTCTGCTGTGGAGATAGCCACACTGGTTTGCTTTTTGCTACTCCATGAAATTAGTCTCCCACCTAGGAATTGACAGGTTCCAGTAGTGCTTTTTCTATCTTCTTTGCATCCTGCAAAGTCTGCATCTGAATAACCTGTTAGATCAAAATCTCCATTCCTAGGGTACCAGAGGCCTAGATAGGGAGTGCCCTTTAGATATCTCAATATTCTCTTGACTGCAGTCAAATGAGACTCTTTAGGGCAGGCTTTATACCTTGCACAAACACATGTAGCATACATGATGTCTGGTCTACTAGCAGTCAAGTATAATAGGGAGCCAACTATCCCTCTATACAAGGTTTCATCTACAGGTTTCCCTGCATCATCCTTGCTAAGAGACATACTTGACCCCATAGGAGTTTTCATAGTACTGGATGAATCCATACCATACTTCCTTATGAGTTCTAGGGTGAACTTAGACTGACAAATGGACAAACCACTTTCAGTCTGTTTAACTTGGAGTCCCAAAAAAAACATCAGCTCTCCCATACTACTCATCTCAAACTGACCTCGCATAAGTTTTGCAAACTTTTTGCAAAGGCTGCTTTCAGTAGACCCAAATATAATGTCATCTACATATATTTGGACAAGTATAACTTTGCCTCTAGATTTCCTAAGAAATAGAGTCTTATCTATTTTCCCCCTTGAGAACTTGTTCTCAATGAGGAAACTAGATAGGCTTTCATACCAAGCCCTGGGGGCTTCCTAAGTCTATAGACATGATGAGGTAGAGTTGGATCAACAAAACCTGCAGGCTGTTCCACATAGACTTCTTCCTTAAGATTACCATTTAGGAATGCTGACTTGACATCCATCGGGTAAACCTTGAATCCTTGATAGGTTGCATAGGCCAAGAACATCCTTATGGCTTCCAGTCTGGCTACTGGAGCAAAGGTTTGATCAAAATCAATACCTTCTTCTTGCCTATATCCTTTAGCAACCAGTCTAGCCTTATTCTTAATGATGACCCCTTGTTCATCCATCTTATTCCTGTAGATCCACTTAACTCCTATTATATTGTGGTCTTTAGGCTTAGGAACAAGTTCCCAGACCTTGCATCTCTTGAACTAATTAAGCTCTTCTTGCATTGCTTCAGTCCATTGTGGATCCAGTATTGCTTCTTCAAACTTCTTAGGTTCAACTTGAGACGAAAAGCTGGAGTAGATTGCTGCATTCATGTATCTGCTCCTGGTTTGTACTCCTTGTCTTGGATCTCCAATAATCTGCTCTACTGGATGATCTCTAAGATGCCTATTGGCTGGAGGCATCCTAACTTCTGGTTGAACTTCTTCAGCATCTCCATCATGCTGTATTCCTTGTATTTCTTCAGCAATTAGCACATGTAGTTCTCCCCCTGGACAACAGCTACTCTCCTCTCCTTATTGTCTTGCAGCAGGTACTTCTTCTAGAGTAAGCTTGTCCATTTTCTTTGTTAAACCTGTGGGGCTGCATACAAAACTAGACAACTCATTGTTAATAAGCTTAGTCTCATCAAAAACTACATGCACAGATTCTTCTACAACTTGTGTAGACAAGTTGTAGACTTTATATGCCTTACTATTATTACTGTACCCAACAAAAATTCCCTCTTGGGACTTGGCAGCAAACTTAGTTAAGTAAGACTTCCCATTGTTAAGTATGAAGCATTTGCAACCAAAGATCCTAAAATAGGATAGGTTTGGTTTCCTGCCTTTCACAACTTCATAGGGGGTCTTGTTGAGGCCTTTAGTGATGGTAGCCCTATTTATAACATGGCATGCAGTGTTAACTGCTTCAGCCCAGAAATACTCTGGCAGTGATATATCACTTAATAGGGTCCTACCAGCCTCTATCAAGGTCCTATTCTTCCTCTCAGCAATGCCATTTTGCTGAGGTGTTCTAGGTGAAGAGAATTCTTGAAATATCCCAAAGTCTTCACAAAGTTTTTTCATGCTTTCAGACTGAAACTCAGTACCATGGTCACTTCTAATCTTGACCACTGTACTATTTAGTTCATTCTGAATTTGCTTGACAAAGCTATAGAAGACACTAGGTGTTTCAGATTTCTGTCTTAAGAAGAACACCCAGGAAAACCTTGAGTAGTCATCCACAACTACAAGGGTATAGACCTTCCTACCTAAGCTGTGAACTGGCATTGGACCAAAGAGATCCAAATGCAAGAGGTACAAACACCTCACAGCATTTTTGTTTTCTATGCTTCTAAAGGTGGATTTAGTCTGCTTGCC
The DNA here is from genome assembly GCA_039583875.1 of Platanthera guangdongensis. Taxonomy (NCBI): domain Eukaryota; kingdom Viridiplantae; phylum Streptophyta; class Magnoliopsida; order Asparagales; family Orchidaceae; genus Platanthera; species Platanthera guangdongensis. The sequence continues at coordinate 59,786,460 of CM077148.1, read as the reverse complement.
CTTTTGACAAGCTGAGCAAATACCATCTTTAACACACTTAACTTGAGGACCATTCCTCACTAACTCTTTGCTAAAGAGTTTGCCAATAGTCTTGTAGTTAAGATGAGCAAGCCTCTTGTGCCATTTGACACAATGAGTGACTGTCTCATCAGCTACAAGACACACTGGAGAACCATTGTTCTCAACCATAATGTCTAGACAGTAGACATTCCTCTTCCTATAACCTGTCAAAATGATCTCTTGATCACTTGACCTCTTGATATGACAACCATTTTTAACAAATGAGATGTCATACCCTACATCACTTAATTGACTTATACTTATTAGGTTGTGTTTCAACCCTTTAACATAAGCCACTTGAGTAATGGTAACTAAGTTACTAGAAATGTTACCAAACCCTTTGATGATTCCTTTTTCAGAACCACCAAAGGTAACCTTTGGACCATCTTTGATTGGAATGTAGTCCCTTAGTTGTCCCCTAGTTCCAGTCATATGTCTGGAACATCCACTGTCCAAGTACCATGTTGGGGTATGGCCACTTGGACTCACCTGCAAAACAGATTAATGAACCTTAGAACCCAAAGAATTCTTGGGTACATGGTACTTGTTAGTCTGCAATCTGACAAAGCTACCCACTGGCTTTCCAACAGGTAGTTTGGTACTCACTTTGGCACTAACATTGTGCCAACAGTCCACTGCAAAATGGCCAACCTTGCCACAGCACCAACATTCAAACTTGTTGTACCTTTGCTTAGGTATAGTCTTTGCTGTCTTATTTACAGCAGACTTGTTGAATGTTGGAGCTTTGCCCTTGGACTTAGACTTGGACTGCTCAGTCCCTGCAGGTCTAAGTCCAGCCTTGCCTTTATGATGAACAAATTCATCAATTAAAGGTAGCACTGACTTAGGTTTAGAAAACCTAGCAACAAGATCTCTCTCTTTCTGAAGATTGATCTCCAGACTCTTGATTTGATCATTTTTAAATGATATAGTACCCATTTGAATCACTGTTATGTGCTTCAACCTGGCTATCTCATTCAGTTTTTGATCAAAAGACTTCTCAAAATCTGTAACAGCAGCTTTTAGATGAGCAATTTCCAATGCCTGACTTTTGGCAAGGGTCTTGCTTTTCTTGTAAGCTTGCAACAGCACTTTATATTCATCTATAAGCTGATGAATATCATTCTCAGACTCAGATACATTCTCATCACTTGATGAAGAAGAATCTGAATCTGAACTAGAACAAGAAACTGAACTTGAACTTGAACATTGTACCTTACTGGGTCCTGGCTGCTCCAGGATTTTGGCACTCTCTGTCAAAGCCATTAGCCCTTGGCAATGACTGTCTTCTTGTTCATAAATAGACTCCAAAATCTACATGAATTCATCTTCTTCTTCTTCAGCAAACAGCCCTATGTAGGCTTCAGCATCAGACTCAGATTCTGAAGAAGAAATATCTGATAGAGTCTTCTCTTTCTTGGCTACAAAAGACTTCTCTTTCTTGCCTTTGAAATTAGTCTTTTTCCTGTCACCAGATTCTTTCCTCTTTTCAGGACAGTCTGCAATAACATGGCCCTGTCTATTGCAGCAATAACACACTATCTTTGAACCAGTTGCCTTGCTTGACTTTGTCCTTTTCTTGTCATTCTTTGAAGACCTCTTTTTCTGATAAGAGTCTTCCTTTCCTTGTGATGTAGAAGGCCTTGACCTCCACTGTTTCTTTTTCAAAAACTTCTGAAAGTGTCTAGTGAAAGCAGCAAAGTCTTCATCACTTTCACTGCTTTCTGACTTGGTGCTGACTGTTTCATCTGACTCTGATTCAACAATCTTTGGAGGTGGAGTTGGTGATTTATTCCTGCACTTTCTGGAGGCATTTGTCTTGAAAGCAACTGTTCTTTCCTTGTGTTCAATTCTTGTTGATTTCTCCTCCTCTTTTCTCACTATCAACTGCATCTCATATGACAATAACTTGCCAAACAGTGTAGGAGGAGGAATTTCCCCCAACTTAGCCATTTCTCTTATGGTACAGATCTTGGTGTCCCAATCTTTGGTTAGGGACCTTAAGAACTTATCATTTAGTTCATAGTTACTGAACTCTCTTCCATAAGACATGAGTTCATTCACTATTCTGTAGAACTTCTTGTAGCACTCAGTTATGCTATCACCCTTTCCTTGTCTAAAACTCTCATACTCCTGATTTAACAAGGATTTTCTGTCTTGTCTGACTTCTTCAGATCCTTCCATATACACTATAAGAGTGTCCCACATTTCTTTGGCTGTCTTACAGTGTATAAGATTCTGAAATGTTGCATCATCTATAGCACTCACTATAATGTTTTGTGCCCTCTTGTCCATGGTGGCTAGGACAATATCATCCTTAGTCATCTCAGAGAAATCCTTTGGAGTTCTCTGATTTGCATCTAGAACTGAAATCTTCATGGGCACATAAGGCCCTTCCTTTACTGTGATGTAGATTCTAGGGTCTGAGGCCTCTATAAACAGCCTTACCCTTTCCTTCCAGATCCCAAAGATCTCTTTTCTGCATATAGGTAATTTCATGGAACCCAATTCATTGTGATTCTCAGAAGAACCCATGTTTCTTGATTTTCTTGAATTTCTTGAATCTGTATTTTGCCTTACACTGAATCTGCTAATCAGGATCTCCTCAGACTGTTAGTCCTTTTTGAGGAACCTCCCTCTGATACCACTTGAAAGATATGATACCTAAACACCTAGAGGGGGGGGGTGAATAGGTGACCTAATCCTTTTTAAACTTTAATGGCAGCAAACAGTTAATATCACAGATTTCTGACTATGTTATCACAGCAAACAAACATCATATACAACAAATCACAACACAGCACAGCAAACACAAGGTTTTATAGTGGTTCCCCAATCTTTGGGTACATCCACTTTGCCCCTTCGCCTATCTAGCAGTGTACTAGATTCGGCCAAACTTCTCCACTAGCTCAGAACCCAAATTGGTTCCTACACCTCAGGCCCAAGGCCTTATAACTCAGCTTTATCCCAAACCCTACACTCAGCCACAAAGGCCTACACTCAGCCACCCAGGCCTACACTCAGCCAATCAAGGCCTACACTCAGAGATCTCAATCTCCTACACTCAGGCTCTCAAGCCCTACCCTCAGCCTTTATAATTATAGGCTTACAATTCACTCAGATCCAAAGGATCCTACAAGATAAAAATGATTACAGAAATAATAACTCAATAACTCAGAAACAAGAGAGGGGAGTTGAGAGTTTCTTGATGAGTTCTTGGAAGAACTCAGCTGGATTCAATCTGACTTAGCTTTCTTCAAAGCTTCTTGAGTAGAACTGAATAAGATTGTCTCCTTCTACAGTTGTTCCTTGACCTCTGCCACTTAGAATTCAGAATGAATCTGAATCCTTCTTCTCAGCCTAGTTCCAGAGGTTGATTTCTTGGATGGAGCCCTCTCTCTCCAACTTCTTAGATCTGCACTTGGACTGCAAGATCTTCTTGTCTTGATACTTTGTGTACCACTTCAATAACTTGTTCAACAATAATCTGAACCACTTGTTAATCACTGATCATCATTTTCTGTAGACAACATAGGCCTATTTATAGGCCTTCTTCATGGTAACCGGCTGTTCCGGTTCATAACTGTCTTCTGACATCTCTGACAGGTGCTGTAGACCGGCTGGAACGGCATCTGTCAAGTCATCCAGTCATTTTTTGAAAATCTCTAACTGTCTGAAAGTGTCGAGACTTTCTATCTTTAAGTGTCGACACTTATAGTACAAGTGTCGACACATGCTGTGTAAGTGTCGACACAAGTCTACAAGGTGTCGACACAACTCCTTGTATGTCTCGACACAGATTCTTCTTCAGGTGTCGACACTGAAATTGAGTGTCGACACAAGTACTTGATCTTCTATCTTTAGCTGAATTCTACTAAGTGTCGCCACATCTCGTTTGTGTCGACACAACTTCTTGTGTTGAATCTGTTAAGTGTCGACACTGCTTCTTGGTGTCGACACATAGTCTTTTATGTTGATACTTGCTAAGTGTCGACACAGCTCCTTGTGTCGACACTTGATTCTTCTATTGAGACTTCAGCTGAGTGTCGACACATTCCCTTAGTGTCGACACTTGTACTTAGAATATTTTGGAGATAATTCTGTTCTTTGCTAAGTGTCGACACAGCTCCTTGTGTCGACACTTTCTTCAAGTGTAGAGTCTTCAGTTGAGTGTCGACACATTGTGATGGGTGTCGACACTTACTTCATGTGTTGACTCTTCTGGTGAGTGTCGACACTTTGTTTTTGGTGTCGACACTTTCTTCAAGTGCTGACTCATCTTGTTGTGTCGACACATTGTTCTGAGTGTCTACACTTTAACTTAGTGTCTGTTGACTTTTGCTGAGTGTCGACACAGCTCCAAGTGTCGACACTTTCTGGTGTAGACACAACTTCACTGGGTGTCGACACTACTGTTAAGTGTCGACACTTTCTGTCTGCACTTTTCTTCACTGAGTGTCGACACAGCTCCTTGTGTCGACACTTTTTGTCTGGTGTCGACTATGCATCCCAGGTGTCGACACAATGACTCCAAGTGTCGACACTGCTTGTCTGGGTGTCGACACAAGTCTTCTTAAGTGTCGACACTTTCCCTCTGGGTGTCGACACATGGACTTAGAAACTTTTTGCTTCAGTCCAGTGATTACTTAACCTGCACAAGTAAACTCAACATACATCAAATACATTATGATGTATATCATTGAGTTGGGTGAGGCTTTTTCAAATCAGGTACATTTAACCAATGTACCCAACATGTCGTCAGCCGTGTCACATTTTTTCTTCAAAAGAATGGTTGATTTCACGAGATTGAATGTACACGCCCAGGTCACGGGCGTGAACCAAAGTACACGGGCGTGCACTTGCTAATTCTGGTAATTTTCTTGAAAATTTTAGGAAACAAAAATAAAGTAGGTTAGAATAATTTTCACAAAAAAGAAACATTTTATTAAAGAAATTTAACTAAATATAACAAAAATAAATGAAAATGACTTACTTACTGTACATAAAAACACGTATATGTACAACTCATCAAATACCCCCAAACTTAATCTTTTGCTATTCCAGAGCAAAAGTTGGAGATATACTCATAAAAAATTAAAGAAATCCTAAGTTTAACTACCGCTTGAATTAATTGAAAGAAAGATCAAAATAAATATCCGGAGTATAAGAGTTAAATCCTAAATTATGATAAAAATTTAAATAAAGAAAGAGTTTCAGCTAAAAACTTCTCGATAAAATCAAATAGATAGCAAAAAATTTTATTTGTTGGGCTAACAAAAATAGATTTGATTATAAAAAATTTAGCTTGTAAGAATTAAATGAAATAATTTAATTTACAAATTATGCTCTCAAAATGATTTTAAAATTAAATCTAAAATCATTTGAAATTGGCGGAGTGGGATGTCGTGGTTGTTGGGTACATTGGAAAATGTGTACCAGATTTGAAGAAGCCTCACCTTACTCAATGATATGCATCAAGGTGTATTTGATGTTGTTTTGAGTTTATATGTGCAGGTTAAGAAAATGCAAGAATGCAGGAAAATGTTTCTAATTCCATATGTCAACACCCGAAGAAGCTGTGTCGACACTTATGAAGGCTTGTGTCGACACTGGAGAAAAGTTGTGTCGACACTTGGAGTTATTTGTGTTGACACTTGCAAAGGCTGTGTCGACACTAGAAGAAACTGTGTCGACATGCAGAGGCAGTGTTGACACACAGTGAAGCATTGTCGACATCAACTGTGTCGACATCAAGAGGCAGTGTCGACACACAGAGAAAGTTTAGTCAACATCAGCTGTGTCGACACCAAGAGGCAGTGTCGACACACAGAAGACTTTGTCGACATCAACTATGTCGATACACAGTACTTGTGTCGACACACAGTAAAGTTTCAACAATGTTAAAGAAAAGAAGGCTTGTGTCGACACACAGAATCAGTGTCGACATATTCTAGAGAAGGCTGTGTCGAGAAGCATTAACAACAACAAAGGAGATGTGTCGACACCAGCAAGGCTTATGTCGACACTTAGTTCACTTGTGTTGACACTTAGTCTACCTATATCGACGCATAATGAAGTTCAGTCTCGACACTTTCAGACAGAGACAGTATTTCAAGAAGTGACTGGATGACTTGACAGCTGCCATTTCTAACCGGTCTACTGCAACTGTCAAAGCTGTCAGAAGTTTGTTAGAAACCGGATCAGCCAGTTACCATGGAGAAAGTCTATATAAAGGCATTCTCCTTTAACAGAAGAAAACGAACAAGTCACAACAGAAACATATACAGAATTATAAAGAAAGAGAAAAAGAAGAAGTTGGAGAGAGAGAGCTCCATCTACTTAAGTGCAGTTGCTGAACCAGGCTGGCAAGAAAGATTCAGATTGAGATCTGAATCTCAAGTCAGAAGCTGATTGAATATCAACTGCTCAAGAGTTTAACCCTACTGAGTTCAGATTCAAGAATCTTTGAAGAAATCTAACAGAGGTTGTTCTCTACCATCAGATTCTTCCAAGAACTGATCAAGAAACCATCCATCCCTTCTCTCTCTATCTGTGTGGTGGTTAATTACAAACTTAAAATCTAATTTCTATAGGATCTTTATAGATCTAAGCTGTAAGCCTGTGTTTATAAAGGCTGAGTGTAGGAGAATATTTTCTCTGAGTGGTAGGCCTTGTTGAAGGCTGAGATAGGGCTGTGAGCCTGAGTTGTAGGATATTGATATCTTTGAGTTGTAGGCCTTGTGTAGGCTGAGGTAGGGTTGTGTGCCTGAGCTATAGGAGTGTGGACTCACTGTGAGTTGTAGGAGCCCTGTTGGGGTTCTGAGCTACTGTAAGATCTGAGGATCTGAGGTGAAGAGAAGAAGTTAGGCCTAATCTAGCACACTGCTAGATAGGCGAAGGGGGAAAGTGGATGTACCCAGACCATGGGGAACCACTATAAATATCTGTGTGCAATCTGTGTTGTGGTAATTCTGTGAATCTGTGTTGTGTTAGCTATAGAATTATCTGTTGTTAAGTAAATAATTGAATAGATTTGCTGCCTTAAAAAGAAAAAGGAATTACACCTATTCACCCCCCCTCTAGGTGGTTAGGCAATAATTCTTTCAAGTGGTATCAGAGCCAGGATACTCAAAGAAGGACTTAACAGTCTGAGTTAGATCCTTAAGGCAGATTCAAGATCAAGAAAATGGGTTCAGAAGAAAATCATAAGGAACTAGGTTCTATGAAATTACCCATATGCAGGAAGGAGATATTTGACATATGGAAAGAAAGGGTCAGGCTGTTTATGGAGTATTCTGATCCAAGGATCTACATTACAGTAAAGGAAGGTTCTTATATTCCTATGAAGATTTCAGTTCTAGATGCAAACCAAAGAATTCCCAAGGATTTTTTAGAGATGACTAAGGATGATATCATCCGGGAAACTATGGATAAAAGAGCCCAGAATATCATAGTAAGTGCCATAGATGATGCAACTTTTCAAAATTTGATTCGCTGTAAGACCTCCAAGGAAATGTGGGAAACTTTGATAGTCTACATGGAGGGTTCTGAAGAAGTGAGATAGGATAGAAAGTCTATACTAAACCAGGAATATGAGAGTTTCAGACAAGGAAAGTCTAACAGTATAACTGAGTGTTACAAAACGTTCTATAGAATAGTAAATGAGCTGATGTCCTATGGAAGAATCTTCAGTACATATGAACTGAATGATAAATTCCTAAGATCCTTGACAAAGGATTGTGACACTAAGATTTGTGCCATTAGGGAAATGGCCAAACTTACAGATATCTCACCTCCAACTTTGTTTGGAAAATTGCTGTCATATGAGATGCAGTTGATGACTAGGAAAGAGGAAGAGGAAAGTGCAAAAGGGGAGCATAGAGAAAAGTCTGTGGCCTTCAAGGTTGAAGCCACTAGGAAGAATAGGAGGATGTTTCCATCACCTCCTAAGATAGTTTCTAAAATTGCTTCAGATAATTCAGACAACCAAAGTTCAGACAGCAGTGACTCAGATAAAGACTTTGCTGCCTTCACAAGGCAGTTTCAGAGATTTCTGAAGAAGAAGCAGTGGAAGTCTAAGCCCTCCACATCTCAACCTAAGGGTGACTATTATCAAAAGAGGAAGTCATCCAGGAAGGACAGGAGTAGGTCTAAGTCAAGCAAATCTACAACATCAAAGATAGTTTGCTACTGTTGTAATAGGCCTGGACTTGTTGTGGCTGAGTGTCCAGACAAAAGAAAAGAGTCTGCTGATAAAAAGAAGACTCAAAAGCAGAGCAAGAAGGAGAAATCCTTTGTTGCTAAGAAGGAGAAGAGCTTGACAGACCAATCATCTTCAGAGTCAGAATCTAAAGCTGAGGCATACATTGGTCTATATGCAGCAGATGAAGAAGATGAGTTTCTGCAAGTGCTGAACTCTATCTAAGAACAAGAAGACCATCACTGCAAGGGACTGCTGGCTTTATCAGAAGAAGACAAGTGCTAGGATCAGCCTGGTCCTAATAAGGTACAATGTTTTTCTAGAAATTCAGATTGTAGTACTGGGTCAGAGTCAGCAACATCTGCATCAAGTGATGTGGATGGGTCTGAGTCTGGAGGTGATATTCATCAGCTGATAGATAAATATGGGGACTTGTTGCATGCACTAAAGAAAAGCAAAAACCTAGCCAAAACTCAGGCTACGAAAATTGCATATCTTAAGATGGCTGCATCTGAATCAGAGAAGATGTTGGATCAAAAGTTGAATGAGACACCCAGACTGAAAAACATTACTGTTATTCATATGGGTACTATCACATTTAAAAATGATCAAATTAAAAGTCTGGAGAATATAATTCAGAAAGAAAAGGAGATTGTAGCTAGTTTTTCTAAACCAAAATCTGTATTACCCTTGATTGATGAGTTTGTGTCTCAAAAGGGTAAGGCTGGATTAGGGTTTAAGAAAACAGCCTGTGCTGCTACGTCCAATAAGAAAGGCAAAGCCCCAGCACAAAACAAGAAACCTGCTGTAAACAATTCAGCTAAGGTTGTACCTGAACAAAGGTATAACAAGTTTGAGTGCTGGTGTTGTGGCAAGGTAGGCCACTTTGCCTTAGACTGTTGGCACAATACTAGTGTCAAGGAGAGTAGCAGTCTGCCTGTTAGAAAAGCTGCAGGCAGATTTGTTAAATTTCAGGCTAACATGAACCAAGGACCCAAAACTCATTTGGGTTCTAAGGTTAAGTAATTCTTTATTGCAGGTGAGTCCAAGTTGTCATGCCCCTATATGGTACTTAGACAGTGGATGTTCCATGCACATGACTGGAACAAGGGGGTTGCTGAAGGACTACTCACCTATCATGAATGGGCCTAAAGTAACCTTTGGTGGTTCTGAAAATGGAATCATCAAAGGATTTGGTAATATTTCTAATAACCAGATTACTATCTCTCAAGTGGCCTATGTGAAGGATTTGAAACACAACCTTATAAGCATAAGTCAGTTGAGTGATTTAGGATATGACAATTCATTTATTAAGAATGGATGTCATATCAAAAGGTCAAGTGATCAAAAGTTCATATTTACAGGATATAGAAAAAGAAATGTGTACTGTCTTAACTTTGAGTGTGAGAACATTGTTTCTCCTATTTGTCTTGTAGCTGATGAGAGAGCCTCTCATTGTGTTAAATGGCACAAGAGGCCGACACATCTTAACTACAAGACTATTGGCCAACTCTTTAGCAAAGAGTTAGTGAGGAATGGTCCTCAAGTTAAGTGTATAAAGGATGGGATATGCTCAGCTTGTCAAAAAGGCAAGCAGACCAAATCCTCCTTTCATAGCCTTGAAACCAAGGATTCAGTGAGGTGTCTATACCTCTTGCATATGGATCTATTTGGTCCTATGCCAGTTCATATTCTAGGTAGGAAGGTCTACACTTTTGTGGTGGTAGATGACTATTCCAGAAATTCATGGGTGTTCTTTCTGAGACAAAGTCTGAAACGTCAAGTGTTTTATATAGTTTTGTCAAACAAATTCAGAATGAGCTGGACAGTACAGTGGTCAAAATCAGAAGTGACCATGGCACTGAATTTCAATCTGAGAGTATGACAAGACTGTGAAGAATTTGGGATTTTTCAAGAATTCTCCTCACCTAGAACAACACAACAAAATAGTATTGCTGAAAGGAATAATAGAACACTGATTGAGGCTGCTAGAACTTTATTGAGTGACACTTCTCTCCCAGAATATTTCTGGGCTGAGGTAGCAAACACTATATGTCATGTGATCAATAGGGCTTCTATCACCAAAAGCCACAAAAAGACTCCATATGAGATTATGAAGGGCAGAAAACCAAACTTGTCCTATTTTAGGATCTTTGGTTGCAAGTGTTATGTCCTTAACAATGGCAAGTGTTATCTAACTAAGTTTGCTGCCAAATCACAAGATGGGATATTTGTTGGGTACAACAAGAATAGTAAGGCTTATAGGGTCTACAACTTGATTACTCAAGTTGTAGAAGAGTCTGTACATGTTGTCTTTGATGAAACAAGACTGATTAACTGTGAGTTGACAAGTAGTTCTTGCAGTTCAACAGGTATAAATGAGAGAATGGACAAGCTTACCATTACAGAAGATTCAACTGCAAATCAGGAAGTGGAAAATGGTGGCTGTTGTCTAGGGGGAGTACAAGACTCTCCAGATGCTGATGAAAACTAAGAGGTGTAGCATAATGAAGAGACTGGAGGTGTTCAACCTGAAGATAGACTACCTCCAGCTATTAGACACTTAAAGGATCATCTAGCAAATCAGATAATTGGTGATCCAAGACAAGGAGTACAAACAAGGAGCAGGAATCTGATTACAGTCCTTTGCTCTAGCTTTTTATCTCAAGTGGAACCCAAGAAATTTGAAGAAGCTGTTCTAGACCCACATTGGATTGATGCCATGCAAGAGGAGCTGAATCAATTCAGAAGGTGTAAGGTCTGGAGGTTGGTTCCTAAACCAAAAGACCACAACATCATTGGAACAAAGTGGATCTTTAGGAACAAACTGGATGAGAGTGGGATCATTGTGAAGAACAAAGTAAGACTTGTTGTAAAAGGATACACGCAGGAAGAGGGTATTGACTTTGATCAAACCTTTGCCGCAGTAGCAAGATTGGAAGCAATTAGGATGTTCCTTGCTTATGCAATATATCAAGACTTCAAGGTATTCCAAATGGATGTAAAATCAGCATTCCTAAATGGAAATCTAAAAGAAGAAGTCTATGTAGAGTAGCCCTCAGGTTTTGTTGATCCTCTCAAACCTGATTATGTTTATAGACTTAGGAAAGCTTTGTATGTGTTGAAAAAAGCCCCAAGGGCTTGGTATGAAACTCTGTCTAGTTTCCTCATTGAGAACAAATTCTCAAGGGGGAAAACAGACAAGACTCTATTCCTAAGGGAATCCAAAGGAAAGATAATCCTAGTCCAAATATATGTTGATGGCATAATATTTGGTTATACTGAAAGTAACCTTTGTAGGAAGTTTGTAAAACTTATGCAAGGGAAATTTGAAATGAGCAGTATGGGAGAACTTAAGTTCTTCTTGGGTCTCCAAGTAAGACAGACTGAAGATGGTTTGTCCATATCACAGTCTAAGTTCACCCTAGAGTTAATTAAGAATTATGGTATGGAATCTTCCACTACCATGAGAACTCTAATGGGGACAAGTGTATCTCTTAGCAAAGATGATGCAGGGAAACCTGTAGATGAAACTTTGTATAGAGGTATAGTTGGTTCCCTCCTGTATCTGACTCCTAGTAGACCAAATATCATATATGCTACATGTGTCTGTGCTAGGTACCAATCATGCCCAAAAGAATCTCATCTGACTGCTGTCAAAAAGATTTTGAGATATCTTAAGTGCACACCTAATCTAGGCCTTTGGTACCCTAGGAATGAAGATTTTTTACTGACAGACTATTCAGATGCAGACTTTGCAGGTTGCAAAGAAGATAGAAAAAATACTACAGACACCTATCAATTTCTAGGAGGAAGATTGGTATCTTGGAGCAGTAAGAAGCAGACTAGTGTGGCAATTTTCACAGCTGAGTCTGAATATGTGGCAGCAGGAAGTTGCTGTGCACAGCTGTTGTGGATTCAACACCAGCTAGAAGACTATGGTATCCAGGTTAGTAGAACACCTTTGCTTTGTGATTCTACAAGTGCGATATCAATTGCTAATAATCTTGTTTCACATAGTAGGACTAAGCATATAGAAATTCAATACCATTTTCTTAGAGAACATGTAGAGAAAGAGGATATATCACTAGAATTTGTCAAAACAGAATATCAAATTATAGATATGTTTACTAAGCCTCTAGATGAAACTAAATTCAATAAGTTTAAAATTGAATTAGGAATGTTAAACATAGATTAGTTGAACAAAATTGGCTAAGTAAAATTGTGTCGACATAAGGAGTTGTATGTGTCGACACATAGAAGTGGTGTCGACATTCCAGGGAAATGATGTCGACACATCTAGAAAATTGGTGTTGACACTTCAGAGAAATAGTGTCGACACATCCAAGAGTGGTGTCGACACTTCCAGAGATGGTGTCGACACTTAGGATCAACACAGATTTCGTCGAGTGGAGAATCGACTGATCGTCGAGCGTAAAGGAATAAGTGTCGACACATAGAAGTCAACACTTATGTCGATGTACAACCCCGTGTCCGGCGAGCGGGTCCCGCCAGGGAGGCCGAGCAGACCTGGCCCCGCGACCCGCACCCAAACGGCAAAAGGGCTATACGGAAGAAGAGCTGGCCCGCTCCCGCCCATTCTAAGCGAGCGAGTCGGCGAAGCGAGCGAGCGGGGCGAGCGGAGAATCACTGACCAAAGCGGATGGGTCTGGCGACCCGCGACTGGCGTGCCGATCGGGGGGTCGCAGTGGCCGCCTATCCGCCCCAGCACGCGACCTGGCCGCCGGTCCGCCCCGGCAGAAGCAAGGCAGGTCGCGACGATCCGGCTTGCGCTCGCCCAGGGAGCATGGGCGGGTAGCTGAAGCCAGGTCGCGCCCGCCTCCCAAGGAGGAGGAGTGGAGGCGAGCTGACTCCCCAGGGGTGCGAATAGCCCCTCAGAACAGAGAAGCCACACTGTTGGCAGACCAGGTTGGACTGCACATAGCCCCTCAGAACAGCGGAGTTTGGCTGTTGGCAGACCCAGCTAAGGGCCTTTTGGTATTTTCAGGTCAGTTATTTTGGTTATTGGCAGTTCAGATTCCGAAAACCTATAAATAAGACACAAGGGGTACCTCAGAGGACACGCTTTCAGTTCCTACTGACTCTCGTTTCCAAGTGTTCTCTGAGAGTACCTTATCTCGGCTTCTGGCTAAGGAGGGGAAGTGCTCAGAGATCTTCCGGGTTTGTGGTGGGACCTCCCTGCCGAGCCCTTGGGTCTGTTTCTTCTTGTCTTCTTCGTTGTTTTTTTTACAGGAGCAAAGTAGGCGCGAGACCACCCCTTCCCCAAGGGTCGAACTCCACAAGAGGCCGGATTCCGGTTTCAACATCTTGGTGCGGTGAGCGTGGAGAGTGGTCAGTGTAGAAAAGCTTCGGCGAGCTCAATGACGGGAGGACAAGGATCTGACAGGCGGGACTCGCCGCCCCCTCCGCCTCTCGCAATGGTGGGAATGTTTGAAGACTTCAGGAACGAGGTGCTTGGCCTTGTCAAGATCGCACTCGGCGTGCGGGCCGAGTGCTCGACTCCGGCAGCCCAGATCGCGGCCACCCCCTCTTTGGGCGAGGACGCCCCTGGCCGGCGAGCTGGAAAGGAAGTGGCCGAGGAAGGCCGAGGGGGCGAGCTCTCAGGGCGCGAGCTTTTCCCAGGCTCGGCAAGCCGTGGCAGATTTGGCGAGCTGGGTCCGCGAGATTCGCTGGCTCGCCCAGTGGGGGGATGCAGTCCTTTCAGTGAGCTGGTTTCCTCAGCAACAGTACCAGAAGGGTTCAGGGAGCCCGAGATGTCCTACTACACCGGGAAGGGAGACCCGGTTCAACACGTCCAATGGTTCGAAGACGTGGTCTCCATCCGTCAGATGTCGGACGGATTCAAGTGTCGTCTCTTCGCCATCACCCTCCGAGAGAAGGCAAGGGAGTGGTTCCACCAGCTCCCGGCCAGCTCCATCTACTGCTTTGAGGACCTGCGCCGGGGGTTCATGCTGAGATTCACCACCTCGAAGAAGAGGAAGAAGGAGTACGAGTCGTTGTTCCACATTAAGCAAGGAGCGAACGAGACGTTGGGGAGCTATGTGGATCGATTTCATGAGGAGGTTACCCAGGTCCAGCAGATGCCGGGCCATAGTCTGATGATGGCTTTCACCCTGGGCCTGCAGCAGGATTTTTTCCGAATGGAGCTGAAGAGAGTCCCCCCTCTCTCCTACGAGGAGTTGATGGAGAGGGCGGCAAGAGAGGTCGACGGGGAGGCGTCGAACCCAGAATTCACGAGGAAGCTGGCCAGGTGGGCGACGGAGGAGGAAAAGGAGTCGAAGGGAGGAAGAGGACAGGAAGAGAGAAGAGGGGAGCCTAGGTAGAGGGAGCAGAGGCAGCTCCAGTGGCAGCTGCAGCCGAGGTGGGGGCACCAGGAGCCCGACCGTTGGCTAGGCTGGACACCCGAAGGGCAGGGGCAAGGGCCACAGAGAGGGTACTTCGGAAGGGGTCACTATCAGGGGAGGCAGGACCAGTTCCACCCACCGGGCTGGAGGCAGGGTCAGAGGACCCGGCTCCCCGATCAGGAGGAGGACATGGTCATAGCTTTGGGAGCAAGGAGGGGGATCATGAGGAGGAGGAGAAGGGAGTTCAGGGTGGAGCTGCCCTATTGCGACTTCCATCAGGAAGAGGGGCACGCAACAGCCACGTGCTCGGAATTCTTGGAGATGAGAGGGAATAGGGAGCGGCAGCAGCAGCAGCAGGAGGCACGACAAGAAGTGAGAATCGAGGAGGTCCTGCCTCGGGCGGAGGAGGATCTTTGCGAGGACCGGGTTGATGTCGGGACCCGAGGAGGGATTGGAGTGATCCACGGGGGAGTGCGGATCGAGGCTTCCCGCAAGGCACGCCTCCACACCATGTACCGGCGGAGCGTCGCCTCTACATCCCAAACCCCGCTGCCGGAGGAGAGGATCACCTTCTCCAGAAGTGATATGCCAGACCACGAGGATCCGTTCTGTGATGCGCTGGTCATTAAGGCTGCCATCGAGAATTTCACTGTCTCACGAATCCTCGTGGACAATGGGAGCTCCGTCAACGTCATCTTCAAAAAGGCGTTTAACGCGATGCAGGTGGAGGCTAAGAGGGTGCTGGCCTCGGACGGGCCCTTGTTCGGGTTCTCGGGAGAAAGGAAGGAAGTGGAGGGAGGAGTCGGCCTCCATGTCACCCTGGGGGGGCAGTCCCGAAACTGCAAGTTCGTCATTGTGGACGCCCCCAGCAGCTACAGCGCAATCTTCGGGAGGCCCCTGATCAGCGCCTTCCGCTGCGTCCCCTCATCTTTCCATCAGTGCTTGAAGTTCAATGCTGAGGGGGTGCAGGTCAGGGTTAGGGGGGGCCCAAAGATGGCGCGGGAGTGTTATGTCACTGCGGTGAACACCATCTCTTGGCAGGAGGGAGCCGAGGAGATGGGGAGGAGGATGGAGAAGGTCGAGCAGGAAGCAGGAGGGGAGGAGCTGGGAGTGAAGGACTGCGCAGAGAAGGCGGCAGGAGGAGATCTGGAGGAGGTGGCCGAAGTAAGGGTCGTGGGAGGAGAGATGGAGGTAAAGGTGCCCGTTCCGGAGGAAGGGGACGCCGAAGGATGGGGGGAGCGGTCCAGGCTGGAGGCGGCAGAGGAAGTGGTGGAGCTAGAGGTGCTCACCCGGGGAGGAAGGATGGAGAAGGTTCGCGTCAGCGGAGGGCTGACCCCAGAGGACCAGGGCAGGATGCTGTAGTGCATCCAGAAGAACGTGGACATCTTCGCCTGGAACGCCGCGGAGATGTCGGGGGTTGACGCGGATGTGGCTTGCCACCGCCTCAACCTAGACCCGGGAACAAGCCCCGTTCAGCAGAAAAAGAGATCCACGGCAGACAAGCTAGCGGAACCCATCAGGGAGGAGGTGGCGAAGCTTCTCAAGGCCGGCTTCGTGTCCGAAATCCAGTACCCCGGCTGGGTCTCCAACGTTGTGATGGTTAAAAAAGGAGACGGCCGCTGTCGATTGTGTATCGATTTTTCCCTACTTAATAAAGCTTGTCCTAAGGACTGTTATCCTTTGCCTCGGATCGACGCGCTGGTTGACTCAGACGTCGGCTTTTCTGTAATGAGTTTTTTAGATGCCTTTTCAAGTTACTATCAGATCAGGATGCACCCCCCGGACATCAAGGATGTCTCATTCATCACAGGGGACGGTTGCTACTGCTACAAGATGATGCCATTCGGGCTGAAGAACGCTGGGGCCACCTACCAAAAAATGATGGATAGGGTCTTCAAGGAGCAGAGGGGAAGGAACTTGGAGGTGTACGTGGACGACCTCATGATCAAAAGCCGGTATGTGGACTCCCACCTCCGGGACCTGGAGGAGACCTTCGCCACCCTGCGCAGATACAAGATGCGGCTGAATCCCCTTAAGTGTGTCTTTGGGTCCAGCCGGGGGAAGTTCTTGGGGCATCTCCTCACCCCCGCGGGGGTCGAGCCGAATCCAGACAAGGTCAAGGCTATCTTGGAGCTGGGGTCCCCGCGGAATACAAAGGAGGTCCAACGGTTGACAGGGAAGCTAGCAGGGCTGAGTCGCTTCCTTTCTCGGGCAGGGGAGAAGTGTTCCCCCTTCTTCAAAACGCTGAGGGGAGGTCAGAGGTTCGAATGGACCAAGGAATGCGAGGAGGCGTTCCAGGCCCTCAAGGCGCAGTTGACACAGGCTCCGCTGCTCTAAGGGCCGAAGGAGGGGGAGGATTTGTTCTAATATCTCGGGGTCGGGGCGGAGGCTCTGAGCTCTGTCTTGGTTCGAGAAGAGGGAAAGAGACAACTCCCTGTCTATTACGTCAGCCGGGTCCTGAGGAAGGCCGAGCTCCAGTATCCGATCTTGGAGAAGCTTGCATTCGCCCTAATCATCTCGGCTCGGCGGCTGCGACCTTACTTCCAGGCGCACTCAATCCGGGTGGTGACCGACCATCCCCTCCGCAACGTCATCGAGGGAGTGGAGCATTCAGGCCGGCTGGCCAAATGGTCGGTGGAGCTGAGCGAGTTCGATGTCTCCTTCGTTCCGCGGCTCTCGATCAAAGCTCAGGCGATGGCCGACTTCCTGGCTGACTACGTGGTGGAAGTAGCAGAGGAAGAGCTCACCCGCCCGACTCCCTGGACAGTGGGGGTGGATGGAGCCTCAGGGAGGCACTCCCTTGGGGTGGGGGTGGTCTTAGAAAGCCTCAAGGGACTCAGATTGAGCAGACAGTGGTGGTGCACTTTCCCATTACCAACAACCAGGCCGAGTACGAGGCTGTGATAGCGGGGTTGCGCCTGGCCAGGGAGCTGGGGGTACTGGATGTGGAGGTCCTCAGTGACTCCATGGTGGTGACTTCCCAGATCAACGGGGAGTTCGAAGCAAGGGAACCCGCCCTGAAGTCATACTTCGCCAAAGTGAAGGGGGCCATAGGCACCTTCCAGACCTTCTCCATCCGACACGTGCCGAGGGGAGAGAATGAACAAGTCGACCAGCTGGCAAAGCATGGCCCCCGGGCGGGGGGCACAATCACCGACCTGTTCCGCCCCTCCATCGAAGAAAGGGAGCTCATGGAGATTGACCAGCAAGCTTCGTGGATGGATCCAGTAGTAGTTTTCCTCTCCACGGGAGAGTATCCGGAGGGAGTAGACAGGAAGAAGCTGAGGCACAAGTCCGCTTACTACCTCCTTAAAGATGGGCAGCTATACAGGAAGACCCTCTCCGGGATGCTGGCTCGCTGCGTAGCCGGGGGCGAGGCATAGAGGATCTTGGAAGAAGTCCACTCCGGGGAGTGCGGGAGTCATTCCGGGAGTCGGACCCTGGAGGGAAGGATAGTCAGGCAAGGGTATTTCTGGCCCACCCTAGGCCGAGACGCCGCGGAGTTCGCAAGGAGATGTCATAAGTGCCAGCTGTTTGCCCCCCTCCAGCTACAGCCGGCCCAACAGCTCAAGAGTATCACGGCCCCCTGGCCCTTTGCAGTCTCGGGAATGGATTTGGTGGGATCGTTTCCCCAGGCCAGCGGTCAGAGAAGGTTCCTCCTAGTGATGATCGACTACTTCTTGAAGTGGATGGAGGTGAAGGTGTTGGCCATGGTGACCTCCCAAGTGATTAGGAACTTTGTCTGGGGGGAGATCATCTGTCGCCATGGGCTGCCCCAGGCCATCGTCACCGACAACGGACCCCAGTTCTCCAGTGCCGAGTTCACCAGCTTCTGCGAGCAGCTTGGAATCGAACTCAGGTTCGCCTCGGTCCACCACCCCAGGAGCAACGGACAGGTGAAGGCCGCGAACAAGATCATCGTCAATCTCCTCAAGAAAAAGGTGGAAAACTTGAGAGGGAGCTGGGTGGAGTAGCTCCCCGCAGTTCCTTGGGCCCTAAGAACCACCCCTAACACGGCCACGGGGGAGACCCCCTTCAAGCTCTCCCATGGGTGCGAGGCGGTGCTCCCCATAGAATTTGAAGTCCAAACGCTGCGAGTCGGGGCGGCCAGAGAGGGCCGAGAGGAATGGCGAGCCGAGAACGAGGAGGAGCTGAGACTCTCCCTTGACATGGTGGAAGAGTTCAGGGACCTTTCGGCCATCCGACAGGAGGAGGTCAAAAGGAGGATGGCAAAATACTTTGACAAGCATGTCAGGGTCAAGCAGTTCGCAGAAGGGGACCTGGTGCAGAAGAAGGTGGACGCGGCAGGGAGGTCAGCGTCCGTAGGAAAGCTCAACCCCAGCTGGCAGGGGCCGTTCATTGTGAAGGAAGCTTTGAAGTCAGGGGGCTATCGACTCCAAAATGTAGAGGGCGAGACCCTGAGTCTCACCTGAAGTGGAGACGACTGAAGAGGTTTTTTCCCTAAGCACCTGTAAGCAATACGATTTGTTATAGTGAACTCCTTTTTCTCCCCCCACAGAATTGCCATAGCCAGCTTGCACAGAGAATTGGAATGAGTTTGGACCCCGAGAAGATCCCACTGCCAGGCTCTCACCTAGCTGGCAGGGCCGGAAGTCACTCGGTGTCATCCCTAGCCTCGAGAAGATCCCGCTGCCAGCCTCCCACCTAGCTGGCAGGGCCGGAAGTCACTCGATGGAATGAGTTTGGACCCCGAGAAGATCCCACTGCCAGGCTCTCACCTAGCTGGCAGGGCCGGAAGTCACTCAGTGTCATCCCTAGCCTCGAGAAGAGACCGCTGCCAGGCTCCCACCTAGCTGGCAGGGCCGGAAGTCACTCGATGGAATGAGTTTGGACCCCGAGAAAATCCAGCTGCCAGTCTCTCACCTAGCTGGCAGGGCCGGAAGTCACTCGATGTCATCCCTAGCCTCAAGAATATCCCGCTGCCAGGCTCTCACCTAGCTGGCAGGGTCGGAAGTCACTCGGTGTCATCCCTAGCCTCGAGAAGATCCCGCTGCCAGGCTCCCACCTAGCTGGCAGGGCCGGAAGTCACTCGATGGAATGAGTTTGGACCCCGAGAAGATCCCGCTGCCAGGCTCTCACCTAGCTGGCATGGCCGGAAGTCACTCGGTGTCATCCCTAGCCTCGAGAAGATCCCGCTGCCAGGCTCCCACCTAGCTGGCAGGGCTGGAAGTCACTCGATGGAATGAGTTTGGACCCCGAGAAGATCCCGCTGCCAGGCTCTCACCTAGCTGGCAGGGCCCGAAGTCACTCGGTGTCATCCCTAGCCTCGAGAAGATCCCGTTGTCAGGCTCCCACCTAGCTGGTAGGGCCGGCAGTCACTTGATGGAATGAGTTTGGACCCCGAGAAGATCCCGCTGCCAGGCTCTCACCTAGCTGGCAGGGCTGGAAGTCACTCGGTGTCATCCCTAGCCTCGAGAAGATCCCGCTGCCAGGCTCCCACCTAGCTGGCAGGGCCGGAAGTCACTCGATGGAATGAGTTTGGACCCCGAGAAGATCCCGCTGCCAGGCTCTCACCTAGCTGGCTGGGCCGGAAGTCACTCGGTGTCATCCCTAGCCTCGAGAAGATCCCGCTGCCAGGCTCCCACCTAGCTGGCAGGGCCGGAAGTCACTCGATGGAATGAGTTTGGGCCCCGAGAAGATCCCGCTGCCAAGCTCTCACCTAGCTGGCGGGGGCGGGAGTCACTCAATAGCAACAACTTGCAACCCAGAACGAATCACGCTGCCGGGCTCCCACCTAGCCGGCAAGGCCGGGAACTACTCAAACAATGTTAACAACAGGTCGGAATGACAAAAGTTAATCAAAAAGGGAGGGGTCTAACATAGCCCCCACAGCCCCAGGAAAGGCGGCCGAATGAAGGCGAGAACCTGGGCGAGAACCCGTAAGATATTAGGCAATACAGACAAGGGACGAGCCAGCTCGCCTCGCACGGCGGGCGAGCAGCCGCCTCATCAGGGCTGGGCCGCAGAGGTAGGTTGCCCCGCATGGCAATAGAAAATATACAAGGAAGGCGTGCGAGAGAGCATTTATAAAAGCAATAACAGGTGAAAACCGCGAAGTCTAGGCGCAACTCGCGCGTACATCTCAAAACGGGTAAACATACATGATAATCTACATTTAAAAAGCGAATGTCGAAAAGCGGGGAAGACGCGAGATCCGGGGCGAGAAGTCCTAGATGGGTTGGAAGGATTTGTCCCCAGGGTCTGGCACGGGAAGAAATAGCGCCGGCACCACGTCCTCTGCCGAGAGCTCCGCCGCCTCGCCCTTGAGGAGATCCACGCGTCGCAGCATTTGCATCGTGTACTTCGCGGCGCTGGCGGCGTTCTTTTGCATCAACACCTCCAAGTCGTAGTCGGAGAAGTGCTCGAGCGGACAGACCCTGCTGTCCGGAGGAGGGACAGCGGCGGCGGCCTCCAGCTTCCGTACCCGTGCCTCCAACGCTGACTTGTCCTGAGCAAGGGTGGCGATCTCGGCACCCATCCGACTGGCCATCGCGGCATCCTGAAGAGAGGAAAAGAAAGTCATAAGTAGGATTCGCGAGAAAGGGCGGTTGTCGAGGGTGAGCACATACCACCCCGCCCAAGTACTGCACGAGGGACTCCTCTGCCGCGTCGGCCCTCCTCCTCTGAAGGTTCGCGTCCTCCTGAGCGAGCTTTTGGGCCTCCTCCCTCTCGTCTGCCAGCTTCTTAAGGGAGGTGACATTCCGCTCCAGTTGGGTGCAGCGCCTCCCTACCATATGAGCTTGCTCCAGGCCGCGTAGCTGGGCCCGCGCGCTCTCGTGAACCAATACCCGCATCACCTCTTTGTCGTAGATGGCGGCATCTTCTCGCGAGTACAGGCCGAACGAGAAGTTGTAGGACTCCCCGCCGATGGTGTCCTGCTCCATCCAACTCGGCAGCAAGGTCGAGATCGCGGCATGATTTGACTCCTTGTCCCACGACAGGAGCGGGGCGCCGAGCTCGTCCAGATATCTCTCGCCGTAGCCAAAGTTGCGGTGAACCCTCGGCACCGGCTTCGCGGCGGCTTGAGACCCGTCCGGCGGCGCGGAGGTGCCCGCTGCCCTATCTGGGATATCGCTGGTCGAAGCAACCAACGGGGAGGAAGGGCCTTCGGCCGGAAGGACTGCAGGGGCCTTGCCTTTCCTTTGGCTCGCGGCGGGTTGCTGACCCGCGGTATTCGCCACCTTCGGCGGAGGGGTGGGCTGTCCGCCACCCGGTCGATTCTTGGTGGGGGCCGACGGGATGTCGCGCTGAGCGGCATCCGCAGCCTGAGCTCGGGCGAGAACTCTGGAGGGGATCCGAGCGCTCTCATAAGGGGGGTGAAGAGGGATGTCGCGCTCGCCTGCCAAGGAGAAGGGGTGAGATAAAGGAAAAAAGGGGGAGGGGTAAGTCAGAACAGCGACGAGTGGCAAACCTCCCCCTGGCGAGACGGCGGCGAGGTCGTCAAGATGGCGGCGCAGGTATGCGACCTCGAAATTATTCCCGGTGAAGAACCCGCACAAGTCAGCCTCATGGCCCCCTAGGCTGGGCGGACGGTAGCTCGCCTCGCTGAGCTGCACCGGCGAGAAGGGGACGTTGCCGAAATCCACTTTGACGAACAGGAACTTCTTGAGCCAGTTGTGACTCTTATTTACTGTCTCCCGCACCTTGAGGTGAGCGCTGGAGAAGTAGGCGGTCCCATACCGGTTCGCCCGGAAGGAGAACAGTTTCCGGAATACGGCGAGGCTGAACTCGACTCGCTCCTCTCGCAGGAAGCAGACGAATCCCACCATAACGGCTATGGAGTTCGGGGTCATCTGGCCTAGGACGACCCCGAAATACTTCAGCACCTGGCGCACCTCGGGCCACAGGGGAAGTCGCAGGCCCACCTCAAAGTGAGCTAGAGGGATGGCGAGCTCGTCCCTAGATAAGTCGTTGATCTTTTCCCCATCCCCGGGCCGTCTCGCAGAAAAGCCCGGCGGAACGTGGTCGCCAAGAGCATCCAGATACTCGCGCTCCGAGATGACGGCGTGAGGAAAGTTGTGCTCTGAGATGGTCCAGGCGCACTTACTTCGTCCGTCCACGTCGCCGCCGCCTCCGCCCATTCCCATCGAATCGCCGCCGAACGTGCGAGACAGATCCAGAAGGCGAGCCCGAGCCGTATTTCGCGGGGAACAGGAAGCGAGAGAGCGTTTGGAATAGGTGAGGGAATAAGGGCCTGCAATGCCTATTTATAGGGAAAGAGAAAGGGCGGGAAACTTCCCGCCAAAAGAGGGGGTGCATATAGCAAAAATCAGCCTGACGTTTCGACTTCACGACGCGCGGCCGTGCCGCCGAGGCCGGTCAGGCGTGGTTCTCGCCCGGCCGTGTCCGCGCAAAGCGTGCGCGGGCGACTCTTGGCCCGCACCCATCTGGGATTCCGCGCGAGCCGGGAGACACCCGGCTGGCGAGGGGGCTCGACCCCGCCCCGATCGGCAGGTCAGGCAGAATGAATCTCTCCCCTGTCCCGCCCCGCAGAGAGCAAAAGCAACAGCTTGGTATTTTCAATACACCTCAGCAGTGAAAAATTAGGCCCATAGGCGGGCAAAGAGAGTTGCGAGTCGTTACAAGTAGAAGATAACTTTGCAATAACAGTAGAAACCCCGCGATATCCCGCGAGCGGGGGAAAAAAGGCTGGATCAGTACTCGACCCACTGCCACCTATGTCGCTGCTTCATTCCCGATCGCGGCGGCACGTGAGGATCATGGTAATCGCAAACCGCCACCAGCTCCCGCTCAGCCAGGCCGATTTGCTCTGTGGCGCTCCTAAGATGCCCCTCGGATTGCGCAATGTGCACGCCTGGTGAAGTGACATCGTCGTCCTCTGCTGCGCGCGTGGGTCCCTCCAGGGCTGCGAGCCGGGCCGCGGTCTCGGCCTTGTCTTCATCAACCCTCTTCACAATCTCCTGAAGCAGCAACGTGTGTTTCTGGAACAGCCGCGTCACCTGCCTCTTCATCCCCACCGCATCGGTCCGGTCGCCCAGGTAATCAGAAACACTGTCCACGTCGGGCGGAGGCGAATACCCTTCCCTCGTCTCAGTTTTGGAGGAAACCATGTTGTAGCCTACAAAAGGGCGATTCAGAAGGAGCGAGCGAGGACAAAGCCAACTGTGAGAGCCAGCTTACCAGGGGTTGGCATGTCACCCGCGCCGACGGATGGGTGAGAGGATCCCGACCGACCCTGAAAGGTTTCTCCCTCGAGGGCCTCAAGAGATTTTCCCAGTCCGTGGGGAGCCGGCGAGCGGGGGGTTTCCGGAGGTAGGCGGTCCAGACCGGGGGGACTAGCAACCCTCTCAGACGACAAGGGAGGGGGGTGATCTTTTCCTCTATTCCCCACCTCTTCACTAGGAATTGCCTGCAAGACAAAAGATCAGAGATACAACGATAATCCGAGGAAGGTCACGTACCCCAGGGACGACCTCAACGCCCGCCGCCGAGCTGGAGCCCGGACAGTCACCCGCCTGAGACCGCCTAACAATCTTTCCCTTCGCCGGCCTAAAGAGAGGGCCGGGAGACCCACGTGCTAGCCAAGGGGCGGCCTCGAGGGCCTCCTCCCGAGTCTTCAGGCCCGCTGCCGCCAGGCGAGCTCGCACCTCTTCGCTGACCGGCATCGAGATACCGGTCTGTTCAAGGAAAATGAGGGGATCTGGGGAGCCCTCTCCTGGGCTCAGCGGTGTATTTATAGCCGGATAGTGGGGCCCCACCAGAAGATTCCCTGCTAGCTCAGCACAGTACTCGCCGAACACGCGGGTTGGATGATTCTTTCCGAGCTTGAATCAAGCTCAAAAAGAGCGGGGATTGTGTACAACCCCGTGTCCGGCAAGCGGGTCCCGCCAGGGAGGCCGAGCAGACCTGGCCCCGCGACCCGCACCCAAACGGCAAAAGGGCTATACGGAAGAAGAGCTGGCCCGCTCCCGCCCATTCCAAGCGAGCGAGTCGGCGAAGCGAGCGAGCGGGGCGAGCGGAGAATCACTGACCAAAGCGGATGGGTCTGGCGACCCGCGACTGGCGTGCCGATCGGGGGGTCGCAGTGGCCGCCGGTCCGCCCCGGCACGCGACCTGGCCGCCGGTCCGCCCTGGTAGAAGCAAGGCACGTCGCGACGGTCCGGCTCGCGCTCGCCCAGGTAGCATGGGCGGGCAGCTGAAGCCAGGTCGCGCCCACCTCCCAAGGAGGAGGAGTGGAGGCGAGCTGACTACCGAGGGGTGCGAATAGCCCCTCAGAACAACGCAGCCACGCTGTTGGCAGACCAGGTTGGACTGTGCATAGCCCCTCAGAACAGCGGAGTTTGGTTGTTGGCAGACCCAGCTAAGGGCCTTTTGGTATTTTCAGGTGAGTTATTTTGGTTATTGGCAGTTCAGATTCCGAAAAACTATAAATAAGACCCAAGGGGTACCTCAGAGGACACGCTTTCAGTGCCTCCTGACTCTCGTTTCCAAGTGTTCTCTGAGAGTACCTTAGCTCGGCTTCTGGCTAAGGAGGGGAAGTGCTCAAAGATCTTCCGGGTTTGTGGTGGGACCTCCCTGCCGAGCCCTTGGGTCTGTTTCTTCTTGTCTTCTTCGTTGTTTTTCTTGCAGGAACAAAGTAGGCGCGATACCACCCCTTCCCCAAGGGTCGAACTCCACAAGAGGCCGGATTCTGGTTTCAACAGTCGAGACATTAGAAGTCTTTGCTGACACTTTTCAATAGTGTCGACACATTAAGATAATTATGACGTGCCTTTTCACCTTCGTTTTTAGAAAGGTATAAATAGGTCAACAATATTGTTTGTCGACACGCTCTCCATAGTTTCGAGACCAAATATTTATGTCGACAAATTCTCTCACCTACATTCAAGATTTCTCTCAAATATAATGGCGCCCAAGCTTGAAGAAAATGTCAATGAAGGATATGAGCTGGTACGCAATGCCTTTTACCATGCGAAACATGAAATTAAAGCTATAGTAACCCTAATTGCTGAGAATGGGTTGGAGTTTCTAGTTTCTGAACCAACTAAGATTTGGAAGAAAGAAACACTAAAATTCTTTGGTGCTGCTACCCTTGATCAAACTAGACTTAAAATTAGATCCACAGTCCATGGAGTAAAGGTGAAAATCACCCAGAAGAGTCTAAGGAAAGTTCTTCACCTGCCAAGAACACAAGAAGAATAAGATGTATCTGCATCTAAGATAAGGGAAGCACTTCAATGGTGTGGACTGGATTCCACCATGAAGATTGTCTCAGCTTTGAACAGGAAAGGCATGAATATGCAAGGAAAGTTCTTGTCTGAAGTATTTGGCAAAGTCATACTCTGCAAGACAGGGGACATGATAAGATGACCAGGTTCATCTACAGCTTAACTACAGATTGGTCATTAGTAATATTTGAGAAGATTAAGGAAAGTATGAAGAAGCCAAATATGGGAAGAATTGTGAGCTTGTATTTAGCTGCAACAATACCAGAAGTAATGGACCAGTATGCTGGGACTAAGATAAATCACATGAGAAGGATGGACATCAGGATTATCTCAAGATGGGATAGGGTCCTAACTAAGGACATGCCTAATGAGGAAAGGCATGAGATCCTGAGAAATCTACAGCCCAAGAAATTCCTGCACAAGACTCTACAGATGGTGCACAAGTGCAGGGGGAGCCTCATATTGAGAAAGAGCCTACCCACTTGGATAGTGAAATGGCTACACAAACAATCCTTGAGGTAATTCAAGAGGTGAATCAATCAATTCTCATTGATAAAGATGAGACACTAACTGAATTTTTGATTGATGTTGACCAGCCAACATAACTACACAGTCAAGTTCAAGATGTAATCATGGAGGATACATCAGTAGTTATTAATACTCCAGAGATAAGAGAATCTCCAGTCCCTACTCAACAAGAATTCACCCTTGAAGAGTTGTTTCCAGATATAGTACAAACTGAATGTGAAAGGGAGAAAGCAGATTTTGAGGGAGAGCATGTTAACCTTAAGGAGGAGCAAGTAAGGTCTCAGGGGGAGAACACACGAACTGAGGAGCAGCAAGGAACTCAGGGGGAGGAACCTAGGACTGCATAGGTATTGCCTCCTAGTCCTAAAGATAGAGTTGATATAGCTAGTTCCACAGCATCTGAGGATGAAGAAGCTACAAGAGCAAAGAAGAGGGGGAGATTATTGGGTACATTGGAAATTGTGTACCAGATTTGAAGAAGGCTCACCTTACTCAATGATATACATCAATGTGTATTTGATGTTGTTTTGAGTTTATATGTGCATGTTAAGAAAATGCAAGAATGCAGGAAAAAGTTTCTAAAGTCCATATGTTGACACCAGAAGAAGCTGTGTCGGCACTTATAAAGGCTTGTGTCGACACTGGAGAAAAGCTGTGTCGACACTTGGAGTTAATTGTGTCGACACTTGGAAAGGCTGTGTCGACACCAGAAGAAACTGTGTCGACATGCAGAGCCAGTGTTGACACACAGTGAAGCATTGTTGACATCAACTATGTCGACTTTAAGAGGCAGTGTCGACACACAGAGAAAGTTTAGTCAACATCAGCTGTGTCGACACCAAGAGGAAGTGTCGACACACAAAAGACTTTGTCGACATCAACTGTGTCGACACACAGGACTTGTGTCGACACACAACAAAGTTTCCACAATGTTAAAGAAAAGAAGGCTTGTGTCGACACACAGAATCAATGTCGACACATTCTAAAGAAGGCTATGTCGAGAAGCATTAACAACAACAAAGGAGATGTGTCGACACCAACAAGGCTTTTGTCGACACTTAGTTCACTTGTGTCGACACTTAGTCTGCCTATGTCGACACATGATGAAGTTCAGTCTTGACACTTTCAGACAGAGACAGTATTTCAAGAAGTGACTGAATTACTTAATAGCTGCCATTTCTAACCGATCTACTGCAACTGTCAAAGCTGTCAGAAGTTTATTAGAAACCGGATCAGCCGATTACCATGAAGAAAGTCTATATAAAGGCATTCTCCTTTAACAGAAGAAAACGAAAAAGACACAACAGAAACATATACAGAATTCTAAAGAAAGAGAAAAAGAAGAAGTTAGAGAGAGAGAGCTCCATCTACTGAAGTGCAGTTGCTGAACCAGACTGCCAAGAAAGATTCAGATTGAGATCTGAATCTCAAGTCAGAAGCTGATTGAAGATCAACTTCTCAAGAGTTCAACCCTACTGAGTTCAGATTCAAGAAGATTTGAAGAAAGCTAAGAGAGGTTGTTCTCTACCATCAGATTCTTCCAAGAACTGATCAAGAAACCATCCATCCCTTCTCTCTCTATCTGGGTGGTGGTTAATTACAAACTTAAAATCTAATTTCTCTAGGATCTTTATAGATCTGAGCTGTAAGCCTGTGTTTATAAAGGTTGAGTGTACGAGAATATTTACTCTGAGTGGTAGGCCTTGTTGAAGGCTGAGATAGGGCTGTGAGCCTGAGTTATATGAGATTAATATCTCTGAGTTGTAGGCCTTGTGTAGGCTGAGGTAGGGTTGTGTGCCTGAGCTGTAGGAGTGTGGACTCACTTTGAGTTGTAGGAGCCCTGTTGGGGTTCTGAGCTACTGTAAGATCTGAGGATCTGAGGTGAAGAGAAGAAGTTAGGCCGAATCTAGCACACTGCTAGATAGGCGAAGGGGGAAAGTGGATGTGCCCAGACCTTGGGGAACCACTATTAAAATCTGTGTGCAATCTGTGTTGTGGTAATTCTGTGAATCTGTGCTGTGTTAGCTATAGAATTATCTGTTGTTAAGTAAATAATTGAATAGATTTGCTGCCTTAAATAGAAAAAGGAATTACACCTATTCACCCCCCCCCCCCTCTAGCTGGTTAGGCACTAATTCTTTCAGTGGTATAGGAAGAAGGCTTTGGTTTAGAGGCGAGGGTATATTTTTTCGCTCGAAGCTCTAATCAATTTTTTTTGGTTTTAATGTGGATGTTAGGAAAACGAATTCTTATTTACCATAACATATATATATTATTTTAACAACTTCATAATAATTTAATGTATATGTATAGGAGTAATGAATTTTATCCTCTTACTCCGTAACATATAATCTTTTAAAATATTGGATGCCTATGTTTACGGAACGAAATCTTATTTACATTGACATAGGATCTTTTAAGGATCCAAATCATGTCAAATAAGGCATGAAAAAAATGTGATTGGTTTTTTTGCAGAACAAAAGTAGATTTAGAAAAAAAAAATTTAGAGCAACCTTTATAAATTAAACGTTCTTATATTTCAAAAAAAACTTAGAGTAAACATAATATGAAATCTAAGGTTGTTATTTTCTAACAAAATAAATATGCAGCTATTTAGATAAATTAGAAGTAATGCTGAAAACAGGTACCTTATCTAAATAAAAAAACCATATGAAATTCTTTAAATCTTAACCCCAGATATCTAAATCTATCGATATCCAATTAATAAATGAATAGTAAACAAAGAATTAATAAAATTCGCTTATAAATTAGATCGCAACTAAATTTTTGGAGAGCGAAAAAGGTTAAGAATGAGATATTTGATTTATTAGTTACATAATTTAAAATTTTTTATTTGGGATTTTAGGGTTTTTATCATTTATTTTGTATTTTTTTGATTATTATCTTCTTTTGAATTTTTACCGTTATTCTCTTTTTTTGTTTTTTGGATTTTCTATTTTTTTTTATTTTTTGACAATTTTTATTAATTTATATGGAAGTGAAAAGAAAGAGGTTATTTACAAAGAAGAGAGGGGGGAAGAGAGAATTTTTTTACAGAAAGAAGAGAGGGGGAAAAGAGAGAATATTTTTACAAAATATTTACAAAGTGAAAACAAATTTTTTTTGTTTTGTTTTTATGAGTTTTTATGGAAGAGAGGGGGGGAAGAGAGAGATAATGTTTTTTACAAAAAAATTACAAAGTAAAGTAAAAAAATTTTGTGAACGTTTTGCTTTATAAGTTTTTGGTTTATGATTTTTTGAGTTTTTGTTTTAATTTTTTTTTTTGAATTTTTTTTTGTTTTATGAATTTTTTCTGATTTTTGTGTTTTATGAGTTTTTTTAGTTATTGTTTTGTAAAAACAAGGAAATTTTTTTTTTTGAAGTTTTAAATTTTTGCATTTTTTGTAAGGTTTTGTGAGTTTTCTGTTTATTGGTGCGGAATACAAAAGTTTGCAGAATATAAAAGTGCAAAAAAAAAGAAAAATAAGAAAACATCCCGATACATAAACTCAACATTGTTCTAATGTTGCAATCTAAGTATGCAGAACAATAATATACAAAATAAAATATGCACAAAAAGAAAAAGAGAGGGTAGAAGCTTCCCTAAGACGAGTTTGGGGAGGACAGGGTTGAAACTCTACATTATTTAGAAAAAGAAGCAGAACTATAACATAAAAAATAAAAACAATAAAGTCGACCAAAAGGTTGTGTGCGGTAGGGGTTTGCAAGTGGAGCTGATGTGGAAGCTAATGGCTTAGTTTTAGGAGCGTGACAGATATGCGTCCCCCAACGCGCACAATAGTGAAGTGTTCGAAGCAAGAAAAATAGATATATAAGTTTTAATAATAGAAATGTTTTATTTATTTTATAGTGTTTATTATTTTTTGGTAATTATTTTTTTGTTTTTTGAAAAAAAAGAAAACAAGTGAAAATAAAAAATATATACGAAACTTTTTTGTGTTTTTAGGAGAGGATTTTGTTTTATAGATATATATATGTTAAAATAACAAATTACTATATATATATACTTTTTTTGTGTTTTTACGTATGATTTTTTTTGTGTTTGTGGTTTTTTAGTTTTTTAGGTTTTTGAGTTTTTTTTAGTTTTTAGAGTTTTGTTTGGTTTTTTAAGTTTTCTTTTTATTTTTTTGTTTGTTTTTTAAGTTTTATAGATTTTTTAAATTTTTATAGTTTTATTATTTTTTTAGTTTTTATGATTTTTAGTTTTTAGGATTTTTAGTTTTTAGTTTTTTTTAGTTTTTTGATGATAATATGATAATAATTTTTTTGGTTTTTTTATGTAGTTTTATTAGTATTATGAGAATTATTCGTATTGTATTGGCCAATTTTATTTATATATATATATATATGTAAAAGTAATAGAGCTCCAGAGTTCAAAATAATGACTCGAAATCTTCTCGCCAACGGTGCAAAAAACTTGATGGTTAAAAGTACAAAAATTATTAAGGACGCATGGCGCCCCGGGCGGTTTATTTAGAAAAGCAGATATGGTTTTATTTAGAAAACTAGACGCGTGGATTTATTATTTTGGATATAAAACAGTGAAATCTAGTTTTAACTAGAGGAGGCAAGTGCACCTATCGCGTGTAGTACAAGATATTCTGCTGTGGAATATCGAGGTCGTATTGTTCTCGGGGTCGGGTTGATTATTTCTATTCTTTCCTGGAGGGGACTATTATTTTACCGATATTTAACTTGTTAGGATATTTTCTAATATATAAACAAAAAGCATTAAAAATAATAGTGCTTTAAAAAAGTGGAGCCGATGAAGAGCTTAGCGCAACCGCATCGAAAAAAATTTGAACTAAAATAAACTTTTAATAAAAAAAGATCCTAAGTTTCAAATTAATTAAGGCAGAGACTTGACCATAGAGGTTCAACTAAAATAAGCTCACCTATCTCTAGGACCATCGCTCACCTGAACATTAAGAATATTCGACCGGGCTCTCATCTGATGAAAGATTCCTCTTAATGCCCGCATTACGCTAAGAACCCCACTATTGGGTGGAGAACCCAATCCGGTCGAGTTTGCGGGCCTCCTCTCTCGAGGGTTATTGCGGAACACCATTTACTAAGGGGTGATCGGTCCATACGCACGACCTCTCGACTTGCTAGCGTATGGACTACGAAAATAGAGCCCACAAATCGATTATGTGGTTCTACGCTTTGTAAACCTGGGGCAAACCTTAAGTAATTTTAATTAATTAGAAAAACAGAACCTTTAATTATTTAAATCTATTTTATCTGTCCCAATGCTCTTCGATATTGAGTGCTAAGAGTGGTTAGCCACTCATCGGAATGGGGACGGCTTGTGATGAAAGCAGAAAATGAAAGCAGGAAATAAAGCAGTAAATTGCGAGTCCTACTCATACGAGTAGTACTGAAATGAAAGCAATAAAAGACAAGTCCTACTCAAATGAGTAGGAGAAAATAAAAGCACACACGCACGCACTCTACAGAATTGAAATACTCACACACACTAAAAAGTAAAACACACCCACGCACTCTACTGAAATGAAATACGCACACACACTGTAGAAATAAAGAACACACTCACGCACTCTATGGAAAGTAAAACACACGCGCTCGACATAAAATGAAAACACACTCACACAACAGAAATGAAAGTGGCACACACACAACAGAAATTAAAAACTCACACACTCACTATACTTGAAATGAAATACACACTCACACGCTAGAAATGAAAAATACTCCACACACTCTACTTGAATTGAAAATGCACGAACTCTACATGAATGAAATAAAGAGGTAAAATCTATCTCATACACGCATGTACACGTACAAAAAAAAGGAAAAAAATGACTGAAAAAATAAAACAACTACATTTTTAATGCTAGAATGCGGTAGAAATGCATAAAAAGCAGAAATAAAAATTAAACGAGCAAAAAGGTTTGCAAATAAACACAAAATCAAAGTCCTCGAAAAATTTAAACGAATACATTTCTACCTCCAGAATGCGGTAGAAATGAATAAAATGAAGACAGAAAAATTAAACGAGCGAAAGTTTAAAACGAAAATAGAAATGCTCGAAAAATTAAAATGACTATATATGCATTCTTATAACTCCGTAAAAGTGCGAAAAAATGAAAATTAAGTAAAAAGAACGAAAAGTTTTATGACCTAAAAAAGAAAATCTAAGTTAGGAAAAACTGAAAATCACTTTCAAAACGCTTTTACGGATCTATAGGAATGAAATAGAAAGCTATAAATTCGTAAGTTTAACAAAACTAAGTAAAATTACCTAAGTATAAGAGCATGAAAACTAATCTCATACACACACACACACACACACACACACACACACACACACACACACACTCATTTTAAAAAGAACGAAAATAAAGTTAAAACAAAGTAAAAACAAAATAAAAATAAGGTTGCTTAGAGAGTGGCCATAAAGATGAAATCCAAAACAACGTATGGAGGAAAAGCTACTAATTTTATAAAGAAGAAAAGTTCATTACAAAGCTAAAACAAACAAAGATAAAGGATAGGGGGGTGAAAATCTCCTAACAAAGCCTTGGAATGCATCTAACAGCCAGCCCCTAAACAAAATGGCTCCAAAAAAGGGGAACAAGAGTTTATACACAATAACGCTATTTATAGGGAAAAATCTCATGGGACACGCCCTCTGACACGGGCGTGTCGGGGGGCGTGTGAGCACTGTGCAAGATTTGATCCGGCAATTTGACTGCAAATTTTACTTCGCGGCTGTACACGAGGAATTCACGCCCTAGGGCACGGGCGTGACGCTGGGCATGTCAGGGAGGTTTATTTGGGCGCGGGTCGCATCGAAAAGTCGCCGCACTATCTTGTCGGTCCAGGTGGAGAAGTATACGCCCGTGTGGCATCTTGACAAGGTCATGTCGGGTCGGGTAGACGAACGTCGAGCGGGATTTCGTCAAGCTTGCGTGACACGGGCTTGGGTCACGGGGCGTGTCAAATGACACGGGCGTGTCACATTTTTTGTTCAAAAGAACGACTGATTTCGCGGGATTGAATGTACACGCCAAGGTCACGGGTGTGGCCCAAAGTACACGGGCGTGTACTTAATAAATTAGGCAATTTTCCTGAAATATGCAGGAAACAAAAATAAAGTAGGTTAGGATAATTTTCACAGGAAAGAAACATTTTATTAATGAAATTTAACTAAATATAACAAAAATAAATGAAAATGACTTGATTAATGTACATAAAAATACGTATATTTACAACTCATCAGGTAAGTTGGATTGATAAAACTTGGACGTCGTTCTACATAAACCACTTCTTGTAGGAATCCATTAAGGAAAACACTTTTCACAACCATTTGATAAACTTTAGTCCTTTTAAAAGATGCATAGGCTATAAATAGTCTGATATCTTCTATCCATGCTACCTATGCAAAGGATTGATTGTAATAAATTCCTTCCAAATGTTTGCATCCTTCGGGAACCAGTCTAGATTTATTTCTCACAATCACTTCATATGTATCCAATTTGTTTCTGAAAACACATTTAGTTCCTATGATCGGATAGTTCTTTGGCCTTTCAACCAATTACCATACTTTATTTCTTTCAAATTGTGCAAGTTCTTCTTTCATAACTACTATCAAGTGTGAATCATTATTAGCTTCTTCAAATTTTTGGTGTTCAAATTGTGATAAGAAGCACTACAACATTTATCTTGTTAATAGTTGTATTCTAGTATTTACTCCTTCATTTACATTGCCAATGACTTGGGAAGAAGGATGATCTCTCAGAATTGACCTATTTGGATCAATTCTTGTTTGATCACTTGGATCAAGGTTTATTTGTTCTTCTTCATGTTGTAATTCAATTTCCCGAGGAATAAATTATTCCATAACTATTGTATTAATATGTTCTACTGTAGGAACTTCATCTTTTGAGCTCTCAATATCAACTTCTTTTTTATGATTATTCTTTTTATAATAGTTTTTTTATATTCTCCACAATTTTGAATTTTTCATCTATTGCTACTTATTCCAGCAATAAATTTCTGGTGAAAGTTTCCTCACCCTGGGAATAAGCATGATTTTTTATGAAATACTACATGCATGGATTCGTCAATCATAAGTGTCCTATTATTATAACACTTGTACACTTTGCTAGATAAGGAATGTCCCAGAAATATTCCAACAACAGCTTTCTTATCAAATACGGCAAGATAACTTTTCCCATTATTAAGGATATAACAAACACTGCCAAATATTCTGATGTAAGAAACCATAGGTGGCTTACCTTTCAAAAATACATAAGGTGTCTTACATTTTTTCTTGTGAATAAAACTTCTATTCAGAACATAATAAGAAGTGTTAACTGCTTTAGCCCAAAAGGACTTAGGCAGATTAGACTGTACAAATAAAGTTCTTCTAGCTTCAATTAGTGTTCTGTTTTTCCTTTCAGTAACTCCATTTTGTTGAGGAGTTCTGAGAGCAGAAAAGCATTGCCTTATCCCTTCATCTTCACAAATCTACAAATTAACTAATTTTCAAACTTTGTGTCATGATCACTTCTGATCGATGGCACTTTATTATCAAATTCAGATTATATATGTTCAATTAATTTTATGAAATTTATTAAAATTTCAGACTTTTATTTTAAAAAGAACACCCAACTGGACCTTAAATAATCATCCACGATAACAAATAAACAAGACTTACCTCCTAAACTTTGAATGGTAAGAGAACCAAATAAATCCATATGTAGTAAGTATAAATTTTTGGGAGAATCATTCTTACCAATAGGTTTAAAAGAAGATTTTACCAATTTTCCCAATTGTCAAGATCGAAATGGATTAATCTTTTTGTATTTACCTTTTGGTAATCCTCTCACTAGCTCATATTTTGATAGCCTTGTTATGGTCTTGTGATTGAGATGACTAAGCCTCCTATTCCATAACTCATTCCTGTCTATTTCTTTCTTAAATAGACATAATTCATTGTTAGTGGAAACTAAATCAACAACATATATGTTGCCTTTCCTAGATTCTGTTAGCACAGTTTATTTTTGTTCTAAAGTTTACTATTTGGCAAATGTTGTTAGTGAATACAACTTTGTATTCACAATCACACAATTGGTTAAAGCTAATTAGATTATGTTGAAGCTCTTCAACATAAGCTACTTTGGCTAACATGATATCTCCAATTTTGATCATATAATATCCTTTGGTCTAAACAAAATTAGAATCACCAAAAATTCCTTCGGATCATCTTGGCCTTGAAATTTATGGGCATATCTTTTTATCCAAATCGAACTGTTGATTTGTTGAATGACAACATTTTTCCTGTATATGAATTTAAATATTAGTTGGCATCCAGGTTACCTTGGACACATTACATTTTTTTCCATTGTAGGGAGTAATGAAAGTATATATTGTTCTTTTATAATATCCCTTAGGATAAAAGAGTGTTGGTCTATCAAACCAACATTTTCTAGTTTCATGATCTTTGATATTACATTTTTTGAAAACATCATTCAAAGAATTACATTGATAAGAATAATTGCAATTGTGGGATATGCGTCGAGTTGAAGTCGACGTAACATTTAGAATATGTCGATTTGAAATCATTGTTTCACAAGAGTTGCGTTGATATGAATTCGACAAATGTTCCTGATTTATTGAAACTATAGACCTTTGTTTCTTATTTATCAATGATTGTTTATTTGCAACAATTTTCCCTTAATTTTTCTCTTATCATTATCAGAATTTGAATAATTATTATGGACTATTGGAGATGGTACTTCATTTGCCTTTGTAACATCTCATTTCCTTCTAGACCCCTTAACACAAATTAGTGTAGTACATGTGGTGAGTGTGATATATTAGGCTAGGTAGTCACGTTAGAACCCAATGAGTTAGGGTGAACTCACTTGGGGCCCAGTATAGTGTACAAGTCAACTTAGGTCAAACTAGCTCAAATTGAACTCACAAGTGCAAATCTACCTCACCATCCAGTACCTAACACTAAAAGAGACCCAAGTGACCCAAAAGCCCTATCATAGGATCACCAAATTGGCCAAATTGAAAAAAGTGCCCTTTAGGACAACATCGATCAACTCAACCCTAATTGGCTAAATTAAGAACCACATGGTCAAATTGACCCCACCACTAGATTCCAAACCCTAATTAGACTGCATTGAACCATAAAGCCCCATCACATGATCAACAAATTAGCCCAATTGACAAAAAACCAACTTTAACCCTAATTTAGTCAAAATCACATATATGAGTTCAATTAGCCCAATTGGGGCACCACCATGGCCTAACCCACATTGAGTGGTGTCACTAGACCCAAGACGAACACATGGGACAAAAACACACCTTAGTTGACCAAGTCAGACTCTCAAGTCATCCTTGGTCAACATAGAGAATAAATGGAGGAATTAGGGAATTAAACCCAATGCCAATGGGTCAAGGACCAACCCAGACCCATCCAGTAGGCCCATGAGCCAAATTATAGTCCATGCTCTATGGATTTAGTCGGTAGTGACATGCATGGGGGTAAATTGGAATTTTCACCCATTTTTTATAAAGAGAAAGGAGAGAAAAAGGGTATGGCAGTCATGTGGCCCTCCTCCTCCATTCCCACGCTTAATTTTAAGGTCACTAAAGTATTCCTAGCCAAATTCCAACAAGGAATACCACTTGGAGCTCAAGAGGAGCATCCAATGCTTGAGGCTGAAACACCAGTAATGTCTTTTCAATATACAACCTTCCCCACTCAATTCTTACCCTCCCATTAATTTCAATGTGCCCAGAGGAGTTGAAATAGAGCTTTGGATTAGGGAATTTGGTGGAGAAACAAAATGATGTCGCTGCCCCTCCGCCAATACTTGATGACGATCTAGTTGCCGAGGCCCTACAACATAAAGACCTTCAGAGCCGTGATGACGCTAATGGACGATGCCCCTACAACCTTCGCCCGCGGCGTGCTACCCTCACTTGAAGACTATTTTAATTAATTTCTCATGCTTTATTATTTTATGTGCGAATATAAAATTATTCCAATCTTGGTTAATAATTTTATATTCATTTGGGACTTGTAATCTTTATTTATTTCCTGCAAATATTTTGGTGTGTATTTAGCCTTCCGGATGGATGAGATTTCATCTCCATGTTGGATGGCTAGATGTGTGTTGTAACGCCTATATAAGGAGATCCTTTTGAGAATGAAGTTAGAGAGAATTAAAAAAATCAACCCTAACCCTCATTGAGAGAGTTCGGCCAAGAGGGTATCCTCCATAGCCGCCGGCCAAGGTGTGAAGCCGCAGCCCCCTTGCTTCCTCCCCCTACTACGGTGCGACGTCGGTGTGGCTTCCTTTCGGTGTGACTCCAAGGAAGAAGGTTGCAGCCCATTCGGTGTGAAGCCGGTGGATCCGTGGAGAGAGTGATTCTCCCACCTTATCTTGTGTGATTGTTGTTCTTGGTTGGGTAACTCCTTCCCCTTTAGAGATTCTTGCTTTAGATTTTGTGGAGGTTTTTTTGCAAACCGTTTCTCCCGTGATTTTTAAATACGTCGCTTGCAAATTCCGATTTCGATTTCGTTGTTATTGAACCTCTTGTGATCCGGATTGGGTAGATCCGTTGCGAGAGGGAGGCTTGGCCTAGCCTTGACTTGCCCTCCAAGATTGGCACATTTTGGTGTTAACAAGGGAGTTAATCTCAACTCGAACTCGACCGCCTATTGAAGTTTTCCGCCGCTCCGAAAATAAATTATTGTTGCGTTGAAACGGCTCAAGTTGGTACAATAGATGCTTGTGTAGGTGCGGTGAGTTGTTGAAAGTCCACTTAGTGTCAACTACCTTCACCTATGGGGGGGGGGGGAATAGGTGTCTTGCAGCGTTTTTGCGGAATTAAAATCGTACCTGCACAAGAAAACAAAACAACACAGCACAGAAAGGACACAAGCAATTTATAGTGGTTCCCCGATTTGGGTACGTCCACTTTCCCCCTTCGACCTATCTCCCAAACAGGGACAACTCGGTCACTTCACCAACAGGATTGAAATCCAATCCTTGCACTAACGGAAGGAACCCTTCCACACGTAGGAGTCACCACTCCCACACCCGGGTTGCACCCAACCCTTACAAATAGGAACCAACGTTCCTTTACAACAAAATAGAAATTGGAGTGTATTAGAAATACAAACTACTTATGGAGAATAAGGTGTCCCTCTTCGTTCGACGACGTGTTCTTGAAGTCAACGAAGAGTCCACAACCCTAAATCTCACTTAGAGAGAATCTCTCCCGAAACCGGCGGCGGCAAGAAGGGCGGCGGCTTGGTTCTCGGGATCGGCGGTGACAACGGCGTGCTGCGGCTGTTCTTTGGAGATTCAATCTTCGTAGCAAAGCTAGCAAGATCTTCCAACGGTCACACTAGGATTGATCGTCTCGATCGATTCAGAAGGGGAAGGTTTTCCCGATCAACGAATCAAGAGACAAAGGATCTCTGGTTAGACGCGTGAGACGCAGTGCTTTCTTGAGCTTCTGTCGCCGGGAGATCTGGAAGAAACCACGATCAAAGACGGCGATCCACTGGCACGAGCGGCGATGGCGGCGGAGCAAGTTTCGCGATCTAGGTCACGTCGGCGGCTCGGCTTCTTTTCAAATTTCTTCTTATTCCGACTGTTCAAAAATACACGAGTATTTATACAGTAGAATACTTCTTTATGGCCGTTGTGGGTCCCACCAGAAGAAACCCTAAAACCGGTTTAAAACAGCGCCTTAATATTTGATCCGGTCCAGCGTGCTTCAGAAATTCGCCTAAGGCAAAATCGGCGAGAATCGAAGGTGATTCTCGTCGATTCGGCGAGAATCAGCCAGTGATTCTCGATGATTTTGACTTAGCGACAGATTTGCACGCTCTGATTTAGCCGGATAGAGACGGCGAGAATCAGCCAGTGATTCTCGACGATTCGGCGAGAATCAGCCAGTGATTCTCGACGATTCGGCGAGAATCAGCCAGTGATTCTCGATGATTCGGCGAGAATCGCTAGTGATTCTCGCCGAATCAACGAGAACCACTTAGTGATTCTCATCGATTATTACTTGGATGATTTTTCGTCTTTCCACACATGAGCTGCTCTTTGACCCATCCTTGCTCCTTGTCTGCTCTTGCATTATCACAGCCCTGTACTTGAAAATAAGTACACTCCAATAGAGAGAGTACACGTAGGCCAACACACTGATCTGCTCAACGAGGGATTACGTCACGCAGACCCGTGTATATTGACCTACTGCACCCTAACATTGGTGTGTACTTAGCGTGGAATAACTGCAAGCACAACTTCAAAGATTTCATTAAATACATTGTCTATTTACCTTAGCTTGTTCAGGGGCTTCTTCAAATCAGGTACGTTGTGGATACA
Source organism: Platanthera guangdongensis (assembly GCA_039583875.1). Classification (NCBI taxonomy): domain Eukaryota; kingdom Viridiplantae; phylum Streptophyta; class Magnoliopsida; order Asparagales; family Orchidaceae; genus Platanthera; species Platanthera guangdongensis. The sequence goes on along the minus strand of CM077148.1, from coordinate 59,746,682 downwards.
ATACCTAACAATCTCCCCCTATTTGAAGAAGCCTAAACCCAACAAGCTAAGGTGAATAGAGTGTATGGGAATGAAAATCATAAACTTAAACCTGAGTTGAGAGAGATATTCATTACCAATACTAATTTCTTGAGAGCAAACTTGGAGCCACCTTAGCCTTAGCCGAGAGGGTAATCTCCCCCTTTTCGGCTTCTGCAAATCTGGGTCCGTTGCATTTGACCCCTTGCTCCCCCTCAGTTCTTGCACCTGTGCTCACACTTGAGTTCCTGACAGAGGCTCCCCCTAGATGCACGAGCCTGGAGCTTCTGTAGTCTTCATTCCTCATAGTTTAGCATCCCCAATTCAGTTTTGAAAAGACTGAACTTGGCTTCGTCTAAGGGCATTGTGAAAATATCTGCAATCTGCTTGTCCGTGGGGACATAACAGAGAGAGATGTCCTTGTTCTCCACGTGCTCCCGAATGAAGTGGTAGCGCACTTCAATATGCTTCGTTCTGCTGTGCGATACTGGATTGTTGGCAATTGCAATTGCACTGGAGGAGTCGCAGTACATTGGTACTTCCTTGAACTGAAGGTCGTAGTCGGCTAACTAGTTTCTGATCCATAGGAGTTGTGCGCAACAGCTGTCTGCCGAGATGTACTCAGACTCTGCTGTGGAGGTTGCTACACAATTCTGCTTCTTGCTGTTCCATGAGATAAGCCTTCTTCCGAGGAATTGACACATTCCGGAAGTGCTTTTCCTGTCATCCCTACTCCATGCAAAATCAGCATCTGAAAAATCTATTAGCACGACATCATTGTTTTTCGGGTACCACAAGCCAAGATTGGGAGTACCTTTAAGGTATTTTAGAATTTGCTTTGCAGCGACATAGTGAGATTCCTTAGTGTTCACCTGATATCTGGCACAGACACATGTGGAGAACATGATATCCAGTCTACTGGCAGTAAGGTAGAGCAGGGATCCAATGATGCTTCTGTATTTGGTTTCATCGAAAGGTTTACCTTTCTCATCCTTATCCAGAGACATAGTGGATCCCATTGGAGTCCTCATAGAGGTTGCATTCTCCATACCGAATTTCTTGAGGAGTTCATTTGTGAACTTCGTCTGAGAGATGAAGATTCCATCCTCAGACTGTTTCACTTGAAGTCCCAAGAAATACTTTAGCTCTCCCATACTGCTCATTTCAAACATTCCTTGCATGAGTTTAGAAAACTTTTTGCAAAGATTGTTGTCCGTTGAGCCGAATATAATGTCATCGACATAGATTTGCACCAGCAAAATCTTGCCTTTGACTTCCCTGAGAAACAATGTCTTATCTATTTTACCTCTAGAGAACTTGTTCTCAAGAAGAAAACTAGATAAAGTCTCATACCAAGCTCGTGGAGCTTGTTTTAAACCATATAGAGCTTTATTAAGAAAATATACATTATTGGGATAAGTAGGATTGACAAAACCTGGGGGTTGAGCGACGTATACTTCCTCTTTCAGGTCTCCGTTCAAGAATGCTGATTTCACATCCATTTGATAGACTTTGAATCCTTTGTGCGTAGCATATGCCAGGAACAATCTGATTGCCTCGAGCCTTGCCACTGGTGCAAAGGTCTGGTCGAAGTCAATCCCCTCCTCCTGTCTGTAACCTTGAGCCACCAGCCTAGCCTTGTTCTTTATGATGACACCATGTTCATCCAGTTTGTGTCTGAAGATCCACTTGGTGCCAATCACATTTTGCTTTTGTGGTCTGGGAACCAGCGTCCAAACATTGCATCGTTCGAATTGATGCAGTTCATCTTGCATGGCCAAAATCCATGCCGCATCTTTGTTTGCCTCGTCGAACTTCTTTCGCTCAACCTGTGACAGGAAGCTAAGATGCAAAATCTCGTTAATAGTACCTCTTCGAGTTCTGACACCGTCACGAGGATCTCCGATGCTCTGATCTCTAGGATGATCCCTCACGTGCCGAAGCTCTAGAAGTCTGGCGTTTGGAGCTTCGACTACTTCTTGGGCTTCTCCTTCTTCTAAGAGATTTGCTCCATTTTGATCTTCAACATTCCCAGTTGACGTTGAGCTGGAAACTTTGACGTACTTAGGAGTTTCATCTTTAGCGGTCTCATCGAGACTCAGCTATTCAAGTCGTGAACCTGCATCTTCAAGAATACCGCTGGAAGAATTGCTGTTAAGCAAGCTTCCTTCATCAAATACAACATTAATTGATTCTTCTACCACTAGGGTTTTCTTATCGAAGACCCTATATGCCCGACTGTGGGTACTATAGCCCATGAATATGCCTTCGAAGCATTTTTTACCAAATTTAGTACGTGGGTACTTCCCATTATTCAGTACATAACATCTGCAACCAAAGATCCTCAAATGGGACATGGTTGGTTTCCTGCCTTTCAGTACTTCGTGGAGCGTCTTACGATGACTTTTGTTGATCAATGCCCTGTTTTGAATATGACAAGTCGTATTGACCGCCTCATCCCAGAAGTAATCTGGGAGTGAAGCGTCATTCAACATTATCATGCAGGCTTCAATGAATGTTCTATTTCTCCTCTCCGCGACTCCGTTTTGTTGAGGAGTGCGCGGGGAGGAAAACTCATGAAAGATACCAAGTTCTTCACAGAACTCTGTCATAGCACCAGACTCGAACTCTGTTCCATGGTCACTTCTGATTTTGACCACTGAGCAGTTAAGTTCGTTTTGGATCTGCTTGACAAAGCTGGTGAAGATGTCAAACGTATCAGACTTGCGTTTTAAAAAGAACACCCAGGTAAACCGAGAGTGATCATCTACAATCACGAGCGTATAAGACTTCCCTCCTAAGCTATGAACTTGCATTGTACCAAACAAGTCCATGTGCAGAAGATAAAGACATCTGGAGGAGTCTTTGTCTGAGATGCCCTTAAAGGTAGCCCGAGTCTGTTTGCCCATCTGGTATGCAGGACAGGGACTATCTTTGATACACTTAATAATGGGATCATCCCTCACTAAATCTTTGGAAAATAGCATATTAATTGTCTTGTAATTAATATGTGACAATCTCTTGTGCCATTGTTCACAAAGAGATGCACTGCCTTTTGCTACTAGACATACGGGGGTAGATGAATCTAAGCTAAGAAAATCTAAGCAGAAGATATTTCTGCTCCTAATGCCTGATAATACCGTCTCAGAAGAGGCACATGATATTATCAGGCATTTATCCTTGCAGAACTTAACGTCATAACCTTTATCACATAACTGACTTAAACTGATCAGGTTATGGTTTAACCCTTCAACATAAGCCACGTCGGTGATAGAGATTATCCCGTTGGAAATCATACCGTAACCTCTGGTGGCTCCTCGATTTGACCCCCCACAGATGACTTTGGGTCCATTCTCGACTGGAGTGTAATCATGCAGCAGGCTTCTTGTCCCAGTCATATTCCGGGAGCATCCACTGTCCAAGTACCATATTGGAGTTTTGGTGGCCTTTGGACATTCCTGCAAAACAAAATTAATTTCCCTTAGGAACCCAATCGAACTTGGGTCCTAGATTCTTGGTTAGCATACTCCCCCTCGGGTGGTTAACCCTACGAGTGGTCGGCCTCGCATTGCTAACATAAGGAGTCTCGTAATAGCTCGGATTAAACCAACAATCCATGGCAAAGTGACCGACTTTGCCACAACACCAACAGTCAAATCTGTTGTACCTCTTCCTAGGCTCCTGCTTTACCCTGGGAATGGTGGGTACAGCTGGGGCCTTGGATCTGGAGGTGGAGGCATCATAGTGATTGCAGTCACATGACTTCTTCGCCTTCTGTTCCTTCAGTATAACATTCTTGGCTTTTGGTGTCTGCTTTCTATTATGGCCGCTAGAGAATTGACCATAATTTCCCATGTGGATTTCCTCATAAGGTGCCTTGAAGACACTCTCACCGAAGTTGCGGGGAAAAGTCCAACCATCATATCGGCTCTTTGGCTTTGCAACCGAGGGCCGGAAATGAAGACCAAAGGTTGACTCAAAGTCATGTTGGTTGCAGGGAAAGCTAGGCTTTCTGAACGCAAAAGGACTGAGTGGGGCCTTTCCCTTTTCAGCAGCAGAGGCCTTCTTGGCGGCCTTATTCTTTCTCTGGTTCCTGTTTCTCCTGGATAAGGAACCAGATACCCCTACATGCCCCAAGCCAGCTCCTTTGGCCTGAGCAGAGAAGGTATCAACTAATGGAAGAACTGTTTTTGGCAAAGAGAAGCTCTTGACGATCTTCCTTTCTGCCGCAAGTTGTTCTTCCAACTTGTCGACTTCCTCCTGCTTAAGATCAAGGAGCTTAAGAGACTCTGAATGCTTTGAAGTCAGGTCTAGGTGCTCCTGTCGGAGAGAGATCAAACTGGTGATCTCTTCCCTTAGGGAGACACTCTCACCCTTAAGGAATTTCACTTACTTTTTCTCAGCCTTCAATCTCTTACGGCACTCCTCGAAAGTGTTGAGCAGAAGCTCATACTTCTCGAGGAGCTCCGCTTCACGGGCCGAAGGGCTTTCCTCAGGGTCATCATCCTGAGACTCAGGATCAGATTCAGAGTCGGAGAGAGGGGTGTGAGATTTTACCTTCCCAGTAAATGGGGGGCATTCTCCTTCTGAGTCAGAGCGACCCACCAGCCCGAAGTAGGCTTCCTCATCATCACTGAAGTCTGAGGAATCAGACTCACTCAGTGTCTTTGGCTTTTTGGCGATGTAGCTCCTCTCTTTCTTCTTATCTCTAGAGGACTTATGCTCCTCTCCCTTCCCCTTTTCTCTCTTGCCTTGGTGGCAGTCGGCCACGAGGTGTCCTGGCTTATTGCATCCAAAACAAATAATGTCAGAGGAGCGATGTTTGTTCGGTTTAGAAGCATACATGTCAGAAGAATAATTTTTCTTCTGATGCCTGGAGGAGGAGCCGTCTCTCTTTCTTTGATTCCTCATCTTGAGGAACTTCTTGAACTCTCGGGTGATGAGGGAGAAATCTTCCTCAGACAACTCGGAGCTGGAGAAGCATGGCTCGGAGTCCTCCTCCTCATCCTTTTTCCCGGCACGGTATGAAACTGCACCCTTGCCCTTCCCGGAGTGAACGGCTTTTAGGGCCACAGTATTTTCCTTGGCTGCAGCCTTCTCTGCTTCTTCTTCTGCTTTCCTGGTGTTCAGTTGAAGCTCATAGGACATCAGCTTCCCAAACAGAATTTGCGGGTCTGTTTCAGCAAGTCTGCCAAACTCTCGGATGACGCAGATCTTTGTGTCCCATTCCTTAGTAAGGGACCTAAGGAATTTATCATTAAGTTCACCAACAGTGAACACTCTTCCATATCCTTTGAGGGCATTAACAATCTTGAGGAAGTTCTCGAAGGTGACTCCGATCTCTTACTTAGGCCCTTGTCTCTAGGCCTCATATTTCTGGTTCAGGAGGGATCTCCGATCATCCCTCACTTCATCAGTGCCCTCCATTAGGATAATCAGGCAGTGCCAGATCTCCTTTGCTATACTGCAGTTGCAGAAGTTCTGCATCATTGAGTCATCGACCGCGTTGACCAGAATGTTCTGCGCTTTCTTGTCAAGTCCCACCAGCACCATCTCGTCCTAGTCCATTTCAGAAATTTTCTTTGGCAGTTTCTTGGTAGGATCAATGGTGGAGGCCTTAGTGGGGACATAAGGTCCCTCCTCCACGATCATGAAGAGTCGGGGATCGACCGCTTCCATGTAGAACCTAATCCTTTCCTTACAGATAGGAAAGTTTAGCCTGGTGCACACTGGGATCTTGCCTGTGTATTTGAGTCCGTCCATAGTAGAAGTCTGCCTTCTTCTTGACACTAGTGGCAGGATTCTACTCAAGGTGTGAACCTTTTTGATGAGTAACCTGCCACTAATACCACTTGAAAGTCCACTTAGTGTCAACTACCTTCACCTATAGGGGGGGGGAATAGGTGTCTTGCAGCGTTTTTGCGGAATTAAAATCGTACCTGCACAAGAAAACAAAACAACACAGCACAGAAAGGACAGAAGCAATTTATAGTGGTTCCCCGATTTGGGTACGTCCACTTTCCCCCTTCGACCTATCTCCCAACCAGGGACGACTCGGTCACTTCACCAACAGGATTGAAATCCAATCCTTGCACTAACGGAAGGAACCCTTCCACACGTAGGAGTCACCACTCCCACACCCGGGTTGCACCCAACCCTTACAAATAGGAACCAACGTTCCTTTACAACAAAATAGAAATTGGAGTGTATTAGAAATACAAACTACTTATGGAGAATAAGGTGTCCCTCTTCGTTCGACGACGTGTTCTTGAAGTCAACGAAGAGTCCACAACCCTAAATCTCACTTAGAGAGAATCTCTCCCGAAACCGGCGGCGGCAAGAAGGGCGGCGGCTTGGTTCTCGGGATCTGCGGCGACAACGGCGTGCTGCGGCTGTACTGTGGAGATTCAATCTTCGTAGCAAAGCTAGCAAGATCTTCCAACGGTCACACTAGGATCGATCGTCTTGATCGATTCGGAAGGGGAAGGTTTTCCCGATCAACGAATCAAGAGACAAAGGATCTCTGGTTAGACGCGTGAGACACAGTGCTTGGCTGAGCTTCTTTCGCCGGGAGATCTGGAAGAAACCACGATCAAAGACGACGATCCACTAGCACGAGCGGCGACGGCGGCGGAGCAAGTTTCGCGATCTAGGTCACGTCGGCGGCTCGGCTTCTTTTCAAATTTCTTCTTATTCCGACTGTTCAAAAATACACGAGTATTTATACAGTAGAATACTTCTTTATGACCGTTGTGGGTCCCACCAGAAGAAACCCTAAAACCGGTGTTCAAAACAGCGCCTTAACATTTGATCTGGTCCAGCGTGCTTCAGAAATTCGCCTAAGGCAAAATCGGCGAGAATCGAAGATGATTCTCATCGATTCAGCGAGAATCAGCCAGTGATTCTCGACGATTTTGACTTAGCGACAGATTTGCACGCTCTGATTTAGCCGGATAGAGACGGCGAGAATCAGCCAGTGATTCTCGACGATTCGGCGAGAATCAGCCAGTGATTCTCGATGATTCGGCGAGAATCACTAGTGATTCTCGCCGAATCGGCGAGAATCACTTAGTGATTCTCGTCGATTATTACTTGGACAATTTTTCGTCTTTCCACCCATGAGCTGCTCTTTGACCCATCCTTGCTCCTTGTCTGCTCTTGCATTATCACAGCCCTGTACTTGAAAATAAGTACACTCCAATAGAGAGAGTACACGTAGTCCAACACACTGATCTGCTCAACGAGGGATTACGTCGCGCAGACCCGTGTATATTGACCTACTGCACCCTGACATTGGTGTGTACTTAGCGTGGAATAACTGCAAGCACAACTTAAAAGATTTCATCAAATACATTGTCTATTTACCTTAGCTTGTTCAGGGGCTTATTCAAATCAGGTACGTTGTGGATACAATACCCAACAATTGTGTGCTTGTTGGAGAGGTAGGTCTTAAGGACGTTGTATCGAGTCCGGCTTGCGGTGAGTTGTGTGCTTGTTGGAGAGGTAGGTCTTAAGGACGTTGTATCGAGTCCGACAATTTTCTCTTTCGGATTTGGGAGCAAACCCGACCCCTTTTCGCTCGCTTTTGGTCGGAGCCCTCCCCTTTAGTTTTATGTCTTGTGACAATACTTTTCGTTAGCGTATTTGAGCACGTATCACGGTCACCCCTACATCAATTTGGTATCAGAGGCGGTCGTTTCAACTCCCACGTTGCAAACATCCTCTCTACGTTTCTTGTTGGCCGATCGGATCTTAAAAAAAAATAAAAAAAATATTTTATGTGGTCTGCCAATAGCGGGCTGAAATCTTTATTTTTCAGCAAAATTTCAAAAAAAAATATTTTTAACGATCCACGTGTTCCTCACATCGGGAAACTATAAAAATATCTTATTTTCAGTATAGCTACAGCCCTAGGAAAAATCACCTTTCCAAAATTTTCTAGACGTGGATGCGCACTAGGCACGGATCGGAGTACGCGACATCGTCTACGTCTAGGATGGCTGCGACCGAGCATGGGAATCGCAACACCGAGGCCATAGCAGGGCTACGTAACGAAATGACGGAGCTTAGAAACATGTTGGCACAGATCCTGCAAAATCAAGCAAAGCCACCCCCGCCACCCATTAATGTTGACCAGCCCAACCAGCGCCAACAAACTCCTGAGTCGGATTCCGATGAGGACTCTCCCCGAGTGCCCCCTCGAGAACACCGCCACGATCGTGCTTACGATATCACTAGGGCCATTAAGATCGACGCCCCCACTTATGATGGCATTGGAGATCCCCAGATCTTCCTTACTTGTGTGGTGGATATGGAGTGCTACTTCGATTGACACACCCTTACGGACCATCAAAGGGTCCAAGTTGCCAGGATGAAGCTAACAGGGCGTGCCAAAACTTATTGGCTGAATGAAGAGCGTAGGCTAGGAACCGGGAACGGGGTCCCACTTATTGGATGGGCCGTGATGAAGAACCTATTGACCGATCAGTACGTTCCCGCGTACCATCGGACACAGATGTTCTACGAGCTTGCCAATCTGCGGCAGGGCTCCAATTCGGTAGCTGAGTATATGGGAGAACTGAAAGACCGTATGGTGCGTTGTGATCTGAGGGAGATCCCCGAGGTCACCCTATCCAGATTTCGTAAGGGGCTTCATCCCGATATTCAGCGGAAGCTCTTACGATATGGTCATATGGATCTGAACACGACATTTAAAGCCGCCCTCGACATCAAAAAGCACTTAGCCTCTAAGGCTCACTCCCGGTATTCCCATGCGAAGGGAAAGTCCACAGCTGCAGCCTCTTCCTCCACATATCAGGATAAAGGGAAGTTTCGGTCTGCCGAGTCAAAGTATGTCGTGATTACTGCTAGGAACGCCAAGAATCCTGCGAGTGAGCGTGTCCCTATAGGGAAGGTTAGCAAGGCTAACACCACTTGTTACTCTTGCGGCATTCAAGGCCACTATGCCTTTGAATGCCCAATGAAGACTAAAGCCATAGCCCTACTAGAGTCGACTACCAACCTTGCTGATTTCGTTTATGAGGCCGCTGAGGAGAGTGACCCAGAAGGGGTCCCAAGCGATTTAGAGGACGAGCACCCCGTTATGGTGATGCGTTGTATCTTGACCACCCTTCGTCCGTTAGATGACTGGAAAAGGACTAGTATATTTTTCCTGATCTTTAAGAGTGGCGAGAAGTTGTGCAAGTTGATCATTGATAGTGGCAGTTGTGTAAACGTCATCTCTGAGAATGTCGTTACACGTATGTCCTTGACTACGCAGCCCCACCCGGCTCCCTATCAGGTAGCTTGGATTAATAAGGTTACCGTCCCGGTCACCAAGCGTTGCCTTGTGCCTCTCTCGATCAAATCCTATACTGACGAGGTGTGGTGCGATGTCCTTCCAATGGACGCTTGTCACGTGTTATTGGGCCGCCCTTGGCTTTACGACTGTGACGTGACACACTTTGTAAGGGCCAACACATATGAGTTTAAATTCAATGGCAAGGTCATTACGTTGACACCGACCGTCCGGAAAGAGCCAGTAGCTTTGGCTAAGGACACCACTGTTCCAGTCGAGAGGAAAACGTTGAGTCTCGTGGGAAGAAAAGAATTTGTGAAGGATCCCTTTCTTGACGGGATGATGTACGCTCTAGTTCTTATGAGTGCGAAAGGGGATACGAGAGCATTGGATGATTTGCCTAGAGAGTTACGGGAATTGTTGGATGAGTATAAGGACGTGTACCCAGATGAGCTGCCTTCGGTATTACCATCGCTTAGGAATATACTGCATGCTATAGACCTTATCCCCGGTTCCTCCTTACCGAACCAGCCCCACTATAGGCTTCACCCCGCCGCCCATATGGAGTTACAGACCCAGATCGAGAATTTGATGAAAAAGGGGTTCATTAGGACTAGAATGAGTCCATGTGCGGTACCTGCCCTTCTTGCCCCCAAGAAGGATGGTACGTGGAGAATGTGTGTTGATAGCCGCGCTATCAACAAGATTACCATCAAATAGAGATTTCCTATTCCGCGATTAGATGACCTCCTAGATGTCTTATCTAGCGCCACCGTTTTTTCAAAGTTAGATTTGCGGAGTAGCTATCACCAGATCAGGATCCGTGAGGGGGACGAGTGGAAGACAGCATTTAAGTCCAAGGATGGGTTATACGAGTGGCTTGTGATGCCCTTTGGGCTATCCAACGCCCCCAGTACCTTCTCCCAGATGATGACCCATGTCTTTCAGCCTTACATGGGGAAGTTTTTGGTCGTCTATTTTGATGACATTTTAGTCTTTAGTACCACCACTGCTGAGCACGCCTCCCACATGAGGTCGGTTCTTTCCACCCTGCGGAAGGTAACCCTATTCCTTAATCTCAAGAAATGCACATTCCATGTCACTGAAGTTGAATTCTTAGGCTATATAGTCGGTTCGGAAGGCATTAGAGTTGACCCTAATAAGGTTAAAGTCATTAGGGATTGGCCCGAACCGACCACATTATGAGAGGTGCGAAGTTTCCATGGGTTAGCTACTTTTTACTGCCGTTTTATTAGAGACTTTAGTAGCATTATGGCCCCCATTAGTGATTGCATGAAGAAAGGTGAGTTCACCTGGACAAGGTCCGCCGCTATTGCTTTCCAACGCATTAAGGAACTTATGACTGAGGCACCTGTCCTACATCTGCCTGACTTCAATAAGGTCTTTGAGCTTATGCGTGACGCTTCTGGCGTAGGAATAGGAGGTGTCTTGAGTCAGGAAGGGCACCCTGTGAGTTATTTTAATGAGAAGTTAGCGGGCGCCAAATTGAATTACTCGAATTACGATAGAGAGTTTTATGCCGTCATTAGATGTCTGCACCATTGGAGGCACTATCTCCTCTCTAAGAAGTTTGTGATCCTCTCCGATCACGAGGCATTGCGGTTCATCAATGGCCAACATAAAATCAGCCCGCGACACGCTAAGTGGGTATCTTTCCTACAGGGTTACACTTTTAACCTCAAACATCTTAAAGGAGCTGATAATCGAATCGCGGATGCTCTTAGTCGCCTGACCCTGTTACTCACCACTATGGAGGTTAACGTGGTAGGATTTGAGCGAATCAAGGACGAGTATGCCACATGTCCTTACTTTCAGGATGCATATTTGTCTGCCCAAGATAGCTCCCCCACGATTATATCTGCGTTCGTCAATAAGGATGGCTACCTATTTAGACATGGGAAGTTATGTATCCCGCAGTCATCATTACGCCTTCATATCATCTGAGAAGTGCATAGTGGAGGGTTGAGTGGTCATTTCGGTAGGGATAAGACCATTACGTTAGTTGAGGAGAAATTCTATTTGCCAAAACTTAAGGCGATGGTGGGAAGGGTAGTTAGTAGTTGTCGTACCTGTCAGGTATCCAAGGGCACCAAGACCAACGTAGGATTATATACGCCCCTGCCTATCCCTTCCACGCCATGGGAAGACGTGAGTATGGATTTTGTTCTAGGCCTACCCACCACCTTACGCCGTCACGATTCTATTTTTGTAGTGGTGGATAAATTCTCTAAAATGACATATTTTATTCCCTGCGCTAGAACCAACGACGCATCTCACATTGCCAAATTATATTTTAAGGAAGTAGTTAGTCACCGGGGAGTGCCGAAGACAATAGTCTCGGATAGAGATGTTAAGTATTCGAGCTATTTTTGGAAAACACTTTGGGTCTTGATGGGTACCAAGTTATTGTTTTCCTCAACCTATCACCCTCTGACCGATGGGCAAACAGAGGTAGTCAATCAGAGCCTAGGAAGCCTTCTTAGATGCCTAGTGAGCGATCACAAAGGTACGTGGGATTTTCTTCTTCCCCACGCCCAGTTGGCCTATAATAATTCCAAAAACTGGTCCACTGGTCTGTATCCAAATGAGATTGTTCACGGGTACAAGGCCCCTGTGCCTCTTGACTTGGTTCCTTTGCCCCCAACTATTGGGTATTGTATCCACAATCACCTGGATTTGAGGAAGCCACCTGTCAAGCTAAGATGAATTCACAATGTATTTGATGAAACTTCTTAAGTTGTGCTTGCAGTTCTTCCACGCTAAGTGCACACCAATGTCAGGGTACAGTAGGTCAATATACACGGGTCTGCATGACGTAATCCCTCGTTGAGCAGATCAGTGTGTTGGCCTACGTGTACTCTCTCTATTGGAGTGCACTTACTTTCAAGTACAGGGCCATGTTTATGCAAGAGAAGACAAGGAGCAAGGATGGGTCAAGGGGCAGCTCTTGAGTGGAATGACGAAAATTCGTCTAAGTAAAAGTCGACGAGAATCACCAAGTGATTCTCGCCGATTCGGCGAGAATCACTAGTGATTCTCGCCGAATCGTCGAGAATCATTAGTGATTCTCGCCGACTCCTTCCGGCTACCTTAAAATGGTGCCAAGTAAGATTCGGCGAGAATCACTAATGATTCTCGCCGAACCCGTCGCTGAGCAGGTCATGAATACCAAAGTGAAAATCGTTGAGAATCAACAAGGGAATCGTCGAGAATCACTAGTGATTCTCGACGAATCGTCGAGAATCGTTAACTGATTCTCGCCGATTCGTCGAGAATCACCAACGATTCTCGACGAATTTTACTTGGCGTTTTCTCTGGATGCTGCTGGATCGGATTCTGCCGCTAGACTAGTTTGAACCGGATTTCGGGTTTCTACTTGTGGGACCCACAACGGTCATATTGTATGGGTCTTCAATGTATAAATACACGGGTATTTTTGAACAGTAGGATAACAGAAAAAGACATACAAAGCAGAGCCGCGACTTGACCTAGCTCGCGAGTTTTCCGCCGCCGCCTCCATCGCCGCGCGAGAGTGTGGATCGCCGGTCGTGATCGTGTTTTCTTCCTGATCTCCGGTCGATAGAAGCCTAGCCAAGCTCAGCGTCTCACGTGTCTAACCGGAGATCTCTTGTCACTCGATTTGTAGATCGGGAAAGTCTTCCCCATCCGAATCGATCGAGACGAATGATCCTAGTGTGACCGTTGGTAGACCTAGTTAGCTTCGCTACGAAGTTTGGATCTCAAAGTACTGCAGCCGCGCACCTACATTGTCGCCGATCCCGAACCAAGCCGCCGCTCGTTTTGCCGCCGCCGGTTCCGGGGAGATCCTCTCCAAGAGAGATATAAGGTTGTAGACTCTTCGTTGACTTCACGAAGACGTCGTCGAATGAAGAGGAACACCGTAGTCTCCAAACGAAGATTGTATCTCGTGTACATTCTATTTTACTTTTGTTGTAAAGGAACGATTGTTCCGTGTTGTAAGGGTTGGGTGCAACCCGTTTTGTGGGAGTGTTGACTCTCACGTGTGGAAGGGTTCCTTCCGATAGTGCAGGGATTGGATTTCAATCCTGTTGGAGAAGAGACCGAGTCGTCCCTTGTTGGGAGATAGGTCGAAGGGGGAAAGTGGATGTACCCAAGTCGGGGAACCACTATAAATTGCCTGTGTATTTTGTGTGCTGTGCTTTTTATTTTTATTGTGCAGGTACATTCGTAAATTCAGCAAAAGCGTTGCACGTCACCTATTCCCCCCCCCCCCCCCATAGGTGCACAGAGTTGACACTAGGTGGACTTTCAAGTGGTATCAGAGCCAGGTTACTCATCAAAAAGGTTAACACCTTGAGTAGAATCCTGCCACCAGTCTCAAAAGCATGGAGCTGGATTATGAGATACCGCCACTCAAACTCCCTGCATGCACAAAGAATTATTATCCCATCTGGAGAATGAGAGTGTCGTTTCACTTGGATGCTATCGATCCTCGAGCATCCTTCATTCTGGAAGAGGGTCCGTTTATTCCCATGAAGACCTCCGACTCTGGGATCCAAGTGCCCTTGTGCATTGCTGAGATGTCAGAGACGGAGCTGTCACTATTTCGCTTGGACGAGAGGATTCGTCACATTATCTTGGATATCTGGTCTGGAGCTTCTCGCTTTAGATTAGAAAAATGTAAGACGGCTAAATCCATGTGGGTGATGATCTCCGAATTGATGGGGGAGTCAGAGAAAGGTGGAATATGCTGTCAACCTGAGGATGAAGCCTATGTGGGGGTCCTCACCTCTGAAGATGAAGGCATGCATCTCTCGGACAGCATCAGAGCTCCAGTGTCCGTGTCTGAGACTGAAGAGACCAGTGAGGAAAGCAGCTCTGATGAGGATGACGCAATGGTCACTGGCTCGAATGACAATAACACTGAAGAGCAGGTAACTTCCTCATCCTGCCCCATCTCTTTTGAACTTTCTAAAGACAGGAACTGCATTCCTCCAGAAGATTCTGATTCTCTGAAGAGAGCCCTTCAGTCAAGCAACCTACTTGCTGAGGAGCAAGCTCAAGAGATTGCTCGATTGAAGATCTTGTTGGTTCTCCAATTGGCGTCCAACAAGGTCAAGGACTCTAAGATCTCAGCTCTAGAGAGTAGTCTAGAGAATGAGAAACGTATAGTATCAAACGTTTCCAAAGTTGATGTTATAAAGAGAAAGCAAGAAAACGGGTGGATCTCCCGGATTATCAATGCGTGGAGAAATGGGGAAACGGTGTTCCGACCCCCCACTCCTAGCAGGAAGGCAACTCATCATGCCTTCAGGTATGACCACAGGAATAGTCGTGGTCACTGCAAGGGTGATCTGTCCCCATGTGGTGACACCCATAGTGCAAGGGCCGTCGTGGCCACCCATGAGAGAATACCTGAGGCTCATTCTGAGCCCTTTGTATTCACTGCCACTGCCCCAAATTGGTGTGAATCTGCATGTCCCCGCTCACAGAAGACTTCTCACCACCTGAGGACACAGGATAGGGAGGTTAGCAGTCATGGTGTAAGTTTTCATGAGGACTCAGGAAGAGGGATACCTGAAAGAATGGCACCACCTTCCCGGCCTCATGACGCTCACAACATGCATTCCTTCCACCCTTCCACGTGTCACGATGGAAGAGGAAATTGTGTGAGGAGATCATGCTCTATCCCGTTTAGACCTAGGACCGTGACTACCTTAGTCACTAGATCAGGTCGGAAACGGCGATACAACATTCACCCATGTTGGTGCTGTGGCAAAGTGGGACACTTTGCCATCGATTGTTGGCGCAACCCCTCTATGCCCACGGCAAGGGCTTATCCACATTCTCGGGACAGAGGTAGTCTTCCAGACAGGTTTTCTGAAAGAAGGCAGTTGCGTGCTTGTGCTAACAGGAACCTAGGACCCAATATGATTTGGGTTCCTAAGGTAAGGTAATTCTTTCTTGCAGGGTAGTCTAGGTTCCCGTAAATATGAGGGGAACTAGACAGTAGGTGTTCCAAGACTGAATTGGAATATGCATCTGGAATAACAGAAGTGATATCTCCATAAGCATTTTAACATCGAGCTCCTGGTATGTTATAGTCAGAGAGACTAAATGCTAATTCTCATAATCCCAGGTACTTTTGATCAGTTCAAGAACTTGCGTCATATTGCATCCTCATTTACATATATATATCTCTATCTATGTGTATATTTATCTTTATACATGTATGGGTGCACATCTAAGTATAGGTTAAATCAATACATGCAAACCTTTATACATCAATAAAGAGTTAACGAAGATATGTCCTTGTGAATCTCGACAACTCACAATTGACATCAAGAAGTGTTTGGAGAAGCCTCGCTCAAACCCAAATAGATTGGCTTTACAATATATATGTATTTATCGTTCTTATATTGACTTGACATCAGAAGAATTCGAAAATGTTGCAATGCTTCTTAACGTGAAAATTCCTAGTAGAGAAACCTTTCAATTTCGAATTAGACAAATCCCGCCGACCCATTATATACTCGGAATCTCGCCGACCCTTCACCTTCCTCAAGTATCCCGCCGAAGGAGCAAGCTACACGAGTCCCGCCGACTCTCGCAGAAATCACGCCAAATCGCAAGGTTTCTTCCGTCGGATCCAGCAAGGAAGCTCATCGAATCTCTCAAAGTTCCCGCAAGGTTTCTCCTTTAGGAATCGCGCAAAGTTCTCGTCGGATCCCGCACCGCCTTCGCACAATCCCGCAAGTTCTCCATCCTCTTCCCCTAAGTTCCCGCAAGGATCTCGCAAGGTTCTCATCAAGCTCCCGACGAATCCCGCCGAACCCCGCAGGACACTCTCCTACTCACCGAAGGTCTCCATCGCTGTTTCCCGCTAGGTCTCCACTGAAGGTCTTCCCCAAAGACGCTCTCGGAAGAGTTCTCGCAGGAAGCTCACAAACTCACTTCCGTCTACGCCCCTAGGTAACCTCTTCCTCACCCGTACTTGGACGTTCTCACTAGTGACTCTTTCCTTTTGAGTGTTCATTAAAGCTTAGAGTAGGGATTCTCTCTCTAGATCTGCAATGGCTCCAAGGACAACTGCTGGGTTGGTCACCGGTTGCGAGCTTGTTCGGACTGGGTTCTCTCACGCCTCGGACGAATTCCGCAACATCATTCTGATGCTGGAAGAGGCTGGGCTAACATTCATCCTGGAGCACCCTTGCAAAATCTTGGACAAAGAGGTGCTGGAGTTCTTCGCCACCGCAAGACTCCGAAATGGAGACTCACTAATCAAAAGCAAGGTGGCTGGGGCAAAGGTCAAGCTATCTGCCAGCAAGCTGACCCGCTTCCTGCAGCTTTCTAGCTCGGAGCATGAAGACTATCTGGAGGACGATGACAAAGCCAGAACTCTCTCATTCTGCGGTCTCCCACGAGGAACTAGGTCCATAAAGAGAAAGGATATGAATGAAGAAGGGAAGCTCCTGTCTGACATTATTGGAAAGGTGCTCATCTGCAAGCCGGGCTCTCACGACCATATCTCAGCGGATATGTTCAAGATCCTGATAGCTGTCGTCTGCCATAAAAGGTTCAACTGGGGGGAGTTGCTGTTCGAGAAGATCAAGGACACCTTGGGCTCTCCGAGTTTCGGCCGCATCATAAGTCTATATCTAAACCAGCTAAATGGAGACAAATTTTACATGAGTAAAGGTGTCCCTCTCCACTACTTGAAGAAGATGGACTCAAGTGTGTTTGATCGATGGGAGAGGCGTATTGGGCAGACTGCAGTGGAAGAGCAACAGGGAGTATCTTCAGCAGTCACACCCAGTGACATTCCTGATACCTTGCCTGCAGGAATCGAGGGGGAGCCTCTACCCCCTCATACGGATATAGTATCTGAAATCTCCCAGGTGGCCAGGGATGCTGTGGCCGAAATTCGAGAATAAAGTGACACTGTACTGGAGACTGCTGACAAAGAATTGGAAGAGGCTGCTGATGAAGATGAGTTCATGGATGATGACGAAGAGGATGAAGGGCATGAGGGACATGAAGTATTGGAGGCTCCGGATCCTGTTGAACCTCCATTTGACAAACCTGCACCAGTGGAGGGGGAGTCAGATAAATCTATAGAGGCCGCCAACATTCCTCCATTAGAGACTGTGCTTGTATCCAGCTCTATAGATGCGTCTGCTGAAGGGCAAGGCCCACAAGTGCCTCCGGTTATTCCATTACGAGATGAGCTAGCCACTCACACTGTCAATGTCATTCAGGGCATTGTGAATGAACTTAAAGCCTCCTTTGATGAAGCTCAGAATAAAATGCTGAAAAGGATTAAGACATCTGAAAAGCTCATGCTCAAGAATATGGTGGAAATCAACCATAAACTGGACGTGATGTAGAAGAAATTTGAAGAGAAGTATACTGCGGCCGGTGAAGCTGTCACACTTCTTATGGCCGGATTGAAGAAGAACACCGACACTCTTGCTGTCGTCAATCAGAATGCACATGTTGTAGCCAACAACATTCAAAAGTTTGACGGTAATATGATAACTCTTAACGCCAATCAGCCAGCCTTAGTCAATGAATTCTCCCGGACCACCAAGCACATTGATGACTCCTTGCACTCCTATGCAAACTGCATCGCTATTGAAGCCAAAAAGGGGGAGGAGGACTATATAGCTAAGATGGCTGAGCTACGAGAAGTCATGATCACAAACTTCGAACAGTCAAACAAGTACGTCTATGACAGCAACTGGTGGATGCTCCACCAGGCGTTAGGCATCCCCTTTGCTGAAAATCCTGCAGATATTCATCCTCCTGAGACTTATACGGCCGCTGAGGGAGTAGGTGCTGCTGAAGGAATAAGTGCAAGTGCTGCAGATGTTCCCACAAATGAAGCTGATGCTAGGGCTCTCTCCAAAGCTAAACTGAGGAGCATGTTTGACCAAGAGGCCATAGCAAAAGCCAGGGGAAAGAGAAAAGCTCAAGAAGGGACCTCCAAGGAGACACAGGCTGAAAAGAGAACTCGACTGAGTGAGGAGGAAGTAAGAAATGAAAAGTGGAGTCCAGTTTCAAAGAATATCATCTTGGACACCTTTTGGCTACAAGAAAAAGGAGAACTCAATCGCAACGAAGTATACAGCCAGTATGAATGGGAGAGACATAAGACGTATGAAGCCAAAAGGAACATATTCTTCAGAAACAACACGGATGCAGATAAAGTCCCTCCTCCCAGATATTACCCGAAGCCTAAGGAGTACATGGAGAGACAAAGGAAGAAGTTTTTGGCGCAAAAACTCAAGGATGACTTAGCTAAGGAAAGATAGTTAACAACTTGTAGCTTGTCATTCTCTCCTAAAAACATTTAATGCTTATTGTTATGATATGAACAATTCTGAGATTATATATATATATATATCCACTGGTATTTGAATCTGTGAATGACTCAAGTCCTGATCTGGTTGCATATATTCTCTTGTGCTGCATGTTAAATTTCTGAATGCTATGTTTATTATTTGATTGGTGTTATTCATCTTAGCTAGTAGGGTTTTGGCTTCGTCAAATAGGGGGAGATTGTTGGGTATTGTATCCACAATCACCTGGATTTGAGGAAGCCACCTGTCAAGCTAAGATGAATTCACAATGTATTTGATGAAACTTCTTAAGTTGTGCTTGCAGTTCTTCCACGCTAAGTGCACACCAATGTCAGGGTACAGTAGGTCAATATACACGGGTCTGCATAACGTAATCCCTCGTTGAGCAGATCAGTGTGTTGGCCTACGTGTACTCTCTCTATTGGAGTGCACTTACTTTCAAGTACAGGGCCATGTTTATGCAAGAGAAGACAAGGAGCAAGGATGGGTCAAGGGGCAGCTCTTGAGTGGAATGACGAAAATTCGTCTAAGTAAAAGTCGACGAGAATCACCAAGTGATTCTCGCCGATTCGGCGAGAATCACTAGTGATTCTCGCCGAATCGTCGAGAATCATTAGTGATTCTCGCCGACTCCTTCCGGCTACCTTAAAATGGTGCCAAGTAAGATTCGGCGAGAATCACTAATGATTCTCGCCGAACCCGTCGCTGAGCAGGTCATGAATACCAAAGTGAAAATCGTTGAGAATCAACAAGGGAATCATCGAGAATCACTAGTGATTCTCGACGAATCGTCGAGAATCGTTAACTGATTCTCGCCGATTCGTCGAGAATCACCAACGATTCTCGACGAATTTTACTTGGTGTTTTCTCTGGATGCTGCTGGACCGGATTCTGCCGCTGGACTAGTTTGAACCGGATTTCGGGTTTCTACTTGTGGGACCCACAACGGTCATATTTTATGGGTCTTCAATGTATAAATACACGGGTATTTTTGAACAGTAGGATAACGGAAAAAGACATACAAAGCAGAGCCGCGACTTGACCTAGCTCGCGAGTTTTCCGCCGCCGCCTCCATCGCCGCGCGAGAGTGTGGATCGCCGGTCGTGATCGTGTTTTCTTCCTGATCTCCGGTCGATAGAAGCCTAGCCAAGCTCAGCGTCTCACGTGTCTAACCGGAGATCTCTTGTCTCTCGATTTGTAGATCGGGAAAGTCTTCCCCATCTGAATCGATCGAGACGATTGATCCTAGTGTGACCGATGGTAGACCTAGCTAGCTTCGCTACGAAGTTTGGATCTCAAAGTACTGCAGTCCCGCACCTACGTTGCCGCCGATCCCGAACAAAGCCGCCGCTCGTTTTGCCGCCGCCGGTTCCGGGGAGATCCTCTCCAAGAGAGATATAAGGTTGTAGACTCTTCGTTGACTTCACGAACACGTCGTCGAACGAAGAGGAACACCGTAGTCTCCAAACGAAGTTTGTATCTCGTGTACATTCTATTTTACTTTTGTTGTAAAGGAACGATTGTTCCGTGTTGTAAGGGTTGGGTGCAACCCGTTTTGTGGGAGTGTTGACTCTCACGTGTGGAAGGGTTCCTTCCGATAGTGCAGGGATTGGATTTCAATCCTGTTGGAGAAGAGACCGAGTTGTCCCTTGTTGGGAGATAGGTCGAAGGGGGAAAGTGGATGTACCCAAGTCGGGGAACCACTATAAATTGTCTGTGTATTTTGTGTGCTGTGCTTTTTATTTTTATTGTGCAGGTACATTCGTAAATTCAGCAAAAGCGTTGCACGTCACCTATTCCCCCCCATAGGTGCACATAGTTGACACTAGGTGGACTTTCACCAACATACAATTCAAGTCAATTTGCACAATCCTTCGCCCAACATATTCATGACCTACATGCACGTATACGAGCTACCTTGACTGCTCAATACGAGTCTTATCAGACGCACGCTAATCTACATAGGAGGGTGTCGCACTTCAACATCAGCGATTTGGTCCTAGTCCGATTAGTTCCCGAACGCTTTCCATCTGGCACCGTTAAAAAGTTGGCACCAAAGCGCGCCGGCCCTTTTCGAATTATAAAGAAACTAGGTGACAACGCTTTCGTGTTGGATTTGCCAGCTGATTGGGGTATCTCCCCTATTTTTAATGTCTCGGATTTGACGCCGTTTGTTTCGGCTCCACCTGAGTTGAATTCTTTGTCGTCTTCTCCCTCCACTAAAATTTCTAATGGGTTGGGGAGTGGTAGTTCGGATGATCTCTCTCTTTCGGTCCTGCAGGTATAACATCAGATGGTACGTTGCCTTCTTTTTTCCCTACTGCTGACATGTTTCCCAGGTTTCCGAAGACATTTCTCACTCCAGATATGATACTTGCTGCTGAGCCACTTACCACTCCTGATGGTGCTACCTACCGCTTCCTCATCCGTTGGCGTGACCGCCCCCCTTCAGATGATTCATGGGTACTTGCGACATAGCTTCAACATTTGGAAGTCGAGCTTCTCCGCCGCTATCTCTCGGACCACGCATCGGAGATACGTGATTTTGAGTGGGGGAGGATTGATGCCGCTGCCCCTCCGCCACTACTTGACGATGATCCAGTTGCCGAGGCCCTACAACATAAAGACCTTTGGAGCCGTGATGACGCTAACGGACGACGCCTCTACAACCTCCGCTCGTGGTGTGCTACCCTCACTTGAAGACTATTTTAATTAATTTCTCATGCTTTATTATTTTATGTGCGAATATAAAATTATTCCTATCTTGGTTAATAATTGTATATTCATTTGGGACTTGTAATCTTTATTTATTTCCTGCAAACATTTTTGTGTGTATTTAGCCTTCCGGATGAATGAGATTTCATCTCCATGTTGGATGGCTAGATGTGTGTTGTAACTCCTATATAAGGAGATCCTTTTGAGAATGAAGTTAGAGAGAATTAAAAAAATCAACCCTAACCCTCATTGAGAGAGTTCGGCCAAGAGGGTATCCTCCATAGCCGCCGGCCAAGGTGTGAAGCCGCAGCCCCCTTGCTTCCTCCCCCTACTACGGTGCGACACCGTCGTGGCTTCCTTTCGGTGCGACTCCAAGGAAGAAGGTTGCAGCCCATTCGGTGTGAAGCCAGTGGATCCGTGGAGAGAGTGATTCTCCCACCTTATCTTGTGTGATTGTTGTTCTTGGTTGGGTAACTCCTTCCCCTTTAGAGATTCTTGCTTTAGATTTTGTGGAGGTTTTTTTGCAAACCATTTCTTCTATGATTTTTAAATACGTCGCTTGCAAATTCCGATTTCGATTTCGTTGTTATTGAACCTCTTGTGATCTGGCTTGGGTAGATCCGTTGCGAGAGCGAGGCTTGGCCTAGCCTTGACTTGCCCTCCAAGATTGGCACATTTTGGTGTTAACAAGGGAGTTAATCTCAACTCGAACTCGACCGCCTATTGAAGTTTTCCGCCGCTCCGAAAATAAATTATTGCTGCGTTGAAACGGCTCAAGTTGTTACAATAGATGCTTGTGTAGGTGCGGTGAGTTGTGTGCTTGTTGGAGAGGTAGGTCTTAAGGACGTTGTATCGAGTCCGGCTTGCGGTGAGTTGTGTGCTTGTTGGAGAGGTAGGTCTTAAGGACGTTGTATCGAGTCCGGCAATTTTCTCTTTCGGATTTGGGAGCAAATCCGACCCCTTTTCGCTCGCTTTTGGTCGGAGCCCTCCCCTTTAGTTTTATGTCTTATGACAATACTTTCCGTTAGCGTATTCGAGCACGTATCACGGTCACCCCTACATCACAAAATCAGGATGTGGAATTCAAGCAAGCTTGTGATTAATGGCACACCACCACCAAAACTGCAGCCAAGCCCTCTTGCAGGTCTGTTTCTCCTCCTCTCCCATTATGCTAGTCCTCAAACTCGAATTGGAGTGGTATCAGGCTCAACTGAGCCCAATCGAGTGAGCATTTTCAATGGATATATCCATGATTTCAACCTTATAGGTTAGCCTAAAAAGGTCCACTCCGGCCGCCACATCATCGCCAATCGATGGCCACCATCTCATCGGAGGAGGTGGTGGTGGTAATCTGAAAGAATTGTTCCTAAACACCTAGAGGGGGGTGAATAGGTGCAATTCCTTTTTCTTCTAAGGCAGAACTTTTAATTCAATTAATTAACAAAAACAGATAGTTCTACAACTATCACAGCACATAAATAATAATACCACACACATTCATAGATTGCACACTGATTTATAGTGGTTCCCTGAGGTCTGGGTACATCCATTTTCCCCCTTCGCCTATCTAGCAGTGTGCTAGATTCGGCCTAACTTGTTTCCTTCTTCTCAGATTCTCAGATCTTATAGCTCAGAACCCAAACAAGGCTCCTACAACTCAATGTGAGTCCACACTCCTACAGCTCAGGAATCTACCCTACCTCAGCCTTCAACAAAGCCTACAACTCAGAGATGACAATCTCCTACAACTCAGGCTCTCAGCCCTACCTCAGCCTTCAACAAGCCCTACCACTCAGAGAACTTTATCTCCTATAACTCAGACTTTATAAATCAGGCTTACAACTCAGATCTTAAAAAGATCCTATAGAAAATAGATGTTAATTTTAAATCTACCACCACCCAGGTTGAGAGAGAAAGGATGGACGATTTCTTGATCAGTTCTTGAATAAATCTGATGATAGAGATCAACCTGTCTTAGCTTTCTTCAAAGCTTGTTGGATCTGAACACAGTAGGGTTAATCTCCTTTGAAGTAGATCTTCAATCAGCTTCTTTCTTGAATTTCAGAAATTAATCTGAATTCTTCTTGGCAGACTGGTTCTGAATCTGCACTTAAGAGACTTGTTGATGTAAGTCCATTTCTTCACTTGAATAGATGGAGCTCTCTCTCTCCAAATTCTTCTGGAGATTCTTCTGAATTCTTCTTTGAATTCTCTTGACAAAATCTGGGTAGATCACCACCTGAGAATGTATTCTTAGATCTTCTGTTGAATATATTCTTCTATATATTATTGTGTATATGTATCATTCAATTACTTCTTTTGTTTATAGAGAATGTCCTTATATAGACTTTCTCCATGGTGACCGGCTGATCTGGTTTCTAACGAACTTATGACAGCTCTGACAGTTGCAGTAGACCGGTAGGTTATGGAAGCTGACAAGTCTTCCAGTCACTTCTTGAAACTCT
This sequence comes from Platanthera guangdongensis, assembly GCA_039583875.1. Taxonomy (NCBI): domain Eukaryota; kingdom Viridiplantae; phylum Streptophyta; class Magnoliopsida; order Asparagales; family Orchidaceae; genus Platanthera; species Platanthera guangdongensis. The sequence continues at coordinate 59,722,821 of CM077148.1, read as the reverse complement.
GTCTTTGTCAGCAAAGTGTCGAGACTGAACTTCATCTTGTGTCGACACAAGTAGACTAAGTGTCGACACAAGCCTTGGTGGTGTCGACACAGCTCCCTTGGTGTTGACACTGCTTCTCGACACAGCTTCTGTAGAATTTGTTGACACTAGTTCTGTGTGTCGACACAGTCACTTCTTTTCTTCACAAAAATTAACTTTGTTGAAACTCTGCTATGTGTCGACACAAATCCTGTGTGTTGATGCAGTTGATGTCGACAAAGTCTTCTCTGTGTCGACACTGCCTCTGTGTGTCGACACAGTTGATGTCGATAAAGCTTTTTTGTGTGTCGACACTGCCTCTGTGTGTCGACATAGTTTCTTCTGGTGTCGACACAGCCTTTCCAAGTGTCAACACAATTGACTCCAGGCATTGACACAGCTTTTCTCCAGTGTCGACACTAGCCTTCATAAGTGTCGACACAGCTTCTTCTGGTGTCGACACATGGACTTAGAAACTTTTTCCTGTATTCCTTCATTTTCTTTACCTGCACATATAAACTCAAAACAACATCAAATACACCTTGATGCATATCATTGAGTTAGGTGAGGCTTCTTCAAATCTGGTACACATTTTCCAATGTACCCAACAATCTCTCCCTATTTGGAGAAGTCATAACCCTTAGTCAATGATATACACCATTCATAATAAACACACATTATGATGTATAAAAACATTACATGACAGAGTAACATATAAACAAAACATGTAAAAAATGTCATCACGAAATAATGATGCAAACATAATGAACATTAATCATTGTTTTGTTTAAACTTTCAAAAGTTTCTTAACAATAGTTTACATAGATTTTTAAAACTAAAGATTACAATGTTGCAGCATCTAGTTAATCTAATCTAAGGCTGGTCAGGCTCCTTGATGACTATGTCTTTGCTTGACTGGATCTTGGCTTGTACTGGAGCTTCAGTATCTTCAGCTGGCTTCTTGCCCTTTACATCTTTCTTCTTTTGTTCTTCATCCATTATTCTTTGTCTTTCAAAATAGTGAAAAGGCTTTGGGAAATACTTACTAGAATCCTGAGCATTAGGAGGTAGCTTCCCAGCTTTTTCCTTTCTTCTATATTGTAGAATAGCTTCCTGCCTAGCTTCATGCTTTTGCCATTCTTGCTCAGTATACCATTTGCCCCTATCATGGGTCTTTTCCTTTACAGCTTTCCAGGCAGTCAAGATAATATTCCTAGAAGTAGGACTCCACTGGTCAAAATCAGGCTTCAACTCTGCTTGTTCTCTGAATCTTTTCTTTGAAAGTTGAGCTTCTTGCTCCTTATTCACAGCTGCCTCTGACATGTCTACCTTCTCAAGGATAACATTTTTAGTACCCTCTAGAGGGTTGTACATAGACTGTACTTCTTGCTGAATCATATCAAAATCTGCTGGAGGGTAAATAACCTGAGAAACTTCAGGTTGATCACCTTCAAAATAAGCAGGTTGCACACCTGACTCAGCTACATTATCATCAGGTTGCACACCTGATGCTATTAGATATCCACTTAGCATGATCTGACTCTGCTTTGACTAACACTCTCTCCCCCTTTATGACTTCTCTTTCAATATGATCTCTGAGGTCATCTTTCTGAAATCTTATTTGTTCATCTAGATAATTAACACCATCTTTATAAAATGACCTTAATTTCAGTAGCTGATCAGAGATGATATTTTGAGAATTCTTAATAGCTGTTTGGACTGCAGCTAGTTCTTCCTGGAATTGTTTATCAAAATCTGACTTGGCTTTAGCACTTGCCTCAGTCTGGGCAGCAACAGTATTCTTTAATTCTGTTACAATCACATTATGTGATTCAGTCAGATTGTCATTCATCCTAAGTTGATTTTCTAGAACATAGCCTTGCTTAACAGCTATATCATCAACTTGAGTCTTTATTCCTTGTTGTTGCTTTGCAAGATAGACTACAGCATTGCCACCTTTGTGGAATAATCTATCATTTCCTTCTTGTTCTGATTTACTTCAAATCTTATGGATTTGATATCTTGAGCCAAGGAGAATAGCAGATCTTTATGGGTTTCAGCCATATATTTCTCCATGGCTATCCTTTGTTCATCTAACTTTACTTGCAAGGATACCAACAAAGAGCTAAAATCAGTGGCTGGGGCAAGTTGTGGAGCAGTTTGCAATGCCCTTTTATATCTTTGGCGTCTCCTTTTGAAAACCATCAGCTTTCTCCTCTTTGCTTGTATTTCTGCTTCATCTTTAGAAGCTGAGGTACTGGCAATATCAACTCTTTCCTTAGGACTAGGAGGCAATTCCTTTTCTATCCTAGGTTGCTCCCCCTGAGTCCCTTGCTCCTCCCCCTCAGTCCTGACATACTCCCCCTCAATGTTAGCTTGCTCCACCTCAGTCCTTGTTTGCTCTAAATCAGGGAACAACTCTTCAAGGGTAAACTCTTGTTGAGGTTGGACTGGAGATACTCTTGACTATGGAGCCTCAGCAGCTGTAGATGTATCCTTCATGATAACATCCTGTGCTTGACTGTTTAGTTGAGTGGTCTCAAGTATAGTTTGAGTAGCCATTTCACTTTCTAACTGTGTTGGCTATTCCTCAAGATGACGCTCCCCCTGCACCTGAGCACCATCTGTAATATCTTGTGCAGGAGATTTTTCAAGAATCTCTGGCCTCTCTTCATCAGGCATGTCCTTTGTTAGGACTCTATACCATCTGGAGATTATCCTGATATCCATTCTTCTCATGTGATTGATCTTAGAACCAGTAGTCTGTTCCATTACTTCTGGAATTGTTCCAGCCAAGTATAGACTCATGATTCTTCCCAAATTTGGCTTCTTGATGCCTTCCTTAATCTTTTTAAAGATTACTACAGACCAATCTGTGTGCAGTCTGAAGATAATCCTGGTCATCAGGCTGAACATATAGGCTGAAACTCTATCATGTCCCCCTGGCTTGCAGAGAATGACCTTTCCAACCACTTCAGAAAGGAATTTTCCTTGCAGATTCATCCCTTTCTTGTTCATTGCAGATCCAATCCACACCACTGAAGTTCTTCCCTAGTCTTGGTAGAGGTAACTTCTTCTTCTTCTTGAGTTCTGGGGAGTTGAAGAGTTTTCCTCAAGCTCTTCAAGGTAAGTTTAACTTTAGCTCCCTGAACTGTAGATTTGATCTTAAGTCCAGTCGAATCTAAAGTAGCTACGCCATAGAATTCTAGTATTTCTTTCTTCCATATCTTTGTAGGTTCGGAAACCAGAAATTCCAAACCATTTTCTGCAATTAGGGTTACTACTGTTTTAATCTCGGGTTCCGCATTATCAAAAGCATTGTGAACTAGCTCGTAGCCTTCGTTGACATTATCTTCAAGCTTTGGCGCTATTGGGGTTGAGAGAAATCTTGAATGGAGAAGAGAGAGTTTGTCGACACAAGGTTTTGGTCTCGAAAATATGGAGAGTGTGTCGACAAAATATGTTGTTGACCTATTTATACCCTTCTATATAATGAAGGTGAAAAGGCACACCAAAATTCTCTTAATGTGTCGACACAGACTTCTAATGTCTTGACAGAAGTGTTAACTTCTATGTGTCGACACCAATTCTATTTGTCCTGGTCGTGTTCGACGAAGAGCCCGTGAAGTCGACGATTTGAGGTCAATGAAGTGTTGTTGAATCTGCGCTCGACGATCAGTTGATTCTGTGCTAGACGAAATCTGTGTGTTGATTCTAAGTGTCGACATAACTTCTGGATGTGTCGACACAACTTCTCTGAAGTGTTGACACCAATTTTCTAGATGTATAGACATCACTTTCCTGGAGTGTCGACACAAACTACTATGTGTCGACACAGACAACTTTTTGTGTCGACACCATTTTACGTAGCCAAATTTGTTAAACTAATTTATGTTCAACATGCCTAATTCAATTTTGAAATTATTGAATTTAGTTTCATCTAATGGCTTAGTGAACATGTCAGCAATTTGTAAATCTATATTAACAAATTCTAAAGAAATATCTTCTTTTTCTACATGATCTCTAAGAAAATGGTATCTTATTTCTATATGTTTTGTACTACTATGAGAAACAGGATTATGAGCAATAGAAATAGCACTAGTAGAATCACATAATAAAGGAGTTCTACTTACCAGAATACCATAATATTCTAACTGATGTTGTATCCACAACAGTTGTGCACAATAACTTCCTGCAGCAACATTCTCACACTTAGCTGTGGAAATTGCCACACTTGTCTGCTTCTTACCGATCCATGACACCAGTATTCCTCCTAGAAATTGACAGGTTTCTGTTGTGCTTTTTCTATCTACTTTGCAACCTACAAAGTCGGCATCTGAATAGCCCATTAGTAGAAAATCTATATTCCTAGGATACCAAAGGCCTAGATTAGGTGTGCCCTTAAGATATCTCAAAATCCTTTTGACAGCAGTATAATGAGATTCTTTAGGGCTGGATTGGTACCTAATACAAACACATGTAGCATACATGATGTCTGGTCTACCAGCAGTCAGATATAGGAGGGAGCCAACTATCCCTCTATATAAAGACTCATCTCAGGTTTCCCTGCATCACCTTTGCTTAGAGACATACTTGTCCCCATGGGAGTTCTCATGGCAGTGGATGACTCCATACCATACTTCTTAATTAACTACTGGGTGAACTTAGACTGTAATATGGACAAGTCATCATCAGTCTATCTTACTTGGAGTCCCAAGAAGAACTTAAGTTCTCCCATACTGCTCATTTCAAATTTCCCTTGCATAAGTTTTGCAAACTTTCTACAAAGGTTATTTTTAGTAGAACCAAATATTATGACATCAACATATATTTGGACTAGGATAATCTTTCCTTTGGATTCTCTAAGGAATAGAGTCTTGTCTATTTTCCCCCTTAAGAATTTGTTCTCAATGAAGAAATTAGAGAGGGTTTCATACCAAGCCCTTGTGGATTATTTCAACCCATATAAAGCTTTCCTAAGTCTATAAACATAATTAGGTTTGAGTGGATCAACAAAACCTGAGGGTTGTTCTACATAGACCTCCTCTTTTAAGTCTCCATTTAAGAATGTTGACTTAACATTCATTTGGAACACTTTGAAGCTTTGATATGCTGCATAGGCAAGGAATATCCTGATTGCTTCCAACCTTGCCACAGGAGCAAAAGTCTGATCTAAGTCAATGCCATCTTCCACCCTGTATCCTTTGGCAACTAGTCTTGCTTTGTTCTTCACTATGATCTCACTCTCATCAAGCTTGTTTCTATAATTCCACTTTGTCCCTATGACATTGTGGCCCTTTGGTTTTGGAACCGACTCCCAGACCTTGCACCTTCTGAATTGATTTAACTCCTCCTGCATAACATAAATCCAGTGTGGGTCTTGAATAGCTTCTTCAAATCTCTTAGGTTCCAGTTGAGATAAGAAGCTTGAGCAAAGAACTGGATTTAAGTTCTTGCTTCTTGTTTGTACTCCATGTCTTGGATCACCAATGATCTGGTGTACAGGATGATCCTTTAAATGTCTAACTACTGTAGGTAATCTATCAACAGTTTGACCTTCTTCAACCTCTTCATTATACTGCACCTCATGGTCTTCATTAGACTTTTGAGTGTCTTGTACCCCCCCTGGACAGTAACTACCATTTTCCTCATCCTGCTTTGCAGTTGGATCTTCTCTGATAGTAAGCTAGTCCATCTTCTGCTGTATACCTGTGGAGCTAGAAGAACTACTGGGAAACTCACTGTTAATAAGTCTAGATTCATCAAATATGACATGAACAGACTCTTCTACAACTTGAGTAGCCAAATTGTAGACCCTATAAGACTTACTATTGTTATTGTACCCAACAAATATCTCATCTTGGGATTTGGCAGCAAACTTAGTTAGGTGAAACTTGCCATTGTTAAGCACATAGCACTTTTAACCAAAGATCCTAAAATAGGATAAGTTTGGTTTTCTGCCTTTCATTACCTCGTAGGGTGTCTTTTTGTGGCTTTTGGTGATGGAAGCCCTATTGAGCACATGGCATGCAGTGTTTACTGCCTCAGCCCAGAAATATTCTGGGAGAGAAGTGTCACTCAATAGTGTTCTTCCAGCCTCAGTCAATGTCCTATTCTTTCTTTCAGCAATGTCATTTTGCGGAGGTGTTCTAGGTGAGGAGAATTGCTGATGAATCCCAAATTCTTCACACAACATTGTCATACTTTCAGATTGGAATTCAATTCCATGGTCACTTCCGATTTTGACCACTGAACTATCTAATTCATTCTGAATTTGTTTGACAAAATTGCAGAAGACATTTGGGGTTTCAGATTTCTGCCTCAGAAAGAATAACCATGAAAATCTAGAATAGTCATCTACAACCACAAAAGTGTAGGCCTTCCTACTTAGACTATGAACTAGCATAGGACCAAATAAATCCATATGCAAGAGGTATAAGCACCTCACTGAGTATTTGGTTTCTAGACTATGAAAGGATGATCTGGTCTGCTTGCCTTTTTGACAAGCTGAGCATATCTCATCCTTATAGCACTTAACTTGAGGACCATTCGTCACTAACTCTTTACTAAAGAGTTGGCTAATAGTCTTGTAGTTAAGATGAGCTAGCCTCTTGTGCCATTTGACACAATGAGAGTCTTTCTCATCAGCCACAAGAAAGATAGGAGAATTTTTATTCTCACCCTCAAAATTTAGGCAATACACATTTCAATTTCTATAGCCAGTCAATATGACTTTTTGATCACTAGACCTCTTGATATGACACCCATTCTTGATAAACGAAATATCATATCCAAGATCACTCAGCTGGCTTATGCTTATTAGGTTGTGTTTCAATCCCTTCACATAAGACACTTGAGCGATACTGATTAAGTTGTTAGAAATGTTACCAAACCCTTTGATGACTCCTTTTTCAGAACCACCAAAGATTACTTTAGGCCCATTCAATATTGGTGAGTAGTCCTTCAGCAATCCTCCTGTTCCAGTCATGTGACTGGAACATCCACTATCCAAGTACCATATAGGGGCATGGCAACTTGGACTGACCTGTAACAAAGATTACTTAACCTTAGAACCCAAATAACTTTTGGGTCCTTGGATCAAGTTAGCTTGAAACTTGACAAATCTACCTGCAGCTCTTCTAACAGGTAGACTGCTATCCTTCCTGACAATAGAATTATGTCAACAGTGTAAGGCATAATGGCCTATCTTGCCACAGCACCAGCACTCATACTTATTATACCTCTTTTTAGGTACAATCTTAGCTGTATTGTTTGTAGTAGATCTTTTGTTTTGTGTTGGGGCTTTGCCTTTATTATTGGACTGTGCAGCCCATGTAGTTCCCATAAAGCCTAATCCTGCCTTACCCTTTTGAGACACAAAGTCATCAATTAGGGGTAGGACAGATTTTGGCTTAGAGAAACTATTCACTATCTCCTTCTCTTTCTGAAGTCTGTCTTCCAGACTTTTGATCTGATCATTTTTGAATGTGATTGTACCCATCTGAATAATAGTTATGTTTTTCAGCCTGACAATCTCATTCATCTTCTGATCCAGCAGCTTCTCTGAATCAAATACAACCAACTTAAGAGCTACAATTTCCTTAGCCGAATTTTTGTTCAGGTTTTTGCTTCTCTTGAGTGCCTGCAATAAATCCCCATATTCATCTATAAGCTGATGAATATCTCCTTTAGATTTAGACCCATCCACATCTATTAATGCAGATGCATCTGATTCTGACCCAGTGTAGTAATCAGAATCTATAGATGAACTTTTTACCTTATTGGGGCCAGGTTGATCCCGACACTGGTCTTCTTCAGACATAGCCATCAGTCCTTTGCACTGATGGTCTCTTTGCTCATTGATAGAGTGCAGTAATTTGAGGAACTCATCCTCTTCTTCTATTGTAAACAGTCCAATATAGGCCTCAACCTCAGATTCATACTCTGAAGTTGATTGATCTGTCCAACTTTTCTCTTTCTTAGTTACCAAGGATTTCTCCTTCTTGCTCTTATGTTGAGACTTCTTTTTATCAGTAGACTCCTTCCTTTTGTCTGGACAGTCAGCCATAACATGTCCATGTCTGTTGCAGCAATAGCAAATGATCTTTGATGTAGTTGACTTGCTAGGCTTTGCCCCACTCCTGTCCTTCCTGTATGATTTCCTCTTCTGATAATAGCGATCCTTGGACCGAGATGAGGATGAATTAGATTTCCACTGCTTCTTCTTTAAGAGTCTCTGGAACTGCCATGTGAATGCAGCAAAGTCTTCATCAGAATTACTGCTTCCTGAACTGTGATTATCAGAATTTTTTGAGTTCACTTCTGCAGCTTTCTTATGAGAAGATGGAGACATCCTCCTATTCTTCCTTGTGGCATCTACCTTTAAGGCCACTGACTTTTCTATAAAGTCAACCTTTGTATTTTTCTCTTCCTCCTTTCTGGCCATCAGCTGCATCTCATAAGACAACAATTTGCCAAATAATGTTGGAGGTGAAATTTCTGTCAGTCTAGCCACTTCCTTTATGGCACAGATCTTTGTATCCCAATCCTTAGTCAAAGACCTAAGGAATTTGTCATTCAGCTCATATGTACTGAATATTCTTCCATAGGATATTAGTTTATTTACAATTCTGTAGAACTTCTTATAACATTCAGCTATACTATCCGACTTGGCTTGTCTAAAACTCTCATATTTTTAATTAAGCATAGACTTTCTATCTTGCCTAACCTCTTCAGAACACTCCATGTAGACAACCAATGTGTCTCACATCTCCTAGGAGGTTTTGCAGTGAATCAGATTCTGGAATGTTGAATCATCTATGACACTCACTATAATATTTTGTGCTCTTTTATCCATTGTAACCAAGATGATCTCATTTTTAGTCATTTCTGAAAAATCCTTAGGAGTCCTTTGATTAGTATCAAGAACATAAACCTTCATTGGAATATATGGTCCTTACTTAACTGTTATATAAATTCTAAGATCAGATGCCTCCATAAATAGTCTGACCCTATCCTTCCTTATTCCAAAAATTTCCTTCCTACAGATAGACAACTTCATTGAACCAAGTTCTTTATGGTTTTCTCCTGAACCCATCTTCTTTAACTTAATTATGCCTTACAGATCTTACTCAGACTGTTAAGTCTTTCTTTGAGGAACCTTCCTCTGATACCACTTGAAATAATTGGTTCCTAAACACCTAGAGGGTGGGTGAATATGTGCAATTCCTTTTTCTTCTAAGGCGGAACTTTTAAATCAGTTAATTAAAAAAACAGATAGTTATACAGCTATCAAAATACAAAAATAATAATACCACACACATTTACAGATTACACACTGATTTATAGTGGTTCCCCAAGGTTTGGGTACATCCACTTTCCCACTTCGCCTATCTAGCAGTGTGCTAGATTCGGCCTAACTTCTTTCCTTCTTCTCAGATCCTCAGATCTTATAGCTCAGAACCCAAACAAGGCTCCTACAAATCATAGTGAGTCCACACTCCTACAGCTCCGGCAATCTGCCCTACCTCAGCCTTCAACAAGGCCTATAACTCAGAGATGACAATCTCCTACAACTCATGCTCTTAGCCCTACCTCAGCCTTCAACAAGGCCTACCACTCAGAGAACTTTATCTCCCACATCTCAACCTTTATAAATCTGGCTTACAACTCAGATCTTAAAAATATCCTACAAAAAATAGATGTTAATTTTAAATCTACTACCACCCAGTTTGAGAGAGAAAGGATGGACAATTTCTTGATCAGTTCTTAAACGAATCTGATGATAGAGATCAACCTGTCTTAGCTTCCTTCAAAGCTTCATGAATCTGAACATAGTAGGGTTGATCGCTTTTGAAGTCGATCTTCAATCAGCTTCTTTCTTGAATTTCAGAAATCAATCTGAATTCTTCTTAGAAGACTGGTTCAGAATTTGCTCTTAAGAGACTTGTTGATGTATGTCCCTTTCTTCACTTGAATAGATGGAGCTCTCTCTCTCCAAATTCTTCTGAAGATTCTTCTGAATTCTTCTTTGAATTCTCTTGACAAACTCTGAGTAGATCACCACCTGAGAATGTCTTCTTAGATCTTTTTGTTGAAAATCTTCTTTTGTATGTTATTGTGTATATGTATCATTCAATTACTTCTTCTGTTGATAGAGAATGTCCTTGTATAGACTTTCTCCATGGTGACCGGCTGATCCAGTTTCTAACGAACTTCTGACAGCTCTTACAGTTGCAGTAGACCGGTAGGTTATGGCAGCTGTCAAGTCTTCCGGCCACTTCTTGAAACTCTATCTTTATCAGCAAAGTGTCGAGACCAAACTTCATCTTGTGTCGACACAAGTAGACTAAGTGTCAACACAAGCCTTGGTGGTATCGACACAGTTCCCTTGGTGTTGACATTGCTTCTCGACACAGCTTCTGTAGAATGTGTCGACACTAGTTCTGTGTGTCGACACAATCACTTCTTTTCTTCACAAAAATTAACTTTGTTGAAACTCTGCTATGTGTCGACACAAGTCCTGTATGTCGACATAGTTGATGTCGACAAAGTCTTCTGTATGTCGACACTGCCTCTGCGTGTCGACACAGTTAATGTCGACAAAGCTTTTCTGTGTGTCAACACTGCCTCTGTGTGTCGACACAGTTTCTTCTGGTGTCGACACAGCCTTTCCAAGTGTCGACGCAATTGACTCCATGTGTCGACACAGCTTTTCTCTAGTGTCGACACTAACCTTCATAAGTGTCGACACAACTTCTTCTGGTGTCGACACATGGACTTAGAAACTTTTTCCTGTATTCCTGCATTTTCTTAACATGCACATATAAACTCAAAACAACATCAAATACACCTTGATGCATATCATTGAGTAAGGTGAGGCTTCTTCAAATCTGGTACACATTTTCCAATGTACCCAACATAATCATCGCAGGACAGGAAGTGGAGTGGGTGGCCAGGAAATGGGGTGTGAAGATGGCCCAGGTTGAGCTCATCCTAGCCCTTGGCTGGAGGTAGGAAACGAACAGATGTCGTATGTTCTACATCAAGATTCATGTTGATCATCTATTTTCAGACCACAAAGAGTTTTAATTTAATTTAAATTTGTGGTCTTCTGTCACAGTAACTTTCATGCGAAAATTAGTCCCTCTAGGGGCAGAATCATGTAAAGTGACCAACATGAAAATTGTAGCCCTTTGTCGTAAATTTAATTAGGCACTTGAATCAGCCAATTTGGAAATTTAGCTCCCTGTAGGTCATTTTTCGTAGGACTGCTCCATGTATAGGGTAGAAATTAGAATGGATATATATTTTAGATTGCAATTCCAAATGGGATGAAATTTAGACCATGTATGTATGTGCTTTAAACCTAAATTCTGCCCAAAATCAGATTTTTAGAAGAAACTTTTTCTATAGTTTTACTCATTCTTTGATTTCCCAAAATAATGTGAATTATGGAGTTTTACAACTTAAAATGACCCCAAATTTGGTTGGCATGTCTATTAGTTAATCTTAGGATACTGCTAAAAGTTTTGGCCCATTTGGCCCTTTGCAGGATGCTGTATTCCACATGCATAACTTAGGGCAAGTATGTAATTAAGAGTTCCTTAATCCAATAAGTGGTGTTTGTGCAATTTTGCACCATGGACAGAGTGCATGTTGATGAAATTTTGGTCATACCACTAACATGATGGAAGGAACCACCCTTAGAAATATTAGAATTTTTGGGTTGAAAAATCCTTGGAAATTAATAATAATTCATTTTTGTAATAAATGTATATTAGTAAAATAAAAGTGACCTAATGACTTAGTAAAAATCCAAGTTCTGTGGATTTGTTTGTTGTACTATTAGTTCTTTTATCGCATTGGCCAAAAATTTAAAATGATCGTACAAGTTGGTAGGATTGTCGCCATGCAGCGGAGACTAACCCGTGAGTTAGTGTCACAGTAATGTGCAAGTTCTGGGTATAAGATCTGGGTAAGTCCCTGGTAAGGGGAGGGTATTACAGCCTTAATGAAAGATACATGATTTTTCAATGCTCGTTTATTATAAATTTCTACAATTTTGTTAGGTTTTGCTCCTGAGCCCAAATGACCAAACCTTTTCTTAAATTTTTTAGTGATATTCTTAAGCTGATTACTCCTTCAATTCATGGAGTCTTCAAAGACTTTTGCCTTTGATAGTTGTTCTTTCAATGAAGTATTTTCTCTTGTTAGCTTTCTAATCTGTTTCTTCAAATTATTTATCTTATCTTCTAAATATTTATCTTGCTCTATTTGCTTAATATCATCTGGACAGTTTTCATACATTTTATATTTTTGCCTTAATGATTTGATTTCCTTTTCCAATTTAATTTGATCAATGAAAAATTCTCTAAAATATATCTTAAAATTATTAGAAGTAAAATATATATCATCAAAATAATCTGGTACCTCATTTGAATAATGATCAGATTCTACATCTAGTATAACGTCCCATTTCACGCTAGACCAATCACACGCGTTTGGAGTCAGGAAAGTTGACTTAGGCTCGGGGTGCACTGGTAACAGGCATCGAGTGATACTCGACTAATAGGGAGAATTTCACTTAGAAGAGTTCTAGACTCAAAAAGCGTTGAGTGCGTCAACTGGACACGATGAAGCATTGAGTGTGTCGACTGGTGGGCAGGCATCCAGTGCGTTGATTATTACTCGACGCAAAGAAGAATATGACTTAGAATAATTCAGCATTCAGGAAGAATTGAGTCCGTTGAGGGTACTGGATGTCATTCGAATAAGGGTCGAGTGATACTCGACAAATTAGCTTATAAAATATACTGGTTTCAGTAGGCGTCGAGTGCATTGAGTGGTCTCAACGCCATTCGACATGGCATTGAGTGATACCCAATGCATAAGAAGAAATTGACTTATAATTATAGTTATTTCAGTAGGCATCGAGTGCGTTGAGTAGTCCCAATGTCATTTTATGAGGCATCGAGTTATACTCAATACATAAGCAAAATGGACTTTGAATAATACTAGTTTCAGGAATCATCATGTGCGTTGAGTGCTCTCAATGCCACTTGACGAATGATAATTTAACTTGGAGATTGATTCTGGATTCTATAGGCGTTGAGTGGTCTCGATGTCATTCGATGAATTATCACGTGATACTTGACGATATTGACTTAGAGCATTTTTCGGCCCATACTATGTTTATTGGTTCATATGTATGGGCTCAACTGGGTTTTTGGGATAAGCCCTGATGGCTCATTTTGATCCGGTCTTGTCAAACAAGTCCTATTTAAAGTAATGATGGGTGGTCCGATGTTATGATGACACGTGGCGGCATGTGTCAAACCTAAATCTTTCACATAAAAAGGTAAGAAGTGAGAAACCCTTGCAGTCACTTTGATTTCTTGCCGAGATGTTACTTGTCGAACCTGACAAAGGAAGAGAAGTCACTAGAGTCAGATTTCTGGAGGAAAAAAACTCTCCATCTTCATGAAGAATGATGCCGCCGAGGAGAGTGATGAGATCCATGGCTGGAAACGAGTTGAGCTTCCTCCCCCTCCGTTGGTGCAAGATATTTATCTATAATAGAGGAGAGATATTGACTCTAAAGAATTGGACTTGTGGGAGGTGAAGATCTCCTACGAAGAGACCATGTCAGGACCTTGTTGAAAGATATAGTACCTAAACACCTAGAGGGGGGGGGGTGAATAGGTGACCAAATTCTTTTTAAACTTTAATGACATCAATCAGTTTTAACACAGAATCTAATCTTCTTTTGCACAGCAATCACACAGTATTCACAGCAAATCACAGAACACAGAAGACACACAGTTTTATAGTGGTTCCCCAAGCTTTGGGTACATCCACTTTCCCACTTCGCCTATCTAGCAGTGTACTAGATTCGGCCAAACTTCTCCACTATCTTAGAACCCAAACTGGTTTCTACATCTCAGGCCGAAGGCCCTACAACTCAGCTTTTCACAAAGCCTACACTCAGCCACAAAGGCCTACACTCAGCCACAAAGGCCTACACTCAGCCACCAAGGCCTACACTCAGAGATTTCAATCTCCTACACTCAGGCTCTCTAGCCCTACACTCAGCATTTATAATTACAGGCTTACAAAAACTCAGATCCAAAGGATCCTACAAGATAAAATGATTATACAATTGTTAACTCAACAACCCAAAGATAAGAGAGGAGAGTTGTGAGTTTCTTGATGAGTTCTTGGAAGAACTCAGCTGGAATCAATCTGACTTAGCTTTCTTCAAAGCTTCTTGAAAGTAGAACTCAATAAGACTGACTCCTTCTGCAGTTGATCCTTGATCTCTGCTTCTTAAGATCCAGAATAACTCTGAACCCTTCTTCTCAGCCTAGTTCCAATGGCTGATTTCTTGGATGGAGATCTCTCTCTCCAACTTCTTAGATCTGCACTTGATAGCTAGATCTTCTTTAAATCTGAACTTGGACTTGTGTTCAATCTCTTCAACAACTTGTTGATCAATCTCTTCTGTAGACAGTATAGGCCTATTTATAGACCTTCTTCATGGTAACCGGCTGGTCAGGTTCATAACTGCTTTCTGACAACTCTGACAAGTGCTGTAGACCGGCTGGAACGGCAGTTGTCAAGTCATCCAGTCAGTTCTTGAAAATTCTCTAACTGTCTGATAGTGTCGAGACTTTCTGTCTTTAAGTGTCGACACTTATAGACCAAGTGTCGACACATGTTGTCTAAGTGTCGACACTAGTCTACAAGGTGTCGACACAACTCCTTGTGTTGTTGATTCTTTATCTCGACACTACTTCTTCTTCATGTGTCGACACTGAGATTGAGTGTCGACACAAGTACTTATTCTTCAGTATTTTGCTGAATTCTTCTAAGTGTCAACACAACACCTTTGTGTCGACACATCTTCATGTGTTGAATCTGTCAAGTGTCGACACTGCTTCTTGGTGTCGACACATCTTCATGTTGACACTTGTTGAGTGTCGACACATTGCTTTGGGTGTCGACACTTACATCTTCAGTCGAGACTCTGGCTGAGTGTCGACACATTCCCTTAGTGTCGACACTTGTACTTAGAATATTCTTGAACTTTGCTGTTCTTTGCTAAGTGTCGACACAGCTCCTTGTGTCGACACTTTCTTCAAGTGTTTAGTCTTCAGCTAAGTGTCGACACATTGTTCTTGGTGTCGACACTTACTTCCAGTGTTGACTCTTCTGTTGAGTGTCGACACATTGTTCTGGGTGTCGACACTTGTACTTAGTCTCTGCTAGCTTTTGCTGAGTGTCGACACAGCTCCAAGTGTCGACACTTTCTGATGTAGACACATCTTCACTGGGTGTCGACACAACTGTTAAGTGTCGACACAGCTTTACTGGCTTTTTTTCATTGAGTGTCGACACAGCTCCTTGTGTCGACACTTTCTGTCTGGTGTCGACTCAGCATCCCTGGTGTCGACACAATGACTCCAAGTGTCGACACTGCTTTCCTGGGTGTCGACACAAGTCTTCTTAAGTGTCGACACTTTCCCTCTGCGTGTCGACACATGTACTTAGAAACTTTTTGCTTCAGTCCTGCAAATACTTAACTTGCACAAGTAACTCAAAATACATCAAATACATTTTGATGTATATCATTGAGTTGGGTGTGGCTTCTTCAAATCAGGTACATTTAAACCAATGTACCCAACAATCTCCCCTTATTTGGAGAAGTCATAACCCTTAGTCAATGATATACACCATTCATAATAAAATTACAAAATGATGTAAAGCAGGATTATATACAGCAGGGTAAACATAAACATGTATCAATCACACATGTATACATATACATCATCACAGAACAAATATGAAATAGACATAGACATCATCACAGAACAAATATGAAATAGATTTAACATATAACACATTGTTCTAATATCTGTCATATTCATTTTCAGAAGTTCACAAAATGTTTTACATCAAAAAGATTACAAAGTAAACTTCAAGAAAATTCTAATTCTATTTTAGTTCTGGATCCTTAATCACTATTCCTTTGCCAACTTGAACTTTAGCTTGAACAGAAGCATCAGCAACTTCAGCATCAGCAGGCTTCTTGCCTTTTAAGTCTTTCTTCTTAAGCTCTTCTGCTTTGATCTTTTGTCTTTCAAAGTAATGGTATGGCTTTGGAAAGTACTTGCTAGGCTCCTGAACAGTAGGAGGTAGCTTTCCCATCTTGGCCTTCCTTCTATATTGGACTATTGCCTCCTGTCTAGTTTCATGTTTTCTCCATTTAGCCTCAAAGAACCACTTGTTACTGTCTTGAATGTTATCTTTGGCAGCTTTCCAGGCAGTCAATATAACGTTTCTAGAGGTAGGGCTCCACTGCTCAAAGTCTGGTCTCTGTTCAGCTTGTTCCCTAAACCTCTTCTTTGACAATCTAGTCTCTTCTTCTTTTTGCAGTGTCTCTTGCATGGCTTCAGAAATAGGCTGAACAACTTTTTCAATAATAACATTGTCCTTGCCCCCAGGTGGGCTATACATAGACTGTACATCAACATGTATCATGTCAAAATCTGGAGGAGGGTAGATGACTTGAGCCACTTCAGCTTGCTCCCCTCCTAGATAGGCAGGATGAATTCCAGATTCTGCCACATTATCATCATCACAAAGAGGAGGATAACCCAGGGTAGCTCTGATAGAATTTGATATCCATTTGGCATGATCAGAGCTGGCCTTGACTAAAACCCTCTCCTCCTTTATGACTTCTCGTTCTATATGATCTCTCACATCATCTTTTTGAAATCTCACCTGATTATCCAAGTAATTAACTCCATCTTTGAAGAAAGGTTTTAACCTTTGGAGTTTGTCAGTTATATTCTTTTGAGATTCTTGAATGGCAGTTTTAAGAGCAGTGATTTCTTCTAGGAATACTTTGTCAAAATCTGCCTTTGCTATAGCTGGAGTCTGCCCTGCAGCTAGATTCTTTAGTTCTGTGACAATGGCATTGTGAGGTGCAGTAAGATTGTCATTCATTCTTATCTGATTTTCAAGTACATAACCTTGCTTCACAGCCATGTCATCCACTTGTACTTTTATCTTCTCCTGGTGTGTAGCCAAGTACACCACTGCATTTCCACACTTGTGGAAATAGTCTGTCATCTCCTTCTTGTTAAGATTCATCTCAAATCTTATGGATTTAATATCCTGGGCCAGATCAAATTGCAATGATTTCTGCCCTTCATCCACATACTTCTCTATTGCCTGCCTGTGCTCATCCAGTTTAATTTGCATTGCCACCATTAAAGCACTATAATCAACTGATGGTGTTTGCTGAACTATAGGCTGTGGTGCAATAGATTGTAGAGCCTTCTTATAACTTTGACTCCTTCTTTTGAATACATAAAGTTTCTGCTTCTTAGCCCTGGTAGCCTCCTCATCTTTAGATGTTGAGCAGCTGGCAATGTCAACCCTCTCCTTAGGGCTT
Organism: Platanthera guangdongensis; assembly: GCA_039583875.1. Classification (NCBI taxonomy): domain Eukaryota; kingdom Viridiplantae; phylum Streptophyta; class Magnoliopsida; order Asparagales; family Orchidaceae; genus Platanthera; species Platanthera guangdongensis. Next base: position 59,705,342 of record CM077148.1, on the reverse strand, counting down.
GGGGGCCTCTCAATTTGCACATCTGGTGCCTTCTCAGTTTCTTTCCTGGCAGGGTCTTCCATAATTTGCATCTGCTCCCCCTCAACTTGAGCATTCTCTCCTTCAGCAGCAGTAGTGTCCTTTCCAAAGTCTTCTTGATCTAGATTTAAGAAAAGATCTTCCATGGTATACTCTTGTGGAGACTGAGCAGGAGAAATTCTGGGCTCTTCAACCACTGGATCAGATACATCTTGGACTGTAAAAGATGTGTCTTCCAAGACAACATCAGGGACTTGGTTATCCAGCTGAGTTTGCTGATGAACATCAGACAAATCAGTATCTTCTATAGGAAAATCTAAATTATTGAGTTCAGTGATTACCTCTAGGATAATGTTAGTTGCTTGTTCACTTTCCAGTGTAGTGGGTTCATCTAAAACTGGTAGCTCCCCCGGGCTTTGATCCTTGTGTATGGGGCTAGCTTTAGGTAGCTCCCCCTGGATCTCAGCATCATCTTGAGGAGCAGGAGATTTTACTGCTGGCTCTTCTACATTCTCATCAGATGAGAAGACAACATGCTCTTCACTTTCAGAGCTGCTAGTGGACTCTTGTGCCACTGGAGCAGTCTTCCTCTTCTTCTTTGGTGGAATCTCCTTCTCAGAAACTATCTTCTCAGGGGTTGGCATCTCCTTAGTCAACACCCTATCCCATCTAGAGAACAACCTTATGTCCATTTTTCTCATATGATTTATTTTGCTTCCAGCAGCTGTACTAATAACTTCATGTATTACACCAGCAAGGTAAAGACTTAAAATCTTGCCCAGGTTGGGCTTCTTCAAGCTTTCTTTAATCTTCTCATAAACTACCATAGACCAGTCAGTTTTTAGAGTGAAGATTATCCTTGTCATTATACTAAACATATGGGCAGACACTCTGTCATGCCCTCCTGGCTTGCTGAGTATGACTTTGCCAACAATCTCAGAGAGGAATTTCCCTTGATTGTTCATGCCTTTTCTAAGAAACACTGATCCAAGCTTCATCTTAGGATCCAGTCCACACCAGGTTAGAGCTTCCCTGGTCTTTGTAGCTGTAACCTCATCTTCCTCTTTAATTCTTGGTAGTTGTAGAATCTTCCTCAGACTTTTAGGTGACACCTTCACCTTCTCACCATGAACCCTGGATTTGATTTTGAATCCAGTTTCGTCTATCTTAGCTCCACTGAGAAATTCTAGTACCTCTTTCTTCCAGATTTTAGTAGGTTCAGAAACAAGATATTCTAATCCTGAATCGACTACTAGGGTTACGACAGCCTGAATTTCTTGATCGGCATCCTCAAAAGCACCGCGCACCAGCTCGTATCCTTCGTTGACATTCTCCTCAAGCTTTGGCGCCATTAGGGTTTGTAGAATTTGTCTTGAGAGAAGAGAGGCGTCGACACATAAGTTTGGTCTCGAAACTTTGAAAGCGTGTCGACAAACTAAGACAAAACCCTATTTATACCTTTCTAATTTTGAAGATGAACAGGCGGGACAGCCAACTTAAATTGTGTCGACACTGGCATTAAGTGTCGACACTGACTTATAATGTCTCGACACATATGTGTCGACACAAGTTTAGTCAACAGATTTTATGTGTCGACACTTGTTTATGTGTCGACACCACATAACTCGACACATAGTCGCGACTTTACTTAGAGAATTCTGAGTAAAACTTAAGTGTCGACACCACTTTGGATGTGTCGACACCTACTTGACATGTGTCGACACTAATATTCAGAAGTGTCGACACCAACTTCCTAGATGTGTCGACACCTTTTTCCTGAAGTGTCGATAATTACTATCTGTGTCGACACAGAAATCTCTATGTGTCGACACCTTTTTACTTAGCCAATTTCAATACTATAAACTTACTCTAAGTTTATCATTCCTAGTTCAATCTTAAACCTATTGAACTTAGCTTCTTCTAGGGGCTTAGTATACATATCAGCTAGTTGTTCATCTGTTTTAACATATTCAAGTAAAATATCTTCTCTTTCTATATGCTCCCTAAGAAAATGATATTTAATTTCAATATGTTTTGTTCTACTATGGGATACAGGATTATTAGCTATTGAAATAGCACTAGTAGAATCACAAAAGAGTGTAGTTCTACTTACCTGAATTCCATAGTCTTCTAGCTGATGTTGTATCCAAAGAAGTTGAGCACAGTAACTTCCTGCAGCCACATACTCTGACTCTGCAGTGGAGATAGCCACACTTGTTTGCTTTTTGCTACTCCATGAAATTAATCTCCCACCTAGGAATTGACAGGTTCCAGTAGTGCTTTTTCTATCTTCTTTGCATCCTGCAAAGTCTGCATCTGAATAACCTGTTAGTTCAAAATCCCCATTCCTAGGATACCAGAGGCCTAGATAGGGAGTGCCCTTTAGATATCTCAATATTCTCTTGACTGCAGTCAAATGAGACTCTTTAGGGCAGGCTTGATACCTTGCACAGACACATGTATCATACATGATATCTGGTCTACTAGTAGTCAAGTATAATAGGGAGCCAACTATCCCTCTATACAAGGTTTCATCTACAGGTTTCCCTGCATCATCCTTGCTAAGAGACATACTTGTCCCCATAGGAGTCTTCATGGTGCTGGATGAATCCATACCATACTTCCTTATGAGTTCTAGGATGAACTTGGACTGACATATGGATAAACCATTCTCAGTCTGTTTAACTTGGAGACCCAAGAAAAACTTCAGCTCTCCCATACTACTCATCTCAAATTGACCTTGCATAAGTTTTGTAAACTTTTTGCAAAGGTTGCTTTCAGTAGACCCAAATATAATGTCATCTACATATATTTGGACTAGTATAACTTTGCCTGTAGATTCCCTAAGGAATAGAGTCTTATCTATTTTCCCCCTTGAGAACTTGTTCTCAATGAGGAAACTAGATAGGGTTTCATACCAAGCCCTAGGGGCTTGCTTTAACCCATATAAAGCTTTCCTAAGTCTATAGACATGATGAGGTAGAGTTGAATCAACAAAACCTGATGGCTATTCCACATAGACTTCTTCTTTAAGATTACCATTCAGAAATGCTGACTTGACATCCATTTGGAAAACTTTGAATCCTTGATAGGTTGTATAGGCAAGAAACATCCTTATGGCTTCCAATCTGGCTACTGGAGCAAAGGTTTGATCAAAGTCAATACCTTATTCTTGCCTATATCCTTTAGCAACCAGTCTTGCTTTATTCTTAATGGTGACCCCTTGTTCATCCATCTTATTCCTGTAGATCCACTTGGTTCCTATTATATTGTGGTCTTTAGGTTTAGGAACTAGTTCCCAGACGTTACACCTCTTGAACTGATTAAGCTCTTCTTGCATTGCTTCAGTCCATTGTGGATCTAATATGGCTTCTTCAAACTTCTTAGGTTCAACTTGAGATAGAAAACTGGAGTAGATTGCTGCATTCAGGTTTCTGCTCCTTGTTTGTACTCCTTGTCTTGGATCTCCAATAATCTGCTCTACTGGATGATCTCTAAGATGCCTATTGGCTGGAGGCATCCTAACTTCTGGTTGAACCTCTTCATCATCTCCATCATGTTGTACTCCTTGAACATCATCAGCAATTGGTACATGTAGTTCTCCCCTGGACAACAACCACTGTCTTCTACTTGCTGTCTTGCAGTAGGTACTTCTTCTATAGTAAGCTTGTCGATCTTCTTTGTTAAACCTGTGGGGCTGCATACACTACTAGACAACTCATTGTTAATAAGTTTAGTCTCATCAAAAACTACATGTACAGATTCTTCTACAACTTGTGTAGACAAGTTATAGATTCTATAAGCCTTACTGTTATTGCTGTACCCAATAAAAATTCCCTCTTGGGACTTGGCAGCAAACTTAGTCAAGTAAGACTTTCCATTGTTAAGTATGAAGCATTTGCAACCAAAGATCCTAAAGTAGGATAGGTTTGGTTTCCTGCCTTTCACAACCTCATAGGGGGTCTTGTTGAGGCCTTTAGTGATGGTAGCCCTATTTATAACATGGCACGCAGTGTTAACTGCTTCAGCCCAGAAATACTCTGGCAGTGATGTATCACTTAATAGGGTCCTACTAGCCTCTATCAAGGTCCTATTCTTCCTCTCAGCAATGCCATTTTGCTGAGGTGTTCTAGGTGAAGAAAACTCTTGAAATATCCCAAAGTCTTCACATAGTTTTGTCATGCTATCAGACTGAAATTCAGTACCATGGTCACTTCTAATCTTGACCACTGTACTGTTTAGTTCATTCTGAATTTGCTTGACAAAGCTATAGAAGACACTAGGTGTTTCACATTTCTGTCTTAAGAAGAACACCCAGGAAAACCTTGAGTAGTCATCTACAACTACAAAGGTATAGACCTTCCTACCTAAGCTGTGAACTGGCATTGGACCAAAGAGATCCATATGCAAGAGGTATAAACACCTCACAGCATCTTTGTTTTCTATGCTTCTAAAGGTGGATCTAGTCTGCTTGCCCTTTTGACAAGCTGAGCAAATACCATCTTTAACACACTTAACTTGAGGACCATTGCTCACCAACTCTTTGCTAAAGAGTTTGCCAATAGTCTTGTAGTTAAGATGGGCAAGCCTCTTGTGCCATTTGACACAATGAGAGACTGTCTCATCAGCTACAAGACACACTGGAGAACCATTGTTCTCAACCATAATGTCTAAGCAATAGACATTCCTCTTCCTATAACCTGTCAAAATGATCTCTTGATCAGTTGACCTCATGATATGACAACCATTTTTAACAAATGAGATGTCATACCCTACATCACTTAATTGACTTATACTTATTAGGCTGTGTTTCAACCCTTTAACATAAGCCACTTGAGTAATGGTAACCAAGTTACTAGAAATGTTACCAAATCCTTTGATGATTCCTTTTTCAGAACCACCAAAGGTTACTTTTGGACCATCTTTGATTGGAATGTAGTCCCTTAGTAGTCCCCTAGTTCCAGTCATATGTCTGGAACATCCATTGTCCAAGTACCATGTTGGGGTATGGCCACTTGGACTCACCTGCAAAACAGATTAATGAACCTTAGAACCCAAAGAATTCTTGGGTCCTTAGTACTTGTTAGTTTGCAACCTGATAAAGCTACCTACTGGTTTTCCAATAGACAGTTTGCTACTCACTTTGGCACTAGCATTGTGTCAACAATCCATTGCAAAATGGCCAACTTTGCCACAACACCAACATTGAAACTTATTGTACCTTTGCTTAGGTACTGTCTTTGCTGTCTTATCTACAGCTGACTTGTTGAATGTTGGGGCTTTGCCCTTGGACTTGGACTGGACAGTCCTTGCAGGTTTAATAAAACCCAGTCCAGCTTTACCCTTGTGATGAGCAAATTCATCAATTATGGGTAACACTGACTTAGGTTTGGAAAACCTAGCAACAAGCTCTCTCTTCTTCTGAAGATTGATCTCCAGACTCTTGATTTGATCATTCATATAGGTGATAGTCCCCATCTGAATCATTGTTATGTGTTTCAGTCTGGCTATCTCATTAAGCTTTTGATCAAATAACTTCTCAGAATCTGTTGCAGCAGCTTTGAGATCAGCAATTTCCTTTGCCTGACTTTTGGCTAGGGACTTGCTCTTCTTTTAAGCTTGCAACAGTACTTTATATTCATCTATCAGCTGATGAATATCTTCCTCAGACTCAGATACACTCTCATCATTTGATGATGATGAATCTGATTCTGTACTGGAACAAGAAACTGAACTTAAAGTTGAACTTTGTACCTTACTGGGTCCTGACTGCTCCAGGATTTTGTCATTGTCAGTCAATGCCATCAGTCCTTATCACTGACAGTATTCTTGCTCATATATAGAATCCATAATCTGCATGAATTCTTCTTCTTCTTCTTCAGCAAACAGCCCTATGTATGCCTCAGCATCTGACTCAGTTTCTGAAGAAGAAATACTTGACAGAGTCTTCTCCTTCTTGGCAACAAAAGACTTCTCTTTCTTGCCTTTGAAATGAGTCTTCTTCCTGTCACCAGACTCCTTTCTCTTTTCTGGACAATCTGCAACAACATGGCCTTGTCTATTGCAGCAATAGCACACTATTTTTGAAACAGTTGCCTTACTAGATTTAGTCCTCTTCCTGTCGTTCTTTGAAGCCTTTTTGTTCTGATAGAAGTCTTCTTTTCCCTGTGAAGTAGAGGGCCTTGTCCTCCACTGTTTCTTCTTCAAGAACTTCTGAAAATGTCTAGTGAAGGCAGCATAGTCTTCATCACTTTCACTGCTTTCAGACTTTGTGCTGACAGACTCATCTGATTCTGATTCAACTACCTTTGGAGGTGGAGTTGGTGAATTATTCCTGTACTTTCTGGGGGATTCTGTCTTGAAAGCTACAGTTCTTTCCTTATGTTCATTTCTTGTTGATTTCTCCTCCTCTTTCCTCACTGTCAACTGCATTTCATATGACAGTAATTTGCCAAACAGTGTAGGTGGAGGAATTTCTCCCAACTTAGACATTTCTCTAATGGCACAGATCTTGGTGTCCCAATCTTTAGTTAGGGACCTTAGAAACTTGTCATTGAGTTCATAATTACTGAACTCTCTTCCATAAGACATGAGTTCATTCACTATCCTATAGAACTTCTTATAGCACTCAGTTATGCTATCACCCTTTCCTTGTCTAAAACTTTCATACTCTTGATTTAGCAAGGATTTTCTGTCTTGCCTAACTTCTTCAGAACCCTCCATATACACAATGAGAGTATCCCACATCTCTTTGGCTGTCTTATCGTGTATAAGATTCTGAAAAGTTGCATCATCTATGGCACTCACTATAATGTTTTGAGCCCTTTTGTCCATGGTGGCTAGGACAATCTCATCCTTTGTCATTTCAGATAAATCCTTTGGGGTTCTCTGATTTGCATCTAGAACTGATATCTTCATGGGAACATATGGCCCCTCTTTGACTGTGATATAAATCCTAGGGTCTGAGGCTTCCATAAACAGCCTTACCCTTTCCTTCCAGATCCCAAAAATCTCTTTCCTACATATAGGTAATTTCATGGATCCCAATTCCTTGTGATTGTCTGTGGAACCCATGGTTCTTGATTTTCTTGAATCTGTAATTTGACTTAGACTGAAACTGCCAATCAGGATCTCCTCAGACTGTTAGTCCTTTTTGAGGAATCTGGCTCTGATACCACTTGAAAGATATAGTACCTAAACACCTAGAGGGGGGGGGTGAATAGGTGACCCAATTCTTTTTAAACTTTAATGGCAACAATCAGTTTTAACACAGAATCTAATCTTCTTTTGCATAGCAATCACAAAGTATTTACAGCAAATCACAGCACACAGAAGACACACAGTTTTATAGTGGTTCCCCAAGCTTTGGGTACATCCATTTTCCCCCTTCGCCTATCTAGCAGTGTACTAGATTCGGCCAAACTTCTCCACTATCTCAGAACCCAAACTGGTTCCTACACCTCAGGCCCAAGGCCCTACAACTCAGCTTTTCACAAAGCCTACACTCAGCCACAAAGGCCTACACTCAGCCACAAAGGCCTACACTCAGCCACCAAGGCCTACACTCAAAGATTTCAATCTCCTACACTCAGGCTCTCTAGCCCTACACTCAACCTTTATAATTACAGGCTTACAAAAACTCAGATCCAAAGGATCCTACAAGATAAAATGATTATACAATTGTTAACTCAACAACCCAAAGACAAGAGAGGGGAGTTGTGAGTTTCTTGATGAGTTCTTGGAAGAACTCAGCTGGAATCAATCTGACTTAGCTTTCTTCAAAGCTTATTGAAAGTAGAACTCAATAAGACTGACTCCTTCTGCAGTTGATCCTTGATCTCTGCTTCTTAAGATCCAGAATAACTCTGAACCCTTCTTCTCAGCCTAGTTCCAATGGCTGATTTCTTGGATGGAGCTCTCTCTCTCCAACTTCTTAGATCTGCACTTGATAGCTAGATCTTCTTTAAATCTGAACTTGGACTTGTGTTCAATCTCTTCAACAACTTGTTGATCAATCTCTTTTGTAGACAGTATAGGCCTATTTATAGACCTTCTTCATGGTAACCGGCTGGTCCAGTTCATAACTGCTTTCTGACAACTCTGACAAGTGCTGTAGACCGGCTGGAACGGCAGCTGTCAAGTCATCCAGTCAGTTCTTGAAAATTCTCTAACTGTCTGATAGTGTCGAGACTTTCTGTCTTTAAGTGTCGACACTTATAGACCAAGTGTCGACACATGTTGTCTAAGTGTCGACACTAGTCTACAAGGTGTCGACACAACTCCTTGTGTTGTTGATTCTTTATCTCGACACTACTTCTTCTTCATGTGTCGACACTGAGATTGAGTGTCGACACAAGTACTTGTTCTTCAGTATTTTGCTGAATTCTTCTAAGTGTCGACACAACACCTTTGTGTCGACACATCTTCATGTGTTGAATCTGTCAAGTGTCGACACTGCTTCTTGGTGTCGACACATCTTCATGTTGACACTTGTTGAGTGTCTACATATTGCTTTGGGTGTCGACACTTACATCTTCAGTCGAGACTCTGGCTGAGTGTCGACACATTCCCATAGTGTCGACACTTGTACTTAGAATATTCTTGAACTTTGCTATTCTTTGCTAAGTGTCGACACAGCTCCTTGTGTCGACACTTTCTTCAAGTGTTTAGTCTTCAGCTAAGTGTCGACACATTGTTCTTGGTGTCGACACTTACTTCCAGTGTTTACTCTTCTGTTGAGTGTCGACACATTATTTTGGGTGTCGACACTTGTACTTAGTCTCTGCTAGCTTTTGCTGAGTGTCGACACAGCTCCAAGTGTCGACACTTTCTGATGTAGACACAGCTTCACTGGGTGTCGACACAACTGTTAAGTGTCGACACAGCTTTACTGGCTTTTCTTCATTGAGTGTCGACACAGCTCCTTGTGTCAACACTTTCTGTCTGGTGTCGACTCAGCATCCCTGGTGTCCACACAATGACTCCAAGTGTCGACACTGCTTGCCTGGGTGTCGATACAAGTCTTCTTAAGTGTCGACACTTTCCCTCTGGGTGTCGACACATGTACTTAGAAACTTTTTGCTTCAGTCCTGCAAATACTTAACCTGCACAAGTAACTCAAAATACATCAAATATATTTTGATGTATATCATTGATTTGGGTGTGGCTTCTTCAAATCAGGTACATTTAAACCAATGTACCCAACACTTGTCCTAGAGATTAGTTGTCTTTAACCTATCCTCTCTTCATTGTGAAGATGGATGACTTAGTTTTTTGAAGAAGGATGGTCTATTGAGGGTGAATAAGGGAGGTGGATGTGTTGCATGCAGTTTTTAAAAAATGGCTAGTGGAAGAAGATAAATAAATGTCGTTCGTTTCACTTTAAGATGCGTGCAGAAATCTATTTTCTGCATGCAGCGGACTTCGAGTCCATTTTCGGGGTTTATACGGTCGGATCTATGCAATGCCCCTAATTGTTTGTTATTTATTTTTATTCTTGTAGTGGCGTAATTTTGACAGTAGGGCGTTACATTAGCGCATGTTTGGTTTGTGCCATGGTTAGAGCATTGTTTTGCTCATTGAGTTTTCTGTGTGGCTAGGTCTAGTCTGTTTGCATGATTCCCTTGCGAGCTGGGTCTGTTTTGGTGACTCGGTGGAGCCTTTTGGGAATGCTTGTGTTTTGGATTCGGGAGGTGTTTGGTAGAGTTTTGTTTGTCGAATTTGAGTTTTGACTTCGTCGTTGGTTTCGTAGCGCCGGTATTTAGCTACGGTGCGAATTTCATAGAATTCAGAGTTATTATGTATTTTGTATGGTTTTATGATTTAATGTGATGTGATATTGATTTGTAAATAAATTAATTACTATTATTATAATATATATATGCAAAAACGAAGACCTACTGTACACTTTATTCCCTACTCGACAACGATTTTCATTTCGCGAAAGAAGGAGGCTAGCGGGCGGAGGAGCTTTTGGCCGGCGATTTCAGGTGATTTAGTGGTCGGTTTCGACGTTTGAGTAGAGATTTGAAAAACTTTTGGCTAGGGTTTCGCGATCGTGGTAAGATCTTCCAATTTCCCCGATTTTTGTTTGTTAGTGTTTGAGATTTTGACCTCCTGTCTCTTCCAAAAGATTCAGGAAAAGTTGCATCGGGCTTTCTAAGACCGATCCTTGAAGGGCCACAAACGGGCGGCGTTTCTCCAAAGTTTTGAGGCAAGTGGACCTCTTCCCTTGCTTGATCGTTTTTATTTGATCTCCTTCCTTTGTTTTCGTCCCTTAGAGTGTAGGAGTATTACAGGAAGCATGATGATATCCCTATGAGTTAGATCTAGACTTTTGGCCAAACCATAAAGTTTAGGAATAAATCAGGACATGTAAAATTCGGCGTGTATCGGATAGGAATTCGGCGAGAATCGTAGAATTTAGGTTAAGTCATTTTTGGAGAGTATCGTAAGTTAGTGTAAGGAGTTAAATGAATATCACAGTTCATTCATCTAGCGTCGGTCCATTCATCGAACAGAGTTCGACGAACATCGCGGTTAATTCATCGAGCGTCGATCCATTCGTCGAACTGAGTTCGACGAATATCATAGTTCATTCGTCGAGTGTCGAGCAGAGTTCAATGAATATCGTTACCCATTCGTCGAATAGAGTTCGACGAATTTTGCTGATTGTCGAATGGAGTTCGATGAAAAATCATTGTCCATTCGCTGAGCATAGAACGGAGCCCGATGAATATCATTTCCCATATGTCGAGCGTCATGCGGAGTTTGACGAATATCGCTGGTTGTTGCTTGGCAGTTTCTTCAAGTGAAGGAAAATTCGCCGAATTGCTGGTACTTAGAATTTTTCACCATTTTTTGTCAAAGTTTGGCAGGTTTAGTCCTTAGGTTGGTTTTAGGACTGTTTTAGTATATCTTGAGGATTGAACTTTGGATTTGAGTAGATTCTGAGGTTTCTTCGGCTATGAAGGTTGGCAGTGGATAAAGGACCACCAACTGGACGTCGATTGTGGATCATTGCACTTGGTAGATATGTAACGCCCCCACCTGTCACATGACATATACCGGTGGGTCCGGCCGGGGCCCCACGCCAAATCTCACATACAAGCGAAGGAATCACGTGTGGAAATCAACATCGACGCGTATCCTTAACTCATCCATTCTAGCGCAGCGATTTTTTTTTAACATGAACTCTAACCAGAATGTCCACCACTATATAAATACCACATTTATATATATCACAACACCAGGAATGTATACAACCCACACACCCTGGCCTTATGGCCTTACAGGTTCCTCTTTTACACAACATTCATTTCGTACATCGGCACGCAGGCCGGCCACATATGAAATCCAAACACCACTCTTCGCATAGCCTTCAAAGGCCAACAGCAGCAAGCTAGCCATTCCACTTATTCAATTCAAGCCGCGGCACCTGCAATTCCATATCCAAGCCAACACAGAAAACAAAGTAACGGTCAGTATTTGGCTGACCCATTATAACGACCCTACCCCCTACCCGGGGTAGTGGTTCCTTCCCTGTATCCAGTGCTCATCAAGTATCATCAACCAGCATATCTATATCATTCTCTTTATCCCGCTAGCACACTAGCAAACACATGACATCACAAACGCTGGAATCCACCAGACGTTCCGTGCACTCAGGGAACCTTCTTGGCGTACCGGAATCCACCAGTCATACACCGCTGATCCAAGGTTTTTAACTTGTTGGTTGACCGGCCCTAGTCCACCAGTCTCGCAAGCTGGAGACATCCCGCCCAACCACACAGAGGTACAACCTCACAGCAACAACCAGAGTAGGTCGACCCACAACATGTGATGTAGCACGCCGGGTTTATCCAAGCTCCCCAGGCAATGTCTACCCATCGACCCCCCTCCTAATCTGATCGACCCACACTATGTGGTGCAGCAAGCCGGGTTTACCACGGCTCCCCAAGCATTGCCACCAATCGACCCCTCTAACTAACTAGATCAACCCACCCTACTGGTGTAACAGGCCGGGTTTATCACGAGTTCCCCAGCGTGCTACCAATTGATCATATCACAACCAGGAGCTTTGCCAAAGCCTCCTCACACACAGTATCACATCCATAACTTCATCACAAGAGAAGACCATTTCCATCTCATCAAATCCACGGAGTCTCCTCCGGTTTACCCATGACATCACCAATCCAGACTACCGGTCCAGATGGGCTTCACACAGCATGCCTATGTCGTACTCCATATTTCCGGCTCTAGATGCAGACTCAACAAAGGAATCACTTCACGGATATCCACCTCTTGGTGGAGGATTCCAAGCACATGCATAAAGGAAGAACTTCGATGTCCAAGAAGGAGATCGTTACCCTTGAAGACCGCTTCGGCGCCATGAAGTAGCCGGATGGAAATCACTGCCTTGGCTTTACCTTCACGAATCCGCTCTCGGATCTTCGCTCCGCACTCCGCAGCTCCTACAGCAGCTGGTAGACTCCTCCCTTCCCTCTTGCCTTAGCCTTTCTTCCTCCCTTGCTTAAAAGAAATGAAGAAGAAGAAGAAGAAGAAAAGAGGAGTTAAAACCCCTTTTTTTCTCGGCCTTCACCACACCTGGACAGAGCTCAACCATTGGATCCAGGAAGAGGGAAACAAACGGCTCAGATTCGGCCAGAAAAGCTAAAACACGGCCTGACACGCCCTGTGACACGCCCGTGTCACAGGCCGTGTCCCTCTAAGCGGTAGTCAACCGACTCAAAACCAACAGTACATGGCCAAGGGACACGCCCGTGTTCCATGCCGTGTCCCTGACACGCCATCAGACACGCCCGTGACTGAGGTCGTGTGCCTCAACGAAAATAATCCCAAAACAACCCGAGACTTCACACGGCCGGGCACACGCCCGTGTTCCTGGCCGTGTGCACCTGGACACACCCGTGTCCCGGAAACACGCCCTAGCCCGAAACGTCTAGTTGAGTTCGATGACCACTGACACGCCCTGTGACACGCCCGTGTCACAGGCCGTGTCCTCACTCGACACTCGACACTCGACGATCGTCGAGCAAAATTCGTCGACATCAAGGCGGATCATCGACACGGCCCCGACACGGCCCCGACACGCCCTGCGACACGCCCGTGTCGCAGGCCGTGTCCGCTGTGTCGACTCCAAATTTCGTCAACTTCACTACTCGACACTACCCAGGCCTGACACGCCCTGGGACACGCCCGTGTCCCAGGCCGTGTCACCCATGCCTGACCCGATTTTGCTCAAATTGATCCGCTTGACTTCAGGGTGTTATAATCCTCCCCCCCTTCAAATAATTTCGTCCTCGAAATGTGACTCCAAGCAGCCACAACATCATCAAAGCTTACACCCTAAGTCTCCGCACAAACTAACAAACATACAACACAAACAAACATCCCTATCTGCCACTTGTGCACATTCAGCCACAGAAGACCTCAAAACAAACAACATAATTTATTTATCTCCTCACAATCACAAGTGCACCAAGTTTTGAGAGATATGTACACCATCTTTTATTCATCACAATTATAGATATAAACATAGTTTACATACACCACCATGGACCATTCAGCAAGTTACTCTTTAGTCATAGCATCGACGTGCTTCATATCACACGTCACTTCCGCTCAGCCTCCCGATTTTGAAATTCACGATTAAACGACAAATTAAACACCCGAGGCTGGATTTCACCAACTGAGCTTTGCGGCTCTTGTACGTCCATCGCATGCAATCGCGGTTGCGTCCGGGGTGCAGATGATTCGGCCACTGCTTTTCCCTTTTCTTCATATGACGCACCTATCTTTTTCTCACTCCCTGGAGGGGCATTCCGACAAAATTTTGCTATATGTCCTTGCTGCCCGCATTTATAGCATATACGTGTATCCACACGTCCTGACCTATAAGTCTCCCCCGAAGAAACAGTCAACGGAGCTGATTCCGCCGGCCTAAATCTTTTCTTCTCTTGTCGTCGAAACTCCGATTGATCCAACTGCGACACTTTCAACTCTGACTTTTCCTATCGCTTGTACTCGCTTCATATCCTTCTCTAATGCACGAGCTGTATCGACTAATGCTTGGAAGCCTTGGCTCACTGAACTCGGAAGTGCCAACATCAATTCATCCCGCAAGCCTTCATAAAACCGATTTGTCTTTCGTGCTTCCTCCGCAAAGTTCGATCCCGCATATCTCCCTAATCTTGTAAACTCATGCAGGTAAGTATCAATCTCTCGCTCACCCTGCACCAAACGGAGAAATTCATTTTCCATCGCAATCCTCTGCGACACTGGCACATACTTGGCTAAAACTATTCGGGAGAATTCCTCCATGGAAACCTCCGTTAAACCTCGACCTACCAAGTGATGCACTTCAATTTCATCCCACCACAATCTCGCATCTCCTTCCAACAGAAAAGTGGCCAACATCACTTTCTGTTCTTCGACCGTCCGGATTGCGGTCAGGATCCGTTTTACCCTTGCCAACCAATCTTCCGCCTGTGTTGGGGAAAGCGCTCCACCAAACGTCGGTGGATGAAAGTGCATAAAACGTGTCAATGACTCGTCACTTGCTTGCGCCACCACCACCACTGCAGCATGCTCTTGCCTTGCACCAGGCCCTGCCTGTCCAGTAGGTTGTGCTTGTAACACTGCAAGCACTGTCTCCGTCACCACCCGTATGGCTTCTGCCGAGGGAGGCATAGGCACTTCCACGGGTGCTGCACTCTCAGCAGACCGCTGGGGCTCAGACGGCCCAGCTCCATCCCTCGCCACCTATCAATGTACAGAACACCATTAATACTTCCAATTATAACGGTACTGCTACATTGACTACACACTCACACACATCATGTGCATGACATACATTCCTAGTGGACATTCATGAGTTCATTTAGGTTCTCTCCTCCCAAACAATCTAAACCTGGCTCTGATACCACTTTGTAACGCCCCCACCTGTCACATGACATATACCGGTGGATCCGGCCGGGGCCCCACGCCATATCTCACAGACAAGCGAAGGAATCACGTGTGGAAATCAACATCGACGCATATCCTTAACTCATCCATTCTAGCGCAGCAAATTTTTTTTTTTTTTAACATGAACTCCAACTAGAATGTCCACCACTATATAAATACCACATTTATATATATCACAACACCAGGAATGTATACAACCCACACACCCTGTCCTTATGGCCTTACAGGTTCCTCTTTTACACAACATTCATTTCGTACATCGGCACGCAGGCCGGCGACACATGAAATCCAAACACCACTCTTTGCATAGCCTTCAAAGGCCAACAGCAGCAAGCTAGCCATTCCACTTATTCAATTCAAGCTGCGGCACCTGCAATTCCATATCCAAGCCAACACAGAAAACAAAGTAACAGTCAGCATTTGGCTGACCCATTATAACGACCCTACCCCCTACCCGGGGTAGTGGTTCCTTCCCTGTATCCAGTGCACATCAAGTATCATCAACCAGCATATCTATATCATTCTCTTTATCCCGCTAGCACACTAGCAAACACATGACATCACAAACGCTGGAATCCACCAGATGTTCCGTGCACTCAGGGCATCTTCTTGGCGTACCGGAATCCACCAGTCATACACCGCTGATCCAAGGTTTTTAACTTGTTGGTTGACTGGCCCTAGTCCACCAGTCTCGCAAGCTGGCGACATCCCGCCCAACCACACAGAGGTACAACCTCACAGCAACAACCAGAGTAGGTCGACCCACAACATGTGGTGTAGCACGGCGGGTTTATCCAAGCTCCCCAGGCAATGTCTACCCATCGACCCCCCTCCTAATCCGATCGACCCACACTATGTGGTGCAGCAAGCCGGGTTTACCACGGCTCCCCAAGCATTGCCACCAATCGACCCCTCTAACTAACTAGATCAACCCACCCTAGTGGGGTAACAGGCCGGGTTTATCACGAGCTCCCCAGCGTGCTACCAATTGATCATATCACAACCAGGAGCTTTGCCAAAGCCTCCTCACACACAGCATCACATTCATACCTTCATCACAAGAGAAAACCATTTCCATCTCATCAAATCCACGGAGTCTCCTCCGGTTTACCCATGACATCACCAATCCAGACTACCGGTCCAGATGGGCTTCACACAGCATGCCTATGTCGTACTTCATATTTCCGGCTCTAGATGCAGACTCAACAAAGGAATCACTTCACGGATATCCACCTCTTGGTGGAGGATTCCATGCACATGCATAAAGGAAGGACTTCGATGTCCAAGAAGGAGATCGTTACCCTTGAAGACCGCTTCGTCGCCATGAAGTAGCCCGATGGAAATCACCGCCTCGGCTTTGCCTTCACGAATCCGCTCTCGGATCTTCGCTCTGCACTCCGCAGCTCCTACAGCAGCTGGTAGACTCCTCCCTTCCCTCTTGCCTTAGCCTTTCTTCCTCCCTTGCTTAAAAGAAATGAAGAAGAAGAAGAAAAGAGGAGTTAAAACCCCTTTTTTCTCGGCCTTCACCACACCTGGACAGAGCCCAACCATTGGATCCAGGAAGACGGAAACAAACGGCTCAGATTCAGCCAGAAAAGCTAAAACACGGCCTGACACGCCCTGTGACACGCCCGTGTCACAGGCCGTGTCCCTCTAAGCGGCAGTCAACCGACTCAAAACCAACAGTATACGGCCATGGGACACGCCCGTGTTCCATGCCGTGTCCCTTACACGCCATCAGACACGCCCGTGTCTGAGGCCGTGTGCCTCAACGAAAATAATCCCAAAACAACCCTAGACTTCACACGGCTGGACACACGCCCGTGTTCCTGGCCGTGTGCACCTGGACACGCCCGTGTCCCGAAAACACGCCCTAGCTCGAAACGTCGAGTTGAGTTCGACGACCACTGACACGCCCTGTGACACGCCCGTGTCACAGGCCGTGTCCTCACTCGACACTCGACACTCGACGATCGTCGAGCAAAATTCGTTGACATCAAGGCCGATCATCGACACGGCCCCGACACGCCCTGCGACACGCCCGTGTCGCAGGCTGTGTCCGCTATGTCGACTCCAAATTTCGTCGACTTCACGACTCGACACTACCCAGGCCTGACACGCCCTGGGACACGCCCGTGTCCCAGGCCGTATCACCCATGCCTGACCCGATTTTGCTCAAATTGATCCGCTTGACTTCGGGGTGTTACAATCCTCCCCCCCCCCTTCAAATAATTTCGTCCTCGAAATGTGACTCCAAGCAGCCACAACATCATCAAAGCTTACACCCCAAGTCTCCGCACAAACTAACAAACATACAACACAAACAAACATCCCTATCTGCCACTTGTGCACATTCAGCCACAGAAGACCTCAAAACAAACAACATAATTTATTTATCTCCTCACAATCATAAGTGCACCAAGTTTTGAGAGATATGTACACCATCTTTTATTCATCACAATTATAGATATAAACATAGTTTATAAACACCACCATGGACCATTCAGCAAGTTACTCTTTAGTCATAGCATCGACGTGCTTCACATCACACGTCACTTCCGCTCAGCCTCCCGATTTTGAAATTCACGATTAAACGACAAATTAAACACTCGAGGCTGGATTTCACCAACTGAGCTTTGCGGCTCTTGTACGTCCATCGCATGCAATCGCGGTTGCGTCCGGGGTGCAGATGATTCGGCCACTGCTTTTCCCTTTTCTTCATATGACGCACCTATCTTTTTCTCACTCCCTGGAGGGGCATTCCGACAAAATTTTGCTATATGTCCTTGCTGCCCGCATTTATAGCATATACGTGTATCCACACGTCCTGACCCATAAGTCGCCCCCGAAGAAACAGTCGACGGAGCTGATTCCGCCGGCCTAAATCTTTTCTTCTCGTGTCGTCGAAACTCCGATTGATCTAACTGCGACACTTTCAACTCTGACTTTTCCTGTCGCTTATTCGCTTGTACTCGCTTCATATCCTTCTCTAATGCACGAGCTGTATCGACTAATGCTTGGAAGCCTTGGCTCACTGAACTCGGAAGTGCCAACCTCAATTCATCCCGTAAGCCTTCATAAAACCGATTTGTCTTTCGTGCTTCCTCCGCAAAGTTCGATCCCGCATATCTCCCTAATCTTGTAAACTCATGCAGGTAAGTATCAATCTCTCGCTCACCCTGCACCAAACGGAGAAATTCATTTTCCATCGCAATCCTCTGCGACACTGGCACATACTTGGCTAAAAATATTCGGGAGAATTCCTCCATGGAAACCTCCGTTAAACCTCGACCTGCCAAGTGATGCGCTTCAATTTCATCCCACCACAATCTCGCATCTCCTTCCAACAGAAAAGTGTCCAACATCACTTTCTGTTCTTCGACCGTCCGGATTGCGGTCAGGATCCGTTTTACTCTTGCCAACCAATCTTCCGCCTGTGTTGGGGAAAGCGCTCCACCAAACGTCGGTGGATGAAAGTGCATAAAATGTGTCAATGACTCGTCACTTGCTTGCCCCACCACCACCACTGCAGCATGCTCTTGCCTTGCACCAGGCCTTGCCTGTCCAGTAGGTTGTGCTTGTAACACTGCAAGCACTGTCTCCGTCACCACCCGTATGGCTTCTACCGAGGGAGGCATAGGCACTTCCACGGGTGCTGCACTCTCAGCAGACCGCTGGGGCTCAGACGGCCCAGCTCCATCCCTCGACACCTATCAATGTACAGAACACCATTAATACTTCCAATCATAACAGTACTGCTACATTGACTACACACTCACGCACATCATGTGCATGACATACATTCCTAGTGGACATTCATGAGTTAATTTAGGTTCTCTCCTCCCAAACAATCTAAACCTGGCTCTGATACCACTTTGTAACGCCCCCACCTGTCACATGACATATACCGGTGGGTCCGGCCGGGGCCCCACGCCATATCTCACAGACAAGCGAAGGAATCACGTGTGGAAATCAACATCGACGCATATCCTTAACTCATCCATTCTAGCGCAGCAATTTTTTTTTTTAGCATGAACTCCAACCAAATGTCCACCACTATATAAATACCACAATTATATATATCACAACACCAGGAATGTATACAACCCACACACCCTGGCCTTATGGCCTTACAAGTTCCTCTTTTACACAACATTCATTTCGTACATCGGCACGCAGGCCGGCCACACATGAAATCCAAACACCACTCTTCGCATAGCCTTCAAAGGCCAACAGCAGCAAGCTAGCCATTCCACTTATTCAATTCAAGCCGCGGCACCTGCAATTCCATATCCAAGCCAACACAGAAAACAAAGTAACGGTCAGCATTTGGCTGACCCATTATAACGACCATACCCCTACCCGGGGTAGTGGTTCCTTCCCTGTATCCAGTGCTCATCAAGTATCATCAACCAGCATATCTATATCATTCTCTTTATCCCGCTAGCACACTAGCAAACACATGACATCACAAACGCTGGAATCCACCAGATGTTCCGTGCACTCAGGGCACCTTCTTGGCGTACCGGAATACACCAGTCATACACCGCTGATCCAAGGTTTTTAACTTGTTGGTTGACCGGCCCTAGTCCACCAGTCTCGCAAGCTGGCGACATCCCGCCCAACCACACAGAGGTACAACCTCACAGCAACAACTAGAGTAGGTCGACCCACAACATGTGGTGTAGCACGCCGGGTTTATCCAAGCTCCCCAGGCAATGTCTACCCATCGACCCCCCTCCTAATCCGATCGACCCACACTATGTGGTGCAGCAAGCCGGGTTTACCACGGATCCCCAAGCATTGCCACCAATCGACCCCTCTAACTAACTAGATCAACCCACCCTAGTGGTGTAACAGGCCGGGTTTATCACGAGCTCCCCAGCATGCTACCAATTGATCATATCACAACCAGGAGCTTTGCCAAAGCCTCCTCACACACAGCATCACATCCATACCTTCATCACAAGAGAAAACCATTTCCATCTCATCAAATCCACGGAGTCTCCTCCGGTTTACCCATGACATCATCAATTCAGACTACCGGTCCAGATGGGCTTCACACGGCATGCCTATGCCGTACTCCATATTTCGGGCTCTAGATGCAGACTCAACAAAGGAATCACTTCACGGATATCCACCTCTTGGTGGAGGATTCCAAGCACATGCATAAAGGAAGGACTTCGATGTCCAAGAAGGAGATCGTTACCCTTGAAGACCGCTTCGGCGCCATGAAGTAGCCGGATGGAAATCACCGCCTCGGCTTTGCCTTCACGAATCCGCTCTCGGATCTTCGCTCCGCACTCCACAGCTCCTACAGCAGCTGGTAGACTCCTCCCTTCCCTCTTGCCTTAGCCTTTCTTCCTCCCTTGCTTAAAAGAAATGAAGAAGAAGAAGAAGAAGAAAAGAGAAGTTAAAACCCCTTTTTTCTCGGCCTTCACCACACCTGGACAGAGCCCAACCATTGGATCCAGGAAGAGGGAAACAAACGGCTCAGATTCGGCCAGAAAAGCTAAAACACGGCCTGACACGCCCTGTGACATGCCCGTGTCACAGGCCGTGTCCCTCTAAGCGGCAGTCAACCGACTCAAAACCAACAGTACACGGCCATGGGACACGCCCGTGTTCCATGCCGTGTCCCTGACACGCCATCAGACACGCCCGTGTCTGAGGCTGTGTGCCTCAACGAAAATAATCCCAAAACAACCCGAGACTTCACACGGCCGGGCACACGCCCGTGTTCCTGGTCGTGTGCACCTGGACACACCTGTGTCCCGGAAACACGCCCTAGCTCGAAACGTCGCGTTGAGTTCGACGACCACTGACACGCCCTGTGACACGCCCGTGTCACAGGCCGTGTCCTCACTCGACACTCGACACTCGACGATAGTCGAGCAAAATTCGTTGACATCAAGGCCGATCATCGACATGGCCCCGACACGCCCTGCGACACGCCCGTGTCGCAGGCCGTGTCCGCTGTGTTGAATCCAAATTTCGTCGACTTCACGACTCGACACTACCCAGGCCTGACACGCCCTGGGACACGCCCGTGTCCTAGGCCGTGTCACCCATGCCTGACCCGATTTTGCTAAAATTTATCCGCTTGACTTCGGGGTGTTACAATCCTCCCCCCCCTTCAAATAATTTCGTCCTCAAAATGTGACTCCAAGCAGCCACAACATCATCAAAGCTTAGACCCCAAGTCTCCGCACAAACTAACAAACATACAACACAAACAAACATCCCTATCTGCCACTTGTGCACATTCAGCCACAGAAGACCTCAAAACAAACAACATAATTTATTTATCTCCTCACAATCACAAGTGCACCAAGTTTTGAGAGATATGTACACCATCTTT
The DNA here is from genome assembly GCA_039583875.1 of Platanthera guangdongensis. Lineage (NCBI taxonomy): Eukaryota > Viridiplantae > Streptophyta > Magnoliopsida > Asparagales > Orchidaceae > Platanthera > Platanthera guangdongensis. Next base: position 59,683,975 of record CM077148.1, on the reverse strand, counting down.
TATTCATCACAATTATAGATATAAACATAGTTTACATACACCACCATGGACCCTTCAGCAAGTTACTCTTTAGTCATAGCATCGACGTGCTTCACATCACACGTCACTTCCGCTCAGCCTCCCGATTTTGAAATTCACGATTAAATGACAAATTAAACACCCGAGGCTGAATTTCACCAACTGAGCTTTGCGGCTCTTATACGTCCAACGCATGCAATCGCGGTTGCATCCGGGGTGCAGATGATTCGGCCACTGCTTTTCCCTTTTCTTCATATGACACACCTATCTTTTTCTCACTCCCTGGAGGGGCATTCCGACAAAATTTTGCTATATGTCCTTGCTGCCCGCATTTATAGCATATACGTGTATCCACACGTCCTGACCCATAAGTCGCCCCCGAAGAAACAGTCGACGGAGCTGATTCCGCCGGCCTAAATCTTTTCTTCTCTTGTCGTCGAAACTCTGATTGATCCAACTGCGACACTTTCAACTCTGACTTTTCCTGTCGCTTATTCGCTTGTACTCGCTTCATATCCTTCTCTAATGCACGAGCTGTATCGACTAATGCTTGGAAGCCTTGGCTCACTGAACTCGGAAGTGCCAACCTCAATTCATCCCGCAAGCCTTCATAAAACCGATTTGTCTTTCGTGCTTCCTCCGCAAAATTCGATCTCGCTTATCTCCCTAATCTTGTAAACTCATGCAGGTAAGTATCAATCTCTCGCTCACCCTGCACCAAACGGAGAAATTCATTTTCCATCGCAATCCTCTACGACACTGGGACATACTTGGCTAAAAATATTCGGGAGAATTCCTCCATGGAAACCTCCGTTAAACCTCGACCTGCCAAGTGATGCACTTAAATTTCATCCCACCACAATCTCGCATCTCCTTCCAACAGAAAAGTGGCCAACATCACTTTCTGTTCTTCGACCGTCCGGATTGCGGTCAGGATCCGTTTTACCCTTGCCAACCAATCTTCCGCCTGTGTTGGGGAAAGAGCTCCACCAAATGTCGGTGGATGAAAGTGCATAAAACGTGTCAATGACTCGTCACTTGCTTGCGCCTCCACCAATACTGCAGCATGCTCTTGCATTGCACCAGGCCTTGCCTGTCCAGTAGGTTGTGCTTGTAACACTGCATGCACTGTCTCCGTCACCACCCGTATGGCTTCTGCCGAGGGAGGCATAGACACTTCCACGGGTGCTGCACTCTCTGCAGACCGCTGGGGCTCAGACGGCCCAGCTCCATCCCTCGCCACCTATCAATGTACATAACACCATTAATACTTCCAATCATAACTGTACTGCTACATTGACTACACACTCACGCACATCATGTGCATGACATACATTCCTAGTGGACATTCATGAGTTCATTTAGGTTCTCTCCTCCCAAACAATCTAAACCTGGCTCTGATACCACTTTGTAACGCCCCCACCTGTCACATGATATATACCGGTGGGTCCGGCCGGGGCCCCACGCCATATCTCACAGACAAGCGAAGGAATCACGTGTGGAAATCAACATCGACGCGTATCCTTAACTCATCCATTCTAGCGCAGCAATTTTTTTTTTTAACATGAACTCCAACCAGAATGTCCACCACTATATAAATACCACATTTATATATATCACAACACCAGGAATGTATACAACCAACACACCCTGGCCTTATGGCCTTACAGGTTCCTCTTTTACACAACATTCATTTCGTACATCGGCACGCAGGCCGGCCACACATGAAATCCAAACACCACTCTTCGCATAGCCTTCAAAGGCCAACAGCAGCAAGCTAGCCATTCCACTTATTCAATTCAAGCCGCGGCACCTGCAATTCCATATCCAAGCCAACACAGAAAACAAAGTAACGGTCAGCATTTGGCTGACCCATTATAACGACCCTACCCCCTACCCGGGGTAGTGGTTCCTTCCCTGTATCCAGTGCACATCAAGTATCATCAACCAGCATATCTATATCATTCTCTTTATCCCGCTAGCACACTATCAAACACATGACATCACAAACGCTGGAATCCACCAGACGTTCCGTGCACTCAGGGCACCATCTTGGCGTACCGGAATCCACCAGTCATACACCGCTGATCCAAGGTTTTTAACTTGTTGGTTGACCGGCCCTAGTCCACCAGTCTCGCAAGCTGGCGACATCCCGCCCAACCACACAGAGGTACAACCTCACAGCAACAACCAGAGTAGGTCGACCCACAACATATGGTGTAGCACGTCGGGTTTATCCAAGCTCCCCAGGCAATGTCTACCCATCGACCCCCCTCCTAATCCGATCGACCCACACTATGTGGTGCAGCAAGCCGGGTTTACCACGGCTCCCTAAGCATTGCCACCAATCGACCCCTCTAACTAACTAGATCAACCCACCCTAGTGGTGTAACAGGCTGGGTTTATCACGAGCTCCCCAGCGTGCTACCAATTGATCATATCACAACCAGGAGCTTTGCCAAAGCCTCCTCACACACAGCATCACATCCATACCTTCATCACAAGAGAAAACCATTTCCATCTCATCAAATCCACGGAGTCTCCTCCGGTTTACCCATGAACATCACCAATCCAGACTACCGGTCCAGATGGGCTTCACACAGCATGCCTATGCCGTACTCCATATTTCCGGCTCTAGATGCAGACTCAACAAAGGAATCACTTCACGGATATCCACCTCTTGGTGGAGGATTCCAAGCACATGCATAAAGGAAGGACTTCGATGTCCAAGAAGGAGATCGTTACCCTTGAAGACCGCTTCGTCGCCATGAAGTAGCCGGATGGAAATCACCGCCTCGGCTTTGCCTTCACGAATCTGCTCTCGGATCTTCGCTCCGCACTCCGCAGCTCCTACAGCAGCTGGTAGACTCCTCCCTTCCCTCTTGCCTTAGCCTTTCTTCCTCCCTTGCTTAAAAGAAATGAAGAAGAAGAAGAAAAGAGGAGTTAAAACCCCTTTTTTCTCGGCCTTCACCACACCTGGACAGAGCCCAACCATTGGATCCAGGAAGAGGGAAACAAACGGCTCAGATTCGGCCAGAAAAGCTAAAACACGGCCTGACACGCCCTGTGACACGCCCGTGTCACAGGCCGTGTCCCTCTAAGCGGCAGTCAACCGACTCAAAACCAACAGTACACGGCCATGGGACACGCCCGTGTTCCATGCCGTATCCCTGATATGCCATCAGACACGCCCGTGTCTGAGGCCGTATGCCTCAACGAAAATAATCCCAAAACAACCCGAGACTTCACACGGCCGGGCACACGCCCGTGTTCCTGGCCGTGTGCACCTGGACACACCCGTGTCCCGGAAACACGCCCTAGCTCGAAACGTCGAGTTGAGTTCGACGACCACTGACACGCCCAGTGACACGCCCGTGTCACAGGCCGTGTCCTCACTCGACACTCGACACTCGACGATCGTCGAGCAAAATTCGTCGACATCAAGGCCGATCGTCGACACGGCCCCGACACGCCCTGCGACACGCCCGTGTCGCAGGCCGTCTCCGCTGTGTCGACTCCAAATTTCGTCGACTTCATGACTCGACACTACCCAGGCCTGACACGCCCTGGGACACGCCCGTGTCCCAGGCCGTGTCACCCATGCCTGACCCGATTTTGCTCAAATTGATCCGCTTGACTTCGGGGTGTTACAAGATATTTGGTCTCTATTTTTGTGGACTGCTGGTTTGGGTTTGGACAAGTGGCCACCACCGCAGGGCCTCTATGTTTTTGAGACATTTGGGCTTGGGAGCATGCTTTGGGACAATTGGCCACCGACTCCGCCTGGTTGTGTTTGGCAAGTGTTAATTATTCACATTTTATTCGAGCTATTTTATGATAAGTTTGCTTCTGGATCAATCTATGCATTTTATGATAATCCTTGTAGATATTATTGAAGCACGACTTCGTTTCGCACTTGGTGCATTTGTTCAAATGACTTATTTACTATTGATTTTACTGTACTTATAATTATTTGGTTATCCAGCTGTGGTCTTCAGCATTTTGTACTCAGGTTTGGTAAACCCATATCTTACTTTGCACTTTTACCTGATTAGTTTTCTTTTGCCACTTGTATTTTTCTTCTTGTTGAGGTGCTCTTCCTTTGAATTCATCAGGTTCAGGGCAGTAGATGGTTGAGTGGCTACGTTGGGAGCTTGCTAGTGGACTACTTGTTGTAAGAGTTTTCCTCACCCTTGTGAGGTATTTTTCTTGGGCAATTTACTTTAATATAGACATGCATGCTTGCCAGTGGGTTCGTGTCAGGTTGTTGGCGCCTACTGGTTGTTTTCTTTTGAAATGCTGAGTACTTTGCTTAGCCACTGAGTTACCTATTTTTTGTGGATGTTTATACTTGCCTTCTGGGAAAACATTATGCTAGGTTGTAAGTTAGGTATTTAAACTTACCTAACCCTACTATTAGTATGTCATACTCGTGATCTCTTTCAAAACTAAAACACTACATTCTAGTCAGCGTAATGACATTTTCTATACTTATTATAAATCTAGAGTACTGCATAGCGTGAGTTGTCCTTCGGGGATGTTTTGAAACACCAAAGATTTGACAGCAGAAATTATGTCACTATCATTGGGCGATATTGTGTATCTCTTGATGGAGATAGCAATGCGTTCGTCAAGCTGCACTCGACGCACTCAATGCATTTGACAAATTGTCGAAAGGATATCGCCGAGTGGCGATAGTGGGTATCGCCAGATGGCGATAGTGATAAGCTTTGAGTTAGCACTCAACTCACTAAATGCACTCGACGCATGAAAGCGTTGAGTGGTGATAGTGGGTATCACAAGATGGCGATAGCGATAAGCATTGAGATGACACTCAACGCTCTCGACTCACTGAAGTCCTAAAAGCATTGAGTGACTTGATATCACATGCGACAGAGGAAATCATAGGGCGATACTGCAGGATTGGCTGTTAAGCGGCCAATAAGCGGTGGTTGACTTGTGTCAAAGTTGTCAAAGCGGTGAACGATATCGCCAAGTGGCGAAAGTTGATATCACAAGGCGATATCGCTAAAGTTGACAATTCTACTCAAATCTGTTGGGTACATTGGTCTAAATGTACCTGATTTGAAGAAGCCTCACACAACTCAATGATATACATCAAAATGTATTTGATGTATTTTGAGTTACATGTGCAGGTTAAGTATTTGCAGGACTGAAGCAAAAAGTTTCTAAGTCCATGTGTCGACACCCAGAAGGAAAGTGTCGACACTTAAGAAGACTTGTGTCGACACCCAGGCAAGCAGTGTCGACACTCGGAGTCATTGTGTCGACACCAGGGATGCTGAGTCGACACCAGACGGAAAGTGTCGACACAAGGAGCTGTATCGACACTCAATGAAGAAAAGTCAGTAAAGCTGTGTCAACACTTAACAGTTGTGTCGACACCCAGTGAAGCTGTGTCTACATCAGAAAGTGTCGAGACTTGGAGCTGTGTCGACACTCAGCAAAAGTCTGCAGAGAATAAGTACAAGTGTCGACACCCAGAACAATGTGTCGACACTCAACAGAAGAGTCAACACAGGAAGTAAGTGTCGACACCCAGAACAATGTGTCGACACTTAGCTGAAGACTCAACATTTAAAGAAAGTGTCGACACAAGGAGCTGTGTCGACACTTAGCCAAGAACAGCAAAGTTCAACAAATTATTCTAAGTACAAGTGTCGACACTATGGGAATGTGTCGACACTCAGCTGAAGTCTCAACAAGAAGATGAAAGTGTCGACACCCAGAGCAATGTGTCGACACTCAACAAGTATCAACACTGAAGACATGTGTCGACACCAAGAAGCAGTGTCGACACTTAACAGTTTCAACATATGAAGATGTGTCGACACAAAGGTGTTGTGTCGACACTTAGAAGAATTCAACAAAATTCTGAAGAACAAGTACTTGTGTCGACACTCAATCTCAGTGTCGACACATGATGAAGAAACTGTGTCGAGACATAGTATCTACAACACAAGGAGTTGTGTCGACACCTTGTAGACTTGTGTCGACACTTACACAACTTGTGTCGACACCAAGTTTATAAGTGTCGACACTTAAAGACAGAAAGTCTTGACACTTTCAGACAGTTAGAGAACTTTCAAGAACTGACTGGATGACTTGACAGCTGCCGTTCCAGCCGGTCTACAGCACCTGTCAGAGATGTCAGAATTCTGTTATGGACCGGACCAGCCGGTAACCATGAAGAAAGCCTATAAATAGGCTCATACAGTCTACAGAAACAGTTGTTCAAAAGTGGATCACAGAGTTGTTCAATTTATTGATCAAGTATCTAAACAAGAAGATCTAGCTGTCCAAGTGCAGATCTAAGAAGTTGGAGAGAGAGGGCTCCATCCAAGAAATCTGCCGTTGGAACTAGGCTGAGAAGAAGGGTTCAGATATATTCTGGATCTTAAGAAGCAGAGGTCAAGGATCAACTGCAGAAGGAGTCAATCTTATTGAGTTCTACTTTCAAGAAGCTTTGAAGAAAGCTAAGTCAGATTGAATCCAGCTGAGTTCTTCCAAGAACTCATCAAGAAACTCACAACTCTCCTCTCTTGTTTCTGAGTTGCTGAGTTATCATTTGTATAATCATTTTTATCTTGTAGGATCCTTTGGATCTGAGTTTTTGTAAGCCTATAATTATAAAGGCTGAGTGTAGGGTTTGAGAGCCTGAGTGTAGGAGATTGAAATCTCTGAGTGTAGGCCTTGGTGGCTGAGTGTAGGCCTTGGTGGCTGAGTGTAGGCCTTTGTGGCTGAGTGTAGGCTTTGTGAAAAAGCTGAGTTGTAGGGCCTTGGGCCTGAGGTGTAGGAACCAGTTTGGGTTCTGAGATAGTGAAGGAGTTTGGCCGAATCTAGTACACTGCTAGATAGGCGAAGGGGGAAAGTGGATGTACCCAAAGCTTGGGGAACCACTATAAAACTCTGTGTCTGCTGTGATTGTGATTTGCTGTGTATGCTGTGTGATTGTGATTGCTGTGCAAAAGTAGATTAAATTCTCTGTTTGAAACTGATTGCTGCCATTAAAGTTTAAAAAGATTTTGGTCACCTATTCACCCCCCCCCCCCTCTAGGTGTTTAGGTACTATATCTTTCAAGTGGTATCAAAGCCAGGTTACTCAAAAAGGACTAACAGTCTGAGGAGATCCTGATTGGCAGATTCAGTCTACGGTAAATTACAGATTCAAGAAAATCAAGAACCATGGGTTCCTCTGAGAATCACAAGGAATTGGGTTACATGAAATTACCTATATGCAGAAAGGAAATCTTTGGGATCTGGAAGGAAAGGGTAAGGCTGTTTATGGAAGCCTCAGACCCTAGGATTTACATCACAGTCAAAGAGGGGCCATATGTGCCCATGAAGATATCAGTTCTAGATGCAAATCAGAGAACACCAAAGGATTTCTCTGAAATGACTAAGGATGAGATTGTCCTAGCCACCATGGACAAAAGGGCTCAAAACATTATAGTGAGTGTCATAGATGATGCAACTTTTCAGAATCTTATATACTGTAAGACAGCCAAAGAGATGTGGGACACTCTTATTGTGTATATGGAGGGTTCTGAAGAAGTTAGGCAAGATAGAAAATCCTTGCTAAATCAAGAGTATGAAAGTTTTAGACAAGGAAATGGTGATAGCATAACTGAGTGCTATAAGAACTTCTACTGGATAGTGAATGAACTCATGTCTTATGGAAGAGAGTTCAGTAATTATGAACTAAATGACAAGTTCCTAAGGTCCTTAACTAAATATTGGGACACAAAGATTTGTGCCATTAGAGAAATGGCTAAGTTGGGAGAAATTCCTCCACCTACCCTGTTTGGCAAATTGTTGTCATATGAAATGCAATTGACAGTGAGGAAAGAGGAGGAGAAATCAACAAGAACTGAATATAAGGAAAGAACTGTAGCTTTCAAGACAGAAGCCCCCAGAAAGTACAGTAATAAGTCACCAACTCCACCTCCAAAGGTTGCTGAATCAGAGTCAGATGAATCAGTCAGCACAAAATCTGAAAGCAGTGAAAGTGATGAAGACTTTGCTGCATTCACTAGACATTTTCAGAAATTCTTGAAGAAGAAACAGTGGAGGTCAAGGCCTTCTACTTCACAGGGAAAAGAAGACCTATATCAGAATAAAAAGGCTTCAAAGAAGGACAGGAAGAGGACTAAGTCTAGCAAGGCAACTGTTTCAAGAATAGTGTGCTATTGCTGCAATAGACAAGGCCATGTTGTTGCAGATTGTCCTGAAAAGAGAAAGGAGTCTAGTGACAGGAAGAAGACTCATTTCAAAGTCAAGAAAGAGAAGTCTTTTGTTGCCAAAAAGGAGAAGACTCTGTCAGATATTTCTTCTTCAGAAACTGAGTCTGATGCTGAGGCATACATAGGGCTGTTTGCTGAAGAAGAAGAAGAAGAATTCATGCAGATTATGGAGTCTATATATGAGCAAGAAGACAGTCAATGCCAAGGGCTAATGGCTTTGACAGAAGGTGACAAAATCATGGAACAGCCAGGACCCAGTAAGGTACAATGTTCAACTCTAAGTTTAATTTCTTGAGCCAGTACAGATTCAGATTCATCATCATCAAGTGATGAGAGTGCATCTGAGTCTGAAGCAGATATTCATCAGTTGATAGATGAATACAAAGTGCTTTTGCAAGCTTATAAGAAGAGCAAGTCCCTAGCCAAAAGTCAGGCAAAGGAAATTGCTGATCTCAAAGCTACTGCAACAGATATTGAGAAGTCTTTTGATCAAAAACTTAATGAAATAGCCAGGTTGAAGCACATAACAGTGATTCAGATGGGTACTATATCATTTAAAAATGATCAAATCAAAAGTCTGGAGATTAATCTTCAGAAGGAGAAGGACTTAGTTGCTAGGTTTTCTAAACCTAAGTCAGTGTTACCCATAATTGATGAATTTGTTCATCACAAGGGTAAAGCTGGACTGGGCTTTACTAGACCTGCAAGGACTGAGAATTACAAGTCCAAGGGCAAAGCCCCAACCTTCAACAAGTCAGCTGTAGATAAGACAGCAAAGACAGTACCTAAGCAAAGGTATAATAAGTTTGAATGTTGGTGTTGTGGCAAAGTTGGCCATTTTGCAATGGATTGTTGGCACAATGCTAGTGCCAAAGTGAGTAGCAAACTTCCTATTGGAAAACCAGTAGGTAGCTTTGTCAGGTTGCAAACTAACAAATACCAAGGACCCAAGAATACTTTGGGTTCTAAGGTTCATTAATCTGTTTTGCAGGTGAGTCCAAGTGGCCATACCCCAACATGGTACTTGGACAGTGGATGTTCCAGACATATGACTGGAACTAGGGGACTACTAAGGGACTACATTCCAATCAAAGATGGTCCTAAAGTCACCTTTGGTGGTTCTGAAAAAGGAATCATCAAAGGGTTTGGTAACATCTCTAGTAACTTAGTTACGATTACTCAAGTGGCTTATGTTAAAGGGTTGAAACACAACCTAAAAAGTATAAGTCAATTAAGTGATGTAGGGTATGACATCTCATTTGTTAAAAATGGTTATCATATCAAGAGGTCAAGTGATCAAGAGATCATTTTGACAGGTTATAGGAAGAGGAATGTCTACTGCCTAGACATCATGTGTGAGACCAATGGTTCTCAAGTGTGTCTTGTAGCTGATGAGACAGTCTCTCATTGTGTCAAATGGCACAAGAGGCTAGCTCATCTAAACTACAAGACAATTGGCAAACTCTTTAGCAAAGAGTTAGTGAGGAATGGTCCTCAAGTTAAGTGTGTTAAAGATGGTATTTGCTCAGCTTGTCAAAAGGGCAAGCAGACTAAATCCACCTTTAGAAGCATAGAAAACAAAGATGCTGTGAGGTGTTTATACCTCTTGCATATGGATCTCTTTAGTCCAATGCCAGTTCACAGCTTAGGTAGGAAGGTCTATACCTTTATAGTTGTAGATGACTACTCAAGGTTTTCCTGGGTGTTCTTCTTAAGACAGAAATCTGAAACACCTAGTGTCTTCCATAGCTTTGTCAAGCAAATTCAGAATGAACTAGACAGTACAGTGGTCAAGATTAGAAGTGACCATGGTACTGAATTTCAGTCTGATAGCCTGACAAAACTGTGTGAAGAATTTGGGATATTTCAAGAATTCTCTTCACCTAGAACACCTCAGCAAAATGGCATTGCTGAAAGGAAGAATAGGACCTTGATTGAGGCAGGTAGAACCCTATTAAGTGATACATCACTGCCAGAGTATTTCTGGGCTGAAGCAGTTAACACTGCATGTCATGTTATAAATAGGGCTACCATCACTAAAAGCCTAAACAAGACCCCCTATGAAGTTGTGAAAGGCAGGAAACCAAACCTATCCTACTTCAGGATCTTTGGTTGCAAATGCTTCATACTTAACAATGGAAAGTCTTACTTAACTAAGTTTGCTGCCAAGTCCCAAGAGGGAATTTTTGTTGGGTTCAACAATAATAGTAAGGCTTATAGAGTCTACAACTTGTCCACTCAAGTTGTAGAAGAATCTGTACATGTAGTTTTTGATGAGACTAAACTTATTAACAATGAGTTGTCTAGTAGTGTGTGTAGCCCCACAGGTTTAACAAAGAAGATGGACCAGCTTACTATAGAAGAAGTACCTACTGCAAGACAGCAAGTAGAAGACAGTGGCTGTTGTCTAGGGGGAGAACTACATGTACCTATTGCTGATGCAGTTCAAGGAGTACATCATGATGGAGATGCTGAAGAGGTTCAACCAGAAGTTAGGATGCCTCCAGCCAATAGGCATCTTAGAGATCATCCAGTAGAGTAGATTATTGGAGATCCAAGACAAGGGGTACAAACAAGGAGCAGAAACCTGAATGCAGCAGTCTACTCCAGCTTTATATCCCAAGTTGAACCTAAGAAGTTTGAAGAAGCCATACTAGATCCACAATGGACTGAAGCAATGCAAGAAGAGCTTAATCAGTTCAAGAGGTGCAAGGTCTGGGAACTTGTTCCTAAACCTAAAGACCACAATATAATAGGAACCAAGTGGATCTACAGGAATAAGATGGATGAACAAGGGGTCATCATTAAGATTAAAGCAAGATTGGTTGCTAAAGGATATAGGCAAGAAGAAGGTATTGACTTTGATCAAACCTTTGCTCCAGTAGCCAGACTAGAAGCCATAAGGATGTTCTTGGCCTATGCAACCTATCAAGGATTCAAGGTTTACCAAATGGATGTCAAGTCAGCATTCCTGAATGGTAATCTTAAAGAGGAAGTCTATGTGGAACAACCTTCAGGTTTTGTTGATCCAACTCTACCTCATCATGTCTATAGACTTAGGAAAGCTTTATATGGGTTAAAGCAAGCCCCTAGGGCTTGGTATGAAACCCTATCTAGTTTCCTCATTGAGAACAAGTTCTCAAGGGGGAAAATAGATAAGACTCTATTCCTTAGGGAATCTAGAGGCAAAGTAATACTAGTCCAAATATATGTAGATGACATTATATTTGGGTCTACTGAAAGCAGTCTTTGCAAAAAGTTTGCAAAACTTATGCAAGGTCAATTTGAGATGAGTAGTATGGGAGAGCTGAAGTTTTTCTTGGGTCTCCAAGTTAAACAGACTGAGAGTGGTTTATCCATTTGCCAGTGTAAGTTCATCCTAGAACTCATAAGGAAGTATGGTATGGATTCATCCAGCACCATGAAGACACCTATGGGGTCAAGTATGTCTCTTAGCAAGGATGATGCAGGGAAACCTGTAGATGAAACCTTGTATAGAGGGATAGTTGGCTCCCTACTATACTTGACTGCAAGTAGACCAGATATCATGTATGCTACATGTGTCTGTGCAAGGTATCAAGCCTGCCCTAAAGAGTCTCATTTGACAGCAGTCAAGAGAATATTGAGATATCTAAAGGGCACTCCTTATCTAGGCCTCTGGTACCCTAGGAATGGGGATTTTGATCTAACAGGTTATTCAGATGCAGACTTTGCAGGATGCAAAGAAGATAGAAAAAGCACTACTGGAACCTGTCAATTCATAGGTGGGAGACTAATTTCATGGAGTAGCAAAAAGCAGACAAGTGTGGCTATCTCCACTGTAGAGTCAGAGTATGTGGCTGCAGGAAGTTGCTGTGCTCAACTTCTGTGGATACAACATTAGCTAGAGGACTATGGATTTCAGGTAAGTAGAACTCCACACTTCTGTGATTCTACAAGTGCTATTTCAATAGCTAATAATCCTGTATCTCATAGTAGAACAAAACATATTGAAATTAAATATCATTTTCTTAGGGAGCATGTAGAAAGAGAAGATACTTTATTAGAATATGTTAAAACTGATAATCAAATAGCTGATATGTATACTAAGCCCCTAGAAGAAGCTAAGTTCAATAGGTTTAAGATTGAACTAGGAATGATAAACTTAGAGTAAGTTTATAGTATTGAAATTGGATAAGTAAAAAGGTGTCGACACATAGAGATTTCTGTGTCGACACAGATGGTAGGTGTCGACACTTCAGGCAAAAGGTGTTGACACATCTAGGAAGTTGGTGTCGACACTTCAGAATAATAGTGTCGACACATGACATGTAGGTGTCAGCACATCCAATGTGGTGTCGACACTTAGTATTTACTCAGAATTTACTAAGTAAAGTCTCGACTATGTGTCGAGTTATGTTGTGTCGACACATAAACAAGTGTCGACACATAAAATCTGTTGACTAAACTTGTGTCGACACATATGTGTCGAGACATTATAAGTCAGTGTCGACACTTATTGCCAGTGTCGACACATTTTAAGTTAGCTGTCCCGCCTGTTCATCTTCAAAATCAGAAAGGTATAAATAGGATTTTGTCTTAGTTTGTCGACACGCTTTCAAAGTTTCGAGACCAAACTTCTGTGTCGACACCTCTCTTCTCTCAAGACAAATTCTACAAACCCTAATGGCGCCTAAGCTAGAGGAGAACGTCAACGAAGGATATGAGCTGGGGCGCGGCGCTTTCAATGATGCTGATCAAGAAATCCAGTCTGTCGTAACCCTAGTTGCCGATTCTGGGTTAGAATATCTAGTTTTAGAACCTACTAAGATATGGAAGAAAGAGATACTTGAATTCCTCAATGGAGCTAAAGTGGACGAATCTGGATACAAAATCAAATCCAGAGTTAATGGAGCAAAAGTTAAGGTATCCCCTAAGAGCTTGAGGAAAATTCTACAACTACCAAGAACTCAAGAGGAAGATGAAGTTACTGCATCAAAGACCAGGGAAGCACTAACCTGGTGTGGACTAGATTCTAAGATGAAGATAGGATCTGTGTTTAACAGGAAAGGAATGAACAGTCAAGGTAAATTCCTTTCTGAAATTGTTGGAAAGGTCATTTTAAGCAAGCCAGGAGGGCATGACAGAGTGTCTACCTCTATGTTTAATATTATGACCAGGATTATCTTCAATCTAAGCACTTATTGGTCTGTTATAGTATTTGAGAAAATCAAGGAAAGCTTGAAGAAGCCCAACCTGGGCAGAATCTTAAGTCTCTACCTAGCTGGTACCATACCAGAGGTAATGAGTAATGCTGCTGGAACTAAAATAAATCACATGAGGAAAATGGATCTGAGAATTTTCTCTAGATGGAATAGGGTGTTGTCAAAGGAGATGCCAACCCCTGAGAAGATAACTCCTGAGAAAGAAATTCCTCCCAAGAAGAAAAGGAAGACTGCTCCAGTGGCACAAGAGTCCACTAGTAGCTCTAACAGTGAAGAACAGGTTGTCTTCACTCCAGATGAGAATGAGGAAGGGACTGTTGAGAAGACTCCTGCTCCTCAAGATGATGCTGAGATCCAGGGGGAGCTACCTCAAGCAAGCCCCATCCACAAGGATCAAATCCAGGGGGAGCTTCCAGTTGTAAATGAACCCACTATACTGGAAAGTGAACAAGCAACCATCATTATACAAGAGGTAATCACTGAACTAAACACTTTAGATTTTCCTATGGAAGATACTGATTTGTCTGATGTTCATCAGCAAACTCAGCTGGATAGTCAAGTTTCAGATGCTGTTATAGAAGACACATCTGTTGTACTAGAAGTTGTTCCTGATTCAGTGGTTGAAGAGCCTAGAATTACTCCAGCTCCTTCACCACAAGAGTACACTATTGAGGATTTATTTTTAAATCTAGACCAACAAGATTTTGACATGGACAAGGCTGCTGCTGAAAGAGATGATGCTGCTGCTGAGGGGGAGCAAGTGCACATTCATGAAGTACCTGCCAGGCAAGAAATTGAGAAGGCACCTGATGTGCATCCTGAGAGGCCTCCAAGCCCTAAGGAGAGGGTTGACATAGCCAGCTCCTCAGAATCTGAAGATGAGGAGGCTACAAGGGCTAAGCAAAAGAAACTTTATGTATTCAAGAGAAGAAGCCAAAGTTATAAGAAGGCTCTACAATCTATTGCACCACAGCCTATAATTCAGCAAGCACCAACAGTTGATTATAGTGCTTTAATGGTGGCAATGCAGATTAAACTGGATGAACATAGAAAAGCCATAGAGACATATGTGGATGAAGGGCAGAAATCTTTGTAATTTGATCTAGCCCAGGATATCAAATCAATAAGATTTGAGATGAATCTTAACAAGAAAGAAATGACTGACTGCTTCCACAAGGGTGGCAATACAGTAGTGTACTTGACAACACACCAGGAGAAGATAAAAGCACAGGTGGATGACATAGCTGTGAAGCAAGGTTATGTTCTTGAAAATCAGATAAGAATGAATGACAACCTTACTGCATCTCACAATGCTATTGTCACAGAACTGAAGAATCTGGCTGCAGGGCAGACTCCAACTATAGCAAAGGCAGATTTTGACAAAGTATTTCTAGAAGAAATCACTGCTCTTAAAACTGCCATCCAAGATTCTCAAAAGTTGATCACTGACAAACTTCAAAGGTTAAAACCTTTCTTCAAAGATGGAGTTAATTACTTGGATAATCAGGTGAGATTTCAAAAGGAAGATGTGAGAGATCATATTGAAAGAGAAGTCATAAAGGGGGAGAGAGTGTTAGTCAAGGCAAGATCTGATCATGCCAAATGGATATCAAATTCTATCAGAGCTACCCTGGGTTATCCTCCTCTTTGTGATGATGATAATGTGGCAGAATCTGGAATTCATCCTGCCTATCTAGGAGCGGAGCAAGCTGAAGTGGCTCAAGTCATCTATCCTCCTCCAGATTTTGACATGATACATGCTGATGTACAGTCTATGTATAGCCCACCTGGGGGCAAGGACAATGTGATTATTGAAAAGGTTGTTCAGCCTATTTCTGAAGCCATGCAAGAGGCAATGCAGAAAGAAGAAGAGACATGATTATCTAAGAAGAGGTTTAGGGAACAAGCTGAACAAAGACCAGATTTTGAGCAATGGAGCCCTACCTCTAGAAACATTATATTAACTGCCTGGAAATCTGCCAAGGATAACATTCAAGACAGGAACAAATGGTTTTCTGAAACTGAATGGAGAAAACATGAAACCAGACAGGAGGCAATAGTTCAATACAGAAGGAAGGCCAAGATGGGAAAGCTACCTCCTACAGCTCTGGAGCCTAGCAAGTACTTTCCAAAGCCATACCATTACTTTGAAAGACAAAAGATCAAAGCAGAAGAGCTTAAGAAAAAAGACTTGAAAGGCAAGAAGCCTGCTGATGCTGAAGTTGCTGATGCTCCTGTCCAAGCTAAATTTCATGCCGTCAAAGGAATATTGATTAAAGAGCCAGAACTGAAATAGATTTAGAAATTTTCTTGAAGTTTACTTTGTAATTTTCTTGATGTAAAACATTTTGTGAACTTCTGAAAATATATAAGACAGATATTAGAACAATATGTTATATGATTAATCTATTTCATGTTTGTTCAGTGATAATATCTATGTCTATTTCATATTTGTTCTGTGATGATGTATATGAATACATGTGTGATTAATACATGTTTATGTTTACCCTGCTGTATATAATCCTGCTTTACATCATTTTGTAATTTAATTATGAAAGGTGTATATCATTGACTAAGGGTTATGACTTCTCCAAATAGGGGGAGATTGTTGGGTACATTGGTCTAAATGTATCTGATTTGAAGAAGCCTCACCCAACTCAATGATATACATCAAAATGTATTTGATGTATTTTGAGTTACATGTGCAGGTTAAGTATTTGCAGGACTGAAGCAAAAAGTTTCTAAGTCCTTGTGTCGACACCCAGAAGGAAAGTGTCGACACTTAAGAAGACTTGTGTCGACACCCAGGCAAGCAGTGTCGACACTCGGAGTCATTGTGTCGACACCAGGGATGCTGAGTCGACACCAGACAGAAAGTGTCGACACAAGGAGCTGTGTCGACACTCAATGAAGAAAAGTCAGTAAAGCTGTGTCGACACTTAACAGTTGTGTCGACACCCAGTGAAGCTGTGTCTACATCAGAAAGTGTCGACACTTGGAGCTGTGTCGACACTCAGCAAAAGTCTGCAGAGACTAAGTACAAGTGTTGACACTCAGAACAATGTATCGACACTCAACAGAAGAGTCAACACAGGAAGTAAGTGTCGACACCCAGAACAATGTGTCGACACTTAGCTGAAGACTCAACACTTGAAGAAAGTGTCGACACAAGGAGCTGTGTCGACACTTAGCCAAGAACAGCAAAGTTCAACAAATTATTCTAAGTACAAGTGTCGACACTATGGGAATGTGTCGACACTCAGCTGAAGTCTCAACAAGAAGATGAAAGTGTCGACACCCAGAGCAATGTGTCGACACTCAACAAGTATCAACACTGAAGACATGTGTCGACACCAAGAAGCAGTGTCGACACTTAACAGTTTCAACACATGAAGATGTGTCGACACAAAGGTGTTGTGTCGACACTTAGAAGAATTCAGCAAAATTCTGAAGAACAAGTACTTGTGTCGACACTCAATCTCAGTGTCGACACATGATGAAGAAACTGTGTCGAGACATAGTATCTACAACAGAAGGAGTTGTGTCGACACCTTGTAGACTTGTGTCGACACTTACACAACTTGTGTCGACACCTAGTCTATAAGTGTCGACACTTAAAGACAGAAAGTCTTGACACTTTCAGACAGTTAGAGAACTTTCAAGAACTGACTGGATGACTTGACAGCTGCCATTCTAGCCGGTCTACAGCACCTGTCAGAGATGTCAGAATTCAGTTATGGACCGGAGCAGTCGGTTACCATGAAGAAAGCCTATAAATATGCTCATACAGTCTACAGAAACAGTTGTTCAAAAGTGGATCACAGAGTTGTTCAATTTATTGATCAAGTGTCTAAACAAGAAGATCTAGCTATCCTAGTGCAGATCTAAGAAGTTGGAGAGAGAGGGCTCCATCCAAGAAATCAGTCGTTGGAACTAGGCTGAGAAGAAGGGTTCAGATATATTCTGGATCTTAAGAAGCAGAGGTCAAGGATCAACTGCAGAAGGAGTCAATCTTATTGAGTTCTACTTTCAAGAAGCTTTGAAGAAAGCTAAGTCAGATTGAATCCAGCTGAGTTCTTCCAAGAACTCATCAAGAAACTCACAACTCTCCTCTCGTGTTTCTGAGTTGCTGAGTTATCATTTGTATAATCATTTTTATCTTGTAGGATCCTTTGGATCTGAGTTTTTGTAAGCCTATAATTATAAAGGCTGAGTGTATGGCTTGAGAGCCTGAGTGTAGGAGATTGAAATCTCTGAGTGTAGGCCTTGGTGGCTGAGTGTAGTCCTTGGTGGCTGAGTGTAGGCCTTTGTGGCTGAGTGTAGGCTTTGTGAAAAAGCTGAGTTGTAGGGCCTTGGGCCTGAGGTGTAGGAACCAGTTTGGGTTCTGAGATTGTGAAGGAGTTTGGCCGAATCTAGTACACTGCTAGATAGGCGAAGGGGGAAAGTGGATGTACCCGAAGCTTGGGGAACCACTATAAAACTCTGTGTCTGCTGTGATTGTGATTGCTGTGTATGCTGTGTGATTGTGATTGCTGTGTAAAAGTAGATTAAATTCTCTGTTTAAAACTGAGTGCTGTCATTAAAGTTTAAAAAGATTTTGGTCACCTATTCACCCCCCCCCCCCCTCTAGGTGTTTAGGTACTATGTCTTTCAAAATCCTGGCCTTTGCTTTGTTTTGAATGAGAGATCATGTTGTTGGGATTAATCCCGAATCAGCTTAACCAGAGATGAATAGGAAGGAGGTTTCATTTTCTCTCTCTCTCTCTCTCTTCATTTCCTGATTTTCCTTGATTGAAAAGGAAGAAGAAGCTAAGGAAATGCTGGTCTGAGCTTTTGCTGA
The DNA here is from genome assembly GCA_039583875.1 of Platanthera guangdongensis. Taxonomy (NCBI): domain Eukaryota; kingdom Viridiplantae; phylum Streptophyta; class Magnoliopsida; order Asparagales; family Orchidaceae; genus Platanthera; species Platanthera guangdongensis. Next base: position 59,665,649 of record CM077148.1, on the reverse strand, counting down.
AGGAGATCTTATGGTCGGAGGCATGCTTCGAGGATAAATCTGCGAAGAGGAGAAAGACGTGCTTCTTTCCATCCGCGGAGAAAAGCTTCGCCATGGCTCCAAAAAGAACTACAAGGGTAACGATCTTTCTTCTTGGACAAGTGAAGACCTAATCTTGCATGTGTATGGAATTCTCCATAAAAGAAATGGTATACCTCTGATACCAATTGAAAGATAGGGGATAGATCTGAATACTATAGAGGGGGGGGGGGGGGGGGGGGGGGGGTGAATAGAGTAACTTAAAACTTTTGGCTGTATTAAAATTTATCAGAGTAAAGTAGGTGATAATAGTAGTAGTATAAAAGGAAATGCAACCTAAGCAAATCTATACTATCACAGCACAGCAAGAACAAAACAGAAAATGATCACACATAGACAACACAAGTATTTTATAGTGGTTCCCCAAACTAGGTACATCCACTCTTCTACCACCCTGGTAGGAATCCACTATCAGTTTTTTGATCAGGTGACTGCCTGTTGGATCCCTAGTTTGGATTTTAGCTAGGTTCAATAACTACGATGAATTTGACCCATATTGTATAGCCACGGTCAAGTCATTGAGTCCTAGAGTTTAGGCTAAGTCATTAGGTTCAACATTCATGGACCAGCCATCACAAGACTTCAGGAGACTCAAGACTTAGAAGAATTCAAGTTCAAATTATCAGTTCAAAATTCTTCAAACTCAGCTCGACGATCGTCGATCGTAAATCGACGAACTCAGAATCAATTCTCTGAGTTGAGCCCGATAAATTCGAGCTCAGGTCGACGATGTTTGTAGTTCAGCTTCAACGTACTCTTTCCAGTTATTTTTGCTGAACTCAACTCAACGAAGATAGATTCTGTGCTCGACGAACTTGGACTGCAGAATTGGCAAGATATTCGTAGAATGCAGATCACTGAGCGCAGGTCGACGAATAGGATTTCTCAGCTCGACAAACTTGGAACTTCGGTCGATGAAATCCTTTCAGAGCTCGACGATTTCTGTCCAGCGCCAGACTTAGAGTTTTTCCCACTTTTCTGTCTGTATTTCCTATATTATTTTTCAATGATTTCCTGAGTAATTAATGCATATATTCTCTTGAATATAACCGTTATTGGCAGCAATAATTATGGTTTTCATCAAGGTTAATTACTTGCTTAATTTATTGGGACAGTTGGGAGACTCATTAAAGACAATATTCTCCAGCCGTATTTCATTCTCCAGGCAATCAACAATCAATGCAAGAGATTCAAAAAATTCAAAGAAGAATTAAACAGAGAATATAAAATAGATTTTTCTCTTTTCAGTAGATAATAACAAGAGAAGATATACAGAAACATACACAAGATCATCTTCTTCTTCTCTGTGCAGAAAACATCCAATTTTCTCCTTATGCTTACTGAAGACTGAAGAAGAACAACAAACAAAGATCAAGAGTCTTCTTCAACTTCTCTCCCGAAACATTCATGGACAACAATCAGTCAATCAGTCAGAAGTTCCTGGACATCATTTCAAGATATGGCAGAAGACCTACAACCTGAACAAGGCTCCAAGTGATTTTAGAAGGAGCTCTTGACAACATCAATCCACTAAGTATTCTCTGTTGATTAGAGAAAGAGAAGAAACCATCACCTCTCACACATCCTGTATAAAGGTTTTATTAACTCCCTTCAAAAGTTTATTCTTGGTTTTTGGGCACCTGATCAAAAGCTCAAAGGGTTGTGAGATCTCCCTAGAAATAGATCTTGTGGTGGCAGTCAGCTGATCAAAAACATGCTAGTGGATTCCTACTAGGGTGGTAGAAGAGTGGATGTACCCAGTTTGTGGAACCACTATAAAATTCTTATATCATCTGGTCGATCATTTTCTATATTGTTCTTGCTTTACTTTGATAGCTTAGGTTGCTGTGATAGAGTAGATTAGGTTACTGTTTTTATGTTTATATTACTATTATAGTATCACCTATTTTAATACTCAGATAAAATTCAAAACAGCCAGAAAGTTTAATTACTCTATTCGCCACCACCCCCTATAGAGTAAATCAGATATATCCCCTATTTGATTAGTATCTAAGGCATACCATATCTTTTAATTGGTATCAGAGGGGTGTTCTTTTTCCTTAGATTTTCTGTTTAGTTCATTGCATGGCACAGAACAAGAATTTGCAGGCACGAGACCTACAGTGTGCAACTTAAATAAGTTTGCCATCTGGAAGGCAAGAATCAGGCTTTATATGAATTCTATTGATGAAGACATATATAATTCTATCTTGGCAGGTCCTCCTCAACCTACAGCTACTACTACATCTTTAAGTACACATGTTATTCCACCACCTGAGCGGACAGATGCTCAAAAGAAAGCAAAGATAGCAGATGTCAAGGCCATGAATATTCTGGCTCAAACTATGTCAAATGACATATTCCAGAAGGTGGCTGAGTGCATATCTGCCAATGCTATCTGGGACTCTCTCAACCAGATGGTTGCTGGATCAGAAGATGAGAGAAAAGACAGAAGATCAAACCTCATCTCCCAGTATGAGAATTTTAAGAAAGATGAATCTGTGTATGTGAGTGATATGTACAATAGACTAAGTTCAATCATCAATGAGCTAAAGTCTCTGGACAAAGACATCACCCTCACAGAAGTGAATGATAAGATTATCATGTGCTTCCAAAGCTCATGGGATTCCAAAATATGGCCAATCAAGGAGGCCAGAAGCTTAAATGAGATTTCCACTGAGCTCTTCTGGGAAAGCTCAAGTCATATGAGCAAATCATAAAATCAAGAGAAGCTGAAAAGTAGAAGACTGCTCCAACTGCAAGAAAAGAACAAAGCATAGCTTTCAAAGCTTCATAGGAAACAGAAGCTCCAACAACAAGTGAAAAACTCCTGAGTCTCTTAGCCAAGAGATTCTACAAGATGGCAAAGAAGGACTTCAGAAGAAAGTCATCTAGGCAAGATGACAAACACAGGTACGACAAGACACCCACAAAAGAGATTGTTTGTTTTGGATGCAGGAAACCAGGACACTTTATTTCAGAGTGTCCATAAAATCAAAATAAGAAAATAAGAAGAGAGAAAGACTCTAGGAAGCATCACTACAACAAACCTTCCTCCATCAAGCATAAGAGAAAAGAGAAAGGCTTTGTGGTTAAGACCTGGAGTGACACTGAAGAAGAAACCTCATCTTCCAGCTCCAGTGAAGATGAAGAGGAAGCAAAGGTAAGGGAAGTTTGCCTTATGGCTATCAATGCCTCTTGCAGTCCATCTGAAGCTGAGAAGTCATATAATGAAGAATCATCAGAATCTGACACAGATCAGGTACTATCATCTTTTGATTATAATTCAGATACTTTTAAAATTGAATTTAAATCATTATGTATTGATTTAATTAACTCTGAAAAAAAAATTAAAAATCTTAGAGAAAAATAGTGTGATCAAGAAAACTTGATTTATGAAAACATTAAACTAAAAGATGAATTAACTTTAGCCAATGAACAAATCATATCATTAAAATCTGAATTGGTTGAGGCAAGGCAACTTGAAGAATCCCTAAATGGGAAAAGCATCAAGTCGATGGACATCACAAGCACAGTGAATGCCAGACTAAATGGCAAGCTGGGCGTAGGTGCTTCATCAAGCCAACCCTGAATGATTCAGAAAAATATATTGTCAACACCAATAAAATTTGTTTCTGAAAAATGAAAAGAAAAGATAGATAATAATAATGATGTTAAACAAAATGAGTTAAAACAAAACAATAAGAAAAAGAATAAGAAAATCCTAATTATAACAATGTTCAACAGATTTCGTCGAACTCCGATCGACGAAATATGTATAGTTCGCGAACTCAAGTTGACGAACTCCAAACACAAATTTTCACTATAATTATTCGTTGAACAACGATCGACGAAACCAGTATGGTTCGTCGAACCGAGATCGACGATTTTGGGGCCCAGAGAATGAATACTTCCATTCTCTGAGTGGAGTTCGACGAACTCATCCCCATTCATTGAACTCAAGTCGACGAACTTACTTTAATTCGTCAAACCTAGTTCACTTGAACAGAAACTTTAATTTTGCTAAAACTCATAATCAACAAAGATCTTCCATCAATCAATTTAATCAATGAATTATTCCATCTAGAAGATATCATCCTTTAGGTTATAAATGCCAACCAGAATATTCTTATATCTCCAACTTTAATTATATGAAGAAAGAAGAACCAAAGGTAACCTGGGTCAAGAATAACTAATCTGTTTCATTGCTGGTGAAAGACTATCCCACCATAGAGCAACAGTGGTATTTGGACACTGGCTGTTCAAAACACAAGACTGGAAACAAGGACAACCTAATCAACTACAAGTCAAAGATAGGACCCAAAGTAATATTTGGTGATTCCAATTGTCGCCATACTAAAGGATATGGAAAGGTCAAGATTGGAGCAGTCACCTTCAGGAATGTTGCTTATGTAAATGGACTGAAGCATTACATTATCTCCATAAGTCAGTTATATGATGAAAGGTTTCAGGTATCTTTTAATAAAACTTCATGTATTATTACTTCAGTAGATAACCTAGTAGTGTTAACATGCACTAGAGTAGGAAACATTTACATAGTTAACTTTAAGTCTGCAAAATCTGAAATATGCCTATTTAATCAAACCAATAATAATAATGACCTTTGGCATAGGAGATTAGGACATGTCAACATGAAAACTAATGCTAAACTCGCAAGGAATAACCTTGTTAGAGGATTGCCTTCTTGCCACTACAATAAGGAAAGCCTTTGCAAGGCTTGTCAGTTTGGCAAGCAAACTAAAAGTAGTTTTAAATCTGTAAATAAAAGTGATTCACCTAGAATATTCTATCCTTTGCAAGGCTACATATGGACCTTCTTGGCCCTATTGCTGTACAAAGCCTATGAGGGAAATCTTATACTTTAGTGATTGTAGATGACTTCTCAAAATTCAATTGGGTATTATTTCTGAGATCTAAGTCAGATAACTCCAAGGTTCCTACAGATTTTCTCAAGAACATACAGATTGAGTACTCTACTCCAGTTGCATTGATCAGAAGTGATCATGATACTGAGTTTGAGTCTCTTCTTATGCAATTGTTCTGTGAGAAGGAGGGTATCAGGAACTACTTCTCAGATCCTAGAACACCTCAACAAAATCGGGTTGCGGAAAAGAAAAATAGAACCCTAATTGAATCTGCAGGCACATTACTTGGAGATGCTCATTTGCCCCTATCCTTTTGGGCAGAGGTTGTGAGCACAACAAATTATGTACTGTATAGAAGTTCGATACACAAGCTTACGAATAATACTCTTTAAGAGTTACTTAAAGGGAAGAAACCTAAAGTAGACTATTTTAAAATTTTTGGTTGCATTTGTTATATTCACGACAATAATAAGAAACACATTAGAAAGTTTGAAGCCAAGGATGAAATGGGAATTTTCCTTAGATATTCCCAAGTAAGCAAGGCTTATAGGGTTTATAATAAATCAACCATGAAAATAGAAGAATCTATTCACATTTCATTTGATGAGACTAATATGTTTTATAAGGAGAAAGAAGTTTCTACGAATGAGACTTTGCAGGAACCAAATTTGTGTGAGAAATTGGATGAATTGACCCTCACCCAAGAGGCTCCATCACATCCTTCTCCACAAGTTGAAGAAGAGAGTGAAGAAGAAAGTTTGGAAGTGGATGAACTTCCTCCAATAGCTATAATTCCACAATAGGAATTAATTCCCCAAGCTGTTGCTCAACCAACTCCTCCTACTGAATTTGTCACACTTAGAGATCACCCTGTATCTTAAGTGATTGGAGACATTTTAGTTTATGTGCAGACAAGGAATCAACTCCACCAGGACATGATACATGCCTGATTCATATCTCAAACTGAGCCCCAATCCATTAAATATGATGAGCAAGATCCACACTGGATTATTGTAATGTAAGAGGAGCTCAACCAATTTGAGAGATGCACAGTTTGGGATTTAGTTCCAAGACCAAAAGACTACCCAGTCATTAGAACTAAATGCGTATTTAGAAACAAGCTAGATGCTCAAGGTCTTATCATAAGGAACAAAGCCAGACTATTTGCTCAAGGATACAAACAAGAGAAAGGCATAGAATATGACCAGACATTTGCACCTGTTGCAAGGCTGGAAGCAATCAAACTTTTCCTGTATATGCTGCCCATAAGAATTTCACTGTATACCACATGGATGTCAAGAGTGCATTCCCTAATGGTGAACTCAAAAAAGAGGTCTATATAGAACAAACACCATGTTTTATTTCTCCTACTCATCCCTCTTATGTTTTTAAATTGCATAAGGCTCTCTATGGTTTAAAGAAAGCTCCAAGAGCTTGGTATGAAACCTTAGCTAGCTTTCTCTTATAGCATAAATTTTCTAGAGGCATAGTAGATAGGAGTTTATTTATTAAGCATTACAATGATAAAATATTATTAGTACAAATATATGTAGATAATATTATATTTAGTTCTACAGATTCCAAACTATACAAAAGGTTTTCTAACCTTATGCATTCAAAGTTTGAAATGAGTATCATGGGTGAGCTCTCCTACTTCCTTGTTCTCCAAGTGAAGCAGTCTCCTGATGTCATCTTCTTATCCCAATCTAAATATACTAAGGGGTTGATTAAAAGGTTTGGGATGGCTGATGCTTCAGCAAAGTAAAAACCTATGGCTACCAATGTTGTAATTGATTCTGATGAATATGGGAAACCTGTAGATCAGAAATAATATAGGGCCATTATTGGGTCCCTATTATATCTTACAGCAAGTAGACCAGATATTATGTTTGTTACATGCCTTTGTGCTAGGTTCCAGGTGAACACTAAAGAGTCTCAACTTATTTTCCTAAAAAGAATTTTGAGATATATAAAGAGTTGCCCTAAATTAGGACTCTGGTATACAACTGAGTCAGAATTTGATTTAACTGAATACTCTGGTGCTGACTTTGCTGGATGTAGAGTAGACAGAAAGAGCACATCAGGGACATGTCAATTCCTTGGTAATAGGCTAGTTTCATGGTTTTGCATGAAATAAACATCTGTGTCTACTTCAACAACAGAAGCTGAATACATTGCAGCTGGTAGTTGTTGTTCATAGATGCTATGGATTCAAAACCAACTCCTATAGTATGATTTCAACTTATATAATTCAACTCTACTTTGTGATAACACAAGTGCAATTTATATTGCACAGAATCCAGTGCATCATGGTAGGACAAAGCATATAAATGTAAGACATCATTTCATTAGAGAGTGTGTAGACAAAAAGAAAATTAATCTCAACTTTGTCTCTACTGATTTACAAAAGGCAGATATTTTCACCAAACCCTTAGATGAGAAGAAACATATGTTCTTTATGAATCAGCTAGGTATGATCAATGGAGATGCATTAATTTAATTTTCTGTTTGTGGTCGAAGAATTTGCCACAGTTCGTCGAACGAAGATCGACGAACTGAGAAAAGTTCTTGAGAAATTTGCCGACCTCAGATCGATGAACTCTCTGTGTGTAAAGTTCTATTCATCGAACGGAGATCGACGATACTGCTTCAGAAAATGTTTCGTTGACATGAGATCGATGAATTTTTTTCCCTTCTTCAGTCTGAGATCGACGAACTCTTTTGTCAATAAAATATTTCGTTGGATGTAGATCAAAGAATTTTTATTCTTTTGTCGGACGGGGTCTGCCGCTTCATATTCTGAAAACCATATATCTAGGTTTTTTTCGAGCTCTGTCTCGCGCTTTTTGTTCCCTTTGCTCTTGACCTCTCTGTTTTCCTTTGCAGGCGAACAATGGTAATCCCAACAAGCTCTCTGGTGGTGATGAAGTTCGATATGAGATTCGACATCGACTTTGAGTCATTCAAACATTCAGACCAGATCTTTTTGGAGATACTGAAACTCTTTGAGGAACAGAATCTGAAGAACTTCATGACCAACAGAATCAAGATCACAGTGATAGAGATCAGAGAATGGGTGTTCACTTCCACCACACCAGATGCAGATACAATGACCGGGACTATATCAAGTAATCAGATTTCTTTAACCCCCACCGTATTATCTGAGATTTTCAGTTTGCTGAATGGTAATGAAGATATTCAAATGGATAATACTGAATATGATAACATGCTGATAAAAATGGGTCATACTGGAGAAAACCCTAATAAACTACAAAAGAAAAATTATCTTTTGAGTATAAATTCTTGGCTAATGTTGTCGGGAAGGTCCTGTTGGGAAAGCATAAAGCCCATGACTACAGAACCAGACACCAGTTCTTGGTGATGTGTGCCGTGGTAAATAAGAAATGAGTTAACTGGGGAAAACTGCTATTTGATTTAATAAATAAGAAAAATAATAAGAAGGAAGCATGTTTTGGAAGAGTACTGGGAATTTTCCTACAGGACAAAGCAGCTGAATCCCTGGTCTCCCAGACCATATTCATCAATTCTTCCAAAAGGCTGACATGTGCCTTGTTTAGAAGGTGGGAGTGGACCATCTCTAAGCCATCTCGGGCTTCCTCCTCTTCCACACCTTCTGAGGGCACAAGGGCTGTACCAGCCACTACCCACCCTATTGTTGAAGAAGTTTTCATTCCACCTACTCCTTCAACAACACCTTTTCCTACAACAACTCCTTCATCTCCTCAGTCATCACCTCCTCCACAACAACCACCTGCCTCACCAATACATCTACCAACACCAGTTCCATCTCCAGAACACATCACACCACCTCCATCTCCATTATGACCTCAACTTAATGACATATATCCGGAAACATTCATATCATCCCCCACGTTTGATCTGATCACCTCCTTACCATCTACACCAACCTCACCTGTACATGACATTTCCACTCAAATACCATCTCCTATTACATCACCTCCCTAGGATGACATCATGCAAGATGTCATTCCTTCTCCTCATCCAATTGTATCTACTCAAACTCCTCCAGAGTTTATGGATATGGATTCTCCCTCCCTTTCCACCATCCTCGAGCACATCACTACAGTGATCAGTCAACTTATAACAGAGGGAATCACACCTCTTGCTGCCTCCATCTCTTGCCTTACTGCTCTCCTCATTGCCTCCTCTGTCCCTTCTTCTTCTATGGGCCTGGTTCTAGTATCCACTGAAATCAGACAGGCGGAGATGCTCAAAGAAGAAGCTATTCCAGCTTCAGCAGCAACATCAACAGTAGAAATTTTGCAGATAGATGAGCCTGCAAATGCAGAGACAGATGTATATATGCTTACAGAGGATGAGATAATGGCAGTTGATATGTTTTGTATAGTTGAGCAAGTAAACTTGCCAGAAGTTTTGCATATTGGTGATTATCTTATCAATGCCACAATAGATATTTTCAGTTGGTTAGATTCTTTCGATACAGTTCATTTGAATTATCTTCCAAAAATTTGCTCACAGCAATCTAAAACAATTATAGCTTATTCTTCTCCAATAAGCCCTGCAGTTGCTAAGCAACTCAAGGCCAGTTTTGCAGCTCCAGTGATCATAGAAGAAGATATGATTGGGAATGATCTTGAACAAGTATCAGCCTCTAAGGCTATTTCTCGTCCAAAGGCTATCTCTACTCCTACTTATAAGATGGATGATAGTCCTTTACCGAATCTAGATGAAATCATTCTTGCTGATATTGAAGAAGAGAATAAGTTAATTTCTAAAAGTCTTGCTGAACCTAAAGTTGTAGAATCTCAGGTACAGCACCAGGCTGAGAAATAAATTTCCAAAGATATTCTGAAGAAACTTGATGACTTATATGACAATCCTCATGCATCATCTGATGATGATAATGATGATGAATACTCTAATGAGTTTGATGACTCAAAAGCAAAGAAGAATTTGACCAAGAAGAGAAAAGCTCCTGCTAAAGCTATTACAAAGCTAAATCCTAATGCAGACACTCCCTACTATATGTTGCAAAAGATTACACCTTATCCATGGATGCCTTCATGGATGTCGCTATCCAAAAATGAGCAGAAAGCTAGGAAGAAACATAGAAGGTACTCTCCTCCTCCACCTTCTCAAAGGAATTGGAGAGGTCCTCCTCCTCCTCCAGCTACAGGTGCATCAGTAAATACTTTTCAAAGGTCTACTTCATATGCTCAAACTTATAAAAGGCAACAAGGCAGATCTTCCAGATCTCAATTCCAATAGAGTACTCATCAAAGATACTCTTCCAGCAGCAGAAGTCAGCAACAACAACATCAGAATCTTGACAAGCAATAGATAGCATCTGAGATTGATAAATCTAAAAAGGATAACAGTCCAAAAAGGCCAGAATCACCAACAATTCCTTTTGTAGATCCTGAACAAGAAACGACTGCAAGAATGGCCAGATTTCAAGAACTTGTTAGACTCTTCCTCATTAACAAAACCAAATCTTAAGGAAGAGATCCTTCTCAGTACTCTATAATGTCAACCTACAGGAAAGAAGAACTGAAAAGGTATGACAAGGCTAATAAATTTTTCAATGTAAATGTCTATATGAACCTGCATCCAGAGGCTGCAGTTCCAAGAGCCACTTCTCTAAATATTATTCGAGCAGCAGATATGACAATATATAAAAGAGAAGATGCCAAACCCAACAGAGAAATCAAATTCAGACAGCCCTCTGAAAGTTCTGCAAAAGCTGACAAGGGAAAGGACAAGAAGAAAAATAAACTTTTTGTTTAGTTTTTATTTTTAAACTCTATTTGTTTAAACTGTCACAAAGCTACCATGTATATATCTGCTAGATATCTTTTAAATTTTCTACTAGATATTTTATTTTTGCTTTGTGATTATTTTCCTTTGTTCATATTAGTGACCTCACCCAAATAGGGGGAGATTATTGGATATCTAGTTTGGATTTGTGCTACGTTCACTAACTACGATGAGTTTGACCCATATTATATAGCCAGGGTCAAGTCTTTGAGTCCTAGAGTTTATGCTAAGTCATTAGGTTCAACATTCATGTACCATCCAGCAGAAGACTTCAGGAGAATCAAGACTTAGAAGAATTCAAGTTCAAATTATCAGTTCAAAATTCTTCTAACTCAGCTCGATGATTATCGATTGCAGATCGACGAACTCAGAATAAATTCTCTGAGTTGAGCTCGACGATATTCGAGCTCGGGACGATGAAGTCTGGAGTTCAGCTTCAACATATTTTTTCCAGTTATTTTCACTGAACTCAGCCTAACGAAGATAGATTCTGTGCTCGACGAAGTTGGACCGCAGAATTGGTAATATATTTACAGAATGCAGATCGCTGAGCGCAGGTCAATGAACAGGATTTTTCAGCTCGACGAACTTCAAACTCCGGTCGACGAAATCCGTTCAGAGCTCGACGATTTCTATCTAGAGCCAGAATTAGAGTTTTTCCTTCTTTTCTCTCCTTATTTCCAATATTAATTAGCAGTGATTTCCTGAGTAATTAATCCATACATTCTCTTGAATATAGCCATTATTGGCAGCATTAATTATGTTTTTCATCAGGGTTAATTACTTGCTTACTTTATTGGGACAGTTAGGAAACTCATTAAAGAAAATATTCTCCAGCCGTATTTCATTCTCCAGGCAATCAGCAATAAATGCAAGAGATTCAAAAAATTTAAAGGAGAATTTGACAGAGAATATAAAAGAGATTTTTCTCTTTTCAGTAGATAATAACAAGAGAACATTTACAGAAATATACACAAGATCATATGCTTATTCTTGTGCAGAAAACATCCAGTTTCTCCTTGTGCTTACTGAAGACTGAAGAAGAACAATAAACAAAGATTAAGAGTCTTCTTAAACTTCTCTCCAGGAACATTAAAGGACAACAATCAGTCAATCAGTCAGAAGTTCATGTACATCATTTCATGACAAGGCAGAAGACCTACACCCTGAGCAAGTCTCCAAGTGATTTTTGAAGGAGCTCTTGACAACAACAATCCACTAAGTCTTCTCTTTTGATTAGAGAAAGATAATACACCATCACCTCTCTCACCTCTTATATAAAGGGTTTATTAACTCCCTTCAAAAGTTTATTCTTATTTTTTGGGCACCTGATCAAAAGCTCAAAGGGTTGTGAGATCTCCCTGGAAATAGATCTTGTGGTAGCAGTCACCTGATAAAAAACCTGCTAGTGGATTCCTATAAGGGTGGTAGAAGAGTGGATGTACCCAGTTTGGGGAACCACTATAAAATTCTTGTGTCGTCTGTTTGATCATTTTCTGTGTTGTTCTGGCTTTGCTGTGATATCTTAGGTTGCTGTGATAGAGTATTTTAGCTTACTATTTTTCTATTTATGTTACTATTATTGTATCACCTATTTTAACACTGTGATAATATTAAAACAGGCAGAAATTTTAATTACTCTATTCACCCCCCCCCCCTTTAGAGTAAATTAGATCTATCCCCTATTTGATTCGTATCTAAGGCATACCATATCTTTCACTGCCACCATAAGATCTGTTTACAACGAGATCTCACAACCCTTTAGGCTTTTGATCAGGTGCCAAAAACTAAGAATAAACTTTCGAAGGGAGTTAATAAACCCTTTACAGGAGATGGGAGAGTTGATGTTGTCTTCTCTTTTCTCTATACAATAAAGAAGACTAGTGGATTGTTGTTGTCAAAGCTCCTTCTAAAATAAAATTGGTTCAAAAATCTTGGAGCCTTGCTCAGGGTGTAGGTCTTCATCCTTGTCTTGAAGTGATCCAGTAATTTTTGACTAATTTAAATTTGTTGTCCTTGAATATTCCTGGAGTAGAAGTTGAAGAATACTCTTGATGTTTGATTGTTATTCTTCTTCAGTCTTTAGAAAGTACAGGGGGAAAACAAAATGTTTTCTACACAGGGAGAGAGTTCTGTATCATTTCTCTGTATGCTCTATCTATTCTCTTCTTCATGTGTGTTGTCTCTGAAAAGAGAAAATCTCTTTTATATTCTACTGTCTAAATTCTGCTTTGAAATTTTGAATTCCAAGTATTAATTGCTGATTGATCTGGAGAATGAAATGGATGGAATATTCATTAAAGAGTTTCCCCAACTGTCCCATTAAAATAAACAAGTAATTAACCCTGATGAAGGCCATAATTTATGATGCCAATAACAACTATATTCAAGGGAATATAAGCATTAATTACTCAGAGAATTACTGCTAAATAATATAAGAAATAAGTATAAAATAAGGAAAACTGCTAAATCTGGCATGGGATACAATTCTTCGAGCTCTAAACAGAGTTCGTTGACTGGAGTTTCAAGTTCGTCGAGCTGATAATTCTTTGTTTATCGACCAGAGCTCATCGAACTGCATTCTGCAAATAACTAGCCAATTTTGGGCTCTAAGTTTGTCGAGCTAAGAATCTATCTTCGTCAAGCAGAGTTCAGAGAACATAAACTGAAAAGAATCTGTTGAAGTTAAACTCCAGAATTCATCGTGCAAAGAATCTACCTGAATGAAGAGATAGTCGAACTGAGCTCGAATATCGTCAAGCTCAACTCAGATAATTATCTCTGAGTTCATCGATCTGTGATCGACGATCGTCGAGCTGAGTTTGAAGAATTTCGAACTGATAATTTTAACTCATAATTCTTATAAGTCTGAGTCTACTGAGGTCTTCTGTTGGCTGGTCCATGAAGGTTGAACCTAATGACTTAGCCTATACTCTAGGACTCATAGACTTGACCCTGTCTATACAATGTGAGTTAAACTCATCCTGTTGGATCCATAGTTTGATCTGGGAAAGGTTCACTAACTAGGATTATTGACCCACCATGTATAGCCAGTGTCATGTCTGTGTCCTAGAGTTTAGGCTATGTCCTTAGAAACAATGACACATGGACCAGCCAACAGAAGATAGTAGAAGACTCAAGACTTAGAAGAAAATCAATTTCAAGAAAGTGAGTTCGACGTTCGTCGAACTCAGCTCGACGAAAGTCATGCTCCGCTCGATGAACTCAGAGTAAATTCTCTGAGTTGAGCTCGACTATATTGGAGCTCAGGTAGACGATTTCTGGAAGCTCAACTTCACACATTAAGTCCAGAATCCTTTCTCTGAACTCCAGTCGACGAAGTTATGTTATCAGCTCGATGAACTTACAGCACAGAATTAGCAAGTTTTATTAGAAAGCTATTAGCTGTTCTCAGCTCGACGAACTTGGTGCTCAGGTTGACGAACAGGAATTATCTGGTCGACAAACATGATTTCTCTGGTCGACGATCTCTAGAATCAGGTCGATGTTTTTCGTTCTTTTGTCCTTATTCTATTGCAATATTTCCTGAAAAATCAATGCTTAATATTCTCTAAATATAACCGTTAGAAGGAGCATTGATTATTATATTCATCAGGATTATTACTTGCTGCTTTTCAATAGGATAGTTGGGAAATCCATTAATGCAGATATTCTATCTAGACATATTTCATTCTCTAGGCCGTCGGCAATTGATGAAGAAGGAATTCAAAAATTCAAAGGAGAAATTCGACTGATCATATAAAAGAGATTTTTCTTTTCTTCTCTAACAACAACACATACACAAGTGAACAAGACAGTCCAGATGAGAAAGAGAATATAAGGCACACAGAGAAGATCAACAACAATTACATTCTAATTCTTCTTTGTGCATAAAACTATCTTGTTTTCACCTTGACATTGCCGAAGAAGAAGAAGAACATTCATTTCAAATCAAGAGTCTTCTTCAACCTTCACTCCAGGATTCTTCAAGGACAACAAACTTCTATCAGTCAAGAAGTTCCTGGATCTATTCAAATCAAGGCTGAAGATAGAAGACCTACACCCTGAACCAAAGCTTCAATCTTCCTGAGCAATTCAATATCTCAGGGGGAGCTTTGACAACAACTAGATCCACTTGTCTTCTCAGTTGTTTTGAGAAAGAGAAGACACCAAAAATCCGTCACCCCCTCACTGTATAAAGGGTTCTTAAACTGCCTTCAAAAGTTATTCCTTGGTTGCAAGTCTCCTGATCAAAAGACTTGGGCTGGTTTTTTGAGCACCTGATCAAAAGCTCATTGGTGGCAGTCACCTGATCAAAACCTATTAGTGGTTCCTACCAGGGTGGTAGAAGAGTGGATGTACTCAGGTTGGGGATCCACTATAAATATTCTTGTTTTGTCTGGTTGCCCTCTTTCCTTTTATTTTGATGTGCCTGTGTTAGTTTTGTTTTGCTGTGACCGTGTTAGATTAATCTTAGGTTGCTCTTTTTTGCTTTCTATTAATATTGGGATCTATTAATTTCTTTACTCTAAAAATCTTATAAATAGAAAACGGTTTTCAAGATACTCTATTCACCCCCACCCAATCTAGAGTATTTCAGGTCTAACCCTCACTTTCAATTGGTATTAGAGCCGTGTTCCTTTGGCTGTACAAGCTAACCCTTGAGCCAAAAGATCCTGTGTTGGATCTAATCCTTTATTTCTCTTAGGATTACTGTCACAACATGGCACAAAATAAGGATTATGCACGCACCAGACCTCCATTGTGCATCTTAAATAAGTTTGCCATCTGGAAGGCAAGAATTAAACTTTATATGAATTCCATTGATGAGGACATCTACAATTCTATTTTGGCAGGTCCTCCTCAACCAACTGCATCTACTTCAAAATCAAGCACACATGCTGTTCCACCACCTAAATGGACAGATGCTCATAAGAAGGCCTAGATTGCTGATGCAAAGGACATGAATATCCTGGCTCAGACTATGTCTGATGACATCTTCCAGAAGGTGGCTGAGTGCACCTCAGCAAAGGCTATTTGGGACTCTATTAACTAGATGGTAGCTAGTTCTACTAATGAGAAGAAAGATATAAGATCAACTCTCAAATTCCAATATGAGAACTTCAAGAAGGATGAGTCAGAATCTATTGTTGAATTTTACAATAGATTGAGCTCAATAATCAATGAGCTGAAGAATTTAGACAAGGACATCACTCTTATTGAAGTGAATGATAAGATCCTCATATGCTTCCCAAGCTCATGGGATTCCAGGATCTAGTCAATCGAGTAGGCCAGGAGTTTAAATGAGATTTCCATAGAATCTCTACTGGGAAAGCTCAAATCGTTTGTGCAGCTGATAAAGTCTAGAGAAGCTATAGAACAAAGGACTCCTCCACCAGCTAGAAAGGAGCAAAAGATAGCATTCAAAGCTGCTGAAGAGATAAAAGCTTCAATAGTTAATGAAGAAATAATGAGTATCCTTGCCAAGAGATTCTACAAAATGGCAAGAAAAGACTTAAGGAGAAAATCATCCAGACAGGATAATCAGTCCAGGTATGATAAAACTCCTACCAAAGAAGTAGTGTGTTTTGGGTGCAGGAAACCTGGACACTTTATCTCAGAGTGTTCAGAGAATCAGAAGAAAGAAAGAAGAAAAGAGAAGGACTCTAGAAGACAACAATACAGCAGGCCTGCCTCTAGCAAACAGAAAAGAATGAAGAAGGGCTTTGTTGCTGATACCTGGAGTGACACAGAAGTTGAATCCACATCTTCCAATTCTAGTGAAGAGGAAGAAGAGGCAAAGGTCGGGGAAGTATGCCTCATGGCCATCAATGCCTCTAGCAGCCCATCAGATGGTGAAGATGTATCTGATAATGAAGAGGCTTCAGAATCAGAAGCTGATCAGGTACTATCACCTTTTGATTATAGTTCTGATAGTTTCAAAATTGAATTTAAAACCATGTGTATTTACTTAATTAACTCTGAAAAAGAAATCAAAATACTTAGGGAAAGACTGACTAATCAAGAAAATTTGATTTCTGAAAATACTAAATTATAAGATGAACTAACCCTAGCAAATGAACAAATTATCTCTTTAGGATCTGAACTGACTGAGGCAAGGAATCTTGAAGAATCCCTGAATGGGAGATGCATCAAGTTGATGGACATCAATAGCACAGTGAATGTCAGACTTAATGGCAAGCTGGGCTTAGGTGCTTCATCAAGCCTACCCCCACTCATTCAGAAAAACATATTAACCACCCCAATAAAATTTGTTTCTGAAAATGGTAAGGAGAAAGTAGAAGATAACAATCTTAATCAAACTGAAATTACACAAAAGAATAAGAAAAGAAGAAAGAATAAGAAAAATAATAACCAGAACAATGTTCAGCAGTTTTCGTCGAACTTCGATCGACGAAACATGTACAGTTCGTCGAACTCAAGTCGACGAACTCCGAACGCAGATCTATAATATAATAATTCGTTGAACTAAGATCGACGCAACCATTATGGTTCGTCGACCAGAGATCGATGATTTTGGGGCTCAAAAAATGACTTCTATCATTCTCTGCTTGCAGTTCGACGAACTCATCCCAATTCGTCGAACTCAGGTCGACGAACTCACCAGAATTCGTCGAACGCAGATCAATTTAATAGAAATTTAAATTTCTCTAAAACTTATAACCAACCAAGAATATTCAGTAATCAGTTTAATCAATGGATAATTCCTCCTAGAAGATATCACTCCTTAGGGTATAAAAGCCAGCCCGAATATTCTTACATTTCAAGTTTTTCTTATGAAAAGAAACAAGGACCCAAGGTGATGTGGGTCAAGAACATCTAAATTGTTTTCTTGCAGGTGAAGAACTATCCTATCACTCAAAATAAGTGGTATCTAGATAGTGGGTGCTCAAAGCACATGACTGGTTGCAAGGATAGCCTAATCAATTTCAAGGAAAAGCTGGGTCAAAGAGTGATCTTTGGAGATTCCAGCTTTGGACAAACTGAAGGCTATGGAGACTTCAACAGTGGAACTATCACTTTCAGAAAAGTGGCATATATAAATGGTCTCAAACATAACCTAATATCCATAAGTCAGTTATGTGATGCAGGTTATCAGGTTTGCTTTACTAATTAGAAATGTATCATTTCTTCAGATAACCAAACTGTTTTAACAGGTTCTAGACAAGGGAACATATACCTAGTAAACTTTAACTCTGCTAATTCAGAACTATTCTTATTCAATCAAGTTAGTAATAACAATATTCTTTTTCATAAGAGACTAGGTCATGTTAACCTTATGAACATCTCTAACCTATCTAGGGACAAACTTATCAGAGGATTGCCTTCTGGTCCATACAAGAAGGAAAGCCTATGCAAGGCTTATCAGGAAGGCAAGCAAACTAAAAATAGCTTTAACTCAATTAATAATAGTGACTCACCTAAGAATCTGTACTTGCTATATATGGATCTCTTTGGACCCATTGGTATACAAACTTAGGAGGGAAGTCTTACACTCTACTTATTGTAGATGTCTTCTCTAGATTCTCTTGGGTGTTCTTCTTGAGAAACAAGTCAGATAACTTTAAAGTCCTTACATACTTTCTTAAGAGCATAAGGATTGAGTATTCTACTCCAGTTGCATTGATCAGAAGTGATCATGGTACTGAGTTTGAATCTCTTCCCATGCAAAGATTCTATGAGGAGGAAGGCATCAAGCATTGTTTCTCTGCTCCTAGAACTCCTCAACAAAATGGGGTAGCAGAAAGGAAAAACAGAACCCTCATTTAATCTGCAGGAACATTACTTGCAGATGCACATATGCCCCTATCCTTTTGGCAGAGGATCTGAGCACAACAAACAATTTGTTGAATAGAAGTTTGATACACAAACTTAAGGGTAAGACCCCCTATAAATTACTCAAAGAGAAGAAACTTAAAATTGATTACTTTAGAATTTTTGGGTGTAGATGTTTCATTCATAATTATAACAAGAAACACATTAGAAAATTTGAAGCTAAAGCTACAGAGGGAATTTTTCTTGGATATTCCCAAGTTAGCAAGGCTTATAGGATTTTCAATAAATCATCCCTAAAAATGGAAGAATCTGTACATATTTCTTTTGATGAAGCTAAGATGTATTATAAGGAGAAGGACTCTTCTACCTTAGATATTTTGTAGTTACCTCACTTGTGTGAGAAATATGGTGAGTTAAAAATTACACAAGAGGTTATATCACCTCCTCCTCCACAATTTTATGAAGACGGTGAAGAAGAATTTTTGGAAGTGGAACTTCCATCAACAGCAGACATTATTCCACAAGAGGAATTAACTCCAAATACTATTGCTGAACCAACTCCAATCACTGACCTTGTCACACTAAGGGATCACCCTAGATCTCAAGTGATTGGGGACATGTCAGTAGGTGTATAGATAAGGCATCAACTCAACCAAGACGTGATGCATACCTGTTTCTTCTCTTAAGTTGAGCCTCAATCCATAAATGATGCAGAGCAAGATCCCCACAGGAGTATTGTAATGTAAGAGGAGCTCAATCAATTTGAGAGATACAGAGTTTGAGACTTGGTTCCAAGGCCCAAAGGCTATCCAGTAATTGGAACCAAGTGGGTATTTAGAAACAAACTTGATGTCCATGGTGTAATTGTGAGAAACAAGGCTAGGCTTATTGCTCAAGGCTATAGGAAAGATGAAGGCATTGACTATGATCAAATCTTTACTCCTGTTGCATAAGCTGCATACAAGAAGTTTAAAGTCTATCAAATGGACGTCAAGAGTGCCTTTCTGAATGGAGTACTTAAAGAAGAGGTTTATGTTGAACAACCTCTAGGTTTTATCTCTCCAACTTATCCTTCATATGTCTTTAGATTGCATAAAGCTCTCTATGGTATAAAGCAAGCTCCAAGAGCTTGGTATGAGACCTTACCTTGCTTCTTGATAGAGAATAAGTTTACTCGAGGCAATGTAGATAGGACATTATTCACTAGGCACCATAAGGATCAAATATTGTTAGTACAAATTTATGTAGATGATATTATATTTGGGTCTACAGATTCCGAACTATGCAAAATGTTCTCTGATCTCATGCTTTCAAAGTTTGAAATGAGTTGCATGGGTGAGTTCTCATACTTCCTTGGTCTCCAAGTGAAGCAGCTACATGATGGAATCTTCATATACCAGGCTAAGTATGCTAAGGAGCTTCTTAAAAAGTTTGGGATGGCTGATGCCTTAACAAAGAAAACTCTCATGGCCACTAATGCTGTAATAGACTCTGATGAACATGGGAAACCTGGTGATCAGAAATTATAATGGGGCATTGTTGGATCCCTATTATACCTTAGAGCAAGCAGACCTAACATAATGTTTGCTTCATGTCTTTGTGCTAGGTCCCAAGTGAACCCTAAAGAATCTCATCTAGTTTTCTTAAAAAGAATTTTGAGGTATATAAAGAATTGTCCTAGTCTAGGACTTTGGTATCCTACTGAGTCATAGTTTGAGTTATCTGGATACTCAGATGCTGACTTTGTTGGATGCAGAGTAGACAGAAAAAGTACCTCGGGAACATGCCAGTTCCTTGGTATGAGATTAGTCTCATGGTTTAGCAAGAAGCAATCATCTGTGTCTACATCAACAACAGAAGCAGAATATATAGCTGCTGGCAGTTGCTGTTCCCAGATGCTGTGGATTCAGAACCAACTCTTGGACTATGGGTTCAACTTAAATAATTCAACTCTATTACGTGACAACACAAGTGATATATCTATAGTACAAAAACCAGTTCATCATAATAGGACCAAACATATAGACATTAGACATCATTTCATCAGAGAGTGTGTGGACAAAAATAAAATTAATATTGTCTATATCTACACTGATTTACAAAGGATAGATATCTTCACCAAACCTTTTGATGAGAGGAATCATCTGTTCTTTAGAAATCAGCTTGGTATGATAAATGGAGAAGACTTGATTTGATTTTTGTCTATGGTCGACAAATTTTTCAAAGTTCGTCGAACGGAGATCGACGAATTGGGAAAAGTTCTAGAGACATTCGTCGAACGACGTTCGATGAACTCTCTGTGAGTGAAGTTATTTTCGTCGAATGGAGATCGACAAATCTACTTCAGAAAATTTTCGTCGAATGGAGCTCGACGAAATATTTTCAAATCTTCTAACTAATATCGATGAATTTTTTTTTTAACTATAAAATATTTCGTCGACCTCAGGTCGAAGAATTTTTTTTTTATTTTTCGTTAAACGGAGTTTGTCGATTCATATTCTGAAAAACCTTATATCTAGGTTTTTGTTCGACCTCCGTCCCACGCTTTCAGTTCTCTTGCACTTGATCTCTTTTGTGTTTGTTGTAGGCGAACTCATGGCGATTCCAGCAGGCGTTCTTGGAGCGCTGAAATTTGATACAAGTTTTGATATCAACTTCGAGTCGTTCCAACACTCTGATCCCATCTTCCGGGACATTCTGTAATTGTTTGAAGATCAACAGTTAAAGCATCTGATGACACAAGAATAAAGATAGCTGGTCTAGAAATACGAGAATGGGTGTACACCTCCTCCTCCATAGATGAGAATACCATGACGGGAACCATATCGGGTAATGAAATATCTCTTACCCCCGCCGTCTTAACAGAAATTTTTGGATTCATTAATGGTGAAGAAGAATTGGAGATTGATAGTGATGAATTTGATGCGATGTTGAATAAGATGGTTGTTCTGGAGACACACCCAACAAACTGCTAAAGAAATATTTGTCTGCTGAATACAAGTTTCTAGCAGATGTCGTCGGCAAGGTACTGCTAGGAAAACACAGAGCCCATGACTACCTCACTAGGAATCAATTCCTTGTGATGTGTGTTGTTGTGAATAAGAAGTTTGTGGACTGGGCTAGTATCTTGTTTGAGATGATAAGGAAGAAAAACACCAAGAAAGTGGTGTGTTTTGGAAGGATTCTGGGCATCTTCCTTCAAGCCAAGGTTGTTAAATCCCTGGTCACACCGACCATATTCATTAATACCTCCAAGAGGATTACTTGTGCCCTCTTTGGCAGGTAGGAGAGGACTATCACCAAGACATTGAAGGCTCCCTCCTCTTCCTCCAGACCTTCTAATAGTACAAGGGCTGTTCCAGCCACTCCCCACCCTGCTGAAGATGTTTCACCTCCACCTCCTCCAGCCTCCCTAATTCATCTCTCTTCCCCAGTACATACCACAATCCATACTCTTACACCACCATCATCTCTAGTGCATCATCCACAAACTCATATTCACTCTCATACACCAACTCCATCACAACATGGTACAATATCTCCATCACTCCATGGTACACCAACTCCATCACAAACTCATATTCACTCTCATACACCAACTCCATCACCACTGTTGGGTACATTGGTCAAATGTACCTGATTTGAAGAAGCCTCACCTAACTCAATGATATGCATCATAGTGTATTTGATGTTTGTTTGAGTTACTTGTGCAGGTTAGGAATACACTGGACTGAAGCTAAAAATTCTAAGTCCATGTGTCGACACCCAGAGGGAAAGTGTCGACACTTGAGAAAGCTTCTGTCGACACCCAGACAAGCAGTGTCGACACTTGGAGTCATTGTGTCGACACCTGGGAAGAAGAGTCGACACCAGTCACAAAGTGTCGACACTTGGAGCTGTGTCGACACTCAGTGAAGAAGAATGCAGAAAAGCTGTGTCGACACTTAGCAGAAGTGTCGACACCTAGAAGAGCTGAGTCAACACCAGAAAGTGTCGACACTTGGAGGTGTGTCGACACTCAGCAAAATTCTGCAGAGACTAAGTACAAGTGTCGACACTCAACACAATGCGTCGACACTCAATCAGCAGAGTCAACATATGAAGAATGTGTCGACACTCAGCACAATGTGTCGACACACACTCAAAGGAGTCAACACTTGAAGTTTGTGTCGACACTCAGCACAATGTGTCGACACACAACCAGAAGAGTCAACACTTGAAGGAAGTGTCGACACCCATCACAATGTGTCGACACTTAGTTGAAGACTCTACACTTGAGGAAAGTGACGACACAAGGAGCTGTGTCGACACTTAGCAAAGAACAGAAAAGTTACAAAATATTCTAAGTACAAGTGTCGACACTAAAGGAATGTGTCGACACTCAGCTGAAGAAACAAGATTGAAGACTTGTGTCGACACCAAGAAGCAGTGTCGACACTTGACAGTTTCAACACATGAAGTTGTGTCGACACAAAGGAGTTGTGTCGACACTTAGAAGAATACAGTTGCAGAATGAAGTACAAGTACTTGTGTCGACACTCAATTTCAGTGTCGACACATGCAGAAGAAACTGTGTCGAGACATGCAAGGAATTGTGTCGACACCTTGTAGACTTGTGTCGACACTTACACAACATGTGTCGACACTTGGCCTATAAGTGTCGACACTTAAGAACAGAAAGTCTCGACACTATCTGACAGTTAGAGGAATTTCAAGAAGTGACTGGTTGACAAGATAGCTGCCGATCCAGCCGGTCTACATCAACTGTCAGTGATATCAGAAGTCTGTTATGAACCGGACCAGCCGGTTACCATGAAGGAAGCCTATAAATAGGCACCCATAGTTTACAGATGAAGATTGATTGTTGAGATAATATAGAAGTGGTTGAAAAAGTTTTTACAGAGAGAGTTCAGATCTTTGTAAAAGTGGTATATTGAGTATCAACACAAGAAGATCTTGCTATGCATCAGCAGATCTAAGAAGTTGGAGAGAGAGAGCTCCAACCAAGTATTCAGTCTTTGGAACTAAGGCTGAGAAGAAGAATTCAGAGTCATCTGGATTTCAAGAAGCAGAGGTCAAGGAACAACTGCAGAAGATTCAGACTAATTCAGTTCTAATCAAGAAGCTTTGAAGGAAGCTAAGTCAGTTTGGATCTAACTGAGTTCTTCCAAGAACTCTTCAAGAATCTCTCAACTCCTCTCCTATTTTCTGAGTTGTAGAGTTAACTATTGTACTTTCTATTTTAACCTGTATGATCCATTGGATCTGAGAGAATTGTAAGCCTATTTTATAAAGGCTGAGGGTAGGGCTTGGTTGCCTGAGTGTAGGAGTTGAAGAACTCTGAGTGTAGGCCTTAATTGGCTGAGTGTAGGCCTGGGTGGCTGAGTGTAGGCCTTTTGGCTGAGTGTAAG
The DNA here is from genome assembly GCA_039583875.1 of Platanthera guangdongensis. NCBI lineage: Eukaryota > Viridiplantae > Streptophyta > Magnoliopsida > Asparagales > Orchidaceae > Platanthera > Platanthera guangdongensis. Next base: position 59,641,657 of record CM077148.1, on the reverse strand, counting down.
GCTTTGGGCCTGAGGTAGGAACCTAGTTTGGTTCTGAGTTAGTGGAGAAGTTTGGCCGAATCTAGTACACTGCTAGATAGGCGAAGGGGGAAAGTGGATGTACCCAAAGATTGGGGAACCACTATAAATTAGTGTGTCTGCTGTGGTGTGATGTGCTGTGCTGTGGATTACTTGTTTGATTTATGTAATTGCTGTTAGCTGTAATAATTGTTGTGCTGCCAACAAAGTTTTAAAAAAGGTTTAGGTCACCTATTCACCCCCCCCCCCTCTAGGTGTTTAGGTACCATATCTTTCAAGTGGTATCAGAGCCAGGTTCCTCAAAAAGGACTAACTGTCTGAGGAGATCCAGTTTGGCAGATTCAGTATAAGTCAGGAAACAGTTTCAAGAAAATCAAGAAACATGGGATCTTCAGAGAATCACAAGGAATTGGGTTCAATGAAACTGCCCATATGCAGAAAAGAGATTTTTGGAATCTGGAAAGAAAGGGTAAGGCTGTTCATGGAGGCCTCTGACCCTAGGATCTACATCACAGTCAAGGAAGGGCCTTATGTGCCCATGAAGATTTCAGTCTTGGATGCTACACAGAGAACTCCAAAGGATTTTTCTGAGATGACCAAGGATGAGATTGTCCTAGCTACAATGGACAAAAGGGCACAGAACATCATAGTTAGTGCAATTGATGATGCCACCTTCCAGAACCTTATTCACTGTAAAACAGCAAAAGAAATGTGGGATACCCTCATTGTCTACAAGGAAGGTTCTGAAGAAGTAAGACAAGATAGGAAATCCTTGCTTAATCAAGAATATGAGAGCTTTGGGCAAGGAAGAGGAGATAGCATCACTGAATGCTACAAAAAGTTCTACAGAATTGTTAATGAACTCATGTCCTATGGAAGGGAGTTCACAAACTATGAATTGAATGATAAGTTCTTGAGGTCCCTAACCAAAGATTGGGACACTAAGATCTGTGCCATCAGAGAAATGACAAAGTTGGGAGAAATTCCTCCTCCCACACTGTTTGGCAAGTTGTTATCTTATGAGATGCAATTGTCAGTAATAAAAGAGGAGGAAAAGTCAACAAGGACTGAACACAGGGAAAGGACTGTTGCCTTTAAATCAGAAGTACCTAGAAAGAACAGGACTAAGTCATCAACTCCTCCTCCAGAGGTAGTTGAATCAGATTCTGATGAGTCTGTTAGCACTAAATCTACAAGCAGTGAAAGTGATGAAGACTTTGCTGCATTTACCAGACATTTTCAGAAATTCCTGAAGAAGAAACAGTGGAAGTCCAGACCTTCTTTTTCCAAAGGGAAAGAAGTTCAGTATCAGGAGAAGAAGCCTTCAAAGAAGGACAAGCAAAGGACAAAGACTAGCAAGGCAACAGGGTCTAAGATTGTGTGTTACTGCTGCAATAGACAGGGTCATGTAATTGCAGATTGTCCTGAAAGAAGGATAGAATCCAGTGACAAAAAGAAGACTCACTTCAAAGGAAAGAAGGAGAAGTCCTTTGTTGCAAAGAATTAGAAGACTCTTTCAGACATTTCTTCTTCAGACACTGAGACAGATGCTGAAGCCTATATAGGGCTATTTGCTGAAGAAGAAGAAGAGTTCATGCAGATCATGGAATCAATCTATGAACAAGAAGAGGTTCAGTGCCAAGGAATGATGGCATTGACTGAAAGTACCACAATCCTGGAGCAGCCAGGACCTAGTCAGGTACAAAGTCTAACCTTAAGTTCAGATTCCAGTTCTAGTTCAGAGTCAGAATCATCTTCATCAAGTGATGGAAGTGATTCTGAATCTGAGGGAGATATTCATCAGCTCTTAGATGAATACCAAGTACTATTGCAAGCCTATAAGAAAAGCAAGATCCTAGCCAAAAGTCAGGCAAAGGAGATTGCTGATCTTAAGGCAGCTGCAACAGATTTTGAGAAGGAGTATGATCAAAAACTGAATGAAGTAGCCAGGCTGAAACACATTACTGTGATTCAGATGGGTACTATTACATTTAAAAATGATCAAATTAAGTTGCTGGAGATCAATCTCCAGAAGGAGAAAGAGCTAGTTGCTAGGTTTTCAAAACCTAAATCAGTGCTACCCTTGATTGATGAATTTGTTCATCATAAAGGAAAGGCTGGATTGGGTTTTGTTAAGCCTGTGAGGACTGTTCAGGATCAGTCCAAGTCCAAGGGCAAAGCCCCAACATTCAACAAGGCTGCTGTGGTCAAGACAGCAAAGGTTGTACCTAAGCAAAGGTACAACAAGTTTGAATGCTGGTGTTGTGGCAAGGTTGGCCACTTTGCCTTGGATTGTTGGCACAATGCCAGTGCCAAGTTGAGTAGCAAGTTACCTGTTGGAAAGCCAGCAGGTAGCTATGTCAAATTGCAAACTAACAATCACCAAGGACCCAAGTTTACTTTGGGTTCTAAGGTTCATTAATTTGTTTTGCAGGTGAATCCAAGTGGCCATACCCCTACATGGTACTTGGATAGTGGATGTTCCAGACACATGACTGGAACTAGGGGACTACTGAAGGACTACATCCCAATCAAAAAATGGTCCAAAGGTGACCTTTGGTGGTTCTGAAAAAGGAATCATCAAAGGGTTTGGTAACATTTCTTCTAAACTTGTTACCATTACTCAAGTGGCTTATGTTAAAGGTTTGAAACACAACCTCATTAGTATAAGTCAATTAAGTGATGTAGGGTATGACATCTCATTTGTTAAAAATGGTTGTCATATCAAGAGGTCAAGTGATCAAGAGATCATTTTGACTGGATATAGAAAGAGAAATGTCTATTGTTTAACATTATGGTTGAGAACAATAGTTCTCCAGTTTGTCTTGTAGCTGATGAGACAGTCTCTCAATGTGTCAAATGGCACAAGAGGCTTGCTCATCTTAATTACAAGACTATTGGCAAACTCTTTAGTAAAGAGTTAGTGAGGAATGGTCCTCAAGTTAAGTGTGTCAAAGATGGCATTTGCTCAGCTTGTCAAAAGGGCAAGCAGACTAAATCCACCTTTAGAAGCTTAGACAACAAGGATGCTGTGAGGTGTCTATACCTCTTGCATATGGATCTATTTGGTCCAATGCCAGTTCACAGCTTAGGTAGGAAGGTCTACACCTTTGTAGTTGTTGATGACTACTCAAGGTTTTCCTGGGTGTTCTTCTTAAAGCAGAAATCTGAGACACCTAGTGTCTTCTATAGTTTTGTTAAGCAAATTCAGAATGAATTGAACTGTACAGTGGTCAAAATTAGAAGTGACCATGATACAGAGTTTCAGTCTGAAAGCATGACAAAGCTGTGTGAAGATTATGGGATATTTCAAGAATTCTCTTCACCTAGAACACCTCAGCAAAATGGCATTGCTGAAAGGAAAAATAGAACCTTGATAGAGGCTGGTAGAACCCTATTAAGTGATTCATCACTGCCAGAATATTTCTGGGCTGAAGCAGTTAACACTGCATGCCATGTGATAAATAGGGCTACCATCACTAAAAGGTTAAACAAGACCCCCTATGAAGTAGTGAAAGGCAGGAAACCAAATCTGTCCTATTTTAGGATCTTTGGTTGTAAATGCTTCATACTTAACAATGGGAAGTCTTACTTAACTAAGTTTGCTGCCAAGTCCCAAGAGGGAGTGTTTGTTGGGTACAGCAATAATAGTAAGGCTTATAGAGTCTACAACTTGACCACACAAGTTGTAGAGGAGTCTGTGCATGTAGTTTTTGATGAAACACAACTAATTAACAATGAGTTGTCTAGTAGTGTGTGCAGCCCTACAGGTCTTACTAAGAAGATGGACAAGCTAACCATAAAAGATGTACCTGCTGCAAGACAGCAAGTAGAAGAAGATGGCTTATGTCCAGGGGGAGAACTACATGTACCAGGAGCTGTAGAAGTACAAGGAACTCAGCTTGATGAAGATGCTGAAGAAGTTCAACCAGAAGTAAGGATGCCTCCAGCCAACAGGCATCTAAGAGATCATCCAGTAGAGCTGATCATTGGAGATCCAAGACAAGGTGTTCAGACAAGGAGCAGAAATCAGAATGCTGTAGTATATTCAAGTTTTCTGTCTCAAATAGAACCAAAGAAATTTGAAGAAGCTATACAAGATCCACAGTGGACTGAAGCAATGCAGGAGGAGCTTAATCAGTTCAAAAGGTGCAAGGTTTGGGATCTGGTTCCTAAGCCTAAAGATCACAATGTGATAGGAACAAAGTGGATCTACAGGAACAAGTTAGATGAACAAGGTGTCATCATTAAGAATAAGGCAAGACTGGTTGCAAAAGGATATAGGCAAGAAGAAGGTATTGATTTTGATCAAACCTTTGCTCCAGTAGCCAGACTGGAAGCCATAAGGATGTTCTTGGCCTATGCAACCTACCAAGGATTCAAAGTATACCAAATGGATGTGAAGTCAGCATTCCTTAATGGTAATTTAAAAGAAGAAGTATATGTGGAGCAGCCTTCAGGTTTTGTTGATTCTACTCTTCCACATTATGTCTATAGACTTAGGAAAGCATTATATGGGTTAAAGCAAGCTCCTAGAGCTTGGTATGAAACCCTATCTAGTTTCCTCATTGAGAACAAGTTCACAAGGGGGAAAATAGATAAGACTCTATTCCTTAGGGAATCTAGAGGCAAAGTAATACTTGTCCAAATATATGTAGATGACATTATATTTGGGTCTACTGAAAGTAGCCTTTGCAAAAAGTTTGCAAAGCTTATGCAAAGTCAATTTGAGATGAGTAGTATGGGAGAGCTGAAGTTTTTCTTGGGTCTCCAAGTTAAACAGACTGAAAGTGGCTTGTCCATATGTCAGTCAAAGTTCACCCTGGAACTCATAAGGAAATATGGTATGGATTCATCCAGTACCATGAAGACTCCTATGGGGTCAAGTATGTCTCTAAGCAAGGATGATGCAGGGAAACCTGTAGATGAAACCTTGTATAGAGGGATAGTTGGCTCTCTTCTATACTTGACTGCAAGTAGGCCTGACATTATGTATGCTACATGTGTTTGTGCCAGGTATCAAGCCTGCCCCAAAGAGTCTCACTTGACTGCAGTCAAGAGAATCTTGAGATATCTAAAGGGCACACCTTATCTAGGCCTCTGGTACCCTAGGAATGGAGATTTTGATCTAACAGGCTATTCAGATGCAGACTTTGCAGGATGCAAAGAAGATAGAAAGAGCACAACTGGATCCTGTTAATTCCTAGGTGGAAGACTCATTTCATGGAGTAGTAAGAAGCAAACCAGTGTGGCCATCTCCACAGCTGAGTCAGAATATGTAGCTGCAGGAAGTTGCTGTGCTCAACTTCTGTGGATTCAACATCAGCTAGAAGACTATGGATGTCAGGTAAGTAGAACTCCACTTTATTGTGATTCTACTAGTGCTATTTCAATAGCTAACAACCCTGTATTCACATAGTAGAACTAAACATATTGAGATTAAATATCACTTTCTTAGGGAGCATGTAGAAAGAAATGATATTGCACTTGAATATGTTAGAACTGATAATCAGATAGCTGATATGTTCACTAAGCCCTTAGATGAAGCTAAGTTTAATAGGTTCAAAATTGAACTAGGTATGATAAACTTAGATTAAGTATACAGAACAAAAATTGGCTAAGTAAAAAGGTGTCGACACATAGACAAGTCTATGTCGACACAGAATAGTAAGTGTCGACACTTCAGGAAAATGGTGTCGACACATCTAGGAAGTTAGTGTCGACACTTCAGAAAGTTAGTGTCGACACATGTCGAGTAGGTGTCGACACATCCAATAAAGTGTCGACACTTAAGTTTTACTCAGAATTTTTCTAAGTAAAGTCTCGACTACATGTCGTGTATAGTGGTGTCGACACTTAACCAAGTGTCGACACATAAAATCTGTTGACTAAACTTGTGTCGACACATGTGTGTCGAGACATTATAAGTCAGTGTCGACACTTATTGACAGTGTCGACACATCTTTAGAAATTCATCCCGCCTGTTCGTCTTCAAACAAGAAAGGTATAAATAGGGTTCTGTTTGTGTTTGTCGACACGCTTACAGAGTTTCGAGACCAAACTACTGTGTCAACATTTCTCTTCTCTAAAGACTAATTCTCCAAACCCTAATGGCTCCCAAGCTGGAAGAGAACGTTAACGAAGGCTATGAGCTCGTGCGAGGCGCATTCGACGACGGTGATCAGACAATCAAATCAGTGATAACCCTAGTCAGCGATTCAGGACTGGAATTCTTGGTTTCAGAGCCAACCAAGATATGGAAGAAAGAAGTGATTGAATTTCTTACTGGAGCAACTGTGGACGACTCTGGATACAGAATCAAATCCAGAGTGCATGGAACCAAGGTCAAGGTTTCACCCAAGTCCTTGAGAAAGGTACTTCAGCTACCTAAGATTCAAGAAGAAGAGGAAGTGACCACATCTAAGACCAGAGAAGCACTGACTTGGTGTGGTCTTGACTCTAAGATGAGAATATGTTCTGTCTTCCACAGAAAAGGCATGAACACTCAAGGGAAATTCCTGTCTGAAGTAGTAGGCAAGGTCATTCTTAGTAAAACTGGAGGGCATGACAGGGTGTCAGCCTCTATGTTCAGTATCATGACCAGAATCATCTTCAACCTTAAGACAGACTGGTCTATGATTGTATTTGATAAAGTAAAAGAAAGTCTGAAGAAGCCCAATCTGGGCAGGATACTAAGTCTCTACCTGGCTGGATCAATTCCAGAGGTAATGAGCTCTGCTGTAGGAACAAAAATCAATCACATGAGGAGAATGGACTCAAGGATATTCTCTAGATGGGAAAGGGTGCTGGTGTCAAAGGAATTGACCACCCCTGAGAAACAAGCTTCTAAGAAAGACTCTCCTCCCAGGAAGAAGAGGAAGACTGCTGCTGTGCCTCAAGGGTCCTCCAGCAGCTCAGGCAGTGAAGAACATGTGGTCTTCACTCCTGATAGTCCAATGGATAAGGCTGCAGAAAAGTCACCTGCTCCTCAGGAGCCAGCTGACATCCAGGGGGAGCTTCCAGGTGTAGCAGAACCATCTACACTGGAGAGTGAGCAAGCCACCCTCCTCATTCAAGAGGTACTTGTTGACCTTAATACTTTGAATTTTTCTATAATAAATTCTGATTTGTCTGATGACCATCAGCAAAATCAGCCAGCAACTCAAGAACCAGATGTTGTTCTCCAAGACACATCTGTTGTAGCTGATGAAACCAGTACATCTCCTGCACAGTCTCCAGCAGAATACACAATGGAAGATCTCTTTCTGAATTTAGATCAGGATGATTTTGATATGGAAAAGAATGCTGCTGATGCAGTGAAGGATGCTGCTGCTGAGGGGGAGAATTTGGATATTCAAGAAGAGCCTATAAGGCTAGATACTGAGAAGGCACAGAATGTGCACACTGAAAAACCATCAAGCCCTAAGGATAGGGTGAATATTGCAAGTACATCAGAATCTGAAGATGATGAAGCTGAGCAAGATAAGAAGAAGAAGTTCTTTGTTTTCAAAAGAAGGAGTCAGAGCTATAAGAAAGCTCTACAAACTGTTGCACAACACTCCTTAGTTCAACAAGCTCCATCAACTGATTACAGTGCTCTACTGCTTGCCATGCAAATCAAGATGGATGAACAAAGGAAGGCTTTAGAAACTTATGTTGATGAAGGGCACAAGGCACTACAATCTGATCTGGGACAGGAAATCAAGTCAATAAGGTTTGAAATGAACCTTAATAAAAAGGAGATGACTGATTGTTTTACAAAGGGTGCTCATGCAGTGGTCTATCTGGCTAAACATCAAGAAACCATAAAAGAGAAGGTAGAAGATATTGCACTAAAGCAAGGATATGTGTTGGAAAATCAATTGAGGATGAATGATAATTTGACTGCATCTCACAATGCAATAGTCACTGAAATCAAGAATAAGTCTACTGAACCATCAACCTCCTATGCTGCTGCCAAAGCTGATTTTGATAAACTCTTTCAAGCTGAACTAACTGCTGTCAAGACTGCCATCAAGGATTCCCAGAAGGTCATTTCTGAACAGCTTACCAAGCTAAGACCTTTCTTTAAAGAGGGCATAAGGTATTTGGACAGTCAAATCAGGTTCCAGAAAGATGATGTGAGAGATCATGTGGAACAAGAAGTCATAAAGGGGGAGAGGGTGTTAGTCAAAGCCAGTTCTGACCATGCAAAATGGATATCCAATTCCATCAAGGCTACACTGGGCTATCCTCCCCTGTGTGATGATGACAATGTAGCTGAATCTGGTATTCAAGGAACATATCTTGGAGGTGAGCAACAGGCAGTGGCTGATGTAATCTATCCACCTCCAGATTTTGAAATGGTTCATGCTGATGTAAGCACAATGTATAGTCCAACTGCTGGCAAGCCCAATGTTATTCTGGACAAGGTTGTTCAACCTATCACAGCTGCTATGCAAGAGGCTTTGGACAAAGAAGAAGAGACTAGGCTATCAAAGAAGAAGTTCAGGGAACTTGCTGAACAAAAACCAGATTTTGAACAGTGGAGCCCTACTTCTAGGAACATCATTCTCACTGCATGGAAAGCAGCCAAGGACAATGCCCATGAGAGGAACAAGTGGTTCTCAGAGGCTGAATGGAGGAAACATGAGAGTAGGCAGGAAGCCATTGTCCAATATAGAAGGAAGGCTAAGTTAGGAAAGCTACCTCCAACAGCTGTGGAGCCTAGCAAGTACTTTCCTAAGCCCTATCATTATTTTGAAAGGCAAAAGATCAAGGCTGAAGAACAGAAGAAGAAGGACTCCAAAGGGAAGAAGACTGCTGAAGCTGAGCCTGCTGCTGCTGCTGCTGTGAAAGCTAAAGTACAAGCTGGAAAAGGCATAGTCATTAAAGAACCAGAGCAGAATTAGACTAAGATTAAACTGAAGAATGTTGTAATCTGTTACATCTGAACATTATTGTAAATCTTTGAAAATATATTGCAACCAATGTATGAACAATTTTTGATAAATATATATTTCATGATTGTTCTGATGAATGTGTCTAATTCTTGTTTGTTCTGTAATGCTGAATGAGTATACATGTGTGCTTTATTACATGATAAAGTTTAACTCTGTTGTCATATATCTGTTTTACTTCATTTTATAATTTTTAATTATGAATGATGTATATCATTGACTAAGGGTTATGACTTCTCCAAATAGGGGGAGATTGTTGGGTACATTGGTCAAATGTACCTGATTTGAAGAAGCCTCACCTAACTCAATGATATGCATCATAGTGTATTTGATGTTTGTTTGAGTTACTTGTGCAGGTTAGGAATACACTGGACTGAAGCTAAAAATTCTAAGTCCATGTGTCGACACCCAGAGGGAAAGTGTCGACACTTGAGAAAGCTTGTGTCGACACCCAGACAAGCAGTGTCGACACTTGGAGTCATTGTGTCGACACCTGGGAAGAAGAGTCGACACCAGTCACAAAGTGTCGACACTTGGAGCTGTGTCGACACTCAGTGAAGAAGAATGCATAAAAGCTGTGTCGACACTTAGCAGAAGTGTCGACACCTAGAAGAGCTGAGTCAACACCAGAAAGTGTCGACACTTGGAGGTGTGTCGACACTCAGCAAAATTCTGCAGAGACTAAGTACAAGTGTCGACACTCAACACAATGCGTCGACACTCAATCAGCAGAGTCAACATATGAAGAATGTGTCGACACTCAGCACAATGTGTCGACACACACTCAAAGGAGTCAACACTTGAAGTTTGTGTCGACACTCAGCACAATGTGTCGACACACAACCAGAAGAGTCAACACTTGAAGGAAGTGTCGACACCCAGCACAATGTGTCGACACTTAGTTGAAGACTCTACACTTGAAGAAAGTGACGACACAAGGAGCTGTGTCGACACTTAGAAAAGAACAGAAAAGTTACAAAATATTCTAAGTACAAGTGTCGACACTAAAGGAATGTGTCGACACTCAGCTGAAGAAACAAGATTGAAGACTTGTGTCGACACCAAGAAGCAGTGTCGACACTTGACAGTTTCAACACATGAAGTTGTGTCGACACAAAGGAGTTGTGTCGACACTTAGAAGAATACAGTTGCAGAATGAAGTACAAGTACTTGTGTCGACACTCAATTTCAGTGTCGACACATGCAGAAGAAACTGTGTCGAGACATGCAAGGAATTGTGTCGACACCTTGTAGACTTGTGTCGACACTTACACAACATGTGTCGACACTTGGCCTATAAGTGTCGACACTTAAGAACAGAAAGTCTCGACACTATCTGACAGTTAGAGGAATTTCAAGAAGTGACTGGTTGACAAGACAGCTGCCGATCCAGCCGGTCTACATCAACTGTCAGTGATATCAGAAGTCTGTTATGAACCGGACCAGCCGGTTAGCATGAAGGAAGCCTATAAATAGGCACCCATAGTTTACAGATGAAGATTGATTGTTGAGATAATATAGAAGTGGTTGAAAAAGTTTTTACAGAGAGAGTTCAGATCTTTGTAAAAGTGGTATATTGAGTATCAACACAAGAAGATCTTGCTGTGCATCAGCAGATCTAAGAAGTTGAGAGAGAGAGAGCTCCAACCAAGTATTCAGTCTTTGGAACTAAGGCTGAGAAGAAGAATTCAGAGTCATCTGGATTTCAAGAAGCAGAGGTCAAGGAACAACTGCAGAAGATTCAGACTAATTCAGTTCTAATCAAGAAGCTTTGAAGGAAGCTAAGTCAGTTTGGATCTAACTGAGTTCTTCCAAGAACTCTTCAAGAATCTCTCAACTCCTCTCCTATTTTCTGAGTTGTAGAGTTAACTATTGTACTTTCTATTTTAACCTGTATGATCCATTGGATCTGAGAGAATTGTAAGCCTATTTTATAAAGGCTGAGGGTAGGGCTTGGTTGCCTGAGTGTAGGAGTTGAAGAACTCTGAGTGTAGGCCTTAATTGGCTGAGTGTAGGTCTGGGTGGCTGAGTGTAGGCCTTTTGGCTGAGTGTAAGGCTTTGGGCCTGAGGTAGGAACCTAGTTTGGTTCTGAGTTAGTGGAGAAGTTTGGCCGAATCTAGTACAATGCTAGATAGGCGAAGGGGTAAAGTGGATGTACCCAAAGATTGGGGAACCACTATAAATTAGTGTGTCTGCTGTGGTGTGCTGTGCTGTGCTGTGGATTACTTGTTTGATTTCTGTAATTGCTGTTAGCTGTAATAATTGTTGTGCTGCCAACAAAGTTTTAAAAAAGGTTTAGGTCACCTATTCACCCCCCCCCCTCTAGGTGTTTAGGTACCATATCTTTCAACCACCCTCATCTCCTCTACCACAACATCTAGCTAACATCCCTCTTTCCAAACTGTCATCCCTACCATCATTAAATCTACCTTCATCCCGCATTTATACCCCATCTTCCCCAGATGAGCCAATGTCAGATTCTCTACCTTCCCCTCCACCATCATCTTCCATCCACCTTTCTGTATCCACTCAGACACCTTTTGAGTTCATGCCATTGGACTCTGCTTCCATTCCATCTATTCTGGCAATTCTCACTCCCCTCATCAAAAACCTCATAGTAGAGGCTATTTCGCATCTTGCTTCTTCCATCTCATCCCTTGCTGCTCAAATTTTGGCCCTCTCTGTCCCTCCTTCTTCAGTCAGGGTCATGGCTCCAGTGTGTACTAAAACCAGGCAGGGGGAGATACTTCATGAAAAAGTAGCTCCAGACTTAGTAGAAGCAGCAGTAGTAGCAGCAGCAGTAGAAGTAGCTCCAGACAGAGCTATTCCTGATGATTTAATTGATTTTATTGAATCCGATATGGATATGGATGAGACAGTTATAGATGAAATAAACAGTATTGGTGATTATATTATAAATCGCATAGTAAATATTCTGAGTTTGCTAAATATATTTGATAAAGTTCATTTGAACTTCCTTCCAGAAATTAGCCCTAAGCCTTATATGGCTATAGTTCCCTACACCTCCCCGATAAGCCCCAAAGTTGTCATGCAACTCAAGGCCAGTTTTGCAAGAACAGAGACTCCAGTTATTCCATCTCCACCAAGAGAAGATTCATTCATTGTTTCATCCCCTCCCAAAGCCATTTCTCCGCCAACATTCACGATGGATGATAGTCTCATGCCTGATCTAGATGAGTTGATCATGGCAGATATTGAAGAAGATATTAAATTAGTTGCTAAAAGCACTGTTGTACATAGTCCTCCAACTCTAGCTCCAGCTCCTCCTTAGGTTGAAAAATTATTGATATCTGCAGAAGCTCTAAAGGAAATAAATGTCTTATATGATAATCCCCACGAATCTTCAGATGATGATGATGATGATGAAGATTCAGAAGACAGTCCTTCTGTAAAGAAGAAGTAAATCTCTAAGAAAAGGAAATCCCCTCAAACAGCGGCTCCAAAACCAAACCCAACTCATGATACCCCGTATTATATTCGTCAGAATATCACTCCTTACAAGGGCATGCCAGCTTGGATGTGGCTATCAAAGAATGAGCAAAAAGCCAAGAAGAAAAACAGGAGATACTCTCCTCCTCCACCTTCTCAAAGATACAAGAAAGATCCTCCTCCACCTGCTGCTGGTGCTTCAGGCACTTATTCTCAGAGATTTACCCAATATCAAACTTATCAGAGACAACGGTATAGATCCTCTACTCATTCTGGAAGCAGCCAACATAGGTACTCCTCAGTCAAGCAACATCAATAGCATCAACATCAATAATCTCATCAACATCTACAACAAGCTCCAGAATCTCAAAAAGCTGACAGTCCAAAGAAGCCTGAATCTCCTCATGTTCCTTTTAATGATCCTAAAATAACAACCACTACTAGAATTTCCAGATTTCAAGAACTGGTTGGATTATCTATGATAAACAAGGCCAAAGCTGAAGGAAAGGATCCCTCACAGTACTCAATAATATCAAAATACATGAAAGAAGAATTAAACAGGTTTACAAAAGCTAATAAGTTCTTTAATTTAGATGATTATATGAAATTACATCCAGAGGCTATTGTGCCAAGGGCTACTTCCCTCAACATCATTGGAGCTGCTGATATGACTATGACAAAGATTCAAGCAGCTAATCCTAACAGGGAGATCAAATTCACTCAGCCTGGTGATAAAGCAAAGGAGGATAAGCAAAAGGAGATAAAGAGGAAGAAATGAGTATAAACTGTTCAGTTATTCTGTATGTCTTAAATTGTTTATAAACTGTCACAAAGCTACACTATATAAATATCTGCTGCGTATTTTCAATTTTCCTGCCAGATATATTTTCCTGCTTTGTGATTGTTTTTATTTTTGTTAGTATTAGTGACCTCACCAAAATAGTGGGAGATTGTTGGATCCCTACTTTGATTTGGGCTAGGTTCACTAACTAGGATTATTGACCCACCATCTATAGCCAGGGCCATGTCTTTGTCCTAGAGTTTAGGTTATGTCCTTAGAAACAACCACACATGGGCCAGCCAACAGAAGACTCAAGACTTAGAAGAAAATTAAGTTTAGGAAAGTGAGTTCGATGTTCGTCGAACTCAGATCGACGAAAGTCGTGCTCCACTCGACGAACTCAGAGTAAATTCTCTAAATTGAGCTCGACGATATTCGAGCTCAGGTCATCGATTTCTGGAAGCTCAACTTCACACATTAAGTCCTGAATCCTTTCTCTGAACTCCAGTCGACGAAGTTATTTTATCAGCTCAACGAAGTTAGAGCACATAATTGACAAGTTTTATTAGAAAGCAGTTAGCTGTTCTCAGGTCGACGAACTTGGTGCTCAGGTCGATGAACATGAATTATCTGGTCGACGAACATGATTTCTCTGGTCGACGATCTCTGGACTCAGGTCGTTGAAATCTGTTCTTTGCTCGACGAATTCTGTGCAGATCCAGACTTGGATTTTTCCTTCTTTTGTCCTTATTCTATTGCAATAATTTCTGACTAATCAATGTTTAATATTCTCTGAATATAACAGTTAGAAGGAGCATTAATTATGGTTTTCATCAGGATTATTACTTGCCTCTTTTCAATAGGACAGTGGTAAATCCATTAATGCAGATATTCTATCCAGTCGTATTTCATTCTCCAGGACGTTAGCAATTAATGAAGAAGGAATTCAAAAATTTAAAGGAGAAATTCGACTGATCAAATAATAGAGATTTTTTTTCTTCTCTAACAACAACACATACACAAGTGAACAAGATAGTCCAGACGAGAAAGAAAATACAAGGCACACAGAGAAGATCAACAACAATTAAATTCTAATTCTTCTCTGTACAGAAAACTATCTTGTTTTCACATTGACATTGCGGAATAAGAATAAGAACATTCATTTCAAATCAAGAGTCTTCTTCAACCTTCACTCCAGTATTCTGAAAGGAGAAATAACTTCTATCAGTCAAGAAGTTCCTGGATCTGTTCAAATCAAGGCTGAAGATAGAAGACCTACACCCTGAAGCAAAGCTCCAATCTTCTTGAATAATTCAATATCTCAGGGGGAGATTTGACAATAACTAGATCCACTTATCTTCTAAGTTGTTTTGAGAAAGAGAAGACTCCATAAATCTCTCACCCCCTCACTGTACAAAGGGTTCTTTAACTCCCTTCAAAAATTATTCCTTGGTTGCAAGTCTCCTGATCAAAATACTTGGGTTGGTTTTTTGAGCATCTGATCAAAAGCCCATTTGTGGCAGTCACCTAATCTAAACCTGTTAGTGGATTCCTACCAGGGTGGTAGAAGAGTGGATGTACCCAGGTTGGGGAACCACTATAAAAGTTCTTGTGTTGTCTGGTTGCCCTCTTTCTTTTTGTTTTGCTGTGCCTGTGTTAGTTTTGTTTTGATGTGACTGTGTTAGAATAATCTTAGATTTCTCTTTTTTGCTTTCAGTTAATATTGGTATCTATTATTTGCTTTACTCTAAAAATCTTATAAATAGAAAAATGTTTTCAAGATACTCTATTCACCCCCCCCCCCCCCCCCCCCCCCCCCCCCGCTAGAGTATTTCAGGTTTAACCCACACTTTCACATCCTAATTAATGAACCTAGCCCAAATCTAAACAAGAGATCCAACAATCTCCCCCTATTTGGGTGAGGTCACTAATACAAATAAAATAAAATAATCACAAAGCAGAATAAAATATATCTGGCAAAAAAATAAAATATCCAACAGATATGTACACAAGTGCTTCATGATTAACAGATAGAGTTTAGAAAATAAAAACTAAACATAACAGTTATCTGTTCTTATTTGGCTTTTCTTTCTCATCTTTGTCAGATTTATTAGAGGGATGTCTGAATATGATTACTCGTTTGGATTAGCAGCTCCTCTTTTAGACATAGTCATGTCTGATGCTCCAATGATATTGACAGAAGTTGTTCTTGGAACAACTTCTTCTGGATGTAAACTCATATAAACATCAACATTGAAAAAGTGCTTAGCTTTGTCGTACCTTTTTAATTTTTCTCTTCTGTAAGAAGACATTGTAGTATATTGAGAGGGATTTTGGCCTTCTGCTTTAGCTTTATTTATCAGAGAGAGTACAACCAGTTCTTCAAATCTAACCATCTTTGAACTATTTTCTTATTCAGGATCAATAAAGGGAACTGGTGGAGATTCAGGTCTTTCAGAACTATTATCCTTTTCAGATTGTTTAACTTCAGATCCTTTCTGTTGCATGCTTTGCTTCTGAAATTGCTGTTGTTGTCTGCTGCTTCCTGAAGAGTGTTTCTACTGACTGGTTCCTTGGAAATGAGATCTTGAAGATCTATCTTGTTGTCTTTGGTATTTTTAAATGTAAGAGGTAGATCTCTGAGACACATTCCCTGAAGCACCTGCTGCTGGAGGAGGAGGAGGAGGAACTCTCTAATTCCTTTGAGAAGGAGGAGGAAGAGAGTACCTTTTGCTCTTATTCCTTGCTTTTTGATCATTCTTCGATAGCCACATCCATTTAGGCATCCCTGGGTAAGGAGTAATCTTCTACAAAATGTAGTAGGGAGTGTCTGCATTGGGATTGGGCTTATAAATAACATTAGCAGGACATTTCCTTTTCTTATCATTCTTCTTCATAGCTTTTGGATCATCAGATTCATTAGAATATTCATCATCATTGTCATCTATAGAGGATCCTAGAGGGTTGTCATACATAGCATCTATTGCCTTCAAGGCTTCTTTTGAGATTTGCTTCTCAGCTTGAGGAGGCACTTGAGGTTCTATAGCTTTTGGTTCAACAACACTTTCAGAAATAGTTTTATTCTCTTCTGTTATATCTACAAGAATAATAACGTCCAGATCTGGTAAAGGACTATCATCCATTTTATAAGTAAGAGGGAAAAGTCTTTTTTCTCTGGAGCAGATACTTGTTCAAGAACATTCTCAGTCACAAGTTCTTCTGAAATTATTAGTGCTGCAAAACTTGCCTTTAGTTGATTAACAACTTCAAGGATTATTGGAGCAGTATAAGGTACAATTCCTCTAGATTATTGTACATCAAAACTGGGTAGAATATTATTGTAAACAAAATTGAAAGAATCTAGTAAAGAATCTAGATTAACTGTGGGATTTATAATGTAATCAACAATAGATGTTATTTCTGCCAAAACTGTGTCAACCATGTCTATATCAGAACCAATTAAATCAATTATTTTTGTTGGATGGGCTGCCTATGCTGAATCATCAGACATATCAGAATCTGTTGCTGCTGCTGCTGTATGAGGAGGAACTGAAACTTCTTCACAGAGCATCTCCCCCTGGATGGGTCCAGAGGGTCCTGAAGCCAGTCCTCCAAAAGAAGGAACATAAGAGAGGGCTGCAATTCTGGAAGAGAGAGGGGATAGAAGTAGAGACAGGATGAATAGAATTAGCTATAAGTTGCTCAAGAGTGGGGGAAATAAAAGCAAGAAGATCTTTTGTTATATCAGAAAAGTTTAGGTAGAGGGGTTCAGGAGCAGAGGTGTAGGTAGTGTGATGTCTATAATTTGAACACAAAGAGAAGGCATGTGAGAAGTCTTTGTTGGTGTATTCTGGAAATGTGGAAAGGGTAATGGATGGAATGTCAGTTGTTGAAGTAGGAACTGTGGTAATGGGTGGGGAGGTGGTTACCTGAATTGGAGAGTTATATGGAGATGGTTGAGGGGACTGTAGATTGAAGCATGGTTGTGAGGTAGATGGAATGTCAGATATATTAATTTGAGGTGGAGATTGAGGGGGTGGAGATGGAGTATCCTCATGAATAAATGTGGGGGATTGAGGAGGAGGAGAAAGTTGTTGTTGTTAAGGTTGATGAGGAGAAGGAATTTTGTTGGAGGGAAGGGCATCTTCTGGAGGTGGAGGAGTGGTTGTTACTGCCCTAGTGTTCTCAAAAGTCCTGGGAGAGGAGGAATCGCTGAATGGCCTAGCGATGGTCCTCTCCCATCTCCCAAATAATGCACATGTTAGCCTTTTGGAAGCATTAATTAATATGGTCTGGAAGACCAGGGATTCAGCTGCCTTTTCCTGTAGGAAAATGTCCAGGATTCTTCCAAAACATACTTCTTTCTTACTATTCTTCTTTATCAAGTAAAATAGAATACTAGCCCAATTTACTGGTTTCTTATTCAGGACTACACACATGACCAGAAATTGTTGCCTGGTAATATAGTCATGAGCAGTATGCTTTCTTAGCAATACCTTGCCCACCACTTCAGCTAAAAGTTTATATTCAGAAGATAAATTTTTCTTCAGTAATTTATTATGGTTCTCTCCAAATGACCCATTTTGTTCAGCATGTCATCATACTCAGAATTATCAATCTCTATATCTTCTTCACCATTTATCAGACCAAAAATTTCAGTTAAGATTGCTGAATTTAAAGAGAATTGGTTACCAGATATGGTGTCGGTCATCGTGTCAGTGTCTTGAGTTGAGGAAGTGAACACCCATTCTCTTTTCTCTGTATCTCATTAGCAGCTTTCTTTATTCTAGTTGTCATAAAATTCTTCAGCAGTTATTCTTCAAAGATTTTCAGGATATCCGGGAAAACATGATTAGAATGTTGGAATGAATCAAAATCTATGTAAAATCCCATGTCAAACTTCATCGCCGCCAGAGAGCTCACCGGAATAGCCATAGATCGCTTGCAAAAGTAAATAGAGAGATCAAGTGTATGGGAACAGAAAGGGCAGGAAGAAGCTCGAAGAAAACCTAGTTATATGTTTTTCAGAATATGAAGAGGCAGACTCCGTCCTGTAAAATAAACAAAATTCTTCGATCTGAGTTCGACGAAATATTTTATTGATAAAAGAGTTCATCGATTTCAGTTTGAAGAAGGGAAAACATTTCATTGTGCTCAGGTCGATGAAAATGTTTTGAAGCAATATCGTCGATCTCCATTTGACGAATAGAACTTCACACACAGAGAGTTCGTCGATATCTGGTCGACGAATTTCTTAAGAACTTTTCACAGTTCATCGATCTCCGTTCGACGAACTGTGGCAAATTCTTCGACCACAGACAGAAAGTCAAATTAATGCATCTATATTTATCATGCCTAGCTGATTCATAAAGAACAGATGTGTCTTCTCATCCAAGGGTTTGGTGAACATATCTGCCTTTTGCAAATCAGTAGAGACAAATGTGAGAATAATTTTCTTTTTGTCAACACACTGTCTAATGAAATGATGTCTTACATAAATATGCTTAATTCTACTATGATGCACTGGATTCTTTGCAATAAAAATTGCACTAGTATTATCACAAAGTATAGTTGAATTATTTAAGTTGACACCATAATCTAGGAGTTGGTTTGAATCCACAGCATATGTGAACAAAAACTGCCAGCTGCTATATACTCAGCTTCTGCTATTGAAGTAGACACCGATTTTGCTTCTTGTAAAACCAAGACACTAGCCTATCACCAAGGAACTGACTGTCCCTGATGTGCTCTTTCTGTCAACTCTACATCTAGCAAAGTCTGCATCAGAGTATCCAGTTAATAATAATTCTGACTCAGTTGGATACTAGAGTCCTAGATTAGGGCAACACTTTATATATCTCAAAATTGTTTTTTAAGAAAATAAGATGAGATTCTTTAGGGTTCACCTGGAACCTAGCACAAATACATGTAGCAAAGATAATGTCTGGTCTGCTAGTTGTAAGATACAACATGGACCCAATAATGGACCTATATATTTTCTGATCTAAAGGTTTCCCATGTTCATCAGAATCAATCACAACATTTGTAGCCATATGTGTTTTCTTTGCTGAAGCATCAGGCATCCAAAACATTTTTATCAGCTCCTTAGCATATTTGGATTGGGACAAGAAGATTCCAACTGGGGACTGCTTCACTTGGAGACTAAGGAAGTAGGAGAGCTCATCCATGCTACTCATTTCAAACTTGCAATGCATAAGGATGGAGAACCATTTGCATAGTTTTGAATCTGTAGAACCAAATATGATGTCATCTACATATATTTGTACTAACAAGATTTTATCATGATGATGCTTCAAAAATAAAGTCCTATCTACTATGCCTCTAGAAAAATTATGCTCTAAGAGAAAGCTAGCTAAGATTTCATACCAAGCTCTTGGAGCTTGCTTTAGACCACAGAGAGTCTTATGCAATTTGAAAACATAAGAGGGATGAGTAGGAGAAATAAAACCTGGTGGTTGTTCTACATAGATCTCTTCTTTGTGTTCAACATTTAGGAATGCACTTTTGACATCAATTTGGTATACTGTGAACTTCTTGTAGGCTGCATAAGCTAGAAATATCTTGATTGCTTCAATGCATACAATAGGGGCAAATGTTTGGTCATAATTTATGCCATCCTCTTGTCTGTATCCTTGAGCAACTAATCTTGCCTTGTTCTTTATGATAAGACATTGAGCATCTAGTTTGTTTCTAAATACGCATTTTGTTCCAATGACTGGGTAGTCTTTGGGTCTTGTAACTAAATCCCAAACTCTACATCTCTCAAATTAGTTGAGCTCATGTTGCATTACAATGATCCAGTGTGGATCTTGCTCAACATCTTTGATGAATTGGGGCTCAGTTTGAGATATGAAGAAGGCATGCATCATGTCCTGCTGGAGTTGATGCCTTGTCTGCACAACCACTGATATGTCTCCAATCACTTGAGATACATTGTGATCTCTAAGTGTGACTAATTCAGTAGGAGGTGTTGGTTGAGCAACAACTTGGGTAATTAATTCCTCTTGTGGAATTATAGCTGTTGTTGGCTCTTCACTGAGTTCAGTGTCTTCATCTTCACTATCTTTAGCAATATGTGGAGAAGGTTATGTAACATCCTCATTGGTGAGGGTCAATGCATCCAACTTCTCAAATAGATGTGGTTCCTACAAGTTCTCACTGGTAGAAGGAATCTTCTCCTTATAAAACATGTTAGAATCATCAAAAGAAATATGAATAGATTCTTCAATTTTCATAGTTGATTTATTATAAACCCTATAAGCCTTGCTTACTTGGGAATATCCAAGAAAAATTCCTATTTCATCTTTGGCTTCAAATTTTCTAATGTGTTTCTTGTTATTGTTATGAATGTAACAAATGCAACCAAAAATTTTAAAATAGTCTACTTTAGGTTTCTTCCCTTTGAGTAGTTTATAGGGGGTCTTTCCCTTAAGTTTGTGTATCAAACTTCTATTCAGTACATAGTTTGTTGCGCTCATAGCCTCTGCCCAAAAGGATAAGGGCAAGTGAGCATCTGTAAGTAATGTGCCTGCAGCTTCAATCAGTGTTCTGTTTTTCCTTTCAGCTACCTCTTTTGTTGAGTAGTTCTGGGAGCAGAAAAATAATGCCTGATATCTTCTTTCTCACAGAATTCTTGAATGTGAAGAGACTCAAACTCAGTACCATGATCACTTCTGATTAATGCAACTGGAGTAGAGTACTCAATCTTTATGCTCTTAAGAAAATCTGTAAGAACCTTGGAGTTATCTGAGTAGTTTCTTAAGAAGAATACCCAAGTGAACTTTGAGAAGTCATCAACAATCACTAAGGTATAAGACTTCCATCCTAGGCTCTGTACAACAATGGGTCCAAAAAGATCCATGTGTAGCAAATATGGAATCCTAGGTGAATCACTCTTATTAAGTGACTTAAAGTTATTTTTAGTTTGCTTGCCTAATTGACAAGCCATTCAAAGGATTTCCTTCTTATAGGGGCAAGAAGTCAATTCTCGAACAAAGTTGTCCCGAGAGAGTTTAGCAATATTTTTCAGGTTTACATGTCCTAATCTCCTATGCCAAAGATCATTATTATTACTAGTTTGGTTAAATAGGCATATTTCAATTTTAGTTGACATAAAATTTCCTACATAGATATTTTCTACTCTAGTACCAATTAATACTACTTGGTTATATATAGAAGTAATAATATAAGAATGTTTGTTAAATGATACCTGAAACCTTTCATCAGATAACTAACTCATGGATATAAGGTTGTGCTTCAGTCCACTTACATAAGCTACCTTCCTGAAGGTGACTGCTCCAATTTTGACCTTTCCATATCTGTTGGGTACTTTGAAAAATGTGTACCAGATTTGGAGAAGCCTCATCTAACTCAATGATATTCATCAAGGTGTATTTGATGTCGTGTTTTGAGTTTCATTGTGCAGGTTAAAACATTGCAAGGAAAATTTTCTAAGTACAAGTGTCGACACTCGAGAAGCATTGTGTCGACACATAGGAAAGGTTGTGTCGACACTTGGAGTCAGTTTGTGTCGACACACAGGACTTGTATCGACACACAGAAAGTTCAGCCAACAACTGTGTCGACACACAGGACTTGTGCAGACACACAGAAAGCTTTATCGACAACAACTGTATCGACACACAGGACTTGTGTCGACACATAGAATGCTTAGTCGACAACAACTATGTCGACACATAGAAAGGTCAGTCGACAACAACTGTGTCGACACACAGGACTTGTGTCGACACACAGGACTTGTGTCGACACACAGAAAGCTCAGTCAACAACAACTGTGTCGACACATAGGACTTGTGTCGACGCATACTAGAATGTTTTGTTGAAGCCAACTATGTCAAGACAAGAAGTGATTGTGTTGACACAAAGGTCTTGTGTTGACAAATTCTGCAGAAGCTATGTCAAGAAGATAGAGAAATGTTATGTCGACAATATCGAAGCTGTGTCGACATCACCAAGGATTGTGTCGACATGTAGTCTATTTGTGTCGACATATTTAAAGGAATGTCTCGACACTTTGCCGACTGAGACAAAGTATAATGAATTAACTGGTGACTTGACAGCTGTCATGACCAACAATGCTATTGTATCTGTTAGTGCTATCAGAAGGTTGTTATGAACCGGATCAGCCGGTAACCTTGGATGAAGCCTATATAAAGACATGATCTATCATCATATAGACAGAGAGCTTGAAGCATAAAAGACAGAGTCAATGAAATAAGAAGAAGAGAAGTCTTCATTCAGAAGTCATCAAGTCTCTAGCAGATTCTAAATAAGTCTGCAAGAAGATTTCAGATTTAATTCTGAAAAGAAGAAGGAAGCTGGATTGAGGATAAACTCCACTTCACAAGAAGATCAACCCTACTTTGTTCAAATTCAAGAAGCTTTGAAGAAGCTAAGACAGGTTGATTCTAAAATTATCTGTTCTATCAAGAATTGATCAAGAAACCTTCATCCCTTTCTCTCTCTACCTGGGTGAAGGATATATTCATTTCTATTATCAATTTACTGTAGGATTTATTATAGATCTGAGTTGTAAGCCTAAATTATAAAGTCTGAGATAGGGCTAAGTGCCTGAGGTAGGGGATTAATATCTCTAAGTTGTAAGCCTAAATTATAAAGGTTGAGGTAGTGCTGAGTGCCTGAGGTAGTGGATTAATATCTCTGAGGTGTGGGCCTGTGGAAGAGGCTGAGGTAGGGCCTGTGTGCCTGAGTTTTAGGAGTGTGGACTCACTCTGAGGTAGGATTCTTTGAGAGAATCTGAGTCGTAGGACTTGCTGAAGTCTGAGTTGTAGGAACCATATAGGGTTCTGAGTTGTAAGATCTGAGGATCTGAGAAGGAAGAAGGAAGTTAGGATGAATCTAGTATACTGCTAGATAGGCGAGGGGGGAAAGTGGATGTACCCATCACTTGGGGAACCACTATAAACCTGTGTGTATTCTGTGTTTGTTGTGCTTATTTTTATCTGTGTTGTGACAGTGTGCATAACAGGTCTAATTGTTTTAAATTTATCTGCCTAAGCAATAAAAAAGATTTGTACCTATTCATCCCGCCTCTAGGTGTTTAGGTCATCTTGAAACAAATTCTTTCAAGTGGTATCAGAGGGAGTTTACTCAAGAAATAGACTTAACAGTCTGAGTAGATCTGTAAGGTAGTTAACATTGAGACAAAATGGGTTCAGGAGAAAATCACAAGGAACTTGGATCCATGAAGTTATCCATCTGTAGGAAAGAAATTTTTTGTATATGGAAGGAGAGAGTCAGATTGTTTATGGAAGCATCTGATCCAAGAATCTATATTATAGTTAAAGAAGGTTTTTTCATTCCAATGAAAATCCCAGTTCTTGATGCAAATCTCAGAACTCCAAAAGATTATTCTGAAAAGACAAATGATGAGATCATCTTAGCTACTATGGATAAGAGAGCACAGAATATAATAGTCAGTGAAATAGATGATTCAACCTTCCAAAACTTGATTCACTGCAAGACCTCCAAAGAGATGTGAGACACTTTGATTGTCTACATGGAGGGATCAGAAGAAGTGAGATAAGACAGAAAGTCTATACTTAATCAGGAGTATGAAAGTTTTAGACAAGCCAAAACTGACAGCATAACTGAGTGCTACAAGAAGTTTTTCAGAATAGTAAATGAACTGATGTCATATGGAAAAGTCTTTAGCACATATGAGCTCAATGATAAATTACTTAGATCACTAACTAAAGACTGGGACACCAAGACATGTGCTATCAGGGAAGTGGCCAGACTTGCAGAAATTTCTCCTCTTACCCTATTTGGAAAACTTCTATAATATGAAATGCAGCTGATGGCCAGGAAAGAGGAAGAAAAAAGCAATAAGGCTGAATATAGAGAAAAGTCAATGGCCTTGAAGACTGAAGCCCCAAGAAAGGACAGGAGGATGTCTACATCTCCTCCTAGGAAAGTAGCTGAAGTTATCTCAGAAAGTTCTGACAATCACACATCAGACATCCATGATTCTGATGAGGACTTTGCTGCTTTCACAAGGCAATTTCAAAGATTCTTAAATAAAAAATAGTGGAGATCCAAGCCATCCTCCTCACAGTCCAAGAATGCTTATCATCAGAAAAGGAAATCTTCAAGAAAGCACATGTATGACACTAAACCTAGTAAATTATCTTCTACTAAGATTGTTTGCTATTATTGCAACAGGCATGGACATGTAGTTATTGACTGTTCTAAAAAAAGAAATGAATCAAATGACAATAAGAAATTGCAACATAAGGGCAAAAAGGAGAAATCCCTTGTAGCAAAGAAGGAGAAAAGCTGGACAGACTCCTCATCATCAGATTCTGAAGCTGAAGCTGAAGCAGAAGCATATATTGGATTATTTACAACTGAAGAGGATTCAGAAGACACAGAATTCTTGGAAATAATGGACTCTATCAATGGGATTGAAGATCCTCATTGTAAAGGACTGATGAAGATCAATGCCAGGATCAGCCTGGTCCCAGTTATGTAAATAATATGCTATCAGGTTCTGATTATTACACTGGATCATAATCAGAAACATCTGCATCAAGAGATGTGGATGGATCTGAATCTGAAGTGGATGTTCATCAACTCATTGATAAATATGGTGATTTGTTGAAAGCACTTAAGAGAAGCAGGAACCTTGTTAAAAGTCAGATTAAGGAAATTGAATCTCTTAAGAAGGCCGCATTGATTTCAGTAAAAATGTTGGATCTAAAGATGAATGAAGTAGCCAAACTGAAAAACATAACTGTTACTCAGATGGGTACAATTACATTCAAGAATGATCAAATAAAAAGTCTGGAAGTCAAACTTCATAAAGAGAAGGATCTGGTGGCTAAATTCTCTAAGCCAAAATCAGTCCTACCCTTAATTGATGACTTTATTACCAAAAAGGGTAAGACAGGATTGGGCTTTAAGGGAAATGCAAGGGCTGTCAATTCCAAAAGAAAAGGTAAAGCCCCAGTACAGCCACTAGCCTTCAAACTCCCCATTTCCTTCAGAAAAGTGTGGGAGCCAACTAACAGATTTGATCATGATATCACATATGGTCATCATGAATCATCAATGGTTGATGCTTCTGCCCCAGCTCTCAAGAATAGAACCACTCAACCTACAGTTTTAAAGACTGCTGACAGCAATATTGTTAAAACTTTATTTAAAAGAAGATATAATAGATATGAGTGCTGGTGTTGTGGCAAGGTGGGCCATTATGCCATTGACTGTTGGCACAACACAGCTGTCAGGAAGAATGTCAGCTTACCAGTCAAAAAGACTGCTGGTAAGTTTGACAGGTTTCAGTCTAACCAGAACCTAGGACCCAATAATTATTTGGGTTCTAAGGTTAAAAAATTTAATTTGGTGCATGTGAGTCCAAGTGTCCATACCCCTATATGGTACTTGGACAGTGGATGTTCCAGGCACATGACTGGAATAATAAGAATGATGGTGGACTACACTCCTATAGAGAATGGATGCAAAGTGATCTTTGGTGGATCTAAAAAAGGGGTCATCAGAAGGTTTGGTAACATTTCTAATAGTTCCATCACTATCACTCAAGTGGCTTATGTGAAGGGTCTGAAACATAACCTAATAGGCATAAGCCAACTGAGTGATCTTGGTTATGACACTTCATTTATTAAGAATGGGTGTCAGATTAAAAGGACAAGTGAACGGAAGGTCATCTTGTTTGGTTATAGGAAAGGAAATGTTTATTGCTTAAATTTTGTGAGTGATAATAATGATTCTCTTGTTTATCTTGTTAGTGATGAGAAAGCCTCTCATTGTGCCAAATGGCACAAGAGGCTAGCTCATCTTAACTATAAGACTATTGGACAACTCTTTAGCAAAGAGTTAGTGAGGAATGGTCCTCAAGTTATGTGCATTAAGGGTGGTATATGTTCAGCTTGTCAAAAAGGCAAGCAGACCAAATCCTTCTTTCACAGTCTTGATACCAAAGACTCAGTGAGGTGTTTGTACCTCTTGCATATGGATCTATTTGGTCCTATGCCAGTTCAAAGTCTAGGTAGGAAAGTCTATACCTTTGTGGTTGTGGTTGACTATTCTAGATTTACATGGGTTTTCTTCCTGAGGCAGAAATCTGAAACCCCAACTATCTTCCACAATTTTGTTAAACAAAATCAGAATGAACTTAACAATTCAGTGGTCAAAATCAGAAGTGATCATGGAACTGAATTTTAGTCTGAAAGTATGACAACGTTTTGTGAAGAATTAGGGATTCATCAAGAATTCTCCTCACCTAGAACTCCTCAGCAAAATGGTATTACTGAAAGAAATAATAGGACACTAATTGAGGCTGGAAGAACACTACTATGTGACACTTCTCTCCCAGAATATTTCAAGGCTGAGGCAATAAATACTGCATGTCATGTTTTTAATAGAGCTTCCATCACCAAAAGCCACAAAAGACACCATATTAGATTATGAAAGGAAGAAAACCAAATATATCCTATTTTAGGATCTTTGGTAGCAAGTGCTATATACTTAACAATGACAGGACACACCTAACTAAGTTTGCTGCCAAATCCCAAGATGGGATATTTGTTGGGTACAATAACTGTAGTAGGGCATATAGGGTCTACAACTTGACTACACAAGTTGTAGAAGAATCTGTTCATGTAGTATTTGATAAATCTAAGATAATTAACTGTGAGCTGTCTAGCAATTCTTGTAGCTCTGTAGGTTTAAAAGAAAAGATGGACATGCTAACTGTTAGCGAATCCCAAACTACAAGGCAGAAAGCGGAAAATATTGGTTACTGTCCAGGGGGAGTACAAGACTCTCAAGTTGCTGATGAAGATAATGAAGTACAGCAAGATGGGGAGAATGGAGAAGTTCAAACTGTAGAAGGATTGCCTCCAGTAATAAGACATCTAAAGGATCATCCAGCACACCAAATCATTGGTGATCCAAGACATGGTGTTCAAACCAGAAGCAAGAACATGAACACAGTCCTTTGTTCAAGCTTCTTGTCTTAGTTGGAACCCAAAAGATTTGAAGAAGCCATAATGGACTCAAACTAGATTGATGCAATGCGGGAGGAGTTGAATCAATTCAGGAGATGTAAAGTATGGGAGCTGGTCCCAAAACCAAAGAATCACAATGTGATTGAGAATAAGTGGATCTACATGAATAAACTAGATGAAAATGACATCATAGTCAAGAACAAAGCAAGATTAGTTGCCAAGGGCTATAGGAAGGATGAAGGAATAGACTTTGATCCGACATTTGCTCTAGAGGCAAGATTGGAAGCAATAAGGCTATTCCTTGCCTATGCAGCTTATCAGGGGTTCAAGGTATTTCAAATGGATGTCAAGTCAGCATTTCTGAATGGTAACTTAAAAGATGAATTCTATGTTGAACAACCCTCAGGTTTTGTAGATCCTCTTTATCCTAATTATGTTTATAGGCTTAAGAAAACCCTATATGGGCTGAAACAAGCTCCTAGGGCTTGGTATGAAACCCTGTCTACTTTCCTCGTTGAGAACAAATTATCAAGGGGGAAAATAGACAAGACTGTATTCCTTAGGTAATCTAAAGGCAAGATGATCGTAGTTCAGATATATGTTGATGACATTATTCTTGGATCAACAGAAAACAACCTTTGTAGAAAGTTTGCCAAACTTATGCAAGGGAAGTTTGAGATGAGCTGCATGGGTGAGCTTAAATTCTTCTTGGGACTCCAAGTTAGACAGAATGATGATGGCTTGTCCATATCTCAGTCTAAGTTCACCAAGTAGTTGATTAAGATGTATTGGATGGAGTCAGCCTCCACCATGAGAACTCCTATGGGGTCAAGTATGCCTATAGGCAAAGATGATGCACGAAAACCTATAGATGAATCTTTGTATAGAGGGATAATTGGCTCCCTTTTATACTTAACTACTATTAGACCAGACATCATGTATGCTACATGTGTCTGTGCTAGGTATCAAGAAAGCCCTAAAGAATCTCATTATACTCCAGTTAAAAGAATTTTGAGATATCTCAAGGGAACACCTAAACTTGGCCTCTAGTACCCTAAGAATAGAGACTTTCTACTGACATGTTATTCATATGCACACTTTGCAGGATGCAAAGTAGATAGGAAAAGCACAACTGACACATGTCAGTTTTTAGGTGGAAGATTGGTGACCTAGAGCAGTAAAAGCAGACTAGTGTGGCAATATCCACTGCTAAGTCAGAATATGTTGCTGCAGGCAGCTGCTGTGCTCTGTTATTATAGATTCAACATCAACTTGAATACTATGGTCTCAAGGTAAGTAGAACTCCATTGTTTTGTGATTCTACAAGTGCTATTTCTATTACTAAAAAACCTGTTTCACATAGCAGAACTAAGCATATAGAAATCAGATTCCACTTCATTAGAGATCATGTAGAAAAAGAAGATATATGTTTAGAATTTGTCAATACTAATTATCAAATTGCTGACATGTTCTCCAAATCCCTGTATGAAACTAAATGCAATAATTTCAAAATTGAATTAGGAATGCTGAACATAGAATAGAATGACAAATTTGACTAAGTAATTATGTGTCGACGCATAAAGAAGTCAGTGTCGACACTTAGTAGTTGGTGTCAACACTTCAAGAAAGTTGTGTCGACACATCCAGAAAGTTGTGTCGACACTTAGAATTTTGTGTCGACACATAGAATTTGGTGTCGATACAGAGAATTTCTGAAACTTATTTTGGTGTCGACACATGAAGTCAATTGTGTCGACTTATCAAGAACGTTGTGTCGACACTCAGTTTGGTGTTGACACATATTAGTAAATAGCTCTGTTGAGTCCTTAGTAGTCTGTGTCGACACCGTCTCAACAGTGTTGACACATTAAGTGTATTTCCACGCACCTTTTGACCTTCTGTGTTTAAAAGCATATAAATAGGTCGAAAACAAACCCTGTCGACACGCTCTCCAAATTCTCGAGGCAAAATCCTTGTGTTGACAAAATATTCCTCTTCCTAATCCAAAATTTCTCTCATTACCAATGGCTCCCAAACAAGACGTCAACATTAACGAGGGCTATGAACTCGTTCGTGATGCCTTTGACTGTGCGGAACCCGAAATCAAAGCTGTGATTACCCTAATCACAATCAATCGATTAGAATACCTGTTGTCAGAACCGACAAAGATTTGGAAGAAGGAGATCCTTGAATTTTATGCAGCAGCATCTCTGGATTCAATAGGACTAAAGATTAGATCCTCAGTTCAAGGCAAAAAGGTCAAACTCACCATGAAGAGTTTAAGAAAGACTCTACACCTGCCCAGAGTTCAAGAAGAAGATGAGGTTGCATCTTCCAAGACCAGGGAAGCTCTCCAATGGTGTGGACTGGATCCCACCACCAAGATTGGATCATCTTTGAATAGAAAGGGGATGAACTCCCAAGGGAAATTTCCTTCTAAAAAAGTTCGAAAAGTGATTCTATGCAAACCAGGAGGACATGATAAAATATCTGCCTACATGTTCAGCCTCATGGCCAGAGTTATCTTAAGGATTAACACTAACTGGTTTGCAGTAATATTTGAGAAGATAAAAGAAAGCTTCAAGAAACCAAACCTAGGATGAATACTAAGTCTATATCTGGCTAAGACTATACCTGAAGTGATTCACTAGACAGCAGGATCTAAGATCAACCACATGAGAAGGATGAATTTAAGAAATCTCTCTAGATGGGAAAGGGTGCTAAAAAAAGATGTTCCTACTCCACCAAAACAACAACCACAAAAAAGGAAGAAACAAACCCCCAGGAGACCTGGATCTTCTAGTGATTCAGAAGAACAAGTGACCTTTTGTTCAGATGAAGAACAACAAGAATCTACAAGGAAATCACCAGCCCATAAGAATATAGATGATAGTCAGATGCAGGGGGAGCAGATTACAGAAAGCACCATCCAACTGGATGAAGTTCAGGAAGTGCCTCATATATGGGGAGCAAATGAGCTTTCTCCAGCTCAACAAGAGGAGTTACCTTCAGAAGTTGCTCATGAGAAAGAGCAAGCTGCATTAGAAAGTAAAACAGCTGCTCAAACTATTCTTGAGGTAATACATGATATTAATCAAACTACACTAGATACTTATTGAAATTTGTTAAGTGGAAGTGGTTGACGGGACAGGTCGGGCGGCCTGTGCGGACAGCGTTGGCGGACTAGGCGGACTGCGCAGACTGTTATGTGCGGCCTGGTGGAATGTCTAGTGGAAGCTGACTGTTCTTCTAAGCAGGTTGTACGGGTGAAGTCCGCGGACTATGCGGCCTGTTATCTGCGGATATGGTGTTGGCTGATAGGTTTAGCCAAGGAGCGGCCTGAGCGGATGGAGGCTTGCGGACTGGTGCATTGCTCAGTGGCCGTGGTGCAAGCTTGTGCTGATTGGTGGTTTGGCTCATGTCCGCGGGGATCTTGCGGACTAGTGTGTCCGCGGTATGGGCTGTTGCGGACTGGTCTTAGAGCTTGGCTGAGGCCTTGTCGAGCTCTAGTTATACAACAGGTGCTTGTTGTGGAGGTCGTTGGCGGACTGGTGTGTGGAGTCCGGGAGATGGCTGCAGCATTGGGCAGGTGTGCGAGTAGCTTGCGGACTATTGGCGGTCGTGTGCTAGGGTGTTTGGCGGACGGGAGTTTATGTCCGCCATGCTCGCATTGTCCTTTGATGGTTGACTTGGTCACACTCTGTGCCAAGACCATGGTGTTCGCAGTGTCCGCGAAGTCCGCTGTTGACCGGGCGGACTGTTGCTATCTGCCTTCGGTCATGGACTTGTGGCGGATTGAGGCTTGAGTCTTGCGGACTGCCTCGGGTTTGTGCGGACAGCCATTGAAGGGGGTTGCTGTCCTGCAGTGGTTGGAGGCTTTGCGGGCTGATGCCTTGTCCGCATAGCTTGGGCGGACTAATGAGGATTCGCCAAAGTTGCCTTGCTCCTGGCGGTTTTCCTTGGTATCCAGCTAAGTCCTTGCGGACTCGGCAGACGGTGTTTTGCTATCGCGCGGGCTAGGGCGGTGTTGCTATCTTTATGGCGGTGACCACACTCCTCACCTTGCCTATAAATAGGACCCCCTGGCAGGTCTACAGTAACTGTGTGAACAGTAAGTTGGGTTCGACTAGGTACTGTGGTCTTAATTTTTCTGTCCGCGCGGATTGATTCAGAGTTAACTGTGTGCTGTATGCAGGTCACGCGGGTAGCTTCAAGGAGCCAGGAGTTTTGCTGTGACTTCGGTCAAGTACTTGGAAGTTGTGCGGTCTCTGCGGATTCAGCAAGAGGTCGCTCTGCGGCTTGTCAGCTCTGTTTCAACTTTGCCAGCTGCAATATCCTGTCCGCCGGTCTCATGGGGGTAGGCGGTCTGTTCCTCAATTCATCAGTAGGAGGCGAATAACGGTGTGCCGCGCGGCCTCGTGGCTTTGGCGGACTCTATGGCTATTCGGCGGATTGCAGCTTAAGTTCGGGCGATCTCAGCGGAGTCGGCGACCTCGGCGACCTCGGCGGTCTTGGCAGACTCCGGTGCTGTCCGCCCGGGTTGGTTTTTGGTGCTTTCTGTTTACAACTCTTTATACTAGCGAAATCATGTCTCGCTATGTATACCTCGCTTTGTAAAGAAGTTAAATGAATATAAGATCTGCTTGTTCTTCCATATGCTTGGTGTGTTGAGCCTGTTCCCTGGGTTTCCGCTGGTTCAAGGTGTGAACTGGGTAGTTCTGAAGATATTAATTTGGCATTTGGGCTATCTTGCTGACCACCTTGAGAAAATTTAACATGGTATCAGAGGGCGGTTCAGTTGCTTGAGCGGTCTTCAACCAGTGTTGTGCTCTGTGTTTGAGTGGTAATCAACCTGTGTTGATGCTCTGTTCTTCTGAAGGCTTATCCAAGCAGGTGTTGCAATGGAAGGGAGCTTTGCAAGGGGTCTTGGCATTGAACTCTTAATGCCGACTAACTTCAAGAAGTGGAAGTCGTGTATGAAGAGTTATCTTCTTGGCGAGGAGCTGTGGGAAGTCGTCGGTGGTGACGACAGACAGGAAGTGACTGCTGCGTTCGGTACTGCTGAGCAGGTTTGGCTCTGGAGGAAAACAAATGCTAAGGCGTAGTTTATCCTCAAGAGGGCCGTGTCACCAGAACTATTTGATCACATCATTGGATGTAAGTCGGCTGCTGATATTTGGACAACCATTGATGAGTTGTTCAATAGGAAGAATGTGGCGCGGCTTCAGTTTCTGGAGAATGAGTTGGCTAGATCAACTCAGGGAGACCTTTCCATCTCGAAGTACATCTTAAAGATGAAGAGCTTGTGTGCTGAGCTATCAGCACTGGATCCTGATGAGCCTATCTCTGAGGCTAAGATGAAAAGGCACATTATCCGCTGCTTGCGGAAGGAGTATGTGGCCTTTGTGACATCTGTTCAAGGGTGGGCTACTCAGCCGTCTTTGCTGGAGCTGGAGAATCTGCTTGGATCGCAGGAGAGCTTGGCAAGGCAGATGCCTAGAGTTAATCTTAATCAGGAAGGCAGCGAAGCTCTCTTCTCAGGTAAGAAGAAAGGATGGGAAGGGAAGAAGAAGAAGAAGGTGTAGGTCGCTGGTGAGAAGGAGACTTCAACTTCATATCATCCGGAGAGGAGCATTGCTCCTAAGGACTGGAAGAAGAACTTGAAGTGCTACTGGTGTCATCAGCGAGGGTACTTCAAGCGGGACTGCAAGGTCAAACTGCAGCCTGGGCATGCTGTGGGAAAGGAGGAAGCTTGCTCGAGAAGTGAAGAAGTAGAATGGGGCGGAGCTTTCATGACGGGCACTTGTGTCCGTGCCTTGTCTGATGAGGACTTCAACGGCGAGTGGATCGTGGACTCTGGGTGTGGTCATCACCGCACCGGAGACAAGTCGAAGTTCACCTCCATGCAGGCATACTCAGGTAATGAAGCTATTATCACTGCTGATAATATTATTTATGCAGTAGAGAAGGAGGGTGTCGTGTCTTTGGGTAGTGATCAGGGGCCACTCACTTTAAGGAGTGTGTATCACGTACCGGGCATGAAGAAGAACCTCTTCTCGGTGACCAATACGATGGATGATGGGTATCACATTCTGTTTGGGCCAACAGACGTGAGGTTCCTTCGCAACATATCAGCGGTTAAGGCTGATGTTGCTCATGTTGGAAGGAGGGTGAAGAACTTGTTTGTTCTTGCCACAAATTCTTATGTTTATCGGATGAGGGACAACGATAGCGCTGCTATCTGACATGAGAGGCTGGGGCATGTAGGCAAGGACAAGCTGAAGGCAATGGCTTGTAGAAGTTTGGTGAGGGGTTTGCCTAAGTTGTCCTCCTTTGGTGACGGGCATGTTTGCGCGGGATGTCAATACAGTAAGGCACATTGCCTTCCGTTTGATAAATCACAAACAAGGAGCAAGCTACCATTGGAGTGCATACATGGCGACTTGATGGGACCGACAGTTACTGCCAGCCTTGGTGGAAGCAGATACATGCTTGTCTTGGTTGATGACTACTCAAGGTATACTTGGGTGTACTTCTTAAAGGAGAAGTCAGAAGCCTTCCGTTTGTTTGTGGAGTTCAAGGAGTTGGTAGAAGGCCGGCTTGTCTTGCGGATCAAGAAGCTTAGAACGGACAATGGTGGTGAGTTCATCTCCTCCGAGTTTTCTAACTTCTGTAGGAAGCACGGGATCCAACAGGAGCTTACTTGTGCTCACACTCCACAACAAAATGGGGTAGCGGAGCGGAAGATCCGTCATCTGACAGAGACATGCAAATGCTGGATTCATGCGAAAGATATCACAAGGTCCTTTTGGGCGGAGGGGATGTCTTGTGCTGCTTATGTTA
The DNA here is from genome assembly GCA_039583875.1 of Platanthera guangdongensis. NCBI lineage: Eukaryota > Viridiplantae > Streptophyta > Magnoliopsida > Asparagales > Orchidaceae > Platanthera > Platanthera guangdongensis. The sequence goes on along the minus strand of CM077148.1, from coordinate 59,607,593 downwards.
TCAACAGGATGCCACTCAGCCATATCAACATGAAGACTCCTTATGAGTTGTTGCTGAAGGAGAAGCCGAGTGTAGGACACCTTAGGGTGTTCGGATCAACTTGCTATGTGCATGTCCCAGATGCTTCACGGACAAAGCTAGATGTGAAGGCAAGGAAGCTTGTCTTTGTTGGCTACGATGAGCGGAAGAAGGGATGGAAATGCATGGATCCTGCGATGAAGAAGTTCGTGGTGTCAAGAGACGTTGTCGTTGACGAGCTGACGTCGTATGGAGGTGGCTCAGTGGAGCTAACCGGAAATAGCAAGGTTGATGAAGCACCGGTGGTGGCTGCTGAAGGCTTGGAAGAGGAGCTTGCTGTTTCACCAGTAGCTCCTGTTGCTTCTAACTCTGAGGATGAGCCTTTTGGTTCAGGAAGCAGGGGGAGCACTGCTCAATGCTTGCCCCAAGTAGGAGTTGAGCCCAAAGAAGAAACGGAAGCAGTGAGCAAGGAGCCGACCCTTCGGAGATCGAAGAGGGTTGTTAAGCCACCGGCTCAGTACTGTGATGGGAATGCACTGAGCTTTGTCTCCTGCTTCTTTGCAGGTCCTCTGGATGAGCGAGAGCTTGTAACATTCAACGAGGCCACTGGAGTGGAGTGGGAAGGTGCCATGAAAGAAGAGATTGATGCTCTGAAGAAGAATGAAACCTGGGACCTTGTGCCCAAGGTTGATGACATTACTCCGGTTACTTGTAAGTGGGTGTATAAGTTGAAGAAGAAAGCTGATGGGAGCATTGATAGGTTCAAAGCTCGTCTGGTCGCTAGAGTATTCTCATAATAGTATGGAGAAGACTATGAGGTGACATTCAGTCCAATTGCGAAGATGACTTCAGTTAGAGTGGTGATCGCCTTGGCTGCTAGCAAGGGATGGAGGTTGTGGCAACTCGATGTGAAGAATGCCTTTCTTTACGGAAAGATTGACAAGGACATCTTCAAGGATCAGCCGCTTTGTTTTGTCTCTGAAAAGCATCCGGACTATGTCTGCAAACTAAGGAAGGCTCTCTATGTGTTGAAGCAAGCTCCTAGACCGTGGTATAGGAAGATTGCAGAGTACTTGCAATTCTGTGGATACCTTACTTCCAACTCGGATTCAAGCTTGTTCGTCAAGAAGAAGGGGGAGCTATAAGTCTTGGTCCTGCTGTATGTGTATGACATGATCATCACAGGGAATTCGGAGGGGGAAGTAGCAAGGCTCAGGGCAGGGCTTGCTATACGCTTCGAGATGAAAGACTTGTGAGAGCTTCGTCAATTTCTCGGTCATTAGGTGGAGAGGAAGGAGTGCGGGATTCTCATTTGCCAGAAAGGGTATGCAGATCGCATTGTAAAGCGGTTCGGCATGGGCGAAGGGAAGAAGTGCTCTACTCCACTAGAACCTCGGCTGAAGCTTTGACGAGATGAGGGAAGGGCTCTTCATGATCCCTTGATGTTCAGGGCTCTTTTTGGGAGCTTGATTTACCTGTCGATTACAAGGCCGGACATTGCTTATGTTGTTGGCCGAGTAAGTCAGTTTATGGCTGAACCAAGGAAATCTCATCTAGTGGCAGCAAAGGGTATTCTGAAGTATGTCATGGTGACTTCTGACATGGGACTCCTCTATGGAAGGGAATCAGAGTTTGCGTTGCTTGGGTACATGGATGCTGACTATGGCGGTGATTCAGATGATCGGAGGTCTACTTCAGGTTATGTGTTCACTTGCGGTTCAGCTAGCATCTCGTGGTGTAGCAATAAGCAAGACTCGGTGTCCATCTCAACTACAGAGGCAGAGTATAAGGTTTCGTCCTTGGCTGCTCGGGAAGCCATCTGGTTGAGGAGGCTTATAGAGGACGTTCATGAAGAAGTGCAAGGGACGACTTTACTTCGGGGTGACAATGAGAGTGCTCTCAAACTGGTTAACAATCCAGTGTTTCATGTCAGGACCAAGCATATAGAGATTGATCACCATTTCATCAGGGAGAAGGTGTTGGAGTGGTCTCTGCTGGTCGGGCATGTTCGGAGTGAAGATAATCTTGCTGACATCTTCACGAAGCCACTGTCGAAGGGGCCTTTTTAGCGCTTGCACAGCTTACTGGGCTTTTTTCACCACTTCCCACTTCAAGGGGGAGTGTTGAAATTTGTGAAGTGGAAGTGGTTGACGGGACAGGCCGGGCGGCCTGGGCGGACAGCGTTGGCGGACTAGGCGGACTATTGTGTGCGGCCTGGTGGAATGTCTAGTGGAAGCTGGTTGTTCTTCTAAGCAGGTTGTACGGGTGAAGTCCGCGGACTATGCGGCCTGTTATCTACGGATATGACGATGGCTGATAGGTTTAGCCAAGGAGCGGCCTGAGCGGATAGAGTCTTGCGGACTGGTGCATTGCTCAGTGGCCGTGGTGCAAGCTTGTGCTAATTGGTGGATTGGCTCATGTCCGCGAGGAGCTTGCGTACTAGTGTGTCCGCGATATGGGCTTTTGCGGACTGGGATTAGAGCTTGGCTGAGGCCTTGTCGAGCTCTGGTTATACAGCAGGTGCTTGCTGTGGAGGTCGTTGGCGGACTGGTGTGTGGAGTCCGGGAGATGGCTGCTGCGTTGGGCAGGTGTGCGAGTAGCTTTCGGACTGCTGGCGGTCTGTGTAAGATCCCCCTCCCCCTTACCAAGGAGGGCTACCGGATCCTATGCCCAGAACCGCCGTCTTACGGTGGCACTAACTCACGGGTTAGTCGACACCGCAATACGCCGATTCTGCCGGCTAGTATGATCATTAACCTGTAGGACAATATGAGAAGAAAGAAGTAAACTGTATATGTAAAACTATCAGTCCACAAGTCACATAGTACAATCATGTAAAAGAAATGAATAGTACATCACAATAGTCCACAATAGAGTACAAATGAAAGGGTAAAAAGGGCTTATGCCCAGTACATCAAATCTCTCTCTTACAAAATCATAAATGCGGAAGCTATGCTAGAACATCAGATCTCGTCCCACCTGAGAACGCACAGTAGTGGTAGTAGCCTGCTGAAGCGGTATCTGCTCCTCATATCCTGCCTCCTCGACGTGCTGGTGCTCTATCTCCACGGGCTCCTAAAAATAGTTGGTCACCGACCATTAGTCAAAAAGACTAAGTCATTTCCTCCGCACCTCGCCCCGCAGCTCCTAGGCACCGAGCGGGAGGACGAAGCGGAGGACAACAAGGGGTAGCAAAGTGGAAGCAGGTGACAATATCTAACTAGAGTTGTAATAAGTAATGTAATTCTACTCTAGCAGTTCTAAGTACGGTACAAGTAATAAGTTAGAGCGGTGCAGTAAAGGAAAGTAAAGAACAGTAATATGAACAAGTAAATAAACTAAACTACCACTATGCTATCATCACAAACGTACCCTAACTTATATAAATGCCCATACAAATATATAAGTTAGGGTTTCCAGGAAATTTAACTTATCATATAAAAGAGCCCATACTAATTTATATGATAAAGATCTATGAAGCGTATGACCTAATATGAATGAATGATATGATGCAATTTTATGCGCAGGCAAGTGCAACTCACACACAACGACTCTGTGATCACAGACCTTTAGTTCCCACTTTTTGAGAGCTAGCATCACTTTCGGGTACCACCGCTGTGGCTACGGCAGCAGCGGAGCGGGCGTCTCCGCTTCTAGACCGGTATGCACACTACCAAGCCTTAGACCCCTCTCATACGCCTCTGTACACGTCCAAGGTGCACTCTAGAGTCTCGCGTATGTACTTTGCTCACAAACCCGTCAGTCTTGTTGGGTCGGATGTGTGTTATCGGGGATCGTCCTCCAGACCGCAGTGTAAAAACAATCCACTGGCCCCTCTAACTCTCACAACCGCCTGGTGCACCGTACTGCCATCGGTATGACGAACGGCCAGTACCGCATGCCCCGCCACGATATTTATGCACATGCAAGTAATTCATACCGAGCCTCCCGCTCGCAGGACCAAAACCCGTCCTGAATCCCTCAAACCCAAACCCGGGTGAGAACGCACATTAGTGTCTTTATACCAACTCCCTCAAACCCCAAACGGGTGAGATCGCACATCAGTGCCTTTATACCAACTCCCTCCAACCCTAAACGGGTGAGCATATATCATGAATCTCTCTAACCCTACACGGGCGAGTAGGTACAACAATGTCCTAACCTATTAAACTACTCTTGTCTACGGGTTATTATACTTAGAGATTTAAGGTTAATCCCAAGACTGCCCCCGGTATTCCCTGTGAAGGGCTCTCAAGGGGCACTAGGAACTGTGTTGGGATTACGCCCAGCGTTCCCTTTCGCAAGGATATTTATTTTAGTTGATGGCTACCCATGTATCTCCCCAGCTCTCCTTATTGCTCTAGTGTAACCCTAGTGACTTAAGGTGTTACCGGGAAGCCGACGGTCTTCCGCCGACCCCCACTCCAGTTGCTAACTAAGACCTGCACTTTTGATCCCTCACTAAGACAAATCTACCCACCAGGGTTATTCATGTTGAACTCTTTTATTTCAGCTGATAATCAATCCCCTGGTAACCCCTAAGGCAAGACCTATTTGTGTTATATGCAGACCATGACATATGATTACCCTAAAAATGTGATCTTCCAAAACTTAGGGCATCTTGCCTCTAATTATTTATCCTAGGGTGTTATGGACTAAGGGAACTAACCTATGAATTCTCATAATTTTTCTTGGCCAAATAGTCCTTTAATTAAATCTTTTAATTTAATCACCAGGTCACTTTACACATGAAGTACAATGATTTTGCATCCTCTGACCTAGGCAATTTTTCCTGAGATGTATATTGATAAAATATGGCTGCCTACAGAGTTTCATAATTTTCCTTAAATTATTTATTCTCATTTCCTATTTAATATCAATTCCACACAAATTCCATTTTTCCAAATGAAGTATAGGTATTATGTAATCAAAAATTCCAGAAAACTTATAGAACTTTTAGAACACTAGTTTATGACTATTGGCAGAGTATCATCATCATTTATTGTGTAATGGCCTATAAAATTCCATTAAAACGTATTTACCAAAAATGCCATTATATTAATCTAACAACTAACAATGCATCCATTAATTCCGAGAAATTCATGCAAAACTAATAATACCATTTTATAGCAGTAGAATAATTTCCAAATTTTTCAGAGGTATATATCCATCATTTCAAGAATTAATAAAATAAGTGTAAAATGGGCAATTTAAGATATCTACTCCAAAAGTTCTTCAAAACAGAGGAATCATATTTTTTCCTAAGTCAAATGTGACATTATCTGTGCCTTGGCAAAATTTTTGGATTTGTACTTGAGGAAATCCTATTTACCAATTTTATTTCCAAAATAGCTATATTTAAAATAAATTCCAATAAATGGAATTTTTGATTCCAAAAATTCCATGATTAATTTGAGGGATGAAATTTACCCTAATGAACCACTGTAAATAATTCCAAGACCTTTGCATGTCACCATTGGGCTAAATACACCATATTTGCATTTTTTGCTATTTGCACACCAAGGCATAACATAAGCTAACACATGCAAGTGGATTCTCCAACATGCAGTGAACCCAAAGTGCTGAAAATTTTATCATGCACCAAGGATGTCCCCACTGACCTACCACCAAGATTTGGGACCATGGGGAACTGTAGAACTCCTTATATTTCATTTATTTGTAATTTGATATTTTGGCACAAACTATAGGAAATTTTCTCTAAAAATTCCTAAATTTTGGCAGGGGCTAAGTATGCCCTAATCATGCATGAGCCCAAAATTTGGGGCCATGGTGACTAATGGTTTGACCTGGGCATCCAATTTAATTTCTGCCCTACTCTAGGACCAGTCCTAGGAGAAATGTTCTACAGGACTGCAAACTACACCAAATCACATGTTTAGGGTGGCAAATTAAAGAAAAGGCCCTTGGCTACAATTTTTATTAAGAGATTAAGTTCTGAAAATGCATCTAAGAGGCCTAAAATTAACATGCAAGATGGCTGTAGAAATGTGACAGAAATTTCACTATTCATTAAAACCATAACAAAATAATTTGATTTTGTTTTTAAATAATCAGCCGCACGAATCTTAAAGCACATTTTAACGGCATCCGTTTATCTCCTACCTCCAGCCAACGGCAGGGATTGAATCTGGCTGGAGCATCTTTGCTGGCTGTTTCCGGCCAGCTGAGGCGGCGCCACCCCCGACCAACGGTGCCATCACCTTCACGGTGGTGGTGGCTATCGTTTCCCGGTGATGGGGCGGCGGCAGACGGCGGTGACGGCGATCCCGAGTGGTTTAGAAAGCTTGGAAAATTCTCTCATTTTTCCCATGGCATCGGGCTCAATGGAGCCCGATATCTCCCCTAGTTGATCTAGGATTCTAGTACGGGTAGAGGTGAAGTGAAACAGACCTGAATGGCGGCGCGGCGGTGAGTTTGACGGCAGGTGGACATTCCCGACCTTGCTCCGGCGAGATTTCTTGGATTCATGGTTCCTGCACCATTTCCTTCGATCCAGTAGTCGATTTCTACTCGCCTGAGCTCACTGAAGCTAATGGAGGGGGTGAATTGGGCTGAGGTGGGCTATATGTGGAGTTAACTCCAAAGTTAGCTCGGTTTTGAGCTTTGGAGGCTTCACCCAGCTGCCAAGTGGCTCACATCCCTGGTTTTCTGCTGGAAATGAAGAGGGGAAGTCGGCCACCTGGTTTTGGGCAGCTAAAACCAACTGATGGGGCGGTCATGTGGCCATCCTTCCCTTTATTTCCCCTTTCTTTCTCCTCTTCTTCCCCAAATTCCTTTTCTACCCCTTTGCATGTATTCTCTTTCCTGATCTTGGGGGTTATGGGTTGTCTTTGACCACTTAGGTTGGCCTTGGGCTGATTTGGATGGGCTTAGCCCAATGGGATTGGACTTGGCCTTCATTTTCTCTCTTTAGGTCAATTTGTTGACCAAATTGACTTTTAGGGTTGACTTGGTCAACCATGGTGGGTGGACTGACCTTACTTGGTGGAAATAGGTCTAGTGGCACCACCCAACTTGGGTTGGGTCAAGGGGGTGCCCTACTTAGGCTAATTGGGCTTATGAGTGTGGGTTTGACCAAATTATGCCCAAGGTTGACTTTGGTCAATTGGGGTCAAAGTGTTGACCTAGTGACATGCTCTAGGGTCCACTTAGATTGTTTTTAGGGTTAGGGCAATGTGGTGGGGTCATGGTGTGGCTAGGGTCCCTATTTAGGCTAGTTTGACCTAGTTTGACTTTGGTCCTATAGTGGGCTCCACATGGCTACCACCCACTACCTAGGGTCAAACCTAGTTGATCTCCTTAAATCTCACCCCATGCCTAACACAATCTAAGTTCAGGGGTCCAGAAGTAACATGGGATGTTACAAATTCCAATAAACAAGAAAATAATTTCGTCCCCGAAATTTAAGTTCGGGTCTACGGGGTTCTATTCGCAAGAATCATCAAGAAATTTAAAGTCACAACTTAAAAGTACCTGATGCGAATAGCTCCGGGTGTTGCTCCAGCATCAGATCCCTCGGCTCCCAAGTGTGCTCTTCCCGTCCATGGTTGGACCACATCACCTTCACAAGAGGGACCTTCTTCTTCCGCAACACTCGGATGGCTGTATCGTCAATCCGGATCGGCTCCAATCTCACTGATCTGTCAGGCTCTACTGGTCCGGCTGTAGTAGTAATGTGCTGCTCTGGCCGAAGGAGAGCTCTTCGCAAGGAAGAGACATGGAAGACGTCATGTAATGCACCCAACACCGGTGGCAGCTGCAGTCGGTAAGCCAGGGGGCCGATCCGCTCCAGGATCAGGTATGGCCCCATGTATCGTGGACTGAGCTTCTTGTGCCTCCGCACCCGAGAGACACCGTGTACTGGACGTATCTTCAAGAATACCCTGTCTCCAACCTGGAACTCCACCTTCTGGTGCCGAGCATCATAATACTTTGCCTGTCTGCTCTGGGCCTCTAGTAGCCGATCTCTGATCAATCGAATCTGAGCCTCAGTATCCTCTATATAATCAGATCCAAGAGCCCTGGTATCCACATCCTGAACTCATGATAGCGGTGTCCGGCATCTCCTCCCATAAAGTGCCTCGTATGGAGCCATCCTGATGCTCGCCTGGTGGCTGTTATTATACGAGAACTCAATCAATGGTAGCAACCTCTCCCAAGGCTTCCCCGTATCCAATATGCATAATCTGAGCAGGTCCTCCATGGTCCGGATGGTCCGCTCGGTCTGTCCGTCGGTCTGCAGGTGGAAGGCGGTACTAAAGGTAAGTCGAGATCCCAAGTAAGCATGCACGGCCCTACACTCGCTAGAGGTGAACCGACCATCACGGTCCGAAACAATAGTCCTGGGGATGCCATGATATCTGACGTACTGCTCCACAAATAATCTCACCAGAACTGCAACTGGGGCATCCTTCCGAACTGGAATAAACCGCGCTACCTTGGTCAATCTATCCAATATAACCCATATAGAATCATGCCCAGAGTGGGAGCGAGGCAATCCGTGTACAAAGTCCATAGCAATGTCCTCGAACTTCCACTCTGGAACTGGCAGTGGCTGTAGTAAACCTCCCGGGCTCTTGCATTCTGCCTTCACACGCTGGCAGGTCTCACAATGGGTCACAAAATCCGTGATCTCCCTCTTCATCCCGGGCCAGTACATAGACCTCCGCAAATCTGCCCACATCTTGGTGATGCCGGGGTGCACTGAATATCTCGAGTAATGTGCCTCTTGGAGTATGTCATCCCGGATACTGCCCCCTGCTGGTATGTAGATGCGCCCCCGGAACCGAAGAAGATCATCCTGTAGCATGTAGTCCTCGACCTTGCCCCTCTCTAGGGCACTGAAAATCGGCTGTAACGCAGCATCCAGCCGCTGATGTGCTCGGATGCGCTCCTGTATATCATCGCCACTGATCACTGAGCTCAAATACTCTCTATATACGACTGGCTCGGTTTCGGACACCATGGTAATGTGCATGTCCTCCATCATCTGTAGCAGCTCTATAGACATCAATCGGGGCTCCGGTCCAGAAGTGCCGGCCCTCCTGCTCAAAGCATCCGCAACCGTGTTCGCTTTCCCCGGGTGATAGTGGATCTTGTAATCATAATCACAGAGGAACTCCAGCCACCTCCTCTGTCTCAGGTTTAGGTCCTTCTGTGTATCAATATACTTGAGATTCTTGTGATCTGAAAAGATGTCACAATGAATCCCGTATAAGTAACGCCTCCATATCTTAAGGGCGAAAACCACAGCCCCGAGCTCTAGGTCATGTACTGGATAGTTATGCTCATGCTTCTTCAACTGTCTCGAAGCATAAGCAATAACGTGTCCATGCTGCATCCGGCCTGCACCCATCCCCTGATAAGAGGCATCCGTGTAGATCTGAAATCCTTCGCTCCCGGATGGAAGCGCAAGAATGGGGGATGAGATGAGTCGGTCCTTCAGCTCCTGAAAAGCCATCTCACACCGCTCTGACCAAACAAAATTTGTGTCCTTCGTCAAGGACGTGAGGAGGAGTGCTATCCTCGAGAACACCTCCACGAACTTGCGGTAATACCCTGCTAGTCCCAAGAAACTGCGGATGTCAGATGCGGTCTTCGGCCGTGGCCAATCCCTCACTGTCTCTATCTTGGTTGGGTGCACTGCTAACCCAGCCCCACTGATCGTGTGCCCCAGGAAAGCCACCTCCTGCAACCAGAATTGGCACTTCGAAAATTTTGCGTACATCTGGGTCTCCCTCAGCCTCTGCAGGACCTGTGCCAGGTGCTCCGTATTCTCATCCTGAGTCCGAGAATATATAAGGATGTCGTCGATGAATACAATCACGAAGCGGTCTAAGAAAGGCTCGAATACACGGTTCATTAAACTCATGAATGCGGCAGGAGCATTCGTGAGCCCAAAAGGCATCACCGTGAACTCGTATAATCCATATCGTGAACTGAATGCCGTCTTCAGTATGTCCTCTTCCCTAATACGGAGCCGGTAGTAGCTGGATCGCAGATCTAGCTTGGAGAACCAGAAGGCTCCCTGTAGCTGGTCAAATAACTCATCTATCCGAGGCAGAGGATAGGTATTGCGGACCGTTAACCGGTTCAGATCCCGGTAATCTATACATAATCGCAGTGATCCGTCCTTCTTCTTCACAAAGAGAACTGGCGCTCCCCATGGCGATGAACTGGGCCGTACAAATCCTAACTCGACTAGCTCCTGCAGTTGAGTCCTGAACTCTGCTAACTCCCTGGGAGCCATCCTGTAGGGTGCCCGGGACACCGGCTTCGCTCCTGGTACTAGCTGAATCCTGAAATCCAAGTCTCTAGCAGGTGGTAGCCCGGGCAATTTCTCCGGGAATACGTCGGAGAAATCCCGGACAACCGGAATATTTGAGATAATCGCCTCTGTTCCCACCATCTCGAAGCAGACAAGATAAACTTCTTCACCCTGCTCATGGGCCTTCACAGCCTGTATAGAAGATAACAGTAGGTGGCAGATAGGCTGAATACCTTCAACGATAACATGAGAGTCGCCATGCCTTAGCGTGATCCTCCTGGACGGGCAATCTATCTGGGCATGGTTCCGATGCAACCAGGCCATGCCCAAGATCAAGTCAAAGTCCTGCAGCTTCAGAATAGTTGCCGGCGCCTCAAATGCCTTGCCGCCAATCTCGGCCTCCATATCACAATGTGTAGTGGTCCGCAGCTCCGACCCATCGGGTAGACGCACCCTCATCTCTAGTCCAGGGAACCTCTCTACGCCTTCGAGTCCGTCAATGAAGGCCTCGGATACGAACGAGTGCGAAGCACCCGTGTCGAAGAGAGTATGAGCGGGCTTGCCGCTGATCATAACTATGCCTGAGGTTTGTTTTTATGAAAGTTAATTGTTATCCTATAGTTCCAGGTACTATATATATAATTGAAAATCCCAGGAAATCCATAATTAATTTTTAGTACATGTGATAACCTCCTCGGGGTTCCTCGGCTCTGTGAGGTCCAAGGCGTATATCTGCTCCTGCTCGCGTCTCCTGCCGTGATATCCCCGACCTCGGCCTCGGCCTCGGCCTCGTCCTCGGCCCTGCTGTACTGGGGCCACTGGAGGTGGAGGAGGAGGAGGGGGATGGAATCGGTGCGGGCACTCCGACCTGATGTGCCCGGGCTGGCGGCATCCGTAACAAACCACTTGTCGGTGGGCTCGGTCATCCTGTCTCCTCGGATCATGCATCTGTAGAGGTGGGGGAGCCAATGCTGGAGGAGGCCTCTGCTCCTGCCTGAAGTTGGGACGACGACGTCCCCCACCCTTCCTGTATCCGATGGTCCTGCCTCTCTGAGAGCCCCTACTGCTCTCTCTTGATGTCGACCCATCAAATGGTCTCTTCCCTCCGGCTCGCACCATCATCTGGTCAGCCTCCAGCTTCTTCGCCATCTCAATGATCTGCCTAGATGTGCCATGAGAAATAAACTGCAAGGCCTGCCTCAAATCGTCCCTGAGGCCCCGGTAAAATCTCTTGGCATACCTCCTATCATCGGTATCCTGAATCCCTGCGAACCTGGCCAAGTGGGAGAACTCTCTCTGGTACTCTATCACTGATCTAGTCCCCTGCTTGAGGTTCAAAAACCTCTCCTCCAAAGCATCTCTATCCGTGGCAGAGACGAAGTGCTCCAGAAACATATCGCCAAACTCCTCCCATGATATCTCTGACAGCTCAAAGTCCGCATAAGTAGACTCCCGGACTGATTTCCACCATCTCTTCGCATGAGCCTCCAGCACAGAGGTGGCTAGAGGTACTGCCTCGCCGACTGGGCAGCTAATGCCTGCTAAGATCTCATGTATGGCCTCCAGCCATTCTTCCGTCTTCACCGCATCCTCTGTCCCACGGTACGTCGGTGGGGACAGGCTCTTGAATGCACTCAGGCAGCTAGACCCCGGATTTGGCTGCGGAGCCGGGACTTGCTGGGCTCTGAAGGCATCCAGAATCGCCGTCAAGGTCTGCCCCATCTCCGTATGTAGGAATGGAGTGGCAGCTGGAGGGGGAGGAGCCGCATTTTGCTGCGCGGCGACCTGTGGAGGTTGCATAAAGGTAAGGTTAAAACAAAACTGGTCTAACTCATTGTACTTTGTGGACCATTTATGTGACTTTTGTACATGGGCACACCACTGCTTCCGCTGCATAGTTTGTCCGCAAACTAATGCTCGGGCGGGGGTGGTCCCATGTTGTGGACTTCTTTCTGATATGATCGTTTGTTCAAGTGATACCAGTTTGTAAGACCCCCCTCCCCCTTACCAAGGAGGGCTACCGGATCTTATGCCCAGAACCGCCGTCTTACGGTGGCACTAACTCACGGGTTAGTCGACACCGCAATACGCCGATTCTGCCGGCTAGTACGATCATTAACCTTTAGGCCAATATGAGAAGAAAGAAGTAAACTGTATATGTAAAACTATCAGTCCACAAGTCACATAGTACAATCATGTAAAAGAAATGAAGAGTACATCACAATAGTCCACAATAGAGTACAAATGAAAGGGTAAAAATGGCTTATGCCCAGTACATCAAATCTCTCTCTCACAAAATCATAAATGCGGAAGCTATGCTAGAACATCAGATCTCATCCCACCTGAGGACGCACAGTAGTGGTAGTAGCCTGCTGAAGCGGTATCTGCTCCTCATGTCCTGCCTCCTCGACGTGCTGGTGCTCCATCTCCACAGGCTCCTAAAAATAGTTGGTCACCGACCATTAGTCAAAAAGACTAAGTCGTTTCCTCCGCACCTCGCCCCGCAGCTCCTAGGCACCGAGCGGGAGGACGAAGCGGAGGACAACAAGGGGTAGCAAAGTGGAAGCAGGTGACAATATCTAACTAGAGTTGTAATAAGTAATGTAATTCTACTCTAGCAGTTCTAAGTACGGTACAAGTAATAAGTAAGAGCAGTGCAGTAAAGGAAAGTAAAGAACAGTAATATGAACAAGTAAATAAACTAAACTACCACTATGCTATCATCACAAACGTACCCTAACTTATATAAATGCCCATACAAATATATAAGTTAGGGTTTCCAGGAAATTTAACTTATCATATAAAAGAGCCCATACTAATTTATATGATAAGGATCTATGAAGCGTATGACCTAATATGAATGAATGATATGATGCAATTTTATGCGCAGGCAAGTGCAACTCACACACAACGACTCTGTGATCACAGACCTTTAGTTCCCACTTTTTGAGAGCTAGCATCACTCTCGCGTACCACCGCTGTGGCTACGGCAGCAGCGGAGCGGGCGTCTCCGCTTCTAGACCGGTATGCACACTACCAAGCCTTAGACCCCTCTCATACGCCTCTGTACACGTCCAAGGTGCACTCTAGAGTCTCGCGTACGTACTTTGCTGACAAACCCGTCAGTCTTGTTGGGTCCGATGTGTGTTATCGGGGATCGTCCTCCAGACCGCAGTGTAAAAACAACCCACTGGCCCCTCTAACTCTCACAACTGCCTGGTGCACCGTACTGCCATCGGTGTGACGAACGGCCAGTACCGCATGCCCCGCCACGATATTTATGCACATGCAAGTAATTCATACCGAGCCTCCCGCTCGCAGGACCAAAACCCGTCCTGAATCCCTCAAACCCAAACCCGGGTGAGAACGCACATTAGTGCCTTTACCAACTCCCTCAAACCCCAAACGGGTGAGATCGCACATCAGTGCCTTTATACCAACTCCCTCCAACCCTAAACGGGTGAGCATCTATCATGAATCTCTCTAACCCTACACGGGCGAGAAGGTACAACAATGTCCTAACCTATTAAACTACTCTTGTCTACGGGTTATTATACTTAGAGATTTAAGGTTAATCACAGGACTCCCCCGGTATTCCCTGTGAAGGTCTCTCAAGGGGCACAAGGAACTGTGTTGGGATTACGCCCAGCATTCCCTTTCACAAGGATATTTATTTTAGTTGATGGCTACCCATGTATCTCCCCAGCTCTCCTTATTGCTCTAGTACAACCCTAGTGACTTAAGGTGTTACCGGGAAGCCGACGGTCTTCCGCCGACCCCCACTCCAGTTGCTAACTAAGACCTGCACTTTTGATCCCTCACTAAGACAAATCTACCCACCAGGGTTATTCATGTTGAACTCTTTTATTTCAGCTGATAATCAATCCCCTGGTAACCCCTAAGGCAAGACCTATTTGTGTTATATGCAGACCATGACCTATGATTACCCTAAAAATGTGATCTTTCAAACCTTAGGGCATCTTGCCTCTAATTATTTATCCTAGGGTGTTATGGACTAAGGGAACTACCCTATGAATTCTCATTATTTTTCTTGGCCAAATAGTCCTTTAATTAAATCTTTTAATTTAATCACTAGGTCACTTTACACATGAAGTACTATGATTTTGCATCCTATGACCTAGGCAAATTTTTCTGAGATGTATATTGATAAAATATGGCTGCCTACAGAGTTTCATAATTTTCCTTAAATTATTTATTCTCATTTCCTATTTAATATCAATTCCACACAAATTCCATTTTTCCAAATGAAGTATAGGTATTATGTAATCAAAAATTCCAGAAAAATTATAGAACTTTTATAACACTAGTTTATGACTATTGGCAGAGTATCATCATCTTTTATTGTGTAATGGCCTATAAAATTCCATTAAAACGTATTTACCAAAAATTGCATTGTATTAATCTAACAACTAACAATGCATCCATTAATTCCGAGAAATTCATGCAAAACTAATAATACCATTTTATAGCAGTAGAATAATTTCCAAATTTTTCAGAGGTATATATCCATCATTTCAAGAATTAATAAAATAAGTGTAAAATGGGCAATTTAAGATATCTACTCCAAAAGTTCTTCAAAACAGAGGAATCATATTTTTCCTAAGTCAAATGTGACATTATCTGTGCCTTGGCAAAATTTTTGGATTTGTACTTGAGGAAATCCTATTTACCAATTTTATTTCCAAAATAGCTATATTTAAAATAAATTCCAATAAATGGAATTTTTGATTCCAAAAATTCCATGATTAATTTGAGGGATGAAATTTACCCTAATGAACCACTGTAAATAATTCCAAGACCTTTGCATGTCACCATTGGGCTAAATACACCATATTTGCATTTTTTGCTATTTGCACACCAAGGCATAACATAAGCTAACACATGCAAGTGGATTCTCCAACATGCAGTGAACCCAAAGTGCTGAAAATTTTATCATGCACCAAGGATGTCCCCACTGACCTACCACCAAGATTTGGGACCATGGGGAACTGTAGAACTCCTTATATTTCATTTATTGGTAATTTGATATTTTGGCACAAACTATAGGAAAATGTTCTCTAAAAATTTCTAAATTTTGGCAGGGGCTAAGTATGCCCTAATCATGCATGAGCCCAAAATTTGGGGCCATGGTGACTAATGGTTTGACCTGGGCATCCAATTTAATTTCTGCCCTACTCTAGGACCAGTCCTAGGAGAAATGTTCTACAGGACTGCAAACTACACCAAATCACATGTTTAGGGTGGCAAATTAAAGATACGACCCTTGGCTGGAGCATCTTTACTGGCTGTTTCCGGCCAGCTGAGGCGGCGCCACCCCCGACCAACGGTGCCATCACCTTCACGGTGGTGGTGGCTGTCGTTTCCCGGTGATGGGGCGGCGGCAGACGGCGGTGACGGCGATCCCGAGTGGTTTAGAAAGCTTGGAAAATTCTCTCATTTTTCCCATGGCATCGGGCTCAATGGAGCCCGATATCTCCCCTAGTTGATCTAGGATTCTAGTACGGGTAGAGGTGAAGTGAAACAGACCTGAATGGCGGCGCGGCGGTGAGTTTGACGGCGGGTGGACATTCCCGACCTTGCTCCGGCGAGATTTCTTGGATTCATGGTTCCTGCACCATTTCCTTCGATCCAGTAGTCGATTTCTACTCGCCTGAGCTCACTGAAGCTAATGGAGGGGGTGAATTGGGCTGAGGTGGGCTATATGTGGAGTTAACTCCAAAGTTAGCTCGGTTTTGAGCTTTGGAGGCTTCACCCAGCTGCCAAGTGGCTCACATCCCTGGTTTTCTGCTGGAAATGAAGAGGGGAGGTCGGCCACCTGGTTTTGGGCAGCTAAAACCAACTGATGGGGTGGCCATGTGGCCATCCTTCCCTTTATTTCCCCTTTCTCTCTCCACTTCTTCCCCAAATTCCTTTTCTACCCCTTTGCATGTATTCTCTTTCCTGATCTTGGGGTTATGGGTTGTCTTTGACCACTTAGGTTGTCCTTGGGCTGATTTGGATGGGCTTAGCCCAATGGGATTGGGCTTGGCCTTCATTTTCTCTCTTTAGGTCAATTTGTTGACCAAATTGACTTTTATGGTTAACTTGGTCAACCATGGTGGTTGGACTGACCCTACTTGGTGGAAATAGGTCTAGTGGCACCACCCAACTTGGGTTGGGTCAAGGGGGTGCCCTACTTAGGCTAATTGGGCTTATGAGTGTGGGTTTGACCAAATTATGCCCAAGGTTGACTTTGGTCAATTGGGGTCAAAGTGTTGACCTAGTGACATGCTCTAGGGTCCACTTAGATTATTTTTAGGGTTAGGGCAATGTGGTGGGGTCATGGTGTGGCTAGGGTCCCTATTTAGGCTAGTTTGACCTAGTTTGACTTTGGTGCTATAGTGGGCTCCACATGGCTACCACCCACTACCTTGGGTCAAACCTAGTTGATCTCCTTAAATCTCACCCCATGCCTAATCCAATCTAAGTTCAGGGGTCCAGAAGTAACATGGGATGTTACAGTCTGTGTGCTAGGGTGTTTGGCGGACGTGAGTTTATGTCTGCCATGCTCGCATTGGCCTTTGATGGTTGACTTGGTCACACTCTGTGCCAAGACCATGGTGTTCGCAGTGTCCGCCAAGTTCGCTGTTCACCGGGCGGACTGTTGCTATCTTCCTTTGGTCGTGTACTTGTGGCGGATTGAGGCTTGAGTCTTGCGGACTACCTCGGGTTTGTGTGGACAACCATTGAAGGGGGTTACTGTCCTGCAGTGGTTGGAGGCTTTGCGGGCTGATGCCTTGTCCGCATAGCTTGGGCGGACTGATGAGGGTTCACTAAAGTTGCCTTGCTCCTGGCGGTTTTCCTTGGTATCCGGCTAAGTCCTTACGGATTCGGCGGACGGTGTTTTGCTATCGCACAGGCTAGGGCGGTGTTACTATCTTTAGTGCGGTGACCACACTCCTCACCTCGCCTATGAATAGGACCCCCCTGGCAGGTCTACAGTAACTGAGTGAACAATAAGTTGGGTTCGGCGAGGTGTTGCGGTCTCAGTTTTTCTATCAGCGCGGATTGATTCAGAGTTAACTTTGTGCTGTGTGCAGGTCGCGCGGGTAGCTTCAAGGAGCCAGGAGTTTAGCTGTGACTTCGGACAAGTACTTGGAAGTTGTGCGGTGTCTGCGGATTCAGTAGGAGGTCGCTCTGCGGCTTGTCAGCTCTGTTTCAACTTTGCCAGCTTCAATAACCTGTCCGCCAGTCTCAGGCGGGTAGGCAGTCTGTTCCTCAGTTCATCAGCAGGAGGCGAATAACGGTGTGTCCGCACGGCCTCGCGGCTTTGGCGGACTCTATGGCTATTCGGCGGATTGCAGCTTAAGTTCGGGCGATCTCAGCGGACTCGGTGGCCTCGGTGACCTCGGCGGTCTCGGCGGACTCCGGTGTTGTCCGCCCGACTTGGTTTTTGGTGCTTTCTGTTTACAGCTGTTTATACTAGCGAAATCATGTCTCGCTATGTATACCTCGCTTTGTAAAGAAGTTAAATGAATATAAGATCTGCTTGTTCTTCCATGTGCTTGGTGTGTTGAGCCTGTTCCCTGGGTTTCCGCTGGTTCAAGGTGTGAACTGGGTAGTTCCGAAGATATTAATTTAGCATTTGGGCTATCTTGCTGACCACCTTGAGAAAATTTAACAATACTGAGCCAGATACACTAACTGTGCTTCTAACTGATGTTGAACAGACAAACCATGACAACTTTACTGCACAGGATATAACAATGCATGATACATCTGCATTAGATGATGCCCCATTAACTGTACAAGATACAGATGTTCCACCTGTACAAACTCAACAAGAATTCACTCTTGATGAGTTATTTCCTGATATTCAGGAGGCAAGGACTGAGGGGGAGTTGACTAGGACTGAGAAGGAGGTGCACGCTAGTCCTAAAGAGCCAGTTGATATAGACAGTTCCTCGGCTTTTGAAGATGATGAGGCCTCTAAAGCCACGAAAAGGAAACTTATGGTTGTCAAGAAGAAGAGCTTAAGATACAAGAGGGCTTTGCAAACAGTCACTAAACAACCAGCCCCAACAGTTGACTACAGTTCACTGTTGGTGGATCTGCAAGTTAAATTGGATGAACAAAGAGCAGTCATGGGAAAATATATAGATGAAAGTCACACAGACCTCCAGTTTACTTTCGCTCAAGACATTAAATCAATAAGATTTGAAGTCAATCAGAATAAGAAGGAGATGACAGATTGCTTCCATAAGGGAGGTAATGTTGTAGTTTACCTAGCCAAGCAGCAATAAGAGGCAAGAACACAGATTGATGATATAGTGGTAAAGCAAGGATATGTCCTAGAAAATCAAATTAGAATGAATGACAATCTTACTGAATCTCATAATGTGATTGTCACAGAACTTCATAATATAACAACTATTTTAACTGCAAACATTGCTAAAGACAAGACTGAGTTTGATACACTTCTCAAAGAAAACTTGACAACTGTTAGCATTCCTACTCAAGAATCTCAGAAGATAATCTCTGATCAGCTGTTGAATTTCAGAGAATTCTACAAGGAAGGAACCAATTATTTAGTTAATCAGATAAGATTCCAAAAGGATGATCTTAGGGATCATGTTGAGAGAGAAGTCATAAAGGGGAGAGGTTGTTAGTCACTGCAGGCTCTGATCATGCCAAATGGATAAGGTATTTCAAATCATATACCCCCCTTCTACCTTTGAGGGAATTCAACAACTGGTTCAACAGATGTATAGCCCTCCAGAGGCTGCTAAGAATGTTATAATTGAGAAAGTGGAAATGTCTGAGGCTGCGTTAAAGAGAGAGCAAGAAGCTCTACTTTCCAAAAAGGATTTAGAGAGCAGGCTGAATCAAAGCCAGATTTTTAAAGATGGAGTCCCACTTCAAGGAACATAATACTCACTGCCTGGCAAGCTATGAAAGATGAAATGCATGATAGAGGCAAGTGGTATTCTGAACTAGAGTGGAAGAAGTATCAACAGAGGCAAGATGTCATATATCAGTTTATAAGAGATCAAAATGCTGGGAAGGTACCTGCTACTACTGTGGAGCCAAGTAAATACTTCCCTAAGCCTTACCATTATTTTGAAAGGCAGAAGATCAAGGCTAAAGAGTTTAAGAAGAAATATCTTAAAGGAAAGAAGCCAGGTGAAGATAATGGAACTAGTGTACAAGCAATGGTTCAATCTGGCAAAGGAATTGTGATCAAAGAGCCTGATCAGCCTTAGGATAGTTTTATTAGATTTTAACAATGAGGAATTCTATGTAATCACTTGAATGTTAAACACTTTTGTAATTCAACAAAACTTTGATTCTTGTTCATTACATGTTATCAAACTTTGTGTTCATATAGTATGTTGTTTCTGGCTATGAATTACCCTGTCTGAGAATTATTTTCTTTTATATACATCATAATTTTTTTTGTTATAAGTGATGTGTATCATTGACTGAGAGTTATGACTTCTCCAAATAGGGGGAGATTGTTGGGCACATTAGAAAATGTGTACAAGATTTGGAGAAGCCTCACCTAACTCAATGATATTCATCAAGGTGTATTTGATGTGGTGTTTTGAGTTTCATTGGGCAGGTTAAGAAATTGCAAGGAAAACTTTCTAAGTACAAGTGTCGACACTTGAGAAGCATTGTGTCGACACATGGGAAAGGATGTGTCGACACCAGGAGTCAGTTTGTGTCGACACGCAGGACTTGGGTCGACATATAAAAAGTTCAGTCAACAACTGTGTCGACACAAAGGACTTGTGTCGACACACAGAAAGCTTAGTCGACAACAACTGTGTCGACACATAGGACTTGTGTCGACACACAGAAAGCTTAGTCGACAATAATTATGTTGACACAAAGGACTTGTGTCGACAGACAGAAAGTTCAGTCGACAACAACTGTGTCGACACACAGGACTTGTGTCGACACACAGAAAGCTCAGTCAACAACAACTGTGTCGATATACAGGACTTGTTTCGACACACACCAGAATTTTTTGTTGAATTCAACTATGTCAAAACAAGAAGTGATTGTGTCGACACATTCTGCAGAAGCTATGTCAAGAAGATAGAGAAGTGCTATGTCGATATTATGGAAGCTGTGTCGACATCACCAAGTATTGTGTCGACACATAGTCTATTTGTGTTGACATATTTAAAGGAATGTCTCGACTATTTGCTGACTGAGACAAAGTATAATGAAGTAACTGGTGACTTGACAACTGTCTTGACCAACAAGGCTATTGCATCTGTTAGTGTTGTCAAAAGATTGTTATGAACCTGATCAGCCAATAACCTTCGATGAAGCCTATATAAAGACATGATCTATCATCAGATAAACAGAGATCTTGAAGAAAGAGATCTTAAAGCATAAAAAGACAGAGCCAATATAAGAAGAGGAAGAAGAGAAGTCTTCATCCAAAAGTCATCAAGTCTCTAACAGATTCTGAACAATTCTGCAAGAAGAATTCAGATTTAATTCAAAAAAGAAGAAGGAAGCTGGATTGAGGATCAACTCCACTTCACAAGAAGATCAACCCTACTTTGTTCAAATTCAATAAACTTTGAAGAAGCTAAGACAGGTTGATTCTAAAGTTATCTATTCTATAAAGAACTGATCAAGAAACCTTCATCCCTTTCTCTCTCTACCTGGGTGAAGGATATATTTGTTTTTATTATCAATTTACTGTAGGATCTATTATAGATCTGAGTTGTAAGCCTAAATTATAAAGGCTGAGGTAGGGCTGAGTGCATGAGGTAGGGGATTAATATCTCTGAGTTGTTAGCCTAAATTATAAAGACTGAGGTAGGGCTGAGTTCTTGAGGTAGGGGATTAATATCTCTGAGTTGTAGGCCTGTGGAAGAGGCAGAGGAAGGGCATGTGTGCCTGAGTTGTAGCAGTGTGGACTCACTCTAAGGTAGGATTTTTTGAGAGAATCTGAGCTGTAAGACTTGCTGAAGTCTAAGTTGTAGGAACCTTTCAGGGTTCTGAGTTGTAAGATCTGAGGATCTGAGAAGGAAGAAGCAAGTTAGGCTGAATCTAGTATACTGTCAGATAGGTGAAGGGGGAAAGTCGATGTACCCATCACTTGGGTAACCACTATAAAACTGTATGTATTCTGTGTGTGTTGTGCTTATTTTTATCTGTGTTGTGACAGTGTGCATAACAGGTTTAATTGTTATAAATTTGTCTTCCTATGCAGTAAAAAAGATTTGTACCTATTCACCCCCCCCCCTCTAGGTGTTTAGGTCATCATGAAACCAATTCTTTCAATATCCTTCAGTCTGGCAACAATTGGAATCACCAAATATTACTTTGGGTCCTAGCTTAGAATTGTAGTTAATTAAGTTGTCCTTATTTCCAGTTATATGCTTTGAACAACCACTATCCAAATACCATTAGTGCTCTATGGTTGGATAGTCTTTCACCTGCAATAAAATAGATTAGCTATTCTTGACCCAGGTTACCTTGTGTCCTTGTTTCTTTTCATAATAAAAACTGGAAATATACGAGTATTCAGGTTGGTTTTTAAAACCTTAGGGGTGAAATCTTCTAGGTGGAATTATCCACTGGGTGAATGGATTAATGTATTGTCTTGGTTGATTAAATATTTTATATAAATTAAAGTTTCTGTTTTGATGAACTGGGTTCTACGAATTCTGGTAAGTTCGTCGATCTGAGCTCGATGACTGGGGATGAGTTTGTCAAACTGCACTTAAAGAATGAAAGTATTCATTCTCTGGGCCGCAATATCGTCGATCTCGGGTCGACAAACCATACTGGTTTCGTCGATCGCAGTTCAGAGAATAATTATAATGAAAGTTTGTGTTCTGTGTTCGTCGACTTGAGTTCGACGAACTGTACACATTTCGTCGATCTGAGTTCGACAAAATCTGTTGAACATTGTTATGGTTAGGATTTTTCTTATTCTTATTCTTTCTCTTTTTCTTATTCTTTTGTTTTAATTCTGATTGTTTAACAGTATTATTATCTATCTTTACTTTGCCCTTTTCTGAAAAAAAGTTTATTGGAGTTGTTAAGATATTCTTCTGAATCAGTGGGGGTTGGCTTGATGAAGCACCTAAGCACAGCTTGCCATTGAGTCTGGCATTCACTGTGCTTGTGATGTCCATCAGCTTAATACTTCTCCGATTTAGGGATTCTTCAAGTTGCTTACCTCAGCCAATTCCGTTTTTAATGTGATGATTTGTTTTTTTAGCTAGGGTTAATTCATCTTTTAATTTGATATTTTCAGAAAGGAATTTTTCTTGATCAGTCAATTTTTCTCTAAGATTGTTAATCTCTTTTTCAGAATTAATTAAATTAATACATAAAGATTTAAATTCTGTTATAAAATTTTCTAATTGATATAAAAGGAAGATAGTACCTGATTTACCTCAGATTCAGATGGTTCTTCACAGTCTGATTGCTCATCTTCAGATGGGATGCTTGATGCATCAATGGACATCAAGCAAATCTCCTTTGCCTTAGCCTCTTATTCATATTCACTGGACCTAGAAGATGAAGATTCATCTACAGTTTCACTCCAGGTTTCAGTCACAATGCCTTTCTCCTTCCTTTTATGCTTGCTAGAGGAGGGCTTGTTGTATTGTTGTTTCCTGGTTTTTTTTTTCTCTTATTCTCTCCTTATTTTGGTTCTCTGGACACTCTGATATAAAGTGTTCTGGCTTCCTGCAACCAAAACAAACAACTTCTTTAGTTGGGGTCTTGTCATACCTTGGCTTGTTATCTTGCTTAGATGACTTTCTTCTGAAATCCTTCTTTGAAATTTTGTAGAATCTCTTGGCTAAGAGACTCAGAAATTCTTTACTGGTTGTTGGAGCTTCTATTCCTTCCGAAGCTTTGAAAGCTATGTTTTCTTCCTTTCTTGTTGCTGAAGGAGTTTTCTGCTCTGCAGCTTCTCTTGTCTTTATCAGTTGTTCATATGATTTAAGCTTTCCAAGAAGAGATTCAGTGGAAATTTCATTAAGACTTCTGCCCTCCTTGATTGGCCATATTCTGGAATCCAATGAGCTGGGAAAGCACATGAGGATTTTATCATTGATCTCTGTGAGGGTGATGTCTTGGTCCAGAGTTTTCAGCTCATTGATGATTGAGCTTAGTCTGTTGTACATGTCACTCACAGACTCAGATTTTTCTTTCTTGAAATTTTCATACTAGGAGATGAGATTAGATCTCCTGTCCTTTCTTTCATCTTCAGAACCAACAACCATCTGGTTGAGAGAATTCCAGATAGCTTTGGTTGATGTGCACTCATCCACTTTCTGGAATATGTCATCTGACATAGTCTTTGCAAAGATGTCCATGGGCTTGGCATCTGCCATCTTGGCCTTCTTCTATGCATCTGTCCACTTAGGTGGTGGAATAACATGTGTGTTGGAAGTTGCAGTATAGGTAGCCACTGGAGCTGGTGGTCCTGTCAAAATAGAATTGTATATGTCTTCATCAATAGAGTTCATATAAAACCTAATTCTTGCCTTCTAGATAGCAAACTTATTCAGGTTGTAAACTAGAGGTCTAGAGCTTGCATAATCTTTGTTATGTGTCATGATATGAAATAATTATGGGAAAAAAATCAGATCAAATAAGGATCTTTTGGTTCAAGTGTTAGCTTGTACAACCAAAGGAACACCCCTCTGATACCAATTGAATGAAATGGTATACCTCTGGTACCAATTGAAAGATAGAGGATAGATCTGATTACTCTAGAGGGGGGGGGGGGTGAATAGAGTAACTTAAAACTTTTGGCTGTATTAAAATTTATCAGAGTAAAGTAGGTGATAATAGTAGTAGTATAAATGGAAATGCAACCTAAGCAAATCTATACTATCACAACACAACAAAAACAAATTAGCAAATGATCACACACACACAACACAAGAAATTTATAGTGGTTCCCCAAACTGGTCACATCCACTCTTCTACCACCCTAGTAAGAATCCACTATCAAGTTTTTGATCAGGTGACTGCCACCAAAAGATCTATTTACAGGGCGATCTCACAACCCTTTAGGCTTTTGACCTGGTGCCCAAAAACCAAGAATAAACTTTTGAAGGAAGTTAATAAACCCATTTATAGAAGGTTGAGAGAGTTGATGTTGTCTCCTCTTTTCTCTATACAATAGAGAAAACTAATGGATTGCTGGTGTCAAAGCTCCTTCTAAAATAAGAATGGTTCAGAAAGCTTGGATCCTTGCTTAGGATGTAGGTCTTCAGCCTTGTCTTGAAGTGATCCAGGAATTTCTAACAGATTTAAATTTGTTGTCCCTGAATATTCCTGGAGTAGAAGTTGAAGAAGACTCTTGATGTTTGATTGTTGTTCTTCTTCAGTCTTTAGAAAGTACAAGGGGAAAACAAAATGTTTTCTGCACAGGGAGAGTTCTGTATCTTTTCTCTCTATGGTCTATTTGTTCTCTTCTTCGTGTGTGTTGTCTCTGAAAAGAGAACATCTCTTTTATATTCTACTGTCTAAATTCTCCTTTGAAATTTTGAATTCCAAGCATTAATTGCTGATTGATCTGGAGAATGAAACAGCTGGAATATTCAATAAAGAGTTTCCCGAACTGTCCCATTAAAATAAGCAAGAAATTAACCCTGATGAAGACCATAATTAATGCTGCGAATAATGGCTATGTTCAAGGGAATAGAAGCATTAATTACACAGAGAATTACAGCTAAATAATATAAGAAATAAGGACAGAATAATGAAAACTGATAAGTCTAGCTTGGGACAGAATTCGTCGAGCTCTAAATAGAATTCGTCGACTGGAGTTCCAAGTTCGTCGAGCTAATAATTCCTGTTCGTCGATCAGAGCTCAACGAACTGTATTCTGCAAATAACTAACCAATTCTGCGCACTAAGTTTGTTGAGCTAAGAATCTGTCTTCGTCGAGCAGAGTTCAGGGAACATAAACTGGAAAGAATCTATTGAAGTTAAACTCTAGAATTCATCGAACAGAGAATCTGTCTGATTGAAGAGATTGTCGAATTGAGCTCGAATATCATTGAGCTCAACTCAGAGAATTAACTCTGAGTTCGTCGATCTGCGATCGATGATCATCGAGCTGATTTCGAAGAATTTCGAACTGATAATTTTAACTCTGAATTCTTCTAAGTCTGAGTCTACTGAGGTGTTCTACTGGCTAGTCCATGAAGGTTGAACCTAATTACTTATCCTAAACTCTAGGACTCATAGACCTGACCCTGGCTATACAATGTGGGTTAAACTCATCCTAATTAGTGAACCTATCCCAAATCAAAACTAGGTATCCAACACTCCACCAAATGGTGGACTGTTATGTGGATTCCGTTGGGTTGATACTCGTATCCCCAAGTTACTTCGTATATAGATCCGGAAATGTGTAGTACGGAATAGTCATGTTGTGTGAAGCCCATCTAGACAGGTTTGTCTGGATTGGAGTTGTTTTCTTTTGCTAACCAGATAAGACTCCACGTATAAACGAGTATTTTATGGAGTCTGTGGGTTATGTCTGCGAAGTGTAGTAACAGAAAGTACTGGAGAGAATGTCCAGGAAAATACTCCGGTGAAATCACAGTTTTGGTAAATATTGATATTGATGGGCGACAGTGAGTGTCACCGATGGCGATAGCTCCTAGGGAGCTATTTGTGATGTGAAAGACCAGTTTTCTGGCATTGCAGCTTACTGCAGGGTATGAGATGAGTTTTGTCGTAGAAAGATAATTCTGGGGTTCCCACCAAGTGATTGTGATGAACGCTGTCATTAACTCCCTATTTGATTATGAAGCCAGTCCTTGGTGGACATTGTGGCTATTGTGAGCTATAAGCTCTTAAAAGGATTCGTGCCAAACAAATAAGGGAGAAGCTGACCCACGTCATTTGTGGAGATTTGAGCAACGGGTAAAGCGTGACCTGTCAACGCGTTATGTTGTCAACTTCAGTTGCCCGGGTTATTGGGCATTCGTTGTAACACATATTGAGAGTCTTAGGCATGCGTTCCATTAAGACTATAGTCTCCTACTGTAGGCCGTGGAGCGCAATGCTCAAGGTTACTGTTGGAAACGGTGGTGGGGCATGACACTTCGACACAACGAATATGTTCCCTGAGTGCACGAAACGTTTGCCCATTGAGGCATTCGTTTGTGATATGTCAAACTATGCGTGTGTGCACGTTCATGTGATATATCTTCTTGTGAAATGCTATGCCTGCAGGGAAGGAATGTCGCTGCCCCGGGTAAGGGTTTGGGTCGTTATAAATTAGTTAGCTGAATGCTGACCATTGCTTTGTTAGACACCGTTGTAGTGGATTGTCCCCAGGCTGGTGCTGGAGTGCCGAGCGGAAAATAATGGGCTAAAGCCCTTGCTGCTGCTGCTATGCTGGCCGTCAATGGCTAAATAAAGGCATGCTTTATGATTTTCATGTGTGGTCGGCCCGCGTGCCGATGTATTTAATCCACACTTATTAAGAAAACTAGTAAGGCCTTAAGGCTAAACAATTTGGTGTAATTTGTATACATTCCTGTGGGATATATATAAATATGTTGGTTTATATATATAGTGCACATTCCTGGCTAATGAGTTCAAGTTTAAACCTGAATACTTCCGCTAAAATGCTCTGAGTTAGGATGTGTATACTGGTTTTGATAATCATCTGTAATGTCCCAGACTGTCTGTTGAATATGGCTTGGGACCCCGGCCGGAACTTCTGTTATATTTCATGTGATGGACGGAGGTGTTACAATTTGGTATCAGCTTGTCTTGGTCTTCCTCCTTCGAATTTGTGGTGGAATTATTTTGATGGGTGGCGAGCACGTGTATGTGCGACCCGTGGTAACTCAAAATGAACTCAAGAATGTCCACTAAGCAATGTAAATACACTTATTTGATGAACCTGCGCATTCCTATATTGTTGTTGTTGCTTTTACCAAGTCACTAAAGTTCATCCTTTACATGTATAGGTGACGCGAAGTGGTGCGGGGCAGTCTGAGCCCCAGCGTTCTGATGAGAGTAGAACACCAACTACGGTACCTACACCTCCTCCTTCTACAGAGACAGTATATTTAGTTGTTGAGGCGCTGTTTACAATGACACATGCACAGCCGACTAGGCATGCGCGACCTGTGTTGGTGCCAGAACAGTGTGGTGTGAGGCCAGAACCTGTTGATGCAGTTGTTGATCCACAAGCAGCTGAACGACAGCTGAAGCAATTTATGTGCTTCAATCCTCCTACGTTTACAGGGGCGGGATTGTAACGCCCCGAAACTCAAAGGAGCGAAGGGGGGGGGGGGACGTTTTGGGCCAGTTTGGGTTCTGGCAGCAGGCACACGGCCTGGGACACGGGCGTGTCCCAGGGCGTGTCGACCCGTGTCGACACTTAGCCGCGAAGTCGTCGAGATTTGCTCGACGATTCGTTGAGACTGGGCACACGGCCTGCGGCATGGGCGTGTCGCAGGGCGTGTCGACCCGTGTCGACACTTAGCCGCGAAGTCGTCGAGATTTACTCGACGATTCATCGAAACTGGGCACACGGCCCGCGACACGGGCGTGTCGCAGGGCATGTCGACCCGTGTCGACGATCGTCCCGGGGAGTCGACGAGATTCGCTCGACGATCGTCGAGACAGGGCACACGGCCTAGGACACAGGCGTATCCAAGGCCGTGTCATGAGGTCAACGATCTTCGCTCGACGAAATGTCGAGACCGTGTACATAGCCTGGGGTCCAGGCGTGTCAAGGTGACACGGGTAAGGACACGGGCGTGTCCTAGAACCCGTGCAGTGCTCGGGTTGATTTTGGGGAAAAATCATGGGGTACACGACCGGCAACACGGCCGTGTGAGGTGGAACACGGTCGTGTCAGCTCGAACACGGGCGTGTTCGATACCCGTGTGAGGTTCCAGGAGATTCGATTTTGACGGCGAATGAGGCACACGGCCCTGGACACGGGCGTGTGCCAGGCCGTGTTCGGTCCAGATTGGGCATTTCAGTCCCGAATCAAAGCCGTTCGTTTCCTTATTTTGAGATCCAACGGCTGGGGGTTGTTCCTGAAGGGATATACCCGGGTTTGGGCTTTCAAAACCCTTACTTTTTCTTAAGTGTTCTCTTTCTAAAGCCTTAGAGAGAGAGGAGAGCCAAGGGAGGAAGAAGGAGCTAGATCCCGCCATTGGAGGAGCTTCGAAGCTCCGAATCGCGAGCCGACTCCGGATCCACGGAGGCAACGCTAGTGCGGTGGTTTTCATCCGATTACTTTTCCATGGCGCCGAAGAGGAACGCAAGGGTAACGATCCTCATCTTGAGCATGAGTATCTCTCTTTCTTTGCATAGGAAGCCCGCTCTCGCGAGTTTGTGGAGAGTTGGAGGCGTTCCTTCGGGTAGATATGTGAAGTCCCCGTTGTTTAGAGTCCGTAAGCGATAACGGACATAGGCATGATGTGTGAAGCCTATCCGGACATGTTGGTCTGGATCGGTGATGTTGCATTGCATAATGCCGGAGAAGACTCTGTGCTATTGGTTGTTTTTCAGGTTTTCTACGCGGTAGATTGCAGCAGGGAGCCTTGGGGACTAACCTAAAGTTGCACCCGGAAAACTGGGCGGATACGAGATCTTGCCAACTTGGTGGCTTGAGAGCCAACTTGAACATAACCGGGTTATATGACTTGTGATGGAAATGGGACTCTGTGGAAGTTTGACCCGCGCAAATGGCTTAAATTGTCATTGCGATGTGAGCACGGGTTAGATGGAACCGTACCCATTCTATGTCGTTCGGTTAAAGAGACCTAAAGGCACGTGGCACTTACCGTTGGCATAGAGTAGGGTCTTCGGCGGTCAATGGCTTAAATTGTCGTGACCCAGGCCAGGAAGACAAATTGCTCATAGGTTTGGCCGTCCAAGTGGAGGTGGTGAGTCCGGAATGTCTATGGCTTTAACTGATGTGACATAGACCGGTTCACCGAGAATGTGCCCTGAGAGCATGGGGCGTGTGGCCGTGCGAGCCAACATCTGTGATGTATTGGCTATTGATATAAATTGCTCGCTTATGCTAATGAAATGCAGGGAAGGAGCATCGCCGCCCCGAGTTGGGGGCGGGATCGTTATAATTTGGTCAGCATTGCTGACCGTTGCCTTGTTTTTCCACCGTGCGGTGGTTTGTTGCTTGCAGGTGCAGCTGGACTAAGCGGTCAATAGCGGGCTAAAGCCCGATTGTGAAGCCGGCCCTTGAAGGCCTAAGTTGGAAATGTTTACTGCTTTATTCATGCATGACCGGCCTGCGTGCCGTGGTTTGTAAAACATGTAATATTCAAGTGAAACATTTTGTAATGCCTTAAGGCTTGTTTTGGGTATTTTGTGTTAGTGGACATTCGGGCTTTAATGCTGGGTTCTTTGTTACAACTTTTAAAAACTGCTTCCGCTAGAATGCTTTGTGTAGGACGTTGAGATTGGTTGGATGGTTTCCATAAGTAACCACCTGGTCTGTCTGTGGCATACGGCGTCGGGCCACGGCCGGACCTACTGCTTTATGCTATGTGACGGATATGGGGTGTTACAATTTGGTATCAGACTACTGGTTTTGGTTGGGCTTAAACTGAATTCGTGGGCGAATTCTTTTTAAGGGGTGGTGAGCACATTTTGTGCGTCATCGTTATAACAGTAAAAGAACCCATGAATGTCCACTTAGGAATAAAAATACTCGTGTTTGAGGAACCTGTGTGTTCCTATAATTGCTGTTTGCAATTTATTTGGTCGCTTAACGGTGTTTTGTACCACTATAGGTGACCCGAAGTGGTGTTGGGCCGTCAGAACGCCGAGTTTCTGAGGCTAGTAGTGCACCGGATGTTGCTCCCGCAACACCTCTATCGGCTGAGAACATACGGTTGGTGGCTGAAGCGGTGTTGGCCGTGATAAATGCGCAGCCTGGAAGGCAAACGCAGCAGCCCGCTCCTGTCATGGAGCAAGAACATCTTCAAGAGGCTGAGCCGAGGAGAGTGGAGCAAGTGGTTGTGGAACCGGTGGTGCTAAGGAGGGCAACTGAGAGGCAGCTAAAGCATGTAATGAGCTTTAACCCTCCGTTATTCTCGGGGTTGGGAAACCCATCTCAGGCTGAAGACTGGCTCTCCAGGGTGAAGAGAGTCATGACAGCAACGGAGACGGAGGAGTGGCAAATGACCACCATCGCTACGTTCCTTTTGGACGGTGAAGCGAGGATGTGGTGGGAAGGATTGGAGCGGCATCATTTGAGAGGTAGACAACTGATAGACGTTCCGATGGAAGAGTTCTCGGGATTGTTCTTAGCAAGATACCTCCCTTCTACTCAGAGGATTTCGATGGAGAATGAGTTTCTGAAGTTAGTTCAGGGTGAGAGGAGCGTGGATGAATATCTCCACGAGTTTACTCGTCTGAGTCGTTATGCTAGCTCCACCATCATGGATGAGGAGCGCAAGACTAATCGCTTCTATGAAGGCTTGAGGGATGAGTTGAGATTATTACTCTCGGGGCCAATGACGCAGGGTTTCTTAACCTTGGTCAACACTGCCCGGTCCTTGGAGAAGGACATGAAGAACGTACAAGCAAAGAAAAGCTTGGGTGAGAAGAAATCTGAATTCAAAGTGCCGACTACTTCAAAGTCCGGCTATCGGAGGTCTTTCAAGAAGCATAGGACTTAGGGTCCAGCTCCTTCTGCTGCTTCTGGGGCGACTACGAGTCGGACCCCGGGCGCGTGTTTTACTTGTGGGAAGACGGGACACTTTGCCCGTGACTGTTGGAGCGGACGTCCTAAGTCCGAGAGAAAGTCGGGAGCTACTTATGAAGAGAAGGGAAAGGCGGTGGAGTCGACCGCATCCCATTATGCTCCGGCCCAACCAAGGGTGTATAATCTTGGCCAACAGGAGGCCATCAAACAAGCTGATGTGGTGACAGGTACGGTTTAATTTATAGCAAGTCAATTTATTTAAATACTTGTTATGCACATGTTACCTTACCACTGCTTGTTTAGGATTTGTATTGATTTGTGAAAATCCGGCCCGAGCACTCTTCGATACGGGAGCTTCACATTCCTTCTTGTCCGAAGGATTTATATCACGCATCGGAGTCCCTTCTTCGATGGCGAAGGATAAGTTGGATGTGTTGTTGCCCAATGGGTGTTCGATGCGAGCAGATAGGATCTGCGATGTTAAGATTCGTATTGGGGAGCAGGAGTTCGACCTGCGGGCGTCTTTACTTCCGTTAGTGGAGTTCGACGTCATATTTGGCATGGACTGGCTCTCGGAGCAGCAGGCCCATATAGATTGCGGTAGCAAGGAAGTCAAGCTGGGAGCAAGTCGTGAGACGACTTTTGCGGGCTTAAAGGCGTCGAGCAAGACGTTGATGTCTGCACTTCAGGTGGTGAAGGCGGTTCGTGCCGGAGCAGAACTGTTCTTTACACTAGTGGAGGTTGCAAAGCCGAAGCCCGCTTTGGATTGTATTTCAGTGGTATCGGAATACCCTGATGTGTTCCCCGCGGATCTTCCTGGAGCCCCGCCTCAGCGGGAGATAGATTTTACGATCGATCTAGTGCCAGGTGCAAAGCCTGTGTCACGATCTCCGTATCGGCTAGCGCCTAAGGAAATGGCGGAGCTGAAAGTTCAACTGCAAGAGTTGTTGGAGCAAGGGTATGTGCGCCCGAGCTCTTCGCCTTGGAGCGCACCGGTTCTCTTTGTTAAGAAGAAGGATGGAAGCTTGAGGCTATGTATTGATTATCGGGAGCTAAACAAGCTGACGGAGAAGAATAAGTACCCGATCCCCCGGATTGATGATCTTTTTGATCAGTTAGTCGGGTTGACGGTGTACTCGAAGTTAGATCTCAAGGCTGGGTACTATCAGCTGCGGATAAGGGAGAGTGATATCCCGAAGACAGCGTTTAGTATGAGATACGGGCATTATGAGTTTACGGTCATGCCGTTTGGGCTG
This sequence comes from Platanthera guangdongensis, assembly GCA_039583875.1. Lineage (NCBI taxonomy): Eukaryota > Viridiplantae > Streptophyta > Magnoliopsida > Asparagales > Orchidaceae > Platanthera > Platanthera guangdongensis. The sequence continues at coordinate 59,575,312 of CM077148.1, read as the reverse complement.
ACTAATGCGCCGTCAGTGTTCATGGATTTGATGAACAGGACGTTCAGGGAGTACTTGGACCATTTCGTGATCGTCTTCATCGACGATATTTTGGTGTACTCGCAAAGTGAGGAAGATCACTTCAAGCATCTTCATTTGGTGTTGGAAACGCTAAGGAGAAATCAGTTGTATGCCAAGTTCTCGAAGTGCGAGTTTTGGCTATCCTAAGTAGCGTTCCTCGGGCATATAGTGAGTGGAGAGGGTATTGCTGTGGATCCGGCGAAGATTGTTGAGATACGGGAGTGGCCTGAGCTTGCTACTGTAGCGGAAGTCCGGAGTTTTCTGGGGCTTACCGGCTATTATAGGCGCTTCGTAGAGAACTTCTCGCGGATAGCGTTACCTCTCACTACTTTGACGAGGAAGGAGCATAAGTTCGTTTGGACGCCGGAGTGCGCGCGAGCTTTTGAGGAGTTGAAGTGTCGGTTGACCATGGCGCCTGTGCTGAGTTCGCCGGTTGGGACCGAAGGCTATGAGATATATAGCGATGCTTCAGGCAGCGGTTTGGGTTGCGTGCTACTGCAACACGGAAGTGTAATAGCTTATGGCTCGAGACAGCTAAAAGTGCATGAGAGGAATTATCCGGTCCATGACTTGGAGTTAGCGGCCGTGATTTTTGCCTTGAAGCTGTGGAGACACTACTTGTACGGTGTGAAGATTGATATCTACACCGATCACAAGAGCCTGAAGTATCTCATTGATCAGAAAGATCTGAAAATGCGGCAGCGTAGATGGATGGAGTTCCTAGGGGACTATACGTTCAAGATCCATTACGTGCCTGGCAAAGGGAATGCGGTTGCGGACGCGTTGAGTCGCCGAGCCCCAGCTCAAGCCAATTGGCTATCGGTGCACGATGAGCTGTTAGCGCGAGAGTTGGAGGAGTTGGAGATTGTCTGTGTGGACAGGCAATCAAGTGCTGAGGTAGTTCTGAATTGGACTGAAGTCCAATATGGCCTGGCTGATCGTATTCGGCAGGCTTTGGACATGGATGCTCATATGAAGCAGTTCATGATAGAGGCTCTGGATGGGTCAAATTCCCAATTCGTCGTGGAGGACGGGTTGCTTTGAAAAGACGGTCGTTTGTGCGTCCCAAGTGTGGGTAATTTACGGGTGGAGTTGTTGTACGAGGCACACCATACCAAGTACTCGATTCACCCGGGGAGCACGAAGATGTACCGTGATGTGAAGAAACTGTTTTGGTGGCCGGGTTTAAAGAAGGATGTGGCGCTATACGTAGCCAAGTGCCAAACTTGCGCCTTGGTAAAGGCGGAGTGCCAAAAGCCGGGAGGATTTATTAAGTCCTTGCCTATTCCGGAGTGGAAATTTGACGACATCTCTATGGACTTTGTGCACGGTTTGCCAAGGTCGCAAAAGGGGAACGACGCCATTTGGGTGGTTGTTGATCGATTGACGAAGGTGTCGCATTTTATTCCGCATAGGAAGGATGATCCGGTGGAGAAGTTGGCAAAGCTTTATGTGGATAACATAGTACGGCTTCATGGTGTGCCCCGCAGCATCGTGAGTGACCGAGATGGGCGGTTCACGTCCAATGATTGGGGGCTTGTGCAGCAAATGTTGGGAACAAAGCTGAAATTCAGCACAGCCTTCCATCCGCAAACAGATGGGCAGACCGAGAGGGTCAATAGAACCATGGAAGACATGCTTCACATGTGTGTCTTGGATTTTGGAAAGCAATGGAAGACCACCTTTATTTGGTGGAGTTTGCCTACAACAACAGCTACCAAGCGAGTATTCAGATGGCACCTTTCAAGGCCCTATATGGTAGAAGATGTCGCACGCCGTTTTCTTGGTTAGAAACGGGTGAGTCAAAGTTGTATAAGCGATCGGAAGTGGATGATGCTACTTCTTTGGTGAGAACCATTCGGGAGAGGTTGTTTATCGCTCAGGAGCGACAAGCAAAGTACTATAATGCCAAGCACAGGAACGTGGAGTTCGCTGTGGGCGATTATGTGTACTTAAAGATCAAGCCGGTCAAGGGTGTCTCGCGGGTGCGGCGATTGAAAAAGCTAAGCCCAAGATACCTTGGACCATTTAAGGTTCTGGAGCGAGTTGGTGAAGCGGCCTATAGGTTGAAGCTTTCAGTGGAGCTTAGTGGTTTACATGATGTATTCCATATTTCGGTACTCCGGAAGGCGGTACAAGAGCCTACGTAAGTGATCGCGGTGGATCAAGTGCCGGTGGATAGTGGGCTAACGACAAGGGTCAAGCCCGTGCAGATTGAGGACTCGGAGGTCAAGCGGCTACGCAATAAAGAGATCAGGATGGTCAAGGTCCGGTGGGACAATTGCGGTCGTGAGGAGCTCTCTTGGGAGCGAGAGCAGACTATGCTTGACGAGTATCCGGAGTTGTTCCGCTCAGGTACAAATTTTGGTTTTGTACATGTCTTCCCTTTATGTAATTTCGTGGGCGAAATTCTTTTAAGAGGGGGAGAGTTGTAACGCCCTGAAACTCAAAGGAGCGAAGGGGGGGGGGACGTTTTGGGCCAGTTTGGGTTCTGGCAGCAGGCACACGGCCTGGGACACGGGCGTGTCCCAGGGCGTGTCGACCCGTGTCGACACTTAGCCGCGAAGTCGTCGAGATTCGCTCGACGATTCGTTGAGACTGGGCACACGGCCTGCGGCACGGGCGTGTCGCAGGGCGTGTCGACCCGTGTCGACACTTAGCCGCGAAGTCGTCGAGATTTACTCGACGATTCGTCGAGACTGGGCACACGGCCCGCGACACGGGCGTGTCGCAGGGCGTGTCGACCCGTGTCGACGATCGTCCCGGGGAGTCGACGAGATTCGCTCGACGATCGTCGAGACAAGGCACACGGCCTAGGACACGGGCGTGTCCAAGGCCGTGTCATCAGGTCAACGATCTTCGCTCGACGAAATATCGAGACCGTGTACACGGCCTGGGGTCCAGGCGTGTCAAGGTGACACGGGTAAGGACACGGGCATGTCCTAGAACCCGTGCAGTGCTCGGGTTGATTTTGGGGAAAAATCATGGGGTACACGGCCGACAACACGGCCGTGTGAGGTGGAACACAGACATGCCAGCTCGAACACGGGCGTGTTCGATACCCGTGTGAGGTTCCAGGAGATTCGATTTTGATGGCGAATGAGGCACACGGCCCTGGACACAGGCGTGTGCCAGGCCGTGTTCGGTCCAGATTGGGCATTTCAGTCCCGAATCAAAGCCGTTCGTTTCCTTATTTTGAGATCCAATGACTGGGGGTTGTTCCTGAAGGGATATACCCGGGTTTGGGCTTTCAAAACCCTTACTTTTTCTTAAGTGTTCTCTTTCTAAATCCTTAGAGAGAGAGGAGAGCCAAGGGAGGAAGAAGGAGCTAGATCCCGCCATTGGAGGAGCTTCGGAGCTACGAATCGCGAGACGACTCCGGATCCACGGAGGCAACGCAAGTGCGGTGGTTTTCATCCGATTACTTTTCCATGGCGCCGAAGAGGAACGCAAGGGTAACGATCCTCATCTTGAGCATGAGTAGCTCTCTTTCTTTGCATAGGAAGCCCGCTCTCGCGAGTTTGCGGAGAGTTGGAGGCGTTCCTTCGGGTAGATATGTGAAGTCCCGTTGTTTAGAGTCCGTAAGCGAGAACGGACATAGGCATGATGTGTGAAGCCTATCCGGACATGTTGGTCTGGATCGGTGATGTTGCATTGCAAAATGGCGGAGAAGACTCCGTGCTATTGGTTGTTTTTTGGGTTTTCTACTCGGTAGATTGCAGCAGGGAGCCTTGGGGACTAACCCAAAGGTTCACCCGGAAAACTGGGCGGATAGGAGATCTTGCCAACTTGGTGGCTTGAGAGCCAACTTGAACATAACCGGGTTATGTGACTTGTGATGGAAATGGGACTCGGTGGAAGTTTGACCCGCGCAAATGGCTTAAATTGTCGTTGCGATGTGAGCACGGGTTAGATGGAACCGTACCCATTCTATGTCATTCGGTTAAAGAGACCTAAAGGCATGTGGCACTTACCGTTGGCATAGAGTAGGGTCTTCGGCGGTCAATGGCTTAAATTGTCGTGACCCAGGCCAGGAAGACAAATTGCTCATAGGTTTGGCCGTCCAAGTGGCGGTGGTGAGTCCGGAATGTCTATGGCTTTAACTGACGTGACATCGACCGGTTCACCGAGAATGTGCCCTGAGAGCACGGGGCGTGTGGCCGTGTGAGCCAACGTCTGTGATGTATTGGCTATTGATATAAATTGCTCGCTTATGCTAATGAAATGCAGGGAAGGAGCATCGCCGCCCCGAGTTAGGGGCGGGATCGTTATAATTTGGTCAGCATTGCTGACCGTTGCCTTATTTTGCCACCGTGCGGTGGTTTGTTGCTTGCAGGTGCAGCTGGACCAAGCGGTCAATAGCGGGCTAAAGCCCGATTGCGAAGCCGGCCCTTGAAGGCCTAAGTTGGAAATGTTTACTGCGTTATTCATGTATGACCGGCCTGCGTGCCGTGGTTTGTAAAACATGTAATATTCAAGTGAAACATTTTGTAAAGCCTTAAGGCTTGTTTTGGGTATTTTGTATAACATTCCTATTTTGTATTAGTGGACATTCGGGCTTTAATGCTGGGTTCTTTGTTACAACTTTTATAAACTGCTTCCGCTAGAATGCTCTATGTAGGACGTTGAGATTGGTTGGATGGTTTCCATAAGTAACCACAAGGTCTGTCTGTGGCATACGGCGTCGGGCCCCGGCCGGACCTACTGCTTTATGCTATGTGACGGATAGGGGGTGTTACAGGGACCCCCAACACAGACAAAGGATTGGCTTGTACACGTCAAGAGGATTTTTACGGCAATAAGGATGGAGGAAGAACAAAAGTCACCTTGGCCACCTTCTTGTTGGAAGGAGAGGCTCGACTATGGTGGGATGAGATAGAGCTGCACCACTTAGCGGGAAAACAATTAATAGAAGTCTCGATCGAGGAATTTTCGAGGCAATTCTTGGCAAAGCATTTGCCACCGGCTGAGCGCATAGCTATGGAGAACCAATTCCAGCATCTAACCCAAGGGGAAAGTAGTGTTGATACCTACTTGCATGAATTTATAAGTTTGCGATGCTACGTGGGAACTATCTTTGCTGATGAAGAGCGTGAAACCAATAGGATCTACGAAGGGTTGCGTGATGAGCTGAGATTTTTGCTCTCGAGTTTGGTGAACCAGGGGTTTCATGCATTGGTGGATACGGCTAGTGCATTGGAGAAAGACATGAAGCGGGCTCAGGGCAAGAGAGACTTGGCTATGACAAAGCCTGAGTTCAAAGTGCCACACCCGAGAAAGTCAGGCTACCGCAAGAGATGGGGTAAGAAATCAAAGTCTTTTGGGCAGGCTCCTTCTACAGTTGCATCTAGAGCAACTTTGGGACAAGGCCCACGTACTTGTTATACCTGGGGCAAGCCAGGACACTTTGCCCATCAATGTCGATTTTGTCCTACAACGGGCGCTAAGAAGACAGGTGCAACTTATGCGGAAAAGGGAAAGACAGTGGTGGAATCCTCTGCATCACAGGTACAACCCCGAGTATATAATGTTGGCCAACAGGAGGGCATAAAGCAAAGTGACACTATCACAGGTACATGTTAAGATACTGTGTTATCGCTCTTGATACTTCATACCTTGTATGTAGCTTTTGTTTGATGTGTTTTTCTTAGGCTTAGTCCTGATTCGGGACTATCCGGTGAGAGCATTGTTTGATACAAGAGAATCACATTCATTTCTATCTGTGGACTTCGTGTCACTGATCGGTGTGCTGATTCATATGGTGGCTGATAGTGTGAAAGTGTTATTACAAAACAGATTTGTGATGCATGCGGATAGAGCTTGCTTTGTGGAGGTATTGATAGGAAGTCAGGATTTCGGATTGGAAGTATTTGTGCTGCCGATATCGAAATTTGATGTGATCTTTGGTATGGACTGGCTCTCAGAGTTGCGTGCCTATATAGATTGCAATTCAAAGAAGGTCACACTAGGGTAGAACACCGAACGAGAGACTACATTCGCTGGTATGCAGGATCGAGCAGGACATTGATGTCTGTTATCCAAGTGGTCAAATATATTCGGAATGGTACGGATCTGTTCTTCATACTTATTGAGGCTGTTGAGCCAAAAGCCAATATGAGTGATGTTACGATTGTTTCATAGTTTTCTGATGTGTTTCCGAAGGAGCTTCCGGGGTTACCACCACAGCGATAGATTGATTTCTCGAAAGAGTTAGTTCCAGGTACAAAACCTTTGGCCCGCTCGCCATATCGAGTAGCACCAAAGGAAATGGCGGAACTGAAAGTGCAGGTACAAGGGATGTTGGAATGGGGTTATATACACCCAAGTATGTCACCTTGGAGCGCACATGTTCTCTTTGGGAAAAAGGACGGTAGCTTGCGGTTGTGCATCGACTATCGCAAGTTAAATAAGTTGACGGAGAAGAACAAGTATCTAATACCTCAAATTGATGAATTGTTTGATCTACTAGTGGGATCAACCGTCTATTCTAAACTGGACTTGAAGTCTACGTACTACTAGTTGAAGATTCGGGATGGTGACATTCCCAATACAGCATTTGGAACATGCTACGGGCATTACGAGTTCACTGTAATGTCATTTGGTCTACGTGATGCGCCCTCGGTGTTCATGGACTTAATGCATCAAATATTTCAAAATTACTTGGATTTGTTTGTGATCATGCGTACCATTTACGAATGGTGTTGCACACCCTTAGGAGAAATAAGCTCTATGCCAAGTTCTCAAAGTGTGAGTTTTGGCTATCGTCAGTCGCTTTTCTTGGCCATGTGGTGAGTGGAGTGGGCATTTGCGGTGGATCCATTAAAGATAAAAGCCATTCGGGAGTTGCCAGTATTGTCTTCTGTGGCCGAACTCAGGAGTTTCCTTGGACTGGCAGGCTACTATAGACATTTCATAGAATACTTCTCACTGATCGCTTTGCCACTTACCACACTAACGAGGAAGGTTCAGAAGTTCATTTGGACACCGGACTGCGCACGAGCTTTTGAAGAGCTGAAGAGTCACTTGACCACGGTGCCAATCTTGACGTCGCCATGTGGTTCAGATGGCTTTGAAATCTATAGTGATGCATCAGGGAGCGGCTTAGGCTGTGTTCTTCTTCAATTTGGAAAGGTGAATCCTTATGGCTCACGCCAATTGAAAGTGCATGAGCGGAACTATCTCGTCCATGACTTGGGGTTGGCGGCGGTGATTTTTGCACTTAAACTATGGCGTCATTATTTATATGGCTTGAAGGTGGATATATTCACGGACCATAAGACCCTAAAATATTTGTTGGATTAGAAGGATCTGAACATGCGACAATGAAGGTGGATGGAGTTCCTTGGGGACTACACCTTCCAAATACACTATAGTCCCGAGAAGGGAAACGGGTCGCAAATACCTTGAGTCGGAGGACTCCAGTAAGGGCAAATTTGTTACAGATGCATGATGAGCGTCTGATCCAGGAGTTGGAAGCTTTAGTGATTTCTTATGTTGACAAGAATTCCATAGCAAATGCGTGCTTGACCTGGACGGAGGTACAGTATGACCTTGCAGTTAGCGTTCGGCAGGCAACGAAACCTGATGAAAGTTTGCAATGCTATGCAGTGGATTGAGTAAATGGCCAATTCTTTAGGGATGATGGCCTTTTGTGGAAAGATGGTCGTTTGTGTGTCCCGAAGATGGGTAAGCTAAGAGATGAATTGATGTATGAAGCTCATTTTACGAAGTACTCAATTCACCCAGCTAGAACAAAAATGTATAAAGGCGTGAAAAAGCTGTTCTGGTGGCTGGGCATAAAGAAAGACATAGCACTTTATGTGGCTAAATGTCAGACTTGTGCATTAGAGAAAGCTGAATGCCAGAAACCTAGAGGTTTCCTGAAGTCGCTACCTATTCCAGAATGGAAGTTTGATGATATTTCCCTGGATTTCGTGCACAGTTTGCCGAGGTCTCAGCTCGGTAACGATTCGGTTTGGGTGATTGTGGACCGGTTGACTAAAGTGGCTCACTTCATTCCGAATAAGAGGGATGATTCAGTGGAAGTTTTGGCAAAGCATAATGTTCAACAAATAGTACGATTACACGGTGTTCCCCGTAGCATCGTAAGTGATAGAGTCAGGCGCTTCACTTCGAATTATTGGAGGATAATCCATCAGTTGTTAGGGACAAAATGACAGTTCAGTACAGCCTTTCATCCACAAACGGATGGACAAACTAAGAGGACCAACAGAACGATAGAGGACATGCTCCGAACGTGCGCCTTGGATTTCAGAAAGAGATGGGAAGATCATCTCTATATGGTGGAGTTCTCCTACACTAATAGCTATCAAGCTAGTATAAATATGGCATCGTTTGAAGCTTTGTATGGTAGAAAATATCATACACCATTAGCTTAGGCGGAAACAATTGAGTCAAAAATATACAAGCGTAAGGAAGTCGAAGAGGCGAATTACGCTATACACTCTATTCGAGAGAGGCTGGTAATGGACCAAGATAGGCAAGCCAAATACTGCAACGCCAATCACCGGAATGTAGAATTTGCTGTTGGCGATTGGGTATATTTGAAAATCAAACCCTTCAAGGGCGTGTCCAGGATTCAACAGTTGAAAAAGTTAAGTCTGAGGTATCTTGGTCAGTTTGAAGTAATGGAACGAGTTAGAGAGGCTGCCTATCGGCTAGCTCTTTCGGCAGAATTGAGTAGATTGCATGATTTGTTCCACATATCAGTTCTTAAAAAAGTCATGAAAGATCCAGCTCAAGTAATTGAGAATGATCGCGTACTGGTCAAATATGTGCTAACGACGAAGGTTAGACCCATTCAGATCAAGGATAAAGCGGTTAAGCAGATGCAGAATAAGACAATCGTGATGTTCAAAGTCAGGTGGGACAACTGTGACCGTGAAGAGCTATCATGGGAGCGTGAGCATACCATGAGTGATTAAAATCCCGAGTTGTTTGTGTAAGTTGTTATAATATTGTTTGCATGGATAAAAAGGTTGTAACTATTAAGTTGCTATTTTCCTTATAACTATAAGTAAATTTAAGGACGAAATTTCTGTAAGGATGGGAGGCTTGTAATACCCCAGATTTGACCGCATAAATTATGTCACAATGGCTTGGCGATATTGGGTATCGCCTGATGGAGATAACAATGCGTTCGTCGAGCTACACTAGACGCACTAAATGTGTTTGGTGAATCGATTAAAGGATATCACCGAGTGGTGATAGTGGGTATCGCGAGATGGCGATATTGATAAGCATTGAGTCGGCACTCAATGCACTTAACGCACTCGACGCCTGAAAGCGTTGAGTGGCGATAGTGTGTACCGCCAGATGGAGATAGCGAAAAGTGTTGAGTTGGCACTCGACGCTCTCGACACACTCAACGCCTAAAAGCATTGAGTGGCTTGATATCGCAGGCGATAGAGGCCATTGTCGGGCGATAGTGTCAGTTCGGCTGTTAAGCTGCCAATAAGCGGTGGTCGACATGGGTCAAAGCGGTCAAAGCAGTGAACGATATCTCCAAGTGGCGACAGTTGATATCGCCAGACGATATCGCCAATGTTGACCAGTTTACATAGATCCTGGCCTTTGCTTTGTTTTGAATGAGAGATCATGTGGCTGGGATTAATCCTGAATCCACTTAACCAGAGAAGAATAGGAAGCAGGTTTCATTCTCTCTCTCTCTCTATTTCTGTCTCTTCATTTCCTAATTTCCCTTGAGTGAAAAGGAAGAAGAAGCTAAGGAAGTGCTGGGATGAGGATTGTGAGATCGCTGAAGGAGATCTTGTGGTCAGAGGCCAAATCTGAGGATAGATCCGCAAAGAGGAGAACAACGTGCTTCTTTCCATCTTTGGAGAAAAGCTTCTCCATGGCTCCCAAGAGAACTAAACGGGTAATGATCTTCCTTCTTGGATAAGTTGTAACACCCCCTATCCGTCGCATAGTATATAGCAGTAGGTCCGGCCGGGGCCCGACGCCATATACCACAGACAGACCGGGTGATTACGTATGGAGACCATCCAACCAATCTCAACGTCCTACACAGAGCATTCTAGCGGAAGCAGTTTATAGAAGTTGTAAACAAGAACCCAGCATAAGAGCACGAATGTCCACTATTACAATAATTAGGAATGTATACAAAATACCCAAAAATCGGCCTTAAGGCCTTACAGAGGGTTCCACTTGTTTAATACATGATTTACAAACCTCGGCACGCAGGCCGGTCATACATGAATAAAACAGAAAAACATTTCCAATTGAGCCTTCGAGGGCCAGCTTCGCAAAAAGGGCTTTAGCCCGCTACTGACCGCTTGGTCCAGCTGCACCTGCAAGCAACACACCACCGCACGGTGGCAAACAAGGCAACGGTCAGCAATGCTGACCAAATTATAACGATCCCGCCCCCAACTCGGGGCGGCGATGCTCCTTCCCTGCATTTCATTAGCACAAGCGAGCAATGCATATAACCATAGCCATTTCAACACAGACGTTGGCTCGTACGGCCACACGTCCCGTGCACTCAGGGCACATTCTCGGTGAACCGGTCGATGTTACGTCAATTAAAGCCATTAACATTCCGGACTCACCACCGCCACTCAGACGGCCATTCCTATGAGCAATTCGTCTTCCTGGTATTGGTCACGTCAATTTAAGCCATTGACCACCGAAGACCCCCATCTATGCCAACGGCGAGTGCCATGTAACTTTAGGTCTCTCTAACCCGAACGACATAGAGCGGGTACGGTTCCATCTAACCCGTGCTCACATCGCAACGACAATTTAATCCATATGCACGGGTCAAACTTTCACCGAATCCCATTCTACCGCAAATCACATAACCCCGTTATGTTCAAGTTGGCTCTCAGACCACCAAGTTGGCAAGATCTCGTATCCGCCCAGTTTTCCGGGTGCACCTTTGGGTTATTCCCCAACGCTCCCTGCTGCAATCTACCGCGTAGAAAACCCGAAAAACACCCAATAGCACGGAGTCTTCTCCGGCCTTAAGCAATGCAACATCACCGATCCGGACTAACATGTCCGGGTAGGCTTCAACCAAAATGCCTATGTCCGTTCTCGCATACGAACTCTAAACAACGGGGACTTTACATATCTACCCGAAGGAACGCCTCCAACTCTCTGCAAACTCGCGAGAGCGGGCTTCCTATGCTAAGAAAGAGAGCTATTAGTGCTCAAGATGAGGATCGTTACCCTTGGATTCCTCTTTGGCGCCATCGAAAAGTAATCGGATAGGAATCACCGCACTTGCGTTGCCTTCGTGGATCCGGAGTCGGCTTGCGATTCGGAGCTCCGAAGCTCCTCCAATGGCGGATCTAGCTCTTCTACCTCTTGCCTTAGCTCTTCTTTCTCCAAGGGTTTAGAAAGAGGATAAGTGAAGAAAAGTGATGGATTTTCTAAGTCAACTCCAGGGTATATCCTCCCAGGAACAACCCCCAGCCATTGGATCTTAAATCAAGGAAACGAACAGCTTTGATTCGGGGCTGAAATGCCCAATCTGGACCGAACACGGCCTGGCACACGCCCGTGTCCAGGGCCGTGTGCCGCATTCGCCGTCAAAATCGAATCTCCTGGACACGCACACGGGTATCGAACACGCCCGTGTTCGAGCTGACACGCCCGTGTTCCAGCTGACACGGCCGTGTAGCCGGCCGTGTACCCCATGATTTTTCTCCCGTTTTCAACCCGAGCATTGCACGGGTTCTAGGACACGCCTGTGTCCTTGCCCGTGTCACCTTAACACGCCTGGGCCCCCAAGCCGTGTACACGGGACATATCGTCGAGGGAAGAACGACGACTGGATGACACGGCCTTGGACACGCCCGTATCCTAGGCCGTGTGCCTTGACTCGACGATCGTCGAGTGAATCTCGACGATTTCTCCTTGACGATCGTCGAAACGGGTCGACACGCCCTGCGACACGCCCGTGTCGCAGGCCGTGTGCCCATTCTCGACGAATCGTCGAGTATAACTCGACGATTTCACGGCTAAGTGTCGACACGGGTCGACACGCCCTGCGACACGCCCGTGTCGCAGGCCGTGTGCCCATTCTCGACGAATCGTCGAGAATAACTCGACGACTTCGCGGCTAAGTGTCGACACACGCTTGACACGCCCTGGGACACGCCCGTGTCCCAGGCCGTGTGCCTTCAGCCAGAAACCAAAACTGGCCCAAAACGTCCCCCTTTGCTCCTTTGAGTTTCGGGGCGTTACAACTCTCCCCCTCTTAAAAGAATTTCGCCCACGAAATTACATAAAGGAAAGATATACAAAACAACATTTGTACCTGAGCGGAACAACTCCGAATACTCGTCAAGCATAGTCTGCTCTCGCTCCCAAGAGAGCTCCTCACGACCGCAATTGTCCCACCGGACTTTGACCATCCTGATCTCTTTTTTGCGTAGCCGCTTGACCTCCGAGTCCTCAATCCGCACGGGCTTGACCTTTGTCGTTAGCCCACTATCCACCGGCACTTGATCGACCGCGATCACTTGCGTAGGCTCTTGCACCGCCTTCCGAAGCACCGAAATGTGGAACACATCGTGTAAACCACTTAGCTCCACCGAAAGCTTCAACCTATAGGCCGCTTCTGCAACTCGCTCCAGAACCTCAAACGGTCCAAGGTACCTCGGGCTTAGCTTTTTCAACCGTCGCACCCGCGAGACACCCTTGAACGGCTTGATCTTTAGGTACACATAATCACCCACAGCGAACACCACGTTCCTGTGCTTGGCATTATAGTACTTTGCTTGCCGGTCCTGAGCGATGAGTAACCTCTCCCGAATGGTTCTCACCAAAGAAGTAGCATCATCCACTTCCGATCGCTTATACAACTTCGACTCGCCCGTTTCTAACCAAGACAACGGCGTGCGACATCTTCTACCATATAGGGCCTCGAAAGGCGCCATCTGAATACTTGCTTGGTAGCTGTTGTTGTATGCGAACTCCACCAAATAAAGGTGGTCCTCCCATTGCTTTCCGAAATCCAAGACACACATGCAAAGCATGTCTTCCATGGTTCTATTCACCCTCTCGGTCTGCCCATCCGTTTGCGGATGGAAAGCTGTGCTAAACTTCAGCTTTGTTCCAAACATTTGCTGCACCAGCCTCCAATCATTGGACGTGAACCGCCCATCTCGGTCACTCACGATGCTGCGGGGCACACCATGAAGCCGTACTATGTTATCCACATATAGCTTTGCCAGCTTCTCCACCGGATCATCCTTCCTATGCGGAGTAAAATGCGACACCTTCGTTAATCGATCCACGACCACCCAAATGGCGTCGTTCCCCTTTTGCGACCTCGGCAAACCGTGCACAAAGTCCATAGAGATGTCGTCAAATTTCCACTCCGGAATAGGCAAGGACTTAAGAAATCCTCCCGGCTTTTGGCACTCTGCCTTTACCAAGGCGTAGGTTTGGCACTTCGCTACGTATAGCGCCACATCCTTTTTCAAACCCGGCCACCAAAATAGCTTCTTTACGTCGCGGTACATCTTCGTGCTCCCCGGGTGAATCGAGTACTTGGTATGGTGTGCCTCGTACAACAACTCCACCCGTAAATTGCCCACGCTTGGGACACACAGACGACCGTCTTTCCACAGCAATCCGTCCTCCATGACGAATTGGGAATTTGACCCATCCAGAGCCTCTATCATGAACTGCTTCATATGAGCATCCATATCCAAAGCCTGCCGAATCCGATCAGCCAGGTCATATTGGACTTCAGTCCAATTCAGAACTGCTTCAGCACTTGCTTGCTTATCCACACAAACAATCTCCAACGCCTCCAACTCCCGCACCAACCGCTCATCATGCACCGATAGCCAATTGGCTTGAGCTGGGGCTCGGCGACTCAACGCGTCCACAACCGCATTCCCTTTGCCAGGCACGTAGTGGATCTTGAATGTATAGTCCCCCAGGAACTCCATCCACCTACGCTGCCGCATATTCAGATCTTTCTGATCAATCAGGTACTTTAGGCTCTTGTGATCGGTGTAGATGTCAATCTTCACACCGTACAAATAGTGTATCCACAGCTTCAAGGCAAAAATCACAGCCGCTAACTCCAAGTCATGGACCGGATAATTCCTCTCGTGCACTTTTAGCTGTCTCGAGCCATAAGCTATCACGCTGCCGTGCTGCAATAGCACGCAACCCAAACCGCTGCCTGAAGCGTCGCTCTATATCTCATAGCCTTCGGTCCCCACCGGCGAACTCAGCACAGGGGCCGTGGTCAACCGACACTTCAATTCCTCAAAAGCTCGCGCGCACTCCGGCGTCCAAACGAACTTATGCTCCTTCCTCGTCAAAGTAGTGAGAGGTAGCGCTATCCGCGAGAAGTTCTCTACGAAGCGCCTAAAATAGCCGGCAAGCCCCAAAAAGCTCCGGACTTCTGCTACCGTAGCAAGCTCAGGCCACTCCCGTATCGCAACAATCTTCGCCGGATCCACAGCAATACCCTCTCCACTCACTATATGCCCGAGGAACACCACTGAGGATAGCCAAAACTCGCATTTCGAGAACTTGGCATACAACTGGTTTCTCCTTAGCGTCTCCAACACCAAATGAAGATGCTTGAAGTGATCTTCCTCACTTTGCGAGTACACCAAAATATCGTCGATGAAGACGATCACGAAATGGTCCAAGTACTCCCTGAACGTCCTGTTCATCAAATCCATGAATACTGACGGCACATTAGTCAGCCCAAATGGCATGACCGTAAACTCATAATGCCCGTATCTCGTACTAAACGCTGTCTTCGGGATATCACTCTCCCTTATCCGCAACTGATAGTACCCAGACTTGAGATCTAACTTCGAGTACACCGTCGACCCGACTAACTGATCAAAGAGATCATCAATCCTAGGGATCGGGTACTTATTCTTCTCAGTCAGCTTGTTTAGCTCCCGATAATCAATACACAACCTCAAGCTTCCGTCCTTCTTCTTAACAAAGAGGACCGGTGCGCTCCAAGGCGAAGAACTCGGGCGCACATACCCTTGCTCCAACAACTCTTGCAGTTGAACTTTCAGCTCCGCCATTTCCTTAGGCGCTAGCCGATACGGAGATCGTGACACAGGCTTTGCACCTGGCACTAGCTCGATCGTAAAATCTATCTCCCGTTGAGGCGGGGCTCCAGGAAGATCTACGGGGAACACATCAGGGTATTCCAATACCACTGAAATACAATCCAAAGCGGGCTTCGGCTTTACAACCTCCACTAGTGTAAAGAACAGTTCTGCTCCAGCACGAACCGCCTTCACCACCTGAAGAGCAGACATCAACGTCTTGCTCGACCCCTTTAAGCCCGTAAACGTCGTCTCACGACTCGCTCCCAGCTTAACTTCCTTGCTACCGCAATCTATATGGGCCTGCTGCTCCGAGAGCCAGTCCATGCCAAATATGACGTCGAACTCCATTAACGGCAGTAAAGACGCCCGCAGGTCGAACTCCTGCTCTCCAATACGAATCTTAACATCGCAGATCCTAACCGCTCGCATCAAACACCCATTGGGCAACAACACATCCAACTTATCCTTCGCCATCGAAGAAGGGACTCCGATGCGTGATATAAATCCTTCAGACAAGAAGGAGTGTGAAGCTCCCGTATCGAAGATTGCTCGTGCCGGATTTTCACAAATCAATACGAATCCTAAACAAGCAGTGGTAAGGTAACATGTGCATAACAAGCATATAAAGGAATTGACTTGCTATAAATTAAACCGTACCTGTCACCACGTCAGCTTGTTTAATGGCCTCCTGTTGGCCAAGATTGTAGACCCTTGGTTGGGCCGGAGCATAATGGGATGCGGTCGACTCCACCGCCTTACCCTTCTCTTCATAAGTGGCTCTCGGCCTCCTCTCGGACTTAGGACGTCCGCTCCAACAATCACGGGTAAAGTGCCCCGTCTTTCCACACGTAAAGCACGCCCCCGGGGTCCGACCCGTAGTCGCCCCAGAAGCGCCAGAAGGAGCTGGACCCGAAGTCCTATGCTTCTTGAAAGCCCTCTGATAGCCGGACTTTGAAGTAGTCGGCACTCTGAACTCAGATTTCTTTTCACTCAAGCTTTTCTTCGCTTGCATGCTCTTCATGTCCTTCTCCAAGGACCGGGCAGTATTGACCAAGGTTAAGAAACCCTGCGTCATCGGCCCCGACAGTAATAGTCTCAGCTCATCCCTCAAGCCTTCATAAAAACGATTAGTCTTGCGCTCCTCATCCATGATGGTGGAGCTAGCATAACGACTCAACCGCGTAAACTCGTGGAGATATTCATCCACGCTCCTCTCACCCTGCACCAACTTCAGGAACTCATTCTCCATTGAAATCCTCTGAGTAGAAGGGAGGTATATTGCTAAGAACAATCCCGAGAACTCTTCCATCGGAACGTCTATCAGTTGTCTACCTCTCAAATGATGCAGCTCCAATCCTTCCCACCACATCCTCGCTTCACCGTCCAGCAGGAACGTAGCGATGGTGGTCATTTGCCACTCCTCCGTCTCCGTCGCCGTCATGACTCTCTTCACCCTGGAGAGCCAGTCTTCAGCCTGAGATGGGGTTCCCAACCCCGAGAATAACGGAGGGTTAAAGCTCATTACATGCTTCAACTGCCTCTCAGTTGCCCTCCTTGGCACTAATGGTTCAACAACCACTTGATCCACCCTCCTCGGCTCAGCCTCTTGAAGAGGTACTTTCTCCATCACAGGAGCTGGCTGCTGCGCTTGCCTCCCAGGCTGCGCATTGATCACGGCCAACACCGCTTCAGCCACCAATCTTATATTTTCAGCCGACAGAGGTGTTGCGGGAGCAACATCCGGTGCACTACTTGCCTCAGAAACTCGGCGTTCTGACGGCCCAACACCACTTCGGGTCACCTATAGTGGTACAAAACACCGTTAAGCGACCAAATAAATTGCAAACAGCAATTATAGGAACACGCAGGT
This sequence comes from Platanthera guangdongensis, assembly GCA_039583875.1. Lineage (NCBI taxonomy): Eukaryota > Viridiplantae > Streptophyta > Magnoliopsida > Asparagales > Orchidaceae > Platanthera > Platanthera guangdongensis. The sequence continues at coordinate 59,558,287 of CM077148.1, read as the reverse complement.
TCCTCAAACACGAGTATTTTCATTCCTAAGTGGACATTCATGGGTTCTTTTACCGTTATAACGATGACGCACACAATGTGCTCACCACCCCTTAAAAAGAATTCGCCCACGAATTCACTTTAAGCCCGACCAAAACCAGTAGTCTGATATCAAATTGTAACACCCGCTATCCGTCGCATAGTATATAGTAGTAGGTCCGGCCGGGGCCCGACGCCATATACCACAGACAGACCGGGTGGTTACGTATGGAGACCATCCAACCAATCTCAACGTCCTACACAGAGCATTCTAGCGGAAGCAGTTTATAGAAGTTGTAAACAAGAACCTAGCATAAGAGCACGAATGTCCACTATTACAATAATTAGGAATGTATACAAAATACCCAAAAATCGGCCTTAAGGCCTTACAGAGGGTTACACTTGTTTAATACATGATTTACAAACCTCGGCACGCAGGCCGGTCATACATGAATAAAACAGAAAAACATTTCCACTTGAGCCTTCGAGGGCCAGCTTCGCAAAAAGGGCTTTAGCCCGCTACTGACCGCTTGGTCCAGCTGCACCTGCAAGCAACACACCACCGCACGGTGGCAAACAAGGCAACGGTCAGCAATGCTGACCAAATTATAACGATCCCGCCCCCAACTCGGGGCGGCGATGCTCCTTCCCTGCATTTCATTAGCACAAGCGAGCAATGCATATAACCATAGCCATTTCAACACAGACGTTGGCTCGTACGGCCACACGTCCCGTGCACTCAGGGCACATTCTCGGTGAACCGGTCGATGTTACGTCAATTAAAGACATTAACATTCCGGACTCACCACCGCCACTCAGACGGCCATTCCTATGAGCAATTCGTCTTCCTGGTATTGGTCACGTCAATTTAAGCCATTGACCACCGAAGACCCCCATCTATGCCAACGGCAAGTGCCATGTAACTTTAGGTCTCTCTAACCCGAATGACATAGAGCGGGTACGGTTCCATCTAACCCGTGCTCACATCGCAACGACAATTTAAGCCATATGCGCGGGTCAAACTTTCACCGAATCCCATTCTACCGCAAATCACATAACCCCGTTATGTTCAAGTTGGCTCTCAGGCCACCAAGTTGGCAAGATCTCGTATCCGCCCAGTTTTCCGGGTGCACCTTTGGGTTAGTCCCCAAGGCTCCCTGCTGCAATCTACCGCGTAGAAAACCCGAAAAACACCCAATAGCACGGAGTCTTCTCCGGCCTTAAGCAATGCAACATCACCGATCCGGACTAACATGTCCGGGTAGGCTTCAACCAAAATGCCTATGTCCGTTCTCGCATACGAACTCTAAACAACGGGGACTTTATATATCTACCCAAAGGAACGCCTCCAACTCTCCGCAAACTCGCGAGAGTGGGCTTCCTATGCTAAGAAAGAGAGCTATTAGTGCTCAAGATGAGGATCGTTACCCTTGGATTCCTCTTTGGCGCCATCGAAAAGTAATCGGATAGAAATCACCGCACTTGCGTTGCCTCCGTGGATCCGGAGTCGGCTTGCGATTCGGAGCTCCGAAGCTCCTCCAATGGCGGATCTAGCTCTTCTTCCTCTTGCCTTAGCTCTTCTTTCTCCAAGGGTTTAGAAAGAGGATAAGTGAAGAAAAGTGATGGATTTTCTAAGTCAACTCCCGGGTATATCCTCCCAGGAACAACCCCCAGCCATTGGATCTTCAATCAAGGAAACGAACGGCTTTGATTCGGGGCTGAAATGCCCAATCTGGACCGAACACGGCCTGGCACACGCCCGTGTCCAGGGCCGTGTGCCGCATTCGCCGTCAAAATCGAATCTCCTGGACACGCACACGGGTATCGAACACGCCCGTGTTCGAGCTGACACGCCCGTGTTCCAGCTGACACGGTCGTGTAGCCAGTCGTGTACCCCATGATTTTTCTCCCGTTTTCAACCCGAGCACTGCACGGGTTCTAGGACATGCCCGTGTCCTTGCCCGTGTCACCTTGACACGCCTGGGCCCCCAAGCCGTGTACACGGGACATATCGTCGAGGGAAGAACGACGACTGGATGACACGGCCTTGGACACGCCCGTGTCCTAGGCCGTGTGCCTTGACTCGACGATCGTCGAGTGAATCTCGACGATTTCTCCTTGACGATCGTCGACACGGGTCGACACGCCCTGCGACACGCCCGTGTCGCAGGTCGTGTGCCCATTCTCGACGAATCGTCGAGTATAACTCGACGATTTCACGGCTAAGTGTCGATACGGGTCGACACGCCCTGCGACACGCCCGTGTCGCAGGCCGTGTGCCCATTCTCGACGAATCATCGAGAATAACTCGACGACTTCGCGGCTAAGTGTCGACACACGCTTGACACGCCCTGGGACACGCCCGTTCCCAGGCCGTGTGCCTTCAGCCAGAAACCAAAACTGGCCCAAAACGTCCCCCTTTGCTCCTTTGAGTTTCGGGGCGTTACATAAGTGACGTCCTAATTTTGCATGTTTATGGAATCTTCCACCAAAAGGAGGACTATTAAGTGGATTCTGTTGGGTTGATACTCGTATCCCAAAGTCAGTTTGCATATAAATCCGAAAATGTGTAGTACATAATAAGCATTCTATGTGAAGCACATCTATACAGGTTGTTCTGGATTGGTGATGTTTTCTTTTGCGAACCGGAGAAGACTCTGGATATAAACGAGTATTTTATGGAGTCTATAGATTATGCCTGCGAAGTGGAGTAACAGGAAGTACTGGAGAGGATCTCCAAGAAAATACTCTGGAGAAATCACAGTTTTTGGTAAATGTTGATATCGCCGTGCGATTGTGGGTGTCGCCGACGGTGATATATCCCAGAGATCTATTTGTGATGTGAAAGACCAGTTTTCTGGCGCTACAGGTTACTGCAGGGTTTGGGTTGAGTTTCGGCGCAGAAAGAGAGTTCTGTGGTTCCCGCCAAGCAATTGTGATGAACATTGGCATTAACTCCCTATTTGATTGTGAAGCAAGTTCTTGGTGGACATTGTGGCTATTGTGAGATATGAGCTCTAAAAAGGCATCGTGCCTAAAGGATAAGGGAGAAGCTGACCCGTGTCATTTGTGGCGATTTGAGCAACGGGTAAAGGCTGACCTGTCTCCGCATTATGGTTGTTAAGATGAGTTGCCCGGGTTATTGGGCATTCGTTGTAACATATAATGAGAGTCTTAGTCCTGCGTGCCATTAAGACTAAAGTCTCCGGCTGTAGGCCGTGGAGCGCAATGCTCTAGGTTTTCGTTGGAAACGGTGGTGTGGGCTGGCACTTCGGCACCCCGAAAATGTGCCCTGAGTCCACGAAACGTTTGGCTCTAAGGCATTCGTTTGTGATATGTCGAACTGTGTGTGAGTGCATGTTCTTGTGATATATCTACTTGTTAAATGCTATGACTGCAGGGAAGGAATACCTCTGCACCGGGTAATGGGTAGGGTCGTTATAAATTGGTCAGCTGAATGTTGACTGTTGCTTTGTTTGCCACCATTGTGGTGGATTAGCCCCATGCAGGTTCTGGAGAGCCGGGTGGAAAATAATGGGCTAAAGCCCTTGTTGTTGCCACTGCTATGATGGCCCTCGAAGGATAAATAAAGACATGTTTTATGATTTTCATGTGTGGCCGGCTTGCGCGTCGATGTATATAATCCACACTTATTAAGAAAACTTGTAAGGCCTTATGGCCAAACACTTTGGTGTAATTTGTATACATTCCTATGGGATATATATAAATATGGTGGTTTATATATATAGTGGACATTCCTGGTTAATTGGTTCAAGTTTAAACCCGAATGCTTTTGCTAGAATGCTCTGAGTTAGGATGCATATGCTGGTTTTAATATTCATCAATAATGTCCCCGACTGTCTGTGGAATATGGCGTGGGGCCCCTGCCAAACCATCTATTATATTTCATGTGACGGAAGGAGGTATTACATTTTTATACTCATGTAGGGTGTTAAAATCAATTTAATCAAAGTATTTTCCGCAGCGTATAACTATATTTTTTAATCGTGGACTAGTTGAACCACTACGCCGAGGGAGAGGGCTAACTGCGTAACTTAAAACTGGAGTTTCCTCAAACAACTCATAAATCTTTCAAATAGTGTTTAATTGTGGTCTTGCCTGAATGTTTGTAGTTATCCCCTGCCGACGTGGAATCACGACGCATGTTTTCTCCTTACTCTTATATACCCTTTTATACGGAGAAAATATGGGTTATGACAATTGTTATTAGAGGGTGGTTGTTTGACAATTGGTCGAGCAACCTTATCTTGTTAGTGTTACTTGTCTAGTGTCATTTCATACCCACACTGATGTGTCATCAATATGTCTTGGCTGAAGCATGAACACTACACTCATAGCATGATAAGAAGAATACGGGGCATATAATGTATTATGGGATGCATAATATGTATTTATATATGGATCCACCATAGCTGCCAACATGTGATGGTTATGTAGTATGGGATGCATAACCATCATCACATTGGTGCCTATTAAAATGTTTTGTTTTTCGTTACATGTGATGTTATGTAGTATGGGATGCATAACATTTCATGTGTACGCCACTCATAACATGCATTAAGTCATTTTTAGAAAGCACAACCCAACAACCATAGCATAACATTGCATCTACACACGTGTCAAGCTAAAGATTTACATGATCACACATCTACACACTTGGTTTTTAGTCAAAAAAATAAGAAATTCGTGTATTCATGGTTTTGGCACATGATTCAGTAGGATGACTGCTTTTCATCCTAAGTCTAGGCATGACATCATGATTGAAAATGCCAGAGCAAGTTAACAGCTTTAGTAGGTACTTAAGCATATTTTGTATGGACTATGTTGTTTGGTGCAAGTTGTTGGGCTAGGTATTGATTAGATGTTCGCTATTGGTTTAGATGGGACCTAAGCGTGTGGCGACTAGGTCGACTCGCCAGTCAGAGGACGAGACTTTTAGTGTGCAGAGCGAAGCGGTGACTGAAAGTGTACAGTAGAGTAATGAGGCTTTGTCCAGACAGATGGTGGAGATGCAGTCGTAGATCCAAGCGTTGTTAACGGATGTGTCGGGACAGTTGCTGCGTGTGCATGACCCTGTTGTCGGTCAGGCTATTCCTGTTCACCCTACTCTTCTGGTGCCCCCAGTGTTGTTGGCACCAGAGATAATGTTTATCTCGCACTTTCAGAGACTAGGATCCCCTACTTATGATGGTAGGGCGGACTTTATGGCCTTGGATGATTGGATAGTTGCCATCAAAGAGATGTTTCTTTACTCAGGAATATCAGCGGACCAGAGTGTAATGGTCGCTGCATATCAACTCAAGGGAATTTTTAAGAGTTGGTGGCTAAGAGAGAAGGAGAATTTAAAGGACCGATGCTCATGGGAATCTTTCAAGGAGTTGCTGCTGAATTTGTTTCTGCCTTCGGTCAAGAGAGACAGTCTGATGATTGATTTTCTACACCTTAAGAAAACACAGCTTAACGTTAACGAGTACGAGGTGGAGTTCAGTAAACTGAGTCGATTTGCTCCATACATGGTGTCTGCATGTCCTAACCGAGTTAAAAGATTTCTGGGTGGTCATAGGAATGACATCTAGCAACTAGCTAGTGCTTATGTATCTGAAAGCTATGTTGAAGTGGAGGAGGCTGCCCTGAAGGTGGATGCGATTGACAACGCCAATATTCGAGGTCAACAAATGAGGACGGATAAAAAGAAGGCCAGCGAGGGTAAGAGTTCCCAAGAATCTGGTACCGCTTCAGGGAAAAGAAGAAAGGAGATATGCAATTTTTGTGGCCGGCCTGGCCATCCGTTTGAGAGATGTTACTAGAGATTAGGTGCCTAGAAAAAAGAACAAGTGCATGCTATTCTTGGTTCTACGAAAGGAGATTTGGTTTGTACTGCATGTAAGCTGAGGGGGCACGAAACTGCCCGTTGTTGGCATAAGGACATGACCTGCTTCCAGTGTTGGCAAAGGGACATGTTAAGTGGAAGTGCCCGCAAGTTCAGCCCCCATTGCAACCAGTTCCACTCCAGGCTTTGCCGCCGCCGCAACTATTGGACAAGGGGTAGAGCAAGCAGAACGTGGTGTGTTTGGAGCAAGATTAGACATCTTCACAAGTTATTACAGGTTACATCTTAAACTCTTCTTTGATTTTCGTTTGTAGTAGTAATTTGACATTTGTTTCATTAGTTGCAGATACGATTTTATATAGGAAAGTTTAAGGTCAAGAACCATTGGGTGCGTATTCTGTTTTATTTTGGTGCTACCCAATCATTCGTTGTTAGGAATTTTGTAGAGCGTCATCGATTGACACTCAATCAGGTTGGCGACGCTGCTAGTATTAAGTTTCCCTCTGGCGAATCTGTTGTTTTAGACCAAGGCATTTAGAGCTGGCTGATTCTGTCTGGTGATTTTCTAGCGGTTATAAATTTGAAGATGATAGACTTGGAAGATTTTGATGTGATTCTGGGCATGGATTGGTTGTCGAAGTATGATGTGGTTATCTATTGCAAGGTTAAGCGCTTGGACTTCAAGATGCATAAAGGTCAACCCAACATCATTTATGGTTTTCCGCACCAAGTTTCAACGATTATATCTGCGATACGTGCTCGAAAGCTGGTTAATTCCAGATGTTTTGCTTGTTTGGTTTTGGTGTTGGCGACCGATGGTTATTTTCCACGAGTGGAGGAGATTACTATTGTGCGCGAGTTTTCGGATGTGTTTTCTGATTATCTTCCTGTTCTTCCACCCGAGAGAGACGTGGAGTTCATCATAGATCTAGAGTCAGGTACTCGTCGTATTGCTAAGGCGCCATACGGTATGGCCCCGCGCGAGCTGGAGGAGCTGCGTACCCAATTGGATGAGTTAGTTCAGAATGGTTTTATTAGGCCGAGTTCTTCTCCGTGGGATTCTTTTGTGCTGTTTGTAAAGAAAAAGGATTGATCGATGAGGCTTTGCATCAATTATGGAGAGCTAAATAAATTGAATATCAAGAATAGATATCCCCTGCCTAGGATTGATGACCCGTTTGATCAGTTTCGTGGTAGCTCTGTGTTTTCAAAGGTCGATCTTCATCCAGGCTACCACCAGTTGACGATTCGTGAGGAAAATATTCCACAGACTGCTTTTCGTTCATGGCATGGGCACTTTGAGTTTTTGGTAATGTCCTTCGGATTAACAAATGTGCCATCTGCCTTTATGGATATGATGAACAAGGTGTTTAAGGATTACCTGGACCGTTTCGTGGTTGTTTTCATAGATGTTCTGGTGTACTCCCGCGGTGCTGAAGAAAATGCCCAGCACTCTCGTCTAGTTTTTTATACCTTGAGGGAGCATAAGTTATATGCCAAGCGTAGTAAGTGCGAGTTTTGGCTTCCTCAGGTTTCGTTTCTCGGTCATGTGGTTAATTGGGATGGAATTTTTATGGACCCTGAAAATATAGCTGCTGTCATGGATTGGAATAGGCCTGCCACTCCCAAGGAGATAAGGAGCTTCCTTTGGTTGTCAGGATATTATAGAATGTTTGTTGAGGGTTTCTCTACGTTGTCTGTGCCACTGACCATGCTTACGCAGAAAAACACAGCTTTTGTGTGGAGCGATAAGTACGAGGAAACTTTTCTGGAGTTGAAGCAAAGATTGTGCACAACTCCGATTTTGGCCTTGTCTACTGAAGGTGTAGTGTATGCGGTGTATGTGGACTCATCACATGTTGGACTTGGTTGCGTGCTAATACAAGAAGGTAAAGTAATAGCTTATTGGTCGAGAAAGTTAAAGACTCATGAAAGAAATTACCCAATGCATGATCTGAAATTTGCAGCTGTGATTTAAGCCTTAAAGTTATGCAGGCATCTTCTATATGACGCTTTGTGCAAAATTTACACAGATCATACGAGTTTGAGATTGTGCCAGCGGAGGTGGTTAGAGTATATGGCTGACTACGATGTTGAGATTCAATATCATTCAGGCAAAGCTAACATGGTAGCCGATACCCAGAGTAGGAAGTCAGCGAAGATTTTAAATCTTTATGTGGATTCACTTGTGGAAGAATTCCTTCTGATGGATATAACAGAGGGGAGTTGTAGCTCACCCTATAGTTTGGAAGTGTTCGAGCCTTCATGGATTTCACTAACAAGGCTACATCAAAAGGATGATCCTGATTTGATGCACCATTATAATAAAACTACGAGAGGGGAACTGCCGAACTTTTCGATTGATGACATGTGTACCTTGAAGTACCGCGGTAGATTTTGCATCCCAAATATTGAAGATATTCGAGTTAAATTGTGTGAGGACGCACATGTTTCCAGCGTTGCCTACCAACCTGGTTGTACTAAAATGTATCAAGACTTGAAGTAGATTGCCTGGTGGTATGGTATGAAGGGCGATATAGCTAAGTATGTATCAAAATGTTTTACTTGCAAGCGAGTGAAGGCCGATCACGGTTGCACTCGGGAAAGCTGACCCCCTTAAATATTTGAAGTTGGAAGTGGGAGAGAATTTCAATGGATTTTATTAATGGTTTCCCGAGATCTCCTCGTGGACACGATTCAGTGTGTGTTATAGTGGATAGATTGATGAAGTGTGCTCACTTCATTTCGTTTAATATCGATTACTCCATGAAGAAGATAGCCGAGTTGTACTTGGATGAAGTCATCAAGTTACATAAGTTCCTGCCAGTATTGTACCAGATCGAGATTCCAGGTTCACATCTCGCTTTTGAAAGAGTTTACAGGAAGGATTGGGTACTGATCTACGGTAGTCCACCGCTTATCATCCGCAGCCTAATGGTCAAACGGAAAGAGTTAATCAGATCGTTGAAGATATGATCAGATGTTAAATACTGTACAACGAAGGTGCGTGGGATGAGCATTTCAGGTTAATGGAATTCGCTTATAATAACAGTTATTAGGAAATTCTGCAGATGTCTCCGTTTGAAGCTCTATATGGGAGGCATTGTAGAACTCCTTTGTTTTTTACTGAGGTTGGAGAAAGACTGTTGTTGGGTCCTAAAGCGTTAGAGGAAATGGAAGTTTTTATAAATATTATTCGAGAGAAGCTTCGGGTAGCGCAAGGGCGATATGAGAAGTACACCAATCAGTGTACGACCAATTTGGTGTTTGTCGTAGGGGATATGGTGTTTGTGAAAGTTTCCCCGACCACTGGAGTTAAAAGGTTCTGTAAGAACCATAAGTTTGACCCGAGCTATGTGGGACCTTTTGAAATTGTTGAATGGATTAGCATGGCGGCTTAGAGTTTGGATTTACCTGCAAGTTTTCCAGTTGTGCATGATGTTTTTCACGTAATCCAATTGCGGAAATGTGTGCTAAGCGAGAGACAAGTTATTGATTCTACGCCCCAGTTGGAGCCCAACCTTTCTTATATGGAGGTGCCTGTTCGTGTTTTGGATACTCAAGATCAGGTATTGCGAAGGAAGACAATACCGATGGTTAAAGTTTTGTGGCGGAACCAAGATGTGGAAAGCGCGACTTGGGAGTTGGAGTCAACTATGAGGGAGGATCATCCTCATATGTTCTCTTGATATTTAGTAAGTGTTTCCTCTATTTGCATATCATTATTTTTATTCTGATTGGGATTTGATCCTACTTATGTTATGTTTCAGGACGAAACTACTTTTTAGGAGGGGTGGCTGCAACACCCCTGATTTTGTAGTATTTATTTTTTTCTTGTATTGGCGTAATTTTGACGTCAGTGCGTTACGTTAGCGCATGTTTAGCTTGTGACATGGTTAGAGCGTGGTTTTGCTCATTGAGTGTTCTGTGTGGCTGGGTCTAGCCTATTTGCATGGTTCCCTTGCGAGTCAATTCTATTTTGGTGACTCGGTGGAGCCTTTTGGGAATGCTTGTGTTTTGGATTCAGGAGGTGTTTGCCTGAGTTTTGCTTGTCGAGTTTGAGTTTCGACTTTGTCGTTGGTTTCATAGCTCGGTATTTAGATACCATGCGAATTTCATAGAATTCGGAGTTATAATGGATTTTGGATCGTTTTAGGATTTAATGTGATGTGATATTGATTTGGAAGTAAATAAATTAATAATTATATATATATATATATATATATATATATATATATATATATATATATATATATATATATATATATATACGTAAAAATGAAGACCTACTGTACACTTCCTTCCCTACCCTGACGGCGGTTTTCGTTTCGCAAAAGAAGGAGGTGTGCGGGCGAACAGAGCTTTTGGCCGGCGATTTCGGGCAATTTAGTGGTCGGTTTCGACGTTTGAGTAGAGATTTGGAAAGCTTTTCGTGAGAGCCTCCCGATCGTGGTAAGATCTTCTCATTTCCCTGATTTTTGTGCATTATGGTTTGAGATTTTGACCTCCTTTATCCTCAAAAAGTTTCAGGAAATGTTGTTTATGGCTTTCTATGGCCGATCCTTGAAGCGGCGCAAACGGGCGGCGTTTCTCCAAAGTTTTGAGGCCAGTGGACCTCTTCCCTTGCTTGATCATTTTTATTTGATCTCCTTCCTTTGTTTTCCTCCCTTAGAGCGTAGGAGTAGTATAGGAAGCATGAGGATATCCCTCTAAGTTATATCTAGACTTTTGTCAAAAGCATAGAGTTCAGGAAGAAATCGGGACAAGTAAAATTCGGCGGGTATCGGGTAGGAATTCGACGAGTATCGCCGAATTTAGGTTAAGTCGTTTACGACAAGTATCGTAAGTTAGCGTAAGGAGTTAGACAAATATTATGGTTCATTCATCGAGCATCAGTCTATTCGTCGAACGGAGTTCGACGAACATCGCGCTTCATTCGTCGAGCGTTAGTCCATTTGTCGAACGTAGTTTGACGAATATCTCGGTTCATTCATCTAGCGTCAGTCCATTCATCGAACAGAGTTCAATGAATATAGTAGTTCATTCGTCGAGCGTCGAGCGGAGTTCGAAGAATATCGTTACCCATTCGTCGAACGGAGTTCGACGAATTTTGCTTACCGTCGAACGAAGTTCAATGACAAATCGCTGTCCATTCTCCAAGCGTCGAACAGAGCTCGATGAATATCATTGGCCATTCGTCGAGCATCGTGCGGTGTTCGACGAATATCGCCAGTTGTCGCTTGATAGTTTCGTCGTGTGAATGAAAATTCACTGAATTACTGTGACTTAGAATTTTTTGTCGTTTTGTCAAATTTCGGCGGTTTTAGTCCTTTGGTTGGTTTTAGAACTGTTTTAGTTTATCTTGAGGATTGAACTTGGGATTTGAGTAGTTTTTGAGATTTCTTCGACTATGAAGGTTGGCAGTGGTTAAAGGACCAGCAACGAGATGTTGGTTGTGGATCGTTGCACTTGGCAGATGTTTGGTCTCTGTTTTTGAGGACTGCTAGTTTGGGTTTGGACAAGTGGCCACGACCGCAGGGCCTCTGGGTTTTTGAGACATTTGGGCTTGGGAGGTTGGTTTGAGACAATTAGTCACCGACTCTACCCTGTTTGTTTTGCCAAGTTTTAATGATTCATGATTTATTCGAGCTGTTTTATGCTTAGTTTGCTTCTGGATCAATCTATGCTTTTTATTCTAATTCTTGTAGATATTGTTGAAGCATGGATTCATTCCACACTTATTGCATTTGCTCAAATGACTAATTTACTACTGATTTTACTGTACTTATTATTATTTTGTTATCCAGTTGTGGTCTTCAGCATTTTGTACTCGGGTTTGGTAAACCTATCTCTTACTTTGAACTTTTACCTTATTATTTTTCCTTTGCCACTTGTATTTTACTTCTTGTTGAGGTGTTCTTCCTTTGAATGCCTCAAGTTCAGGGCAGTAGCCTGTTGAGTGGCTAGGTTGGGAGCTTACTAGTGGACGTCTTGTTGTAGGAGTTTTCCGCACACTTGTTATGTATTTTTCTTGGGCTGATTACTTTATTACAGACATGCATGCTCGCCAGTGGGTTCATGTCAGGTTGTTGCGCCCACTGGTGTTTTTTTGAATTGCTGTGTACTTTGCTAAGCCACTGACTTGCATGTTTTCTATTGTTATTTATACTTGCTTTCTGGAAAGCTTTACGCTAGGTTGTATGTTAGGCATTTTAACTTACAAAACCATACTATTAGTACTTCATACTCATCATCTCTTTCAAAACTAAAACACTACTTTCTAGTTAGTGTAAAGACATTTTTCTATACTTATTATAAATCTAGAGTGCTGCATAGCGTGAGTTGTCCTTTGGGGACGTTTATACTCATGTATGGTGTTAAAATCAATTTAATCATAGTATTTTCCGCAGCGTATAACAAATTTTTTTAATCATAGACTAGTTGAACCACTAAGCCGAGGGATACGGCTAATTGCTTGACTTTAAATAGGTTTTCCTTAAATAACTCATAAATCTTTCAAATTGTGTTTAGTTGTGGTCTCACCTGAACGTCTGCAGTTATCCCCTGCCGATGTGGCATCATGATGCGTGTTTTCTCCTTACTCTGATATACCCTTTTATGCGGAGAAAAAGAGGGTTTTGGCAATCTCAGTTTTGGGATGAACACTAAAGTTGTAGTACTCGGAAAGACCTTCCCAACGAATGTTTATACGTTTTCATAAGAGCTTTGAAGCTCCTGAAATGTCCAATCGAAGTTGCTGCATGGTAACAACATATGTGCGGGATGCTTTCGGGTTAGTGTATTACCGGTTTTGGACTAGGTAGAAGAAATTTAACAATATGATGTTGAGGTTTGTGATGAGCCTAGTGATATGTAGCCGAGATAAACAAATGCTTTGGAGGAATTTATCAAACAAATGGTTTGGGGAAATTAATGACAAATGATTTGATAAGATTTGGTTGTACAAATGGCTACTTGTGAAATCCGGTAAGGATGCACATGATTTTAATTCGATGAATGATATAGGTTTCGAAAGAGGGTGTGTTGCCCGATGATTGAATGTGTAATCTATACATATGTTTTTGTGCTTGATGAATACGTGAAGGGTTAATATATTGGGGTGATAAGTATATGAAAGCTTAATTGTTTGTGAATGCTTGATTATAAGGATTGAATCAGATATGATAAATCTCATAGCCATGAAATGTGTTGAATCGTGATCTCAGTTGTTGGAAGGGACAATTTGTAAAGTCCACTTCTTAGACTGTGTCTCCCTATGGGTAACAGTGTGGGATTAGTATATTGTTCTAGGTTGTTTGCCACCTATGCTTATGATGAACCGTTAAGTGCTTTGGAGCATGGAAATGTGAAAGGGTGTAAGTGCGTGAGTAATTGACCGCACTGGAATGGTAATGATGATAAGAGACTCGGTGTGGATCCCTTGAGTGTTGTTGAGCACTGGATTTGTAATGATGAAAGGGACACAGTTGTAGCCGTTGGATGGTTCATGGAAAAGTCATGTGAAATTACATGCAGCGTGAGTTGACATGCGGTATCATAATCCTGGGTTAAGGATAGTGTGACAAGTTTACGGGCTCATAAATCATCACACCGATGGGAGTGGATAGATTGACTTTGGACGGTGGGCCTTGGACCTCGGTGCTTTCTCCCGAGGAACCCTCTGTGCCAAGTGGATGGTCCTCCTCGAACCTTTGGTAATACACTCCCATAGGCACCTCCGTGACATAAATATAAGCCATTTGGGCTGGGCTCTTAGTGCACATCTACCCGAGACCCATTCTGAGTCGTAGTACGCAAGGAGCTCCGCTGTTGTGTTCTTATCGTTGAGACATACAGAAGCATAGGCTTGGTAGTGTGCATGCCCACATAGTAGTGGAATGCAAGTTTCACTGTCACCGTCTGGCCACGATGGATGGCATCTGAGAGGTTAGCTACCTGCTCGAAAAGTGGGAACTACAAGTCTGTGTCGACATAGCAATGTGTGTGGGTGAGCATGGGTGAGTCATCATATTGCATTCATATCAATGTATTGCACCGCATAGATCCCTATCATATAAGTTTGTATGGGCACTCTAATATGATGAGTTACATTACTGTTAAGCCGATCCTTAACTTATAAATTTGTTTGGGCATATTTATAAGTGAAGTTATTTTCCTATTGTAGATCTATATACATTGATGGATGGATATTGCTTGTGTAGAACTGGTAGAGTTGAATGATGATAATATTGCTATACATTGATGTTATTACTACTTATGATATATAGATTCTCAACCTGCTTGTTATTACTGCTTATATATATATATTGTACCCTCTTCTTTTCTCCACTGGTGCCTAAGAGTCGTCTGGGGAGGGGATGTGATAAACAATTAGTCTTTATGACTAACGGTTGCTACATCTTCCATTTTATGAGGAAACCTCGCGGATAGAGCAGCAACAGGTTGTGCTGGAGGGGAGCGAGGCCAGGGTGACATGGACTAATACAATGTTATCATTGCTGCCGCCAGTTACTGATGTGAGTTTTGAGATACTTATGTTGTAGCCCTTTGGGTAATTTGTGTACTCTGATATTATAGATATCGTTGTTATTTCTTATTATTATTGTACTTGTTTGGACTTATATACTTGTGTGGATTTTGACTTCTATTTTTTATTCTTTATGTTGGGTTGACATGGATGATATTGGTTTGGCCGGCAGGTTAGGCATCTTGTGTTATAGGCTAGCCCGTGAGCTGACGCTACAGTAAGACGGCTATTCTGTGTAGAAAACTCCACTCGACCGTGTTTTGTGTTCCGAGAGGGTTGGGTATAACAATTGGTATCAGCTTGCAATGATCCTGAACTAAAGAATTCATTGAACAATGTTGCCACCCCCATTCGATTGGTTAGTTTGCTGACAAACTGACATTGCGGAAGCAGTGGCGTGCCCATCTGTAATTCACACTAAGTATGTCCAGTTATTAACCTACGATAAGACAACCTGACCTTAGGTTTGTACGTTTATATGTAGATCACGACACGTGTAGAGCCAGTAGCGGGCACTCCCGCCCATTCTGTACCTACCCAGTTACAACAGTCGAAGTTAGGAGAGACAATTATGGCAATTTTGTATGCTTTCATGTCTCAACTGGCCCCGACACAACAACAAGCCCCAGGTTCTAACTGGCTGAGTAGCTTCCGAGCCCTCTCCTTCTGTGTTTACCATTAGATGGAGTCAGGTGTCCATACAGTAGAACGACTAAACACGGTGCAAGTGCTAATGGCCGAAATCAGATGTCCAGTTAGTATGGCAGTGACCCTAGCTATGTCAATCTTTGAAACACACGCGAAGATATGGTGGAAGTCCCTTAGGGGTTCCACTTTACAAGGCTGAGTATACACTGAGATCAGCTGGAGTGAGTTTCCTGAATTCTTCTTGGAACACTTCATTCCCTCGATCACTGGAGATGAGCTTGAGGAGAGATTTCTTCAATTGAAGCAAGGATAGAAGTCCGTGAAAGAATATCAAAGGTTGTTTTAATACCTTGAAATATTTGCTGACTCCTATAAGTTTGATGATCGCTGGTACGTAAAAATATTTTACAAATGCTTGCGATATCCCCTAATGCAAGCCCTTTTGTTTATATCTCACGCGAGCTTGGCAGAGATAATCTATATGTAGAAAAGGTTGGATGCAGATCACTTGGACAGTGGTAAGAGACCTGCTGAGGGACTGATGGAAGCAGGCCCCAACTATAGGAAAAGACAAAATAATAGAGGTGGAAGAGGATACCAAAGAGGTGGCTGCCATTTAAACAAATTTTAAGACGAAACGCCCGGCCCCACAGCTAGCACTAACTACACCTCAACAAATGTATCACCAGCTTAGAGATTAGAGCGTGCGTGTTTGCTTCCAGTGTAATCGGTCGGGCCACATCTGACGTCACTGTCCGTAACTAGATGGAGTTGCTCCCGCTGCTTTTGCACCGGCAGGTCCACGAGGACGAGGACAAGTTCTTGGTCGAGGACGAGGACCACAAGGAAGGTACCCTAAACCTACTAGAGAGCAAGTATTTGCTCGGGACATGACTCAGGTGCGGAATAATCAAATGTGAGTGCATGTATGTCGAGATTTAATTAATACAATAAAAGCATTTGTCCTTAATTTTCCTAAAATGCTCTAGGAATTTCGCTCGAGTCTTTATAATTGATAGTTAGGCACCGTGATCGTCAGTGGGAAACTCGGTCACACCATATTTAATATCGCTGCCACACCATATTTTGTCCAATACTTCACTAGTATCACTAGATGAGTACGCCTCCTAGATGGATCCGAGATGACAACGTCCGCCAAGTGTTACTTGGAAGTATGCGTTCGAAAAAATATTTTTGAAACCCCTATGATGGTGTTGATAATACTAGAATTCAATCTTATTCTAGGCATGATATGGTTGGACTGACACCATGTCCGAATTGATTGTGTGGCGAAGCAAATTACTTTGAGGCATGGAGACTCTGAAGTTGTCTTCTAAGGTATTAAATTTGAACCCCGTGTGTTGTTGTCTTCCATTCAGACCCTTAAGGCTCATGTGAAAGGGGATAAGGTATATATGATATGTTTCAAGATAAAAGATATGGCGATGAGCATGGAAGATGTGCAGGTAGTGCGGGATTTCCCCGAAGTGTTTCACGCGAAGCTACCAGGCATGTCCCCGCATAGAGAAGTGAACTTTCAAATTAAGCTAGCACCGAGTGCCAAGCCCATCTCTCAGACACCTTAACGAATGGCTCCAAAGGAACTCGCTGATTTTAGAGTATAGTTAAACGAGCTAAGAAAATCATGGTTTGTTCGTCCCAGTTCATCACCCTGGGGAGCCATTATTTTGTTTTTCAAGAAGAAGGATGGAACACTACAGTTGTGCATAGACTACCGAGAACTCAAACGACTGACGGTGCGGAACACCTATCCATTACCTGAGATCGACGAGTTATTCAATCAGTTGGTTGGAGCGCATTGATTTTCCAATTAGATTTGTGCTTGGGGTACTATATGGTGAGGATTCTAGGGGAAGAAATTTATAAGACAATATTAAGATCGAGATACGATTTTTACGAGTTCACCATGATGCTGTTCAGACTCAAGGATGCCCCTTCCACGTTCATGAGTTTGATGTATTGGGTGTTTGAAGCATATTTGGATGTCTTTGTCATCATGTTCACCAATGACATTTTGGTATTTTCGAAGACGAAGGAGGGGAACGCTGAACACTTGGACTAAATTGTGAAGAAGTTAAAAGAGCACTCATTGTTTGCAATGTTCAGCAAGTGTGAGTTTTGGCTCCGAGAAGTTGCCTTCTTGGATCACGTCATTAGCGGTGGTGGATTAGCAGTAGAACTGACCAAGGTGCATGCCATGAACGAATGTTGCCATGAAGTAAGCAGCTGATGTAGGAAGCTTTCTTTGACTTGTTGGATATTATCGTAAGATTGTGAAGGATATCAAAGAAAGCCCTTACCCTGACTACCCCAACAAAGGAAGGTGTGCCACATGAGTGGACACCTCAGTGTGATGTTGTGTTTCAATAGCTGATGGATCATCTTAGCACCATACCCATCCGAGCTGTTCCATCAGGGAAAGAAGGATTTCAAGTTTACACTGATGTGTCCTATGAAGGTATGTGAGCAGTATTGATGCAGCATGGGCACATGATCTCTTAGGATTCAAGGGAGTTGAAGAATCATGAGGTTTATTACCCAGTGCATGATTTCGAGTTGGGATAAGTGGTGTTTGCCTTAATAGTTTGGAGGCATTATTTATATGGCGTCCACTGCGAGATCTTTTCGGATCATAAGAATTTTAAGTATGTTCATACTCAAAAGGAGTTGAATTTTAGGCAGTGGCAGTGGTTAGAATTTTTCTATGATTACGTGTTTACGTTAAACAACCACCCCAGGAATGCAAACTTCGTAGCAGATGCTTTGAACAGAAAAGTACTAGTGTCGAGCCCTGAGTCTAGGATGATGAGTATGGAATTGGCACAAGTGCTCGATGAGATGGAGATCACGTTGGTGTGCAAGGATCATTCTGAGAAGTATACTAAGTACTTAACTGTTATGAGTATAGTTTGTGATATTCGAGATCTAGTTCGGGCAAAGCAAGGGAAGGATGCTGCCATGTTCCTTGTGATTATGGCAATCAAGGATGTATCTACTGAAGAGTATACTCTAAAAGTCAGCCTCGTTCATTTTCGTGGCAAGCTCTACATTCCCGATGGCGGTGAAATCCGGGAAGATATATTTATAGAGGCACATTGCTCGAAGTATTCGGTGCATCCCGGGATTTCCAAGATGTATAGTGACTTGAGAAAGATCATGTTTTGGCCACGGATGAAGAAGGATGTAAAATACTCTGTTACATACTGTGAGACTTGTCAGAAGGTGAAGGTCGAGTGCAAGAGCCCTGGATGATTGTTACAATCATTGCCCATTTCAGAGTGGAAATTTGAAGATATCTCAAAGGATTTTGTACACAGCGTTCCCCGATCACGATAAGGGAATGACTCGGTTTGGGTGATTATGGATCGCTTGACCAAGGTCCCCAGGTTTCTCCCAATGTGGAAGGAAATGGATGTAGATGTATTGGTACGTATCTTCGTGGAATAGTTTGTACGATATCATGGAGTTCCTAAGACGATAATCTATAACCTTGATGGTCGCTTTACCTCCAAGGAATGCATTATGGTTCAAGCGTATTTGGGTTCTCTCCTTACCTTTAGCACGACCTTTCATCCATATATGGATGGTCAGTTTGAGAGGACCATCAAAACTATGGAAGATCTGTTGGGGTTGTGTGATTGGATAGTGGGGAACTGTGGGAAAGTCTCTTACCACTGATGGAATTTTCATTTAACAACAGTCATCAAGCTAGCATCTGGATGGCACCCCACGAAGCGCTTTAGCGAAGGAGGTGTTGAACACCTTTATCATTGGTGCAGGATGAAGACACGAAGATTTTGGGAATCGAGTATATAGATGATACTGATACTATCGTTAGATTGAAACGAGATCGCATGCTTGAGGCTCAGAGTCGTCAGGCAAAGTTTTATAATGTGAAACATAGGATGGTGGAATTTGAAGTGGGTGATAAGGTGTTCTTAAAGACCAGGCTGATGCATGGAGTGTCATGTGTACGTGGAAGGAGGATGAATCTCAGCCCATGATATGTTGGGCTTTATCTTATATTGGTGAGGATTGGCCCATTGGCCGGTGAGCTACAGCTGCCACCAGAGCTGGAAAATTTGCACGACATCTTCCATGTGTCATCACTTTGGAAAGCACTACTACAGTCCGATCAGCATGTTGTCGTTACAAGTGGAGCTGTGGCAACTGAGATATCTGTTCGATTAGAGCTTGTACGGATGGTGGACACCAAGACAATGGTCTTGCGTCGAAATAGCGTTCCTTTGGTGAATGTCATGCGGTCTAATCATGGGAAAGAATAATACACTTGGGAGCCATTGGGCAGGCGTCAAGTGCATTGGCAAGACACGATGAAGCATTGAGTGCGTCGACTAGGGGCAGGAGTCGAGTGCATTGAGTGATACTCGATGCATATGAAGAATATGACTTAGAATAATTCTAGATTCGGGAAGCATTGAGTGAGTTTAGTGTACTCAATGACATTTGAAGAAGCGTTTAGTGATACTCGAAGAATTAACTTAGAAAATATACTGGTTTCAAAAGTCATCAAGTGCATTGAGTATTTTCAACGCCATTCGACGAGCCGTTGAGTGATACTCAACGCATTAGAAGAAATGGACTTAGAATTATAGTGGTTTCAGTAGGCATCGAGTGCATTGAGTGGTCTCAACGCCATTTGACAAGGTGTTGACCGATACATAATGCATAAGAAGAAATTGACTTTGAATAATACTGGTTTCAGGAAGTGTCGAGTGCGTTGAGTGGTCTCAACACCACTCGACAAATGATAATTTAACTTAGAGAATGATTCTGGATTATATAGGAGTTGTGTGGTCTCGAAGACATTCGACGTACTGTCTAGTCATACTCGACAATTTTGACTAGGAACATTTTTCAGCCCAGACTGTGTTTGTTGGTTGATTTTGTTGGGTATTGTATCCACAATTCCTGGATTTGAGGAAGCCACCTGTCAAGCTAAGATGAATTCACAATGTATCTGATGAAACCTCTTAAGTTGTGCTTGCAGTTATTGCACGCTAAGTGCACACCAATGTCAGGGTGCAGTAGGTCAATATACACGGGTCTGCACGACGTAATCCCTCATTGAGCAGATCAGTGTGTTGGCCTACGTGCACTCTCTCTATTGGAGTGCACTTACTTTCAAGTACAGGGCCGTGCTTATGCAAGAGAAGACAAGGAGCAAGGATGGGTCAAGGAGCAGCTCTAGGGTGGAAAGACAAAAATTCGTCTAAGTATAATTCGACGAGAATCACCAAGTGATTCTCGCCGATTCGGCGAGAATCACTAGTGATTCTCGCCGAATCGTCGAGAATCACTAGTGATTCTCGCCGACTCTTTCCGGCTACCTCAAAACGGTGCCAAGTAAGATTCGGCGAGAATCACTAACGATTCTCACCGAACCCATCGCAGAACAGATCCCGAATACAAAGTTATATTCGTTGATAATCAACAAATGAATCGTCGAGAATCACTAGTGATTCTCGACGAATCGTCGAGAATCACTAAGTGATTCTCTCCGATTCGTCGAGAATCACCTATGATTCTCGACGAATTATACTTGGCGATTTCTCGGGATGCTGCTGGACCGGATTCTGCCGCTGGACTAGTTTGAACCGGTTTTCAGGTTATTCGTGTGGGACCCACAACGGTCATATTGTATGGGTCTAGAGTGTATAAATACATGAGTATTTTTGAACAGTAAAGTGAGGCAAGCAGACAAGAAATACGCGAGCACGGACAAACCCTAAATTGTCGCTTCCGCTCCGCCGCCGCCACAGCCGCTCGCGACAAGTTGGTCGCCGCTGTTGATCGCGTTTCTTCCAGATCTCCAGCGACAGAAGCTTAGCAAAGCTTTGAGTCTCACGTGTCTATCCAGAGATCTCTTGTCTCTCGATTTGTTGATCGGGAAAAACTTCCCCGTCCGAATCGATCGAGACGACCGATCCTCGTGTGACCGTTGGAAGACCAAGCTAGTTTCGCTACGAAGATTGGATCTCTAAGTTCAGCAGCCGCTCATCATCATAGTCGCCGTTCCCGAAGCAAGCCGCTGCTCGTCTTGCCGCCGCCGGCTCCGGGGAAATCCTCTCCAAGAGAGACCAAGGTTGTAGACTCTTCGTTGACTTCACGAACAAGTCGTCGAACGAAGAGGAACACCGTAGTCTCCAAACGAAGTTTGTATCTCGTGTACATTCTATTTTACTTTTGTTGTAAAGGAACGATTGTTCCGTATTGTAAGGGTTGGGTGCAACCCAGTTTGTGGGAGTGTTGACTCCTACGTGTGGAAGGGTTCCTTCTGATAGTGCAGGGATTGGATTTCAATCCTGTTGGAGAAGAGACCGAGTCGTCCCTTGTTGGGAGATAGGTCGAAGGGGGAAAGTGGATGTACCCAAGTCGGGAACCACTATAAATTGCATGTGTATTCTGTGTGCTGTGCTTTTTATTTTTATTGTGCAGGTACATTCATAAATTCCGCAAAAGCGTTGCACGCCACCTATCCCCCCCCCATAGGTGAACTTTGTTGACACTAGGTGGACTAACAAGTGGTATCAGAGGGAGGTTACTCATCAAAAAGGTTAACACCTTGAGTAGAATCCTACCACCAGTGTCAAAAGCATGGAGCTGGATTATGAGATATCGCCACTCAAACTCCCCGCATGCACAAAGAATTATTATCCCATCTGGAGGATGAGAGTGTCGTTTCACTTGGATGATATCGATCCTCGAGCATCCTTCATTCTGGAAGAGGGTCCGTTTATTCCCATGAAGACCTCCGACTCTGGGATACAAGTGCCCTTGTGCATTGTTGAGATGTCAGAGACGGAACTGTCACTATTTCACTTGGACGAGAGGATTCGTCACATTATCTTGGATATCTGGTCTGGAGCTTCTCGCTCTAGATTAGAAAAATGTAGGACGGCTAAATGCATGCGGGTGATGATCTCCGAGTTGATGGGGGAGTTAGAGAAAGGTGGAATATGCTGTCAACCAGAGGATGAAGCCTATGTGGGGGTCCTCACCTCTGAAGATGAAGGCATGCATCTCTCGGACAGCATCAGAGCTCCAGTGTCCGTGTCTGAGACTGAAGAGACCAGTGAGGAAAGCAGCTCTGATGAGGATGACGCAATGGTCACTGGCTCGAATGACAATAACACTGAAGAGCAAGTAACTTCCTCATCCTGCCCCATCTCTTTTGAACTTTCTGAAGACAGGAACTGCGTTCCTCCAAAAGATTCTGATTCTCTGAAGAGAGACCTTCAGTCAAGCAACCTACTTGCTGAGGAGCAAGCTCAAGAGATTGCTCGACTGAAGATCTTGTTGGTTCTCCAATTGGCGTCCAACAAGGTCAAGGACTCTAAGATCTCAGATCTAGAGAGTAGTCTAGAGAATGAGAAACGTATAGTATCAAACTTTTCCAAAGTTGATGCTATAAAGAGAAAGCAAGAAAACGGGTGGATCTCCCGGATTATCAATGCGTGGAGAAATGGGGAAACGGTGTTCCGACCCCCCACTCCAAGCAGGAAGGCAACTCATCATGCCTTCAGGTATGACCACAGGAATAGTCGTGGTCACTGCAAGGGTGATCTGTCCCCATGTGGAGACACCCACAGTGCAAGGGCCGTCGTGGCAACCCATGAGAGAATACCTAAGGCTCATTCTTAGCCCTTTGTATTCACTGCCACTGCCTCAACTTTGTGTGAATCTGCATGTCCCTGCTCACAGAAGACTTCTCACCACCCGAGGACATAGAATAGGGAGGATAGAAGTCATGGTGTCAGTTTTCATGGGGTCTCAGGTAGGGGGATGCCTGAAAGAAAGGCACCACCTTCCCGGCCTCATGACGTTCACAAAATGCATTCCTTCCACCCTTCCAGGTGTCACGATGGAAGAGAAAATTTTGTGAGGCGATCATGCTCTATCCCGGTTAGACCTAGGACCGTGACTACCTCAGTCACTAGATCAGGTCGGAAACGGCGATACAACATTCACCCATGTTGGTGCTGTGGCAAAGTGGGGCACTTTGCCATCGACTGTTGGCACAACCCCTCGGTGCCCACGGCAAGGGCTTATCCACATTCACGGGACAGAGGTAGTCTTCCTGACAGGTTTTCTGAAGGAAGGCAGTTGCGTGCTTATGCTAACAGGAACCTAGGACCCAATATGATTTGGGTTCCTAAGGTAAGGTAATTCCTTTTTGCAGGGTAGTCTAGGTTCCCGTAAATATGATGAGAACTAGACAGTAGGTGTTCCACGACTGAAATGGAACATGCATCTGGAATAACAGAAGTGACATATATATATATCAGCATACTCACATCGAGCACCTGGTATGTTATAGTCAGAGAGACTCATTGTTAACTCTCATAATCCCAGGTACTTCTGATCAGTTCAAGGACTTGCATCATATTGCATCCTTATTTACATATATATCTCTATCTATGTGTATAATTATACTTATGCTTATACATGTATGTGTGCACATCTAAGGATAGGTTAACTCGATACATGCAAACCTTTATACATCAATAAAGAGTTAACGAAGATATGTCATTGTGAATCTCGACAACTCACAATTGACATCAAGAAGTTTTTGGAAAAGCCTCGTTCAAACCCAAATAGATTGGCTTTAAAATATATATATGTATTTATCATTTTTATATTGACTTGACATCAGAAGAATTCGAAAATGTTGCAATGCTTCGTAACGTGAAAATTCCTAGTAAAGAAACCTTTCAATTTCGACTTAGACAAATCCCGCCGACCTTTCATTTCCACGGGACACTTACCACAGAGCTGAAATCCCGCCACCCTGTATATACTTGGAATCTCACCGACCCCTCACCTTCCTTAAGAATCCCGCCGAAGGAGCAAGCTACACGAATCCCGCCGACCTTCGCAGAAAACACGCCAAATCGCAAGGTTTCTTCCGCCGACCCGCAGGAAGCTCGTCGCACCGCCTTCGCAAAATCCCGTCGAATCACGCCGAACCCTGCAGGAAGCTCGTCGCTACACGAATCCCGCTTCTCCATCGTCTTCCTGTAAGTTCCCGCAAGGTTCTCGCAAGGTTCTCGTCGAATCGCACCGGCTTCCGTCGAATCCCGCCGAACCTCACAGAAAACTCTCCTATCCACCGTAGGTCTTCCCAAAGGACGCTCAAGGAAGAGTTCTCGCAGGAAGCTCACCAACTCACTTCCATCTATGCCCTTAGGTAACCTCTTCCTCACCCGTACTTGGACGTTCTCACTAGTGACGCTTTCCTTTTGAATGTTCATTAAAGCTTAGAGTAGGGCTTCTCTCTCTAGATCTGCAATGGCTCCAAGGACAACTGTTGGGTTGGTCACTGGTTGCGAGCTTGTTCGGACTGGGTTCTCTCACGCCTCGGACGAATTCCGCAACATCATTCTGATGCTGGAAGAGGCTGGGCTAACATTCGTCCTGGAGCACCCTTGCAAAATCTTGGACAAAGAGGTGCTGGAGTTCTTCGCCACCGCAAGACTCTGAAATGGCGACTCACTAATCAAAAGCAAGGTGGCTGGGGCAAAGGTCAAGCTGTCTGCCAGCAAGATGACTCGCTTCCTGCAGCTTTCTAGCTCGGAGCATGAAGACTATCTGGAGGACGATGACAAAGCCAGAACTCTCTTATTCTGCGGTCTCCCACGAGGAACTAGGTCCATAAAGAGAAAGAATATGAATGAAGAAGGGAAGCTCATGTCTGACATAATCGGAAAGGTGCTCATCTGCAAGCCGGGCTCTCATGACCATATCTCAGCGGATATGTTCAAGATCTTAATAGCTATTGTCTGCCGTAAACGGTTCAACTGGGGGGCATTGCTGTTCGAGAAGATAAAGGACACCTTGAGCTCTCCGAGTTTTGGCCGCATCATAAGTCTATATCTAAATCAGCTAAATGGAGACAAGTTTGATATGAGTAAAAGTGTTCCTCTCCACTACTTGAAGAAGATGGACTCAAGTGTGTTTGACCGATGGGAGAGGCGTATTGGGCAGACTGCAGTGGAAGAACAATAGGGAGTATCTCCAACAGCCCCCCCCGGTGAAATTCCTGATACCTTGACTGCAGGAATCGAGGGGGAGTCTCTACCCCCTCATACTGATGTAGTATCTGACATCTCCTAGCTGGCCAGAGATGCTATGGCAGATCTACACGTAGAAAGTGAACCTGAGCTGGAGCATGAGGAGGCCCTGAACCGAAACGATCAAGGAGCCGAAGCTACTGTGCTGGAGACTGCTGACAAAGAGTCGGAAGAGGCTGCTGATGAAGATGAATTCATGGATGATGACGGAGAGGAAGACGGGAATGAGGGACATGAAGCATTGGAGGCTCCGGATCTTTTTGAACCTCCATCTGACAAGCATGCACCAGTGGAGGGGGAGTCAGAAAAATCTACCGAGGCCGCCAGCATTCCCCCATTAGAGACTGTGCTTGTATCCAGCTCTACAGATGCGTCTGCTGAAGTGCACGACAAAGCAGCGCCTCCGGATCTTCCATTACGAGATGAGCTAGCCACTCACATCGTGGGTGTCATTCAAGGGATAGTGGATGAGCTTAAAGACTCTTTTGAAAAAGCTCAAACTAAAATGCTGCAAAGAATTAAGAAGTCTGAAAATCTCATGCTCAAGAATATGGTGGAGATCAATCATAAACTTGACGTGATGGACAAGAAATTTGAAGAGAAGTATACCGCGGCCGGCGAAGCTGTCACACTTCTTATTGCCGGATTGAAGAAGAACACTGACACTCTTGCTGTAGTAAATCAGAATGCACATGTTGTAGCCAACAACATTCAAAAGTTTGAGGGTAATATGGTAACTCTTAACGCCAATCAGCAATCCTTAGTCCATGAATTCTCCCGGACCTCAATGCATATTGATGACTCGCTGCACTCATATGCCAATTCCATCGCGGTCGAAGCCAAAAAGGGGGAGAAAGAGTATCTCGCTAAGATGGCTGAGCTTCAAGAAATCATGATCACAAATTTCGAACAGTCAAACAAGTACGTCTATGACAGCAGCTGGTGGATGCTCCACCAGGCGTTAGGCGTCGCCGTGCCTGAAAATCCTGCGGATACTCATGCTCCTGAGACATCTACGGCCGCTGAGGAAGTAAGTGCTGCTGAGGGAATAAGTGCAAGTGCTGCAGATGTTCCCATAAGTGAAGCTGATGCTAGGGCTATCTCCAAAGCTAAACTGAGGAGCATGTTTGACCAAGAGGCCCTAGCAAAGGCCAGGGGGAAGAGAAAAGCTCAGGAAGGGACCTCCAAGGAGACACTGGCTGAGAAGTGAATCAGAATGAGTGAGGAGGAAGTACGAAACGAAAATTGGAGTCCAGTTTCAAAGAACATCATCTTGGACACCTTCTGGCTACAAGAAAAAGGAGAACTCAATCGAAACCAAGTATACAGCCAGTATGAGTGGGAAAGGTACAAGACTTATGAAGCAAAACGAAACATCTTCTTCAGAAACAACACAGATGCAGATAAAGTTCCTCCTCCCAGATACTATCCGAAGCCTAAAGAGTACATGGAGAGACAAAGGAAGAAGTTTTTGGCGCAAAAACTCAAGGATGACTTAGCTAAGGAAAGATAGTCAACAACTTGTAGCTTGTCATTCTCTCCTAAGAACATTTAATGCTTATTGTTATGATATGAACAATTCTGAGATTATATATATATATATACATTTGTATTTGAATATGTGAATGACTTAAGTCATGATCTGGTTGTTTATATTCTCTTGTGCTGCATGTTTAACTTCTGAATGCTGTTTTTATTATTTGATTAGTGTTATTCATCTTAGCTAGTACGGTTTTGGCTTGGTCAAATAGGGGGAGATTGTTGGGTATTGTATCCACAATTCCTGGATTTGAGGAAGCCACCTGTCAAGCTAAGATGAATTCACAATGTATCTGATGAAACCTCTTAAGTTGTGCTTGCAGTTATTCCACGCTAAGTGCACACCAATGTCAGGGTGCAGTAGGTCAATATACACGGGTCTGCACGACGTAATCCCTCGTTGAGCAGATCAGTGTGTTGGCCTACGTGCACTCTCTCTATTGGAGTGCACTTACTTTCAAGTACAGGGCCATGCTTATGCAAGAGAAGACAAGGAGCATGGATGGGTCAAGGAGCAGCTCTAGGGTGGAAAGACGAAAATTCGTCTAAGTATAATTCGACGAGAATCACCAAGTGATTCTCGCCGAATCGTCGAGAATCATTAGTGATTCTCGCCGACTCTTTCCGGCTACCTCAAAACTGTGCCAAGTAAGATTCGGCGAGAATCACTAACGATTCTCGCCGAACCCATCGCAGAACAGATCCTGAATACAAAGTTATATTCGTTGAGAATCAACAAATGAATCGTCGAGAATCACTAGTGATTCTCGACGAATCGTCGAGAATCACTAAGTGATTCTCGCCGATTCGTCGAGAATCACCTATGATTCTCGACGAATTATACTTGGCGATTTCTCGGGATGCTGCTGGACCGGATTCTGCCGCTGGACTAGTTTGAACCGGTTTTCGGGTTATTCATGTGGGACCCACAACGGTCATATTGTATGGGTCTAGAGTGTATAAATACATGGGTATTTTTGAACAGTAAAGTGAGGCAAGCAGACAAGAAATACGCGAGCACGGACAAACCCTAAATCGTCGCTTCCGCTCTGCCGCCGCCGCAGCCGCTCGCGACAAGTTGGTCGCCGCTGTTGATCGCGTTTCTTCCAGATCTCCAGCAACAGAAGCTTAGCAAAGCTTTGAGTCTCACGTGTCTATCCAGAGATCTCTTGTCTCTCGATTTGTTGATCGGGAAAAACTTCCCCGTCCGAATCGATCGAGATGACCGATCCTCGTGTGATCGTTGGAAGACCAAGCTAGTTTCGCTACGAAGATTGGATCTCTAAGTTCAGCAGCCGCTCATCATCATAGTCACCGATCCTGAAGCAAGCCGCCACTCGTCTTGCCGCCGCCGGCTCCGGGGAAATCCTCTCCAAGAGAGACCAAGGTTGTAGACTCTTCGTTGACTTCACGAACAAGTCGTCGAACGAAGAGGAACACCGTAGTCTCCAAACGAAGTTTGTATCTCGTGTACATTCTATTTTACTTTTGTTGTAAAGGAACGATTGTTCCGTATTGTAAGGGTTGGGTGCAACCCGGTTTGTGGGAGTGTTGACTCCTACGCGTGGAAGGGTTCCTTCCGATAGTGCAGGGATTGGATTTCAATCCTTTTTTAGAAGAGAACGAGTCGTCCCTTGTTTGGAGATAGGTCGAAGGAGGAAAGTGGATGTACCCAAGTCGGGGAACCACTATAAATTGCCTGTGTATTCTGTGTGCTGTGCTTTTTATTTTTATTGTGCAGGTACATTTGTAAATTCCGCAAAAGCGTTGCACGTCACCTATTCCCCCCCCCCCCATAGATGAACTTTGTTGACACTAGGTGGACTAACAGATTTGTACGGGTTGAACCGGGTTTTCGGGATAAGTGCTAATCACTCATTTGGACCGGGTCTTCTCAAACAAGAACTATTTAAAGTAATGATGGGCACTCCATTATTAGGATAACACGTAGCGACATGTCTCAAACCATAATATTTAGTATAAAAAGGGAAGAAGTGAGAAACCCTAGCTGTCACTTCAATTTCTTGCCGAGCCGTTACTTGACGAACTCGATGGAGGAAGAGAAGTCGTCAGAGTAAGATTTCCAGATGAAGAAATCTCCATCTTCGTGAAGAACGATGCCACCAAGGAGAGTGACGAGATCCATGGCCGGAAACGAGATGAGCTTCCTACCCCCTCCCTTGGAGCTAGATCTTTATTTGTAATATAAGAGAGATGTCAACTCAAAAGAGTTAGACTTGTGCGAGATGAAGATCTCCTAGGAAGAGAGGATGTTAGGACAGTGTCCCAGAGATTAATTGTCTTTAACCTCTCCTCTCTTCGTTGTTCAGATGGTGGAATTGGTTTTATGAAGAAGGACTTTCTATTGAGGGTGATTAAGTTAGGAGGAAGTGATGTTTGTTGTTTTGAACAAATGTCCAATGGAAAAAGACGAACCGATGTCATTCGTTTTGCTTAAAGATACGTTTAGAAATCTGTTTCTGCGCGCAATGGACTTCAAGGCCATTTTCGGGGGTGATATGACCGGATCTAGGTCTTGGGCCGAAAACGAAAGTAGTAGTCCTCGGAAAGTCCATTATAAAGAATAGTTAAACGTTTTTATAGGAGCTTTGTAGCTAAGGGAATGTCTAGTCGAATTTGCTGCATGGTAACAACTTATGTGGAGGATGCTTTCGGGTTAGTGAATAACCAATTTTGGACTAGGTAGAAGAAACATAACAAGAATATATTGAGGTTTGGGATGAGCCTGGTGATATGTAGCCACTATAAACAAATGGTTTGGAGTAATTTAATAAACAAATGGTTTTGGGAAATTAGTGACAAAAGATTTGATAAGATTTTGTTGTACAAATCGCTACTTGTGAAATCCTGTAAAGATGCGCGCGACTATAATTAGATGAAGGATATAAGTTTTGAAAGAGGGTGTGGTGCCCGATGTTTGAATGTGTAATCTATACATATTTTATTGTGCTTCATGAATATGTGAAGGGTTAATATATTGTGGTGATAAGTATATGGAAGCTTAATTGTTAGTGAATGCTTAATTATACAGAGAGAATCAGATGAGGTAAATCTCATGGCCATGAAATGTGTTGAATCGTGACCTCAGGTGTTGGAAGGGATAATTTGTATAGTCCACTACTTAGAGTGTGTCTCCCTATGGGTAGCAGTGTAGGATTGGTATGTTGTTCAAAGTGGCTTGCCACCTTTGCTTATGATGAATCCTTATGTGCTTGAGAGCACGAAAATTATGAATGGGTGTATGTGCGTGAGTATTTGACTATACTGGATTGGTAATCATGATAAGGGACTCAATGTGTAGCCCTTAAGTGTTGTTGAGCACTGCTTTGGTTATTATGAAAGGGACTCGGTTGGAGATTTTGATGTTTGATGGCAAAGTCATGTGAAATTGCATGCGGTGTGAGTTGACGCGTGGTGTAATAATACTGGGTTAAGTATAATGTGGCAGGTCTACGAGATCGCCAGTTGTCACACAGACGGGAGTTGATAGATAGACTTTGGACTGTGGGCCTTGGTCCTCGGTGCTTTTTACCAGGGAACCCTACATGCCATGTGGACGGTTGGATTTGGTACTATGGTGATTCGCTCCCATAGGCACCTTCTATGCCACAAAGATAGGCCAGTTGGGTTGGTCTCTTGTGCACATCTTCTCGAGACCCCTTCTGAGCTGTAGTACGCTGATAGCTCCGCTGTTGTGTTATTAGCATTGAGGTGTACGAAGGTATAGGATTGGTTGTGTGGATGCATGCCTATTAGTGGAAACCACATTTCACTATAACCATCTGGCCGGGATGGATTGCGCCTGAGATGTTCGCTACCTGGTTGAAAAGTGGAACTATAAGTCTGTGTCGATATAACAATGTGTGCGTGTGAGTATTCATATTGCATGCATATCATTGCATTGCACAACATAGATCCTTATCATATAAGTTTGTATGTGCACTCTTATATGATGAGTTACTTTACTGTTAAGACGATCCTTAACTTGTAAATCTGTATGATCATTTTTATAAGTTAAGTTATTTTAATGTTGTAGATCTATATACTTTGATGGATGGATATGGCCTGTGTAGAACTGCTAGAGTAGAATGATGATAATAATGTTATACATGACTGCTATTACTACTCATGATATATAGATTCTCCTCATGTTTGTTAGTACTACTTATATATATTGTTCCCTCTTCTTTTCTACGCTCGTTGCCTAAGAGACATCGATGGAGCGGATGTGATAGCCACTTAGTCTTTATGACTAATGGTTGCTACGTCTTCCATTTTACGAGGAAATCCAGTAGATAAAGCAGCAGCAGGTTGTGCAGGAGTGCAACCAGGCCAGGGTCACAGGGCCTGATATGACGTTACCGTCGCTATCATCAGTTACTAACGTGAGTTTTGAGAGACTTATGTTGTATACCATTGGGAAATTTGTGTACTCTTATATTATAGAAGTCGTTGTTGCTTCTTATTACTGTTGTACTTCTTTAGAGTTATATACGTATGTGGATTTTGACTTCTGTTTTATATTCTTTATGTTGGGTTGGTATGAATGATATTGCTTTGGTAGGCAGGATAGTCATCTTGTGGTATAGGTTACCCGTGTGCTGATGCTACCGCAAGGCGGCTATTTTGGGAATTAGACTCCCCTCGGCCGTGTTTGTGTTCCGGGAGGGAGGTCTTTCAAATGGAATCTGATCGCAACAATCCTGAACTAAAGAAATAATTGAACAATGGTCTCACCCCAATTCAATTGGTCAGTTTGCAGACAAACTGACATAGCCAAAGTAGTGGTGTGCCCATGTGTAATTCACACTAAGTTTGTCCAGTTGTTAACCTACGTTTAGCAAACTTTACCTTAGATTTGTATGTTTATATGTAGATCCCGACACGTGTAGAGCCAGTAGCTGGCACTCCTTCCCATTCCATGTAACACCCCCTATCCGTCGCATAGCATATAGCAGTAGGTCCGGACGGGGCCCGACGCCATATACCACAGACAGACCGGGTGGTTACTCAATTGTAACACCCCCTATCCGTCGTATAGCACATAGCAGTAGGTCTTGCCGAGGCCCGACGCCATATAGCACAGACAAGCCGGGTGGTTACTCAATGGAAACCATCCAACCAATCGTAACGTCCTACACAGAGCATTCTAGCGGAAGTAGTTTATAAGTTGCAATTAAAAGAACCCAGCACAAGAATGAATGTCCACTAATACACCAAATAGGAATATAGTACATACACCAGTACTGGCCTTAAGGCATTACAAATGGTTTACTTCATATTAAATGTCTTACAAACCACGACACGCGGGCCGGTCATACATGAAGAAAAGCAAGTAAACACTCCAATTAGGCCTTCGAGGGCTGGCTTCGCAATTTGGGCTTTAGCCCGCTATTGACTGCTTCGTTCCGCAGCACCTGCAAGCAACAAACCACCGCACGGTGTCAAACAAAAGCAACGGTCAGCAATGCTGACCAAATTATAATGATCCCGCTTACAACTCGGGGCGGCGATGCTCCTTCCCTGAATTTTATTAGCACAACCAAGCAGTAAATAAATACATTGCATCACAGGCATTGGCACACACGACCACACGCCCCGTACTCTCAGGGCACATTATCGGTGATCACAGTCTAAGTCTGCCGACTCACCACCGTCCCCGGGACGGCAATCTCTCGTGAGCATTTGGTCTTTCTGGCCAATGCCTAAGACCCTCCATCTATGCCAACGGTAAGTGCCAAGTAACTTTAGGTCTCTTTAACCGAATGACATAGAGCGGGTACGGTTACGCCTGACCCATTGCTCACACCGCAATGTTAATTTAAAACATATATGCAGGTCAAACTTTCCCGAGTCCCAAATTGTTTACACACAACACATAACCCAGTTATGGTCAAATTGGCTCCCAGGCCACCAAGTTGGCAAGATCTCGCATCCGCCCAGTTTTCCAGGTGCACCTTAGGGTTAATCCCCAAGGCTCCCTGTTGCAATCTACCACATAGACAACCCGAAAAACAAAACATTCTCACGGAGTCTTCTTTGGCATTTATGCAATGCAACATCACCGATCAAGACCAACATGTTCGGGTAGGCTTCACACATCATGCCTATGTCCGTTCTCGCTTACGGACTCTACACAACGGAGACTATTCATGTCTACCCGAAGTAACGCCTCCAACTAATCGCAAACTCGCGAGAGCGGGCTTCCTTATGCAAAAGAAGGAGAGCTTCACATGCTCAAGAAGAGAATCGTTACCCTAGCGTTCTACCTTGGCACCATGGAAATGTAAGTGGATGAAAAGGACCGCACTCTCTTTGCCTCCATAGATCCGAAGTCAGTTCGCGATTTGGAGCTCCGAAGCTCCGCTGGTGACCGGATCTAGGCTTCTTCTTCCTCATTTGCTCTCCTCTCTCACTTGACTTAGAAAGAGAACCACTTAAAATAAATGAGTGTTTCAAAGGCCCAATCCCGGGTATATCTCAGTAGGAACAACCCACAAATGTTGGATCCCAAAATAAGGAAATGAATGGCTACGATTCGTAGCTGAAAAGTAAAACCTGGGGCGAACATGGCCTGTGACACCCCCGTGTATAGGGCCGTGTCCGTCATTCTCCGTCAAAATCGACGCATCTCGAAAAACACACGGGCATCCGACACGCCCGTGTTCGACCTGACACGCCCGTGTTACAACTGACACGGCCATGTGGCTAGTCGTGTGCCCCCATCGACACAGCCACGAAAACAACCCGAGACTCACACAGGTATTGGACACGCCCGTGTCCTATTTGACACGCCCGTGTCTAACTTGAACACGCCTAGGCTCTAGGCCGTGTTCACTGTCTCGACACTTCGTCGAGCGAAGTTCGTCGACTACCTGACACGGCCTTCGACACGCCCGTGTCCTAGGCCGTGTGCCTTGTCTCGACACATCATCGAGCGAAGTTCGTCGACTCCCCGGGCCGATTGTCGACACGGGCTCGACACGCCCTGAGACACGCCCGTGTCTCAGGTCGTGTCCGCTGCTCGACGATCGTCGACTCCAAAATTATCGACCTCTCGACCAAATTGTCGACTCGAGCCTGACACGCCCTGGGACACGCCCGTGTCCCAGGCCGTGTGCCCGCTGCCAGATTCCAAATTTGGCCCAAAACGCCTCCCGTCACTCTTCTGAGTTTCGGGGCGTTACAACTCTCCCCCTCTTAAAAGAATTTCGTCCATGAAAATACATAAATGAAAGGAACATAAAACTTAAATGGTACCTGAGTGAAACAACTCCGGGTACTCCTCAAGCATAGTCTGCTCTCGCTCCCAATAGAGCTCCTCTCGACCGCAATTGTCCCAACAGACCTTGACCATCCTGATCTCTTTATTGAGTAGCCGCTTGACCTCCGTGTCCTCAATCCGCACGGGTTTGAACTTTGTCGTCAACCCACTATCAACCGGCACTCGATCGACCGCAATCACTTGCGTAGGCTGTTGCACCGCCTTCCGTAGCACCGATATGTAGAATACATCATGTAAACCACTAAGCTCCACTGAAAGCTTCAACCGATAAGCTGCTTCACCAGCTCGCTCCAGAACCTCAAACGGCCCAAGGTATCTCGGGCTTAGCTTTTTCAATCGCCGCACCGGCGAGACACCCTTGAACGACTTGATCTTTAAGTACACCCAGTCGCCCACAGCGAACGCCACGATCCTGTGCTTGGCATTATAGTACTTCGCCTGACGGTCCTGAGCGATTAGCAACCTTTCACGAATGGTACGAAACCAAGACGTAGCATCTTCCACCTCTTGGCGCTTGTACAACTTTGACCCACCAATTTCTAACCAGGACAACGGCGTGCGACATTTTCTACCATATAGGGCCTCGAAGAGCGCCATTTGAATACTCGCCTGGTAGCTATTATTGTATGCGAACTCCACCAAATAAAGATGGTCTTCCCATTACTTTCCAAAGTCCAAGACACATATGCGGAGCATGTCTTCCTTAGTTCTATTGACCCTCTCCGTCTGCCCATCCGTTTGCGGATGGAAGGCTGTGCTGAATTTTAACTTTGTTCCCAACATTTGCTACACTAGCCTCCAATCATTGGACGTGAACCGCCCATCTCAGTCACTCACGATGCTGCATGGCACACCGTGAATCCGTACTATATTATCCACAAATAGTTTTGCCAACTTTTCCACTGGATCATCCTTCCTATGCGGAATAAAATGTGACAGCTTCGTTAGCCGATCTACGACCACCCAGATGACGTCGTTCCCCTTTTGCGATCTTGGCAAACCGTGCATAAATTCCATAGAGATGCCGTCGAATTTCCACTCCGGAATAGGCAAGGACTTCAGAAATCCTCCCGGCTTTTAGCACTCCGCCTTCACCAAGGCGCAAGTTTGGCACTTTTCCATGTAGAGTGCCACATCCTTCTTCAAACCCGGCCACCAAAACAGTTTCTTTAAATCGCGGTACATCTTCGTGCTCCCCGATTGAATCGAGTACTTGGTATGATCTGCCTCGTATATTAATTCCACTCGCAAATTGCCCACACTTGGGACGCACAGATGACCGTCTTTCCAAAGTAATACGTCCTCCACAACGAATTGGGAATTTGACCCATCCAGAGCCTCTACCATGAACTGCTTCATATGGACATCCATATCCAATGCCTGATGAATCCGATCAGCAAGGTCATATTTAACTTCAGTCCAATTCAGGAGTGCTTCAGCACTTACTTGCTTATCCACGCAAGAAATCTCCAATACCTCCAACTCCCGAACCAACCGCTCATCATGCACCGATAGCCAATTGGCTTGAGCTGGGGATCGACGACTCAACGCGCCCGCAACCGCATTACCCTTACCAGGCACGTAGTGGATCTTAGATGTATAGTCCCCAAGAACTCCATCCATCTACACTGCCACATATTCAGATCTTTCTGATCAATCAAATACTTCAGGCTCTTGTGATCGGTGTAGATATCAATCTTCACACCGTACAAATAATGCCTCCACAGCTTCACGACAAAAATCACGGCCGCTAACTCCAAGTCATGGACCGGATAATTCCTCTCGTGCACTTTTAGCTGTCTCGAGCCATAAGCTATCACACGTATATGTTGCAGTAGCACGCAACCCAAACCGCTGCCCGAAGCATCACTATAAATCTCATAACCTTTGGTCCCACTCAGCGAACTCAGCACAGGCGCCGTGGTCAACCGACATTTCAACTCCTCAAAAGCTCGCGCGCACTCCGGCGTCCAAACGAACTTCTGCTCCTTCCTCGTCAAAGTGGTGAGAGGTAACGCTATCCGCGAGAAGTTCTCTACAAAGCATCTATAATAGCTGGCAAGCCCCAGAAAGCTCCGGACTTCCGCTACCGTAGAAAGCTCAGTCCACTCCCGTATCGCAACAATCTTCGCCGGATCAACCGCAATACCTTCCTCACTCATTATATGAGCGAGGAATGCCATTGAGGACAACCCAAATTCGCTCTTCGAGAACTTGGCGTACAGTTGATTCCTCCTTAGCGTCTCCAAAACCAAATGAAGATGCTTGAAGTGATCTTCCTCACTCTTCGAGTACACCAAAATATCATCGATGAAGACAATCACAAAATGGTCCAAGTACTCCATGAAGGTCCTGTTCATGAAATCTATGAACACTGACGGCGCATTAGTTAGCCCAAACGGCATGACCGTAAACTCGTAATGCTCGTATCCCGTACAGAACGTTGTCTTCGGGATATCACTCTCCCTTATTCGCAGCTAATAGTACCCGGACTTGAGATCCAACTTCGAGTACACCGTCGACCCGACCAACTGATCAAAAAGATCATCGATCCGGGGGATCGGGTACTTGTTCTTTTCCGTCAACTTGTTGAGCTCCCGATAATCAATACATAGCCTCAAGCTTCCATCCTTCTTCTTAACAAAGAGGACCGGCGCGCTCCAAGGCAAAGAACTTGGGCGCACATACCCTTGCTCCAACAACTCTTGCAGTTGAACCTTCAGCTCCGCTATTTACTTAGGCGCTAGCCGATATGGAGAGCGTGACACAGGCTTTGCACCTGGTACGAGCTCTATCGTAAAATCTATCTCTCGCTGTGGTGGGGATCCAGGAACATCGCTAGGGAACACATCAGGGTACTCCGATACCACTGAAATACCATCCAATGCATGCTTCGGCTTTGCAACCTCCACTAGTGTAAAGAACAGTTCTGCACCGGCACGAACTGCCTTCACCACCTGAAGAGCAGACATCAACGTCTTGCTCGAACCCTTCAAGCCCGTAAAAGTCGTCCCATGACTTGCTCCTAGCTAGACTTCCTTGCGACCGCAATCAATATAGGCTTGCTGCTCTGAGAGCCAGTCCATCCCAAATATAACCTCGAACTCCACCAACGGAAGTAACGACGCTTGTAGATCGAACTCCTGGCTTCCAATTCGAATCTTCATGCCACAGATTCTATTCGCGCACATCGAACACCCATTGGGCAACAACACGTCCAACTTGTCCTTCGCCATCAAAGAAGGTACTCCGATGCGTGATATAAATCCTTCAGACAGAAGGAGGGTGAATCTCCTGTATCGAAGAGTGCTCTTGCCGGACTTTCACAAATCAAAACAAATCCTAAACAAGCAGTGGTAATGTAACAAGCGCATAACAAGTATTTAAAAGGTTAACTTGCTATAAATTAAACCGTACCTATCACCACATCCGCCTGTTTGATGGCCTCCTGTTGGCCAAGATTATACACCCATGATTGGGCTGGAGCATAATGGGACGCGGTTGACTCCACCGCCTTGCCCTTCTCTTCATAAGTCGCTCCCGGCTTCCTTTCGGACTTGGGACGTCCGCTCCAACAGTCACGGGCAAAGTGCCCCGGCTTCCCGCAAGTAAAGCATGCACCCGGGGTCCAACCCGTAGTCTCCCCAGAAGCACCAGAAGGAGCTGGACCAGAAGTCCTAGCCTTCTTAAAGAATTTTTGATAGCCGGACTTTGAAGTAGTCGGCACTTTGAACCCAGACTTCTTATCACCAATGCTCTTCTTCGCTTGAACATTTTTCATATCCTTCTCCAAGGACCGAGCCGTGTTGACCAAGGTTAATGAACCCTGCATCATCGGCCCCGAGAGTAGTAACCTCAACTCATCTCTCAACCCTTCGTAGAATCGATTCGTCTTGCGCTCCTCATCTGCAATGGTGGAGCTAGCATATCGACTCAAACGAGTAAACTCGTGGAGATATACATCCACTCTACTGTCCTCTTGAACCAACTTCAGGAACTCGTTCTCAAACGCTATCCTCTGCGTCGAAGGGAGGTATCTAGCCAATAATAGTCTCGAGAACTCCTCCATCGAGACATCAACAAGTTGCCTAACTCTCAATAGATGCAGCTCCAAACCTTCCCACCATAATCTCGCTTCACCGTCCAGGAGGAACGTAGCAATGGTGGTCATTTGCCACTCCTCCGTCTCTGTTGCTTTCATGACTCTCTTCACCATGGGGAGCCAGTCTTTAGCTTGAGATGGGGTTCCCAAGCCCGAGAATACCGGAGGATTAAAGCTCATGACATGTTTGAGCTGTCTCTTGGTAGCCCTCCTTGGCACCAACGGTTCCACTACTACCTGTTCCACCACAGGAGCGGGCTGCTGCATTTGCCTTACAGGCTGTGCATTGATCATGGCAAGCATTGCTTCGGCCACCAAACGTATGGTCTCAGCCGATGGAGGTGTTGCAGGAGCTTCATTAGGTGCACTGCTATCCTTAGAAACTCGACGTTCCGACGGCCCATCACCACTTCTGGTCTCCTATAGTGGTACAAAACACCATTAAGCGACCAAATAAAATTGCAAACAACAATTATAGGGACACACAGGTTCCCCAAACATGTGTATTTTCATTCCTAAGTGGACATTCATGGGTTCTTTTACTTTTATAATGATGACACACACATATGTGCTCACCAGCCCGTAAAAAGAATTCGCCCACGAATTCATCTTAAGCCCGACCAAAACCAGTAGTCTGATAACAAATTGTAACACCCCCTATCCGTCGCATAGCATATAGTAGTAGGTCCGGCCGGGGCCCGACGCCATATATCACAGACAGACCGGGTGGTTACTCAATTGTAACACCCCCTATCCGTCGTATAGCATATAGCAGTAGGTCCGGCCGGGGCCAGACGCCATATACCATAGACAGACCAGGTGGTTACTTAATGGAAACCATCCAACCAATCGTAATGTCCTACACAGAGCATTCTAGCGGAAGCAGTTTATAAGTTGCAATTAAAAGAACCCAGCACAAGTGTGAATGTCCACTAATACACCAATTAGGAATGTAGTACATACACCAGTACTGGCCTTAAGGCCTTACAAATGGTTTACTTCATATTACATGTTTTACAAACCACGGCACGCAGGCCAGTCATACAAGAACAAAAGCAAGTAAAAACTACAATTAGGCCTTCGAGGGCCGGCTTCGCAATTTGGGCTTTAGCCCACTATTGACCGCTTGGTCCGGCAGCACCTGTAAGAAACAAACCACCGCACGGTGGCAAACAAAAGCAACGGTCAGCAATGCTGATCAAATTATAACGATCACGCCCCCAACTCATGGTGGCGATGCTCCTTCCCTACATTTTATTAGCACAACCAAGCAGTAAATAAATACATTGCATCACAGGCGTTGGCATGCACGGCCACACGCCCCGTGCTTTCAGGGCACATTCTTGGTGATCATAGTCTAAGTCTGCCGACTCACCACCGTCCCCGGGACGACAATCTCTCGTGTGCATTTGGTCTTTCTGGCCACTGCTTAAGACCCTCCATCTATGCCAACGGTAAGTGCCAAGTAACTTTAGGTCTCTTTAACCGAACGACATAGAGCGGGTACAGTTCCTCCTGACCCGTTGCTCACACCGCAACGTTAATTTAAAACATATGCGCGGGTCCAACTTTCCTGAGTCCCAAATCGTTTACACACAACACATAACCCAGTTATGGTCAAATTGGCTCCCAAGCCACCAAGTTGGCAAGATATCGCATCTGCCCAGTTTTCCGGGTGCACCTTAGGGTTAATCCCCAAGGCTCCCTGTTGCAATATACCATGTAGACAACCCGAAATACAAAACATTCGCACAGAGTCTTCTACGGCATTTATGCAATGCAACATCACCGATCCAGACCAACATGTCCGGGTGGGCTTCACACATCATGCTTATGTCCGTTCTCGCTTACGGACTGTACACAACGGGGACAATTCATGTCTACCCGAAGGAACGCCTCCAACTCATCGCAAACTAGCGAGAGCGGGCTTCCATATGCAAAAGAGGGAGAGCTTCACATGCTCAAGAAGAGAATCGTTACCCTAGCATTCTTCCTTGGCACCATGAAAATGTAAGCGGATGAAAAGGACTGCACTCTCTTTGCCTCTGTAGATCCGAAGTCGGTTCGCGATTTGGAGCTCCGAAGCTCCGCCGGTGACCGGATCTAGGATTCTTCTTCCTCCTTTGCTCTTCTCTCCCACTTGACTTAGAAAGAGAACCACTCAAAATAAATGAGGGTTTCAAAGGCCCAATCCTGGGTATATCCCAATAGGAACCACCCCCAACCGTTGGATCCCAAAATAAGGAAATGAATGGCTACGTTTCGTAGTTGAAAAGAACAACATGGGCCGAACACGTCCTGTGACACGCCCGTGTCCAAGGCTGTGTCCCTCATTCGCCGTCAAAATCGACGAGTCTCGAAAAACACACGGGCATCTGACACGCTCGTGTTCGACCTGACATGCCTGTGTTCCAACTGACACCTCCGTGTGGCTAGCCGTGTGGCCCCATCGACACAGCCACGAAAACAACCCGAGACTCACACAGGTATTGGACACGCTCGTGTCCAATTTGACATGCCCGTGTCTAACTCGAACATGTCTGGGCTCCAGGTCGTGTTCACTGTCTCGACACTTCGTCGAGCGAAGTTCGTCGACTACCTGACACGGCCTTCAACACGCCCGTATCCTACGTCGTGTGCCTTGTCTCGACACATCGTCGAGCGAAGTTCGTCGACTCCCCAGGCCGATCGTCGACACGGGCTCGACACGCCCTGAGACACGCCCGTGTCTCAGGCCGTGTTCGCTGCTCGACGATCGTCGACTCCAAAATTGTCGACCTCTCGACCAAATTGTCGACTCGAGCCTGACACGCCCCTGTCCCAGGCCATGTGCCCACTGCCAGATTCCAAATTTTGCCCAAAACGCCTCTCGTCGCTCTTTTGAGTTTCGGGGCGCTACATTCCATCCCTACTCATTTCCAGCAGTCGAAGTTAAGACAGATGCTTATGGAAATTTTTGATGCTTTCAGGTCTCAACAGGCCCCACTGCAGCAACAAGCCCCAAGCTCGAACTGGCTGAGTACCATCCGAGCCCTCTCCCCGCTTGTTTAATCTGGGATGGAGTCAGCTGTCCGTAATTAAGAATGGCTAGACACGGTGCAAGAGATAATAGCCGGAATCAAATGTCCAGCTAGTATGGTTGTAACCTTAGCTATGTCAGTCTGGGAAGCGCACATGAAGAGGTGGTGGAATTCCCTCATGGGTTGCACTTTCCATGGTCGAGTATACACTGAGATGAGTTGGAATGAGTTTTTTGAATCCTTCTTGGAACACTTCATTCCCTATATTGATCTAGATGAGCTTGAGGAGAGATTTCTACAATTAAAGCAACGATCCAAGTCCGTGATAGAATATCTAAGGGAGTTTCAACACCTTGCAAGATTTGCTGACTCATATGAGTTAGATGACTGTGGGTACGCAAAATAGTTTTACAAATGCTTGTGAGATCCCCTAAGGCAATCCCTTTGGTTTATAGCTGACCCGAGCATTGCAGAGATGATCGATATGGTGAACAGTTTGGAGGTAGATCACAAGGGAATTAGTAAGAAAGTCACCGAGGGCGTGATAGAAGCAGGCCCCAGTTGTAGGAAGAGACAAAATAATAGAGGTGGAAGAGGATACCAAATGGGGTGGTGGCCGTTTCCACAAATTTTAGGCGGGAACGCCCGACCCTGCAACTAGCACTACCTCGACCACAATAAATTTATCACCTGCTTAGAGAGCAGAACGAGCGAGTTTTCTTCCAGTGAAATCGGCCGGGCCACATCCGACATCACTGCTCGCAACTAGGTGGAGATGCTCCCCCCATTTTACTACCGGTAGCTCCACTAGGATGAGGATAAGGTCATGGTCGAGGACGAGGACCATGAGGAAGGAATCCTGAACCTGCTAGAGAGTACGTGTTTGCTTTGTACATGACTCAGGAGCGGAATCATCATGATTTGATTGCAGCTATGTCGA
This sequence comes from Platanthera guangdongensis, assembly GCA_039583875.1. Classification (NCBI taxonomy): domain Eukaryota; kingdom Viridiplantae; phylum Streptophyta; class Magnoliopsida; order Asparagales; family Orchidaceae; genus Platanthera; species Platanthera guangdongensis. Next base: position 59,516,201 of record CM077148.1, on the reverse strand, counting down.
GATTTAATTAATACAATATAAGCATTCGTCCATAATTACCTAAGATACGCTAGGAATCTAGCTTGAATCTTTATAATTGATACCTAGGCACCGTGCCTGTTAGTGGGAAACCGACTCACACATTATTTTATATCGGTGCCACACATTCATTTGTCTCGGTGTACTTCATGAAAGACTTAGATGGTGTGCAATACTTCATTGGTATGACTCGAAGAGTATGCCTCACAGACGACTCTAAGATGACGTAATCCTCCAAGTCCGACTTGCAAGTATGCAATGGTGAAAAGATTTTTGAAACCCCTAGGACGGTGTTGGGAATGCCAAAAATCGATCTTATTCTAGGCTTGACATGATTGGACTGGCACCATGCTATAATTGATTGTGCGGCGAAGCAAATCACTTTGAGGCATGAAGAATCTAAAGTCGTCTTCCAAGGTATTAAATTTTCACCCCGTACAGTGTTTTCTTACATTCAGACCCTTAAGGCTCATATGAAATGGGATGAGGTATATATGATATGTTTTGAGCTAGAAGAGATGGCTACGGGCGTGGAAGTTGTGCAGGTAGCGGGTGATTTCCCCGAAGTGTTTCACGAGAAGCTATCGGGCATGCCCCCGCATAGAGAAGTGGACTTTCAAATTAAACTAGTACCAGGCGCAAGCCCATCTATCAGACCACTTACTGAATGACTCCAAAGGAACTCGTTGTGTTTAGAGTACAGTTATAGGAGCTTGTAGAATCAGGGTTTGTTTGTCCAAGTTCATCACCCTGGGGAGCCACTATTTTGTTTTATAATAAGAAGGATGGAACAGTACGGTTGTGCAGGGACTACCGAGAACTCAAACGACTGACGACGAGGAACACCAATCTGTTACCTCGGATTGACAAGTTTTTCGATGAGTTGGTAGGAGCGCATTGGTTTTCCAAATTAGATTTGTGCTCGGGGTACTATCAATTGAGGATTCAAGAGAAAGATATTTAGAAGACAGTGTTCAGCTTGAGATATAGTTTATACGAGTTTACCGCGATGTCGTTCGGACTCACGTATGCCCCTTCCGCATTTATGAGTTTGATGAACAGAGTGTTCAAACCATATTTGGATGTCTTTGTCATCATCTTCATCGATGACATTTTGGTCTTCTCGAAGACGAATGAGGAGCATGTTGAACACTTGGATTTAATTTTGAAGAAGTTAAAAGAGCACTTGTTTGCTATGTTCAGCAAGTGTGAGTTTTGGCTCTGAGAAGTTGCCTTTTTATGCCATGTCATTAGCGGTGCTGGATTAGCAGTAGACACGACCAAGGTGTGTGCCGTGAAGGAATGGTCGCCCTTGAAGTCAGCGGATGATGTACGAAGCTTTCTTAGACTTGTTGGATATTATCATTAGTTTGTGAAGGGATTTTCAAAGATAGCCCTTCCCCTCACTGCCATAAAGGTGTGTCATATGAGTGGACACCTCAGTGTGAAGCTGCGTTTCAATTGCTGAAGGATCGACTTACAACCACACCCATCCTATCGCTTCCATCAGGGAAAGAAAGATTTCAATTTTACACTGATGTGTCATGTCAAGGGATGGGAGAATTATTGATGCAGCATGGGCATGTGATCGCTTACACTTCAAGGCTGTTGAAGAAGCATAAGTTTAAATACACTGTGCATGATTTGGAGTTGGGAGCAATGGCGTTTGCATTAAAGGTTTGGAGGAATTATTTATATGGCGTCCACTACAAGATCTTTTCGGATAATAATAATTTGAATTATGCTCATACTAAGGAGTTGAATTTCAAGAAATAGCCTTGGTTAGAATTTTTGTGTGATTGCGAGTTTACATTCAACTTCCAGCCCGGGAAAGCAAACTCCGTAGCAGATGCTTTGAGCAGAAAAGTACCATGATCGAGCCCTGAGTCTCGGATGATGAGTATAGAATTGGATCAAGTGCTCGAGCAGATGGAGAACACGTTGTTGTGCAAGGATCATTTTGAGAAGTATACAAAGTACTTAACTACTATGAGTATAGTTTGTAATATTCGAGATCTAATTCGGGCAAAGAAAGGGATGGATACTGCCCTGGCCCTTGTGACTAAGGCAATTGATGAAGGATCTATTGAAGAGTATACTCTGAAGGATGGCCTCGTTCATTTCCGTGTCAGTCTCTATATTCCAATGGGCGGTGAAATCCGGGAAGATATCTTGAGAGAGGCATATTGATCCAAGTATTTGGTGCATCCCAGGACTTCCAAGATGTATAGTGACTTGAGAAAGACCATGTATTGGCCAGGGATGAATAAGGATGTCACATAGTATATTACATACTGTGAGACTTCTCAGAAGGTGAAGGTCGTGTGCAAGAGCCCTGGAGGATTGTTAGAATCATTGCACATTCCAGAGTGGAAATTTGAAGACATCATAATGGATTTGTACACGGCCTTCCCCTATCACGATCAGGGAATGACTCAGTTTGGGTGATTTTGTATTACTTGACCAAAGTTGATAGGTTTATCCCAATGAGGAGGACACACATGTAGATGTATTGGTACATCTCTTCATCAAATAGTTTATACGATACAATGGAGTGCCCTACACAATAGTCTCTGACCGTGATGGTCGCTTTACCTCTAAGGAATGGAAGGCAATTCAAGTATATTTGTGTTCTTGCCTTACCTTTAGCACGACCTTTCATCCTTAGATGGATGGTTAGTTTGAGAGTACCTTCAGAACTATGGAAGCTCTGTTGAGGTTGTGTGATTGGATAGAGGGGAGCCGTGGGAAAGGTTCTTACCACTGGTGGAATTTTTATACAACAACAATCATCATGCTAGCATCGGGAAGGCATCCCAAGAATCGCTTTATGTAAGGAGGTGTAGAACACCTTTATCATGGGAGCAGGATGAAGACCCGAAGATTTTTGGAATTGAGTATATAGATGATACTGATGTTATGGTTAGATTGATACGTGATCGCATGCTTGAGGCTCAGAGTAGGCATGCAAAGTATTATAATGTGAAACATAGGATGGTTGAGTTTCAAGTGGGCGGTGAAATATTTTATTTTGTTTATAGGATTTGTAACGTCACATTTCGCGCTAGAACCCTCGCACGCATTTTGAGTCAGGAAAGTTGACTCAGGCTCGGGGTGTAATGGTATTAGTCGTCGAGTGATACTCGACTAATATGGTGACTTTTTCTTAGACGAATTGTGGACTCAAAAAGAGTTGAGGGCGTTGACTGGACTCGATGAAGCCTTGAGTGCATCGACTGGTGGGCAGGTGTTAAGTGCATTGAGTGATACTCGACGCGTAAGAAGAATATGGCTTAGAATAATTCTGGATTCAAGAAGCGTCGATTGTGTTGAGTGGACTCGATGCCATTCCAAGAAGCGTTGAGTGATACTCTATGAATTAACTTAGAAAATTTACTGGTTTCAGAAGGCTCGAGTGCATTGAGTGCTTTCAACGCCATTCGATGAGCCATTGACTGATACTCAGTGCATAAGAAGAAATGGACTTAGAATTATACAGGTTCAGTAGGCGTCGAGTGCGTTGAGTGGTCTCAACGACATTAGATGTGCCATTAAATAATACACAACACATAAGAAGAAATGGACTTGGAATAATACTAGTTTCAGGAACAATCGAGTGCGTTGATTTGTCTCAACACCACTCAACGTAGCTTCAAGTCAAACTCGACGAATGATAATTTAACTTAGAGAATGATTCTGGATTTTATAGGCGTTTAGTGGTCTCGATGCCATTTGAAGAATCGTCGAGTCATACTCAACGATTTTGACTTAGAGCATTTTTCTTCTCAGACTGTATTTGCTGGTTCATTTGTACGGGCTAAATTGGGTTTTCTGGCTAAGTGTTGGTGGCTTATTTGGACGCGGTCTTTGCAAATAAGACCTATTTATAGTAATGTTGGGCGGTCCAATATTACGATAACACATGGTGGCATGTCTCAAACCATAATCTTTCGTATAAAAAGGGAAGAAGTGAGAAACCCTATCCGTCACTTCCATTTCTTGTCGAGCTATTACTTGTCGAACCCGACGGAGGAAGAGAAGTCGTCGGAGTCAGATTTCTGCAGGAAAAAGCTCTCTATCTTCGTAAAGAACGATGCCCCCGAGGAGAGTGACGATATCCATTGCCGAAAATGAGGTGAGCTTCCTACCCCCTCCCTTGGTGCCAGATCTTTAGTTATAATATATGAGAGATGTCGACTCAAAAGAGTTGGACTTGTGCAGGATGAAGATCTCTTAGGAAGAGACCATGTTAGGACCTTCTCCCAGAGATTAGTTGTCTTCAACCTATCCTCTCTTCGTGGGGAGGATGATGTGAAAGTTCACCTAGTGTCAACTATCTTCACCTATGGGGGGGGGGGGGGAATAGGTGAAGTGCAGCGTTTTTGCGGAATTTAAAATTGTACCTGCACAATAAAAATAAACAGCACAGCACACAGAATACACAAGCTATTTATAGTGGTTCCCCGATTTGGGTACATCCACTTTCCCCCTTCGACCTATCTCCCAACAAGGGACGACTCGGTCTCTTCACCAACAGGATTAAAATCCAATCCTTGCACTATCGGAAGGAACCCTTCCACACGTAGCAGTCAACACTCCCACACACGGGTTGCACCCAACCCTTACAAATAGGAACCAACGTTCCTTTACAACAAAAGTAAAACTAGAATGTACAAGAGATACAAACTACGTTCGGAGACTAAGGTGTCCCTCTTTGTTGACGACATGTTTTTGAAGTCCACGAAGAGTTCACAACCCTAGATCTCTCTTGGAGAGAATCTCCCCGGAACCGGCGGCGGCAACATGGGCGGCGGCTTGGTTCACGGGATCGGCGGCGACAATGATGTGCAGCTGCTGTGCTTTGGAGATCCAAACTTCGTAGCGAAGCTAGCTAGGTCTTCCAACAGTCACTCTAGGATCGATCGTCTCGATCGATTCGGACGGGGAAGTTTTTCCCGATCAACAAATCGAGAGACAAGGGATCTCTGGATAGACGCGTGAGACTCTAAGCTTGGCTAAGCTTCTGTCGCCGGGAGATCTGGAGGAAACCACGATCAAACGACCGGCGATCGACTTGCACGAGCGGCTATGGCGGCGGAGCTGTTTCGCGATTCTAGGTCAAGAACGTCGCTCGGCTTCTTTCTGTGTGTCTTAACTGTTCAAAAATACGCGTATATATACACAAGTAAACACCTTCATGACTGTTGTGGGTCCCACAAGAAGAAACCCTAAGCCGGGTTCAAAACAGTGCCTGCGGCAAAGTCCGGTCCAGGGGGTTTCCCGAAAAATGCCCAAGTCAAAATCGGCGAGAATCGAAGGTGATTCTCGATGAATCGGCGAGAATCAGTTAGTGATTCTCGACGATTCGTCGAGAATCACTAGTGATTCTCGCCGAATCACTTGATGATTCTCGCCGAATCACTTGTTGATTCTCGACGAATATTACTTGGTCATGATCTGCTCAACGATCGGTTCGGCGAGAATCACTAGTGATTCTCGCCGAATCTTACTTGGCACCTCTTTGAGGTAGCCGGATAGAGTCGGCGAGAATCACTAATGATTCTCGACGATTTGGCGAGAATCACAATCGGCGAGAATCACTTGGTGATTCTCGTCGATTTATACTTAGACGATTTTTCGTCTTTACACCCAAGAGCTGCTATTTGACTCATCCTTGCTCCTTGTCTGCTCTTGCATAAACTCAGCCCTGTACTTGAAAGTAAGTGCACTCCAATAGAGAAAGTACACGTAGGCCACACTGATCTGCTCAATGAGCGATTACGTCGTGCAGAACCGTGTATATTGACCTACTGCACCCTGACATTGGTGTGCACTTAGCGTGGAATAACTGCAAGCACAACTTGAAATATTTTGTCAAATACATTGTCTATTTACCTTAGCTTGTCCAGGGGCTTCTTCAAATCAGGTACGTTGTGGATACAATACCCAACAATCTCCCCCAATTTGAAGAAGCCTAAACCCTACAAGCTAAGGTGAATAGAGCATATGGGAATGAAAATCATAAACTTGAAATTGAGTTGAGTGAGTAATTCATTACCAAAACCAATTTCTTGGGAGCAAACTTGGAGCCACCTTAGCCTTAGCCGAGAGGGTAATCTCTCCCCTTTCGGCTTCTACAAATCGGGGTCTGTAGCATTTGACCCCTTGCTCCCCCTCAGTTCTTGCACCTGTGCTCACACTTGAGTACCTTGCTCCCCCTCAGTTCTTGCGCCTGCGCTCAACGTGAGTACCTTGCTCCCCTTCAGTTCTTGCACGAGCTTGAAGCTTCTGTAGTCTTCATTCCTCATAGTTTAGCATCCCCAATTCAGTTTTGAAAAGACTGAACTTGGCTTCGTCTAAGGGCTTTGTGAATATATCTGCAATCTGCTTGTCCGTGGGGACATAACAGAGAGAGATGTCCTTGTTCTCCACGTGCTCCCGAATGAAGTGGTAGCACACTTCAATATGCTTCGTTCTGCTGTGCGAAACCGGATTGTTGGCAATTGCAATTGCACTGGAGGAGTCGCAGTACATTGGAACTTCCTTGAACTGAAGGTCATAGTCGGCTAGCTGATTTCTGATCCATAGGAGTTGTGCGCAACAGCTGCCTGCCGAGATGTACTCAGACTCTGTTGTGGAGGTTGCAACACAATTCTGTTTCTTGCTATTCCATGAAATAAGCCTTCGTCCGAGGAATTGACACGTCCCGGAGGTGCTTTTCCTGTCATCCCAACTCCCTGCAAAATCAGCATCTGAAAAACCTATTAGCTCGACATCATTGTTTCTCGGGTACCACAAGCCAAGATTGGGAGTACCTTTAAGGTATCTTAGAATGCGCTTTGCAGCGACATAGTGAGATTCCTTAGTGTTCACCTGATATCTGGCGCAGACACATGTGGAGAACATGATATCCGGTCTACTGGCAGTAAGGTAGAGCAGGGATCCAATGATGCTCCTGAATTTGGTTTCATCGAAAGGTTTACCTTTCTCATCCTCATCCAGAGACATAGTGGATCCCATTGGAGTGCTCATAGAGGTTGCATTCTCCATACCGAATTTCTTAAGGAGTTCATTTGTGAACTTCGTCTGAGAGATGAAGATTCCATCCTCAGACTGTTTCACTTCAAGTCCCAAGAAATACTTGAGCTCTCCCATACTGCTCATTTCAAACTTTCCTTGCATAAGTTTAGAAAACTTTTTGCAAAGATTGTTGTCCGTTGAGCCGAATATAATGTCATCGCCATAGATTTGCACCAGCAAAATCTTGCCTTTGACTTCCCTGAGAAACAATATTTTATCTATTTTACCTCTAGAGAACTTGTTCTCAAGAAGAAAACTAGATAAAGTCTCATACCAAGCTCGTGGAGCTTGTTTTAAACCATATAGAGCTTTATTGAGAAAATACACATGATTGGGATAAGTAGGATTGACAAAACCTGGGGGTTGAGCGACGTATACTTCCTCTTTCAGGTCTCTATTCAAGAATGCTGATTTCACATCCATTTGATAGACTGTGAATCCTTTGTGCGAAGCATACGCCAGGAACAACCTGATTGCCTCGAGCCTTGCCACTGGTGCGAAGGTCTGGTCGAAGTCAATCCCCTCCTCCTGTCTGTAACCTTGAGCCACCAGCCTGGACTTGTTCTTTATGATGACACCATGTTCATCCAGTTTGTTTCTGAAGATCCACTTGGTGCCAATCACATTCTGCTTGTGTGGTCTGGGAACCAGCGTCCAAACGTTGCATCGTTCAAATTGATGTAGTTCATCTTGCATGGCCAAAATCCATGACGCGTCTTTGTTCGCCTCGTCGAACTTCTTTGGCTCAACCTGTGACAGGAAGCTAAGATGCAAAACTTCGTTAATAGTACCTCTTCGAGTTCTAACACCGAAACGAGGATCTCCGATGATCTGATCTCTAGGATGATCCCTCACGTGCCGGAGCTCTAGAAGTCTGGCGTCTGGAGCTTCGACTACTTCTTGGGCTTCTCCTTATTCTAAGAGATTTGTTCCATTTTGATCTTCAACATTTCCAGATGACGTGGAGGTGGAAACTTTGACGTACTTAGGAGTTTCATCTTTAGCGGTCTCATCGAGATCCAGCTGTTCAAGTCGTGCATCTGCATCTTCAAGAATACCACTGGAAGAATTGCTGTTAAGCAAACTTCCTTCATCAAATACAACATTAATTGATTCTTCTACCACTAGGGTTTTCTTATTGAAGACCCTATATGCCCGACTGTGGGAACTATAGCCCATGAATATGCCTTCGAAGCTTTTTTCACCAAATTTAGTACGCGGGTACTTCCCATTATTCAGTACATAGCATCTGCAACCAAAGATCCTCAAGTAGGACATGGTTGGTTTCCTGCCTCTCTGTAGCTCATAAGGCATCTTACGATGATGCTTGTTGATCAATGCCCGGTTTTGTACATGACAAGCTGTATTGACAGCCTCTGCCCAGAAGTATTCTGGGAGAGAAGCGTCTTTCAACATTGACGTGTAGGCTTCAATGAGAGTTCTATTTCTCCTCTTCGTAATTCCATTTTGCTGAGGAGTGTGCGGGGAGGAAAACTCATGAAAGATACCTTGTTCTTCACAAAATTCTGTCATAGCACCAGATTCGAATTCTGTTCCATGATCACTTCTGATTTTGACCACTGAGCAGTTAAATTCGTTCTGAACCTGCTTGACAAAACTGGTGAAGATGTCAAATGTATCCGACTTTTGTTTTCAGAAGAACACCCATGTAAACCGAGAATGATCATCAACTATCACTAGCGTATAGGACTTGCCTCCCAAGCTATGAACTTGCATTGGACCAAACAAGTCCATATGTAGAAGGTAAAGACATCGGGAAGAGTCTTTGTCTGCAATACTCTTAAAGGTAGCCCGTGTCTGTTTGCCCATCTGGCATGCAGGACAGGGGCTATCTTTGATGCACTTGATAACGGGAGCATCCCTTACTAAGTTTTTAGAAAACAACATACTAATTGTTTTGAAATTAATATGTGCCAATCTCTTGTGTCATTGTTCACAAAGAGATGCACTGCCTATTGCCACAAGGCATACGGTGGTAGATGAATCTAAACTGAGAAAATCTAAGCAGAAGATATTTCTGCTCCTAATGCCTGATAATACCGTCTCAGAGGAGGTACGTGAAATTATCAGACATTTATCCTTGCAGAACTTAACGTCATAACCTTTGTCACATAACTGACTTACACTGATCAGGTTATGGTTTAACCCTTCAACATAAGCCACGTCGGTGATAGAGATTATACCGTTGGAAATCATACCGTAACCTCTGGTGACTCCTCGATCTGACCCTCCAAAGATGACTTTGGGTCCATTCTCGACTGGAGTGTAATCACGCAGCAGGCTTCTTGTCCCAGTCATATGCCGGGAGCATCCACTGTCCAAATACCAGATCAGCATTTTGGTGGCCTTTGGACATTCCTGCAAAACAAAATTAATTTCCCTTAGGAACCCAATCGAACTTGGGTCCTAGATTCCTGGTTAGCATACTCCCCCATGGTTGGTTAACCCTACGAGTGGTCGGCCTCGCATTGCTAACATAGGGAGTCTCGTGATACCTTGGATTAAACCAACAATCCACGACAAAGTGACCGACTTTGCCACAACACCAACAGTCGAATCTGTTGTACCTCTTCCTAGGCTCCTGCCTTACCCTGGGAATCGTGGGTACAGCCGGGGCCTTAGATCTGGAGGCGGAGGCCTCATAGTGATTGCAGTCACATGACTTCTTCACCTTCTGTTTCGTCAGTATAACAGGCTTGACTCTTGGTGCCTGCTTTCCATTATAGCCGCTAGAGAATTGACCATAATTTCCCATGTGGATTTCCTCATAAGGTGCCTTGAGGGCACTCTCACCGAAGTTCCGGGGAAAGGTCCAACCATCATATCGGCTCTTTGGATTTGCAACCGAGGGCAGAAATGATGACCAAAGGTTGATTCAAAGTCATGTTGGTTGCAAGGAAAGCTAGGCTTTCTGAACGCAACAGGACTAACCGGAGCCTTTTTCTTTTCATCAGCACAGGCCTTCTTGGCGGCCTTATTCTTCCTCTGGTTCCTATTTCTCCTAGATGAGGAACCAGATACCCCGACATGCCCCAAGCCAACTCCTTTGGCCTGAGCAGAAAAGGTATCAACAACTGGAAGAACTGTTTTTGGCATAGAGAAGCTCTTGACGATCTTTCTTTCTGCCGCAAGCTGTTCTTCCAACTTGTCGACTTCCTCCTCTTAAGATCAAGGAGCTTAAGAGACTCTGAATGCTTTGAAGTCAGGTCAAGGTGCTCCTGTCGGAGAGAAATCAAACTGGTGACCTCTTCCCTTAGGGAGACACACTCACCCTTAAGGAATTTCACTTCCTTTTTCTCAGCCTTCAGTCTCTTACGGTACTCATCAAAAGTGTTGAGCAGAAGCTCATACTTCTCGAGGAGCTCCACTTCACGGGCCGAAAGGCTATCCTCAGGGTCATCATCCTGAGACTCAGGATCAGAGTCAGAGTCGGAGAGAGGGGTGTGAGCGTTTACCTTCCCAGTAAATGGGGGGCATTCTCCTTCTGAGTCGGAACGACCCACCAGCCCGAAGTAGGCTTCCTCATCATCACTAGAGTCTGAGGAATCAGACTCACTCAGTGTCTTTGGCCTTTTGGCGATGTAGCTCCTCTCTTTCTTCTTATCTCTCGAGGATTTGTGCTCCTCTTCTTTCCCTTTTCTCTCTTGCCTTGGTAGCAGTCGGTCATGACGTGTCCTAGCTTATTGCATCCAAAGCAAATAATGTCAGAGGAGCGATGTTTGTTCGGTTTAGAAGCATACCTGTCAGAAGAATAATTTTTCTTCTGATTCCTGGAGGAGGAGCCGTCTCTCTTTCTTTGATTCCTCATCTTGAGGAACTTCTTGAATTCTCGGGTGATGAGGGAGAGATCCTCCTCCGACAGCTCTGAGCTGGAGGAGCATAGCTCGGAGTCCTCCTCCTCATCCTTTTTCCTGGCACTGTATGAAACTGCACCCTTGCCTTTTCTGGAGTGACTGGCTGTTAGAGCCACAGTCTTTTCTTTGGCTGCAGCCTTCTCTGCTTCTTCTTCTGCTTTCCTGGTGTTCAGCTGAAGCTCATAGGACATCAGCTTCCCAAACAGAATTTGCGGGTCAGTTTCAGCTAGTCTGCCAAACTCTCGGATGGCGCAGATGTTTGTGTCCCATTACTTAGTAAGGGACCTAAGGAATTTATCATTGAGTTCACCATTAGTGAACACTCTTCCGTATCCTTTGAGGGCGTTGAAAATCTTGAGGAAGTTCTCGTAGGTGACTCCGATCTCTTCCTTAGGCCCTTGTCTGAAGGCCTCATATTTCTGGTTCAGGAGGGATCTCTGATCATCCCTCACTTCATCAGTGCCCTCCATTAGGATGATCAGGTAATGCCAGATCTCCTGTGCTGTCCTGCAGTTGCAGAAGTTCTGCATCATTGAGTCATCAACCGCGCTAACCAGAATGTTCTGCGCCTTCTTGTCAAGTCCCACTAGCACCATCTCGTCCTTGTCCATTTCAGAAAGTTTCTTCGGCACTTTCTTGGTAGGATCAATGGTGGAGACCTTAGTTGTAACACCCCAGTTTTTGCAAGAGGTTCAGTCTGCAGTGCTGAAAATTTTTGGGTTCTGGCTGGAGGCACACGGCCTGCGACACGGGCGTGTCGCAGGGCGTGTCGACACTCGGCCCAAGTGTCGACACTTTGTGCTCGACAGAGTGTCGAGAGTGAGGCACACGGCTTGCGACACGGGCGTGTCGCAGGGCGTGTCGAGGCCGTGTCGACACTTGGCCCAAGTGTCGACACTTTGTGCTCGACAGAGTGTCGAGACTGGGGCACACGGCCTGTGACACGGGCGTGTCACAGGGCGTGTCCCGCTTGGTCGACGATCTTCGCTCGACGTTTTTCCGCGGTGTCGACACAAAGCCTGTCGACGGGTGTCGAGACTTGGCACACGGCTTGGGACACGGGCGTGTCCCAGGCCGTGTCACCTCTCGGGTTGGTGTTGGGGCCGTGTCGTTGGAGACACACGGCAGGCCACACGGCCGTGTCACTGGGGACACGGGCGTGTCGGATTGAACTCGGGCGTGTCGAATAACCGTGTCTGATTCCAGGCGCGTCGATTTGAGACAGCGAATGAGGCACACGGCCCTGGACACGGGCGTGTGCCAGGCCGTGTTCGGCCCAGGTCTTTTATTTTCCAGGCGAATCGCGGCCAGTCTTTTTCTGGTTTTGGGATCTAACGGTTCAGGCCATCTCCTGGGGAGTTAAGACCGAATTCAGGGTTGGAAACCCTCATTTTTGTTTTCCAAGTTTCTCTTTCTAAGATCTTGAGAAAACCTAGAGCAAGGAGGAAGAAGAAGGTCTTGGGCTGTAGGAAGGGTTTCGGTGCTCCAAATCGCGAGCCGAGTCCGGATCCGTGAAGCTTAGACCGTTGCGAAGATTTCCATCCGGCTATTTTGCCATGGCAAGAAAGAGGAGTCGGAAGGTAACGACATCTCTCCTCTCGGTCTTTAGGATGCACGTTTTAGCATCATCTAGTTTTCTTTTCTCTAATTTTTGGGCACCAAACTCTCAAATGAGAGGGGTTTTGGCTTGCCAAGTTTCAAGAGAAACTTCCGGGTCGATTGAGTCCGTCCCCGGCATATCTTTGCATTAGAGATCCGCTTCGCTAGTGGATTAGGCATGGTGGGTGAAGCCGTAGTCGCGACCGTTAGTCTGACTCGGTGATGTTGCATACGAACTTAGGGATTCGTAGAGATTTCTGATGCGGCAAGATGTCGTTCGTGTTGTGGTGGTGATTATCCCGTTTGCTTGAAAAGAGTACATGTAGTCGGACCCGGACAAGGTTAGCTCCTCGTGGTGGTAGATGGTTTCCTTGACAAGGTTAGCTCCGTATGAGAATGGAGATGGTTTCCTTGGTGGACAAGGTTAGCTCCGCACGAGTTGGAGATGTTTTCCTTGGTGCGCGGGAACGCTGCGGTACAAAGAGGGATTGCGATGTGTTTAGTCTTGGTTGTGTTGTGCCAAGGCGTGGCTATGTCTCCGTGGTCGGCTGGCTATCCCGTGATATGTGCGTCATGTGTGGAGAGTGTCCCGGCGAGACTAGTCCCCTTCTGTGATACTGACGAGAATGCCAAGCTTGGGGCAAGCCCGGGCAAAGAGGCCATGAGCGGGTGGGGTCCAGCAAGGCTTCTTAGAATCGGTCAGTCTGTGGTTGTTGGAATCCTGACATGAGATGTCAGAGCTTGCAGGCAAGCCCGGGGCTAAGCCCACAAGCGGGTGGGGCCTTGACAAGAATTACATGTGGCGGCCTGTGCGCCGTGCGAGGGAGTTGTGTCTCCCTCAATGTTTGTGGATTTATGCCAATTGGGGAAATGTGAGTACCCAACTGATGTGATGTTGTGCTAGATGCATACGGTGTAGGGTACCTTGGGTGAAGCCCGGGTGTTGCATTCATGTTGCATAGTAGGCCCTTTCTTTATATGCTCAACCAGTAGAGAACATGTTTGTTGATTGAGACATACAAGCCTGTTTTAATGTTTTTCTATTTATAGAAATTTATATTGCATATGAAGTGCTGACTTGCAGGTTGGAGGGTTCCCCGGGGTCCGTTAGGGGCGGCCGGGAGGAGATGTGTTGTTACATAGTTTGAGGTCAGCCTTTGCTGACTCACGTTACTAATATTTTTACAGGGCAAGGATCGCATGCAGGAGCTAGCACGCCGGCCAAAAAGGCCTAAGCCCATGAAGTGTTTTCTCTTCTGTAGCACTACTTTTGATTGATGTATGTTTGAGACTATTTTGTCCGGCTTGCATGCCGAGGTAGATTAGGAGTGCTGAGCACATTCATGTTTGATTGTACTGCTTACCTTTTGGACATTTGATGTAAGGCCTTAAGGCCATTTGTTTACTCTTTTGGGTTAGTGGATAACTTCTAGTTGTGCTTGGTTTTCCGCTGTGTTGTGCAAGTGTTTTGAGTTTGGGTAGCTATATCAACTTTTAATACTAAAGCTGTGGCGTTCGTATGTTGTGGGGCCCCGGCCGGACCCATATTATACGTCCATTACAGGGGAGGTGTTACAATTTGGTATCAAAGCCAGGTTAGATTCAAGGTCAGTGCGTAGAGAAGTTATCCACATAAGAGTAACGCGGGACCATGAGTGTCCTTATGTTTTAGTCTTGAGATTGGAGACTAATCCCTTATTTCTTGTCTTCCTGAAGAGTGCAAGCAACGAGGCGGGCACTTCAAGAGCAAGGGATGATCTCTCGGCGAGCAGTGCTACTGCTCCAGGTCTTTTGGGCACGGGTGTAGACCCGGCCGACTTCTGCCGCATGCTTGCAGAAGCGATGGTGGCAGCTCAAGCTGTAGCAGCGGCTCAGGTGGCAGCCCCTGCCACACCAGATACGGTAACGGCCGTGCCAGGAGCAGAAGCCAGGCGAGTGGAGCCTTTGGCGGAGAGGGTAGTTGTCGGACATGGAGACCGACACATGAAGTATTTCCTGAGTTTCCATCCCCCGTCTTTCAAGGGTGTTGGAACGCCAACGGATGCGGAGGACTGGTGGGTTCGCATTCAAGAACTGTTAAGGGCGGCAGAGACGCCAGAGGAAAAGAAAGCTGAGTATGCGACGTTCATGTTGGAAGGAGACGCCAAGTTGTGGTGGGTGAGCCATAGCGGCCGCCAGTTTCCGGGACGCACCCCGTCAGTGGAAGAGTTCGGGGACGCTTTTCTTAAGAGGTATATCCCAGTTTCAACACGATTGGCCCTGCAGAGGCAGTTTCTGCATCTAATGCAGCGAGACAAGACAGTGGATGAGTACGTGCAAGAGTTCACCCGTTTGGGTCGTTATGCGGGAACGACAATGGCGGATGATGTAGAGAGGGATAACCTCTTCTACCAAGGGTTGAGGGAAAATCTGAGACAACCCCTCATCTCCATGAAGAGGGCGGGATTTAATGAGCTAGTTGAAGCCGCCAGGAGTTTGGAGAATGATTTGGAGCGAACCCAACGCCGTAAGGGTTTTACTCCCAAGCAAGGGGAAGGGAAGCCTTCCCAACCTCATGGAAAGTCTGATGGGAGTAGGTGGAGGAAGAAACCTCACACTTCCAGATCTGGTGAGAGGAGCAACTGGACGCCTGGGGGTTCCCACTCTAGGGGACCGCCGACGTGCTACAACTGCGGGAAGGTTGGGCACATAGCCCGTGCTTGTCAGCAAGGGGGAGCGGGGCAAGAGTCAAAGCAGGAGCAGTCTGTGCGCTCGGGCCCCAGTGCTGCAGAAAAAGGAAAGATGGCGGAGTCGAGCGCTTCTCGGTTCCAACCAGTGCAACCAAGGGCTTACAACCTTGGACAACAAGAAGCGATCCGCCAAACTGATGTGGTGACAGGTATGAAGAGAATTTGAGTTTAAATTTTGTGCTTCATCCTTTTAGACTTTTGTGTAATGTCTATGTTGTAGGCTTCGTGTTAGTTTCCGGATACCCCGCTAGGGTATTGTTTGATACGGGAGCATCGCACTCCTTTCTTGCGGAGAGCTTCATCCGGAGAATAGGAGTTGAGTCTTTCTCGTCGGGAGCAGAGCTGAAAGTGCGCATGCCCAATGGGTCATCTATGACCACCGGGGCTAAAGGGCGCATTTGTTGGGAGCTAGACGGAGTTGTCTTCGCTCTGGAAGCGGCAGTGTTACCATTAGTAGAGTTCGATGTCATTTTGGGTATGGACTGGCTTGCAGAGCAGCGCGCCAGTATTGATTGCCTTTCTAAGGTGGTGACCTTAAGGAGTAAAGGGCAAGCAGAAGTCAAGTTTGAGGGCCTTGGTGGAGTGGCCTGTTCCCTGATATCGGCCATGCAGTTGGTGCGGGCGGTTAACCAGGGTGGTGTAGCGCTTGTAGCGTTACTGGAGGTTCGTCTCTCCCAACTGTCTATTGAGGAAGTGCCTGTGGTGGCAGAGTTCAAGGATGTGTTCCCGGATGAACTTCCTGGAGCGCCTCCTCGGCGGGAGATCAACTTCTCGATCGAGTTAATGCCGGAGGCTAGACCGGTGTCACGTCCCCCTTTTAGGATGGCACCTAAGGAGTTAGCGGAACTTAAGGTACAGTTACAGGAACTGTTGGAGCAAGGGTATATTAGACCCAGTTCTTCACCGTGGAGCGCACCGGTGTTGTTTGTTAAGAAGAAAGACGGTAGCATGCGCCTGTGCATAGACTACCGAGAGCTTAATAAGTTGACCGTTAAGAATAAGTATCCGATCCCTCGGATAGATGACCTGTTTGACCAATTGGTGGGGTCAGTGGTATATTCGAAGTTGGACTTGAAGTCGGGATACTATCAGCTACGAATTCGGGACGAGGACATACCCAAGACTGCTTTTGGGACAAGGTATGGGCACTTTGAGTTTACGGTGATGCCGTTCGGGCTGACGAACGCACCATCGGTGTTCATGGATCTGATGAATCGGGTATTCCGGGAATACTTGGATTCTTTTGTGGTTGTTTTCATTGATGACATTTTGGTGTATTCCAAATCGGAAGTGGAGCATGAGACCCACTTGAGAATAGTTTTGCAAGTGTTGAGGGAGAACGAGTTGTATGCAAAATTCTCCAAATGCGAGTTTTGGTTGGAGAAGGTGGCATTTTTGGGCCACGTGATTAGTGGTGATGGGGTGGCAGTGGATCCAGCGAAGGTGGAGGCCATCAGAGATTGGCCGGTGTTGAGGACCGTGGCGGAAGTCCGAAGTTTTCTTGGACTAGCCGGGTATTATAGGAGATTCGTGGAGAATTTCTCGAAGATAGCTCTACCCCTCACCTCTCTCACTCGCAAAGACCATAAATTTGTGTGGACCCAAGAGTGCGGTCAAGCGTTTGAGGCCCTGAAGGAGAGGCTTATGATGGCTCCGATCCTGAGTTTACCGCAAGGGACCAATGGATTTCAAATTTTCATTGACGCATCGGGATGCGGTTTGGGTTGCGTGTTAGTGCAGCATGGTAAGGTGATAGCTTTTGGGTCTAGACAGCTGAAGCCTCATGAGAGGAATTACCCCGTCCATGATTTGGAGCTTGCGGCGGTAATCTTCGCACTGAAAATTTGGCGGCATTATGTTTATGGCGCAAGGGTGGAGATCTTCACGGACCATAAAAGCCTGAAGTATCTCTTAGATCAAAAGGACTTGAATATGCGGCAACGCAGATGGATTGAGTTTCTTGGAGACTACGAAGTGGCGATTCAGTATACGCCGGGTAAGGCCAACGTGGTGGCGGATGCGTTGAGTAGAAAGTACTCGGGGCAAGGAAATTGGATCGAAGCTCATGATGAGCGGTTGGTTCGGGAGTGGGAGTCCCTTGGGTTGGAATGTGTTGCGAAAGGCGAGTCTAGCGTGGCTCTGTTGAACTGGATTGAAGTGCAAAGCGACTTGTCCGATCGTATTCGGGAAGCGACTCGGTTGGATGTGGAGTTTCAACTTTTTGTGTTGGAGGCTCAAACGGGCGAGAGCAGCACCTGGGAGATGATTGATGGGATTCTGAGGAAGGGCGGAAGGGTTTGTGTACCGCAGTTTGGCAAGCTCCGTGAGGAGTTGATGTTTGAGGCTCACTTCTCAAAGTACTCCATTCACCCGGGCAGTACAAAGATGTACTTGGATATGAAGAAATCCTTTTGGTGGCCGGGGTTGAAGCGAGATGTGGCTTTGTATGTGAGTCGTTGCCAAACATGTGCCTTGGTGAAGGCCGAATGTCAGAAACCGGGCGGGTTCCTGAAGCCCCTTCCAATTCCTGAGTGGAAATTTGAGGACATTTCCATGGACTTTGTGCATGGTTTGCCTAGATCGCAGCATGGTAATGATGCTATTTGGGTGATCGTGGATCGCCTAACCAAGGTGGCTCACTTCATCCCGAACCGTAAAGAGGACAGCGTGGAGAAGCTGGTGGAGTTGTATGTTCGCAACATTGTGCGACTGCACGGAATTCCGAAGAGCATAGTCAGTGATCGCGATGGACGGTTTACGTCCAAGGACTGGAGACTTGTTCAGAAGAGCTTGGGCACGAAGCTAAAGTTCAGTACGGCGTTCCACCCTCAAACCGATGGGCAAACGGAGAGGACGAACCGTACTATGGAGGATATGTTGAGGATGTGCGTTCTTGATTTTGGCAAGAGGTGGGAGGATCACCTCTTCATGGTAGAATTTGCGTACAACAACAGTTTTCAAGCTAGTATAAAGATGGCGCCTTACGAAGCTTTGTATGGGAGGCGGTGTCGAACGCCAATGTCTTGGGCAGAGGCGGGAGACACCAAACTTTTGGGAAAGGATGCGGTAGTTGACGCTTGTGAGATGGTACGGACCATCCAAGAGCGTATGAAGGTGGCTCAAGACAGGCAAGCGAAATATTTTAATGCTCGTCACCGGAAGTTGGAATTTGCAGTTGGTGATTGGGTTTATCTGAAGGTCAAGCCGTTCAAAGGCGTCTCACGGGTTCGCCGACTCAAGAAGTTGAGTCCAAGGTTTTTGGGGCCTTTTGAAATTGTTGAGCGGGTAGGAGAAGCAGCCTATCGGTTGGCGTTGTCCGCAGATTTGAGTGGATTGCATGACGTCTTCCACGTCTCCGTGTTGAGGAAAGCCTTGGCGGAGGCTAGCGTGGTGATTGAGCAGGCATCGGTGCCGATTGAGGAAGACTTGAGTACGCGAGTCCTTCCAATCGCTATAGAGGATTCGGAGATTCGGCAGTTGCGGAATAAAGAAGTTAAACTGGTGAAAGTTCGTTGGGACAACTGCGGTCGTGAGGAGTTCTCTTGGGAGCGAGAACGGGCCATGTTAGAAGACTATCCAGAACTATTTTTGTCAGGTACAATTTAAGTTTTGTACCCTTTCGTTTTGAAAATTTCGGGACGAAATTCTGTTAAGTGGGGGAGAGTTGTAACACCCCAGTTTTTGCAAGAGGTTCAGTCTGCAGTGCTGAAAATTTTTGGGTTCTGGCAGGAGGCACACGGCCTGCGACACGGGCGTGTCGCAGGGCGTGTCGAGGCCGTGTCGACACTCGGCCCAAGTGTCGACACTTTGTGCTCGACAGAGTGTCGAGAGTGAGGCACACGGCCTGCGACATGGGCGTGTCGCAGGGCGTGTCGAGGCCGTGTCGACACTTGGCCCAAGTGTCGACACTTTGTGCTCGACAGAGTGTCGAGACTGGGGCACACGGCCTGTGACACGGGCGTGTCACAGGGCGTGTCCCGCTTGGTCGACGATCTTCGCTCGACGTTTTTCCGCGGTGTCGACACAAAGCCTGTCGACGAGTGTCGAGACTTGGCACACGGCTTGGGACACGGGCGTGTCCCAGGCCGTGTCACCTCTCGGGTTGGTGTTGGGGCCGTGTCGTTGGAGACACACGGCAGGCCACACGGCCGTGTCACTAGGGACACGGGTGTGTCGGATTGAACACGGGCGTGTCGAATGCCCGTGTCTGATTCCAGGCGCGTCGATTTGAGACGGCGAATGAGACACACGGCCCTGGACACGGGCGTGTGCCAGGCCATGTTCGGCCCAGGTCTTTTATTTTCCAGGCGAATCGCGGCCAGTCTTTTTCTGGTTTTGGGATCTGACGGTTCAGGCCATCTCCTGGGGAGTTAAGACCGAATTCAGGGTTGGAAACCCTCATTTTTGTTTTCCAAGTTTCTCTTTCTAAGATCTTGAGAAAACCTAGAGCAAGGAGGAAGAAGAAGGTCTTGGGCTGTAGGAAGGGTTTCGGTGCTCCAAATCGCGAGCCGAGTCCGGATCCGTGAAGCTTAGACCGTTGCGAAGATTTCCATCCGGCTATTTTGCCATGGCAAGAAAGAGGAGTCGGAAGGTAACGACATCTCTCCTCTCGGTCTTTAGGATGCACGTTTTAGCATCATCTATTTTTCTTTTCTCTAATTTTTGGGCACCAAACTCTCAAATGAGAGGGGTTTTGGCTTGCCAAGTTTCAAGAGAAACTTCCGGGTCGATTGAGTCCGTCCCCGGCATATCTTTGCATTAGAGATCCGCTTCGCTAGTGGATTAGGCATGGTGGGTGAAGCCGTAGTCGCGACCGTTAGTGCGACTCGGTGATGTTGCATACGATTTAGGGATTCGTAGAGATTTCCGATGCGGCAAGATGCCGTTCGTGTTGTGGTGGTGATTGTCCCGTTTGCTTGAAAAGAGTACATGTAGTCGGACCCGGACAAGGTTAGCTCCTCGTGGTGGTAGATGGTTTCCTTGACAAGGTTAGCTCCGTATGAGAATGGAGATGGTTTCCTTGGTGGACAAGGTTAGCTCCGCACGAGTTGGAGATGTTTTCCTTGGTGCGCGGGAACGCTGCGGTACAAAGAGGGATTGCGATGTGTTTAGTCTTGGTTGTGTTGTGCCAAGGCGTGGTTATGTCTCCATGGTCGGCTGGCTATCCCGTGACATGTGCGTCATGTGTGGAGAGTGTCCCGGCGAGACTAGTCCCCTTCTGTGAGACTGACGAGAATGCCAAGCTTGGGGCAAGCCCGGGCAAAGAGGCCATGAGCGGGTGGGGTCCAGCAAGGCTTCTTAGAATCGGCCAGTCTGTGGTTGTTGGAATCCTGACATGAGATGTCAGAGCTTGCAGGCAAGCCCGAGGCTAAGCCCACAAGCGGGTGGGGCCTTGGCAAGAATTCCATGTGGCGGCCTGTGCGCCGTGCGAGGGAGTTGTGTCTCCCTCAATGTTTGCGGCTTTATGCCAATTGGGGAAATGTGAGTACCCAACTGATGTGATGTTGTGCTAGATGCATACGGTGTAGGGTACCTTGGGTGAAGACCGCGTGTTGCATTCATGTTGCATAGTAGGCCCTTTCTTTATATGCTCAACCAGTAGAGAACATGTTTGTTGATTGAGACATACAAGCCTGTTTTAATGTTTTTCTATTTATAGAAATTTATATTGCATATGAAGTGCTGATTTGCAGGTTGGAGGGTTCCCCGGGGTCCGTTAGGGGCGGCCGGGAGGAGATGTGTTGTTACACAGTTTGAGGTCAGCCTTTGCTGACCCACGTTACTAATATTTTTACAGGGCAAGGATCGCATGCAGGAGCTAGCACGCCGGCCAAAAAGGCCTAAGCCCATGAAGTGTTTTCTCTTCTGTAGCACTACTTTTGATTGATGTATGTTTGAGACTATTTTGTCCGGCTTGCATGCCGAGGTAGATTAGGAGTGCTGAGCACATTCATGTTTGATTGTACTGCTTACCTTTTGGACATTTGATGTAAGGCCTTAAGGCCATTTGTTTACACTTTTGGGTTAGTGGATAACTTCTAGTTGTGCTTGGTTTTCCGCTGTGTTGTGCAAGTGTTTTGAGTTTGGGTAGCTATATCAACTTTTAATACTAAAGCTGTGGCGTTCGTATGTTGTGGGGCCCCGGCCGGACCCATATTATACGTCCATTACAGGGGAGGTGTTACAATTTCAGCTCAATTGGTGATGAGAGTTGAAAGAACTCCATAGTTAAGCGTGCTCGGGCTGGAGAAATCCTGGGATGGGTGACCTCCTGGGAAGTCCCCGTAGTGCGGGCTTGACTATCGAGTTTACCTCATAAAAGGGAGGCTGTGGCCACCAACAACCCGCCTGTGGATGGAGAGGGGTTGGGGTGCTTGGGCTGCAGCCCGGTAACGGTCCGCCGGAGGCCTAGTGGTGTTGATCCACGGATGGCAAAGGGGACGTTACAATAAAAAGTGCACTTTTATTGTAACATCCCTAGCCGATCCAACGTGACAGCGTCACGGCTCCGCTCTAGGCGACGCTACCGGGCTGCAGCCCAAGCACCCCAACCCCTCTCCATCCACTGGCGGGTTGTTGGTGGCCACAGCCTCCCTTTCATGAGGTAAACTCGATAGTCAAGCCCGCACTACGGGGACTTCTCAGGATAGTCAAGCGTGCTCGGGCTGGAGTAGTACTGGGATGGGTGACCTACTGGGAAGTCCCCGTAGTGCGGGCTTGACTATCGAGTTTACCTCATGAAAGGGAGGCTGTGGCCACCAACAACCCGCCAGTGGATGGAGAGGGGTTGGGGTGCTTGGGCTGCAGCCCGGTAGCGTCGCCTAGAGCGGAGCCGTGACGCTGTCACGTTGGATCGGCTAGGGATGTTACATTAGTGGGGACATAAGGTCCCTCCTCCACAATCATTAAGAGTCGAGGATCAACTGCTTCCATGTAGAACCTGATCCTTTCCTTCCAGAAAGGAAAGTTGAGTCTGGTGCACACTGGGATCTTGCCTGTGAACTTGAGCCCGTCCAAAGTAGATGTTTGCCTCCTTCTTGACACTAGCGGCATGATTCAACTCAAGGTGTTATCCTTTTTGATGAGTAACCTCCCTCTGATACCACTTGAAAGTTCACCTAGTGTCAACTATCTTCACCTATGGGGGGGGGGGGAATAGGTGAAGTGCAGCATTTTTGCGGAATTTAAAATTGTACCTGCACAATAAAAATAAACAGCACAGCACACAGAATACACAAGCTATTTATAGTGGTTCCCCGATTTGGGTACATCCACTTTCCCCCTTCGACCTATCTCCCAATAAGGGACGACTCGGTCTCTTCACCAACATGATTGAAATCCAATCCTTGCACTATCGGAAGGAACCCTTCCACACGTAGGAGTCAACACTCCCACACACGGGTTGCACCCAACCCTTACAAATAGGAACCAACGTTCCTTTACAACAAAAGTAAAACTAGAATGTACAAGAGATACAAACTACGTTCGGAGTCTAAGGTGTCCCTCTTTGTTGACGACGTGTTTTTGAAGTCCACGAAGAGTTCACAACCCTAGATCTCTCTTGGAGAGAATCTCCCCGGAACCGGCGGCGGCAAGATGGGCGGCGGCTTGGTTCACGGGATCGGCGGCAACAATGATGTGCGGCTGCTATGCTTTGGAGATCCAAACTTCGTAGCGAAGCTAGCTAGGTCTTCCAATGGTCACTCTAGGATCGATCGTCTCGATCGATTCAGACGGGGAAGTTTTTCCCGATCAACAAATCGAGAGACAAGGGATCTCTGGATAGACGCGTGAGACTCTAAGCTTGGCTAAGCTTCTGTCGCCGGGAGATCTGGAGGAAACCACGATCAAACGACCGGCGATCGACTTGCACGAGCGGCGACGGCGGCGGAGCTGTTTCGTGATTCTAGGTCAAGAACGTCGCTCGGCTTCTTTCTGTGTGTCTTAACTGTTCAAAAATACGCGTATATATATACACAAGTAAACACCTTCATGACCTTTGTGGGTCCCACAAGAAGAAACCCTAAGCCGGGTTCAAAATAGTGCCTGCGGCATAGTCCGGTCCAGGGGGTTTCCAGAAAAATGCCCAAGTCAAAATCGGCGAGAATCGAAGGTGATTCTCGACGAATCGGCGAGAATCAGTTAGTGATTCTCGACGATTCGTCGAGAATCACTAGTGATTCTCGCCGAATCACTTGATGATTCTCGCCGAATCACTTGTTGATTCTCGACGAATATTACTTGGTCATGATCTACTCAACGATGGGTTCGGCGAGAATCACTAGTGATTCTCGCCGAATCTTACTTGGCACCGCTTTGAGGTAGCCGGATAGAGTCGGCGAGAATCACTAATGATTCTCGACAATTCGGCGAGAATCACTAGTGATTCTCGCCGAATCGGCGAGAATCACTTGGTGATTCTCGTCGATTTATACTTAGATGATTTTTCGTCTTTCCACCCAAGAGCTGCTCTTTGACTCATCCTTGCTCCTTGTCTGCTCTTGCATAAACTCAGCCCTGTACCTGAAAGTAAGTGCACTCCAATAGAGAGATTACATGTAGGCCACACTGATCTGCTCAACGAGGGATTACGTCGTGCAGACCCGTGTATATTGACCTACTGCACCCTGACATTGGTGTGCACTTAGCGTGGAATAACTGCAAGCACAACTTGAAATATTTTGTCAAATACATTGTCTATTTACCTTAGCTTGTCCAGGGGTTTCTTCAAATCAGGTACGTTGTGGATACAATACCCAACATGATGGACTTAGTTTCGTGAAGAAGGATGGTCTATTGAGGGTTAATAAGGGAGGAGGAAGTACTGTATTTGGTTTTGAACAAATGGCTAATGTATGAAGACGAACCGATGTCGTTCGTTTTGCTTTAAGATGCGTGCATAAATCTGTTTTCTACGCACAACGGACTTTAAGGCCGCTTACGTGTGTGATACAACCAGATCTAGGTCTTGGGCTGAACATGAAAGTGGTAGTACTCAGAAAGACCTTTCCAAATAATGGTTACACATTTTCATAGGGGCTTTGTAGCTTATGAAATGTCTCGTCGAATTTGCTGCATGGTAATAACATACGTGCAGGATGCTTTAGGGTCAGTGTATAACCTTTTTGGACTAGGTAGAAGAAATGTAACAAGAGGATGTTGAGGTTTGGAATGAGCCTGGTGATATGTATTCGAGATAAACAAATGGTTTGGAGGAATTTAATAATCAAAAGGTTTGGGGAAAATAGCAACAACTGATTTGATAAGATTTGGTTATACAAATGACTACTTGTGAAATCCGGTAAGGATGCGCGCGATTATAATCCGATAAATGATATAAGATTTGAAAGAGGGTGTGGTGCCCGATGAATGAAAGTGTAATCTATACAAATGTTATAATGCATGATGAATACATGAATGGTTAATATATTGTGGTAAATCTCATGGCCAAGAAATGTGTTCAATCGTGATCTTAGGTATTGGAAGGAATAATTTGTATAGTCCACTACATAGTGTGTCTCTCCCTACGGGAAGCTGTGTGGGATTGGTATATTGTTCAAGGAGGCTTTCTACCCGTGCTTATGATGAACCCTTAAGTTCTTGGGAGCACAAAAATATGAAAAGTATGTATGTGCATGAGTATTTGACTGCACTGGATTGGTAATGATGATAAGAGACTCAGTGTGGAGCCCTAGAGTGTTGTTGAGCACTGGATTGGTGAAAGTTACTTAATTGAAGGTTAGCTAATCACCTAGAGGGGGGTGAATAGGTCTTTGAACTTTTATTAAATCTTTTTCTGATTTCTAATTATACTAACTAGAGCTTGTCCTTAAATCCTGCAATTTCAAAGAAAAACAAGCACACAACAAACACAATGATTTATAGTGGTTCCCCAATTGGGTACATCAACTTTCCCTCACACCTATCCAACTTTCTTATTGGGCTCAACACAAACTACTTCACTATGCTACTCGGAGATTACACCCATGCCCACAGCCTTACACACAGATTCTTCATAGAATCCAACTCAAAACCACAAATATTCCTACCTCAGAGCTCTGTAGAACTCCTACAGCTGAGTGATCCACAGATCGCCTACCTCAGACTTATTTCTCAGGCCTACACTAAAGCTTTTCAGCCCTACAGCTTCAGGCACACGACCCTACTCTAAGAGTGTTGTAGCACTCCTACAACTCAGTACCCTTTCAGTTACCTACAACTCAGTGATAAGTTGTAAATATACCTATTTTTATGTTCATTATTTAAGTAGTTTTCATTTTCATTTGTTGTTTTAGGTTAAATTTCTTTAATAAAATGCTCCTTTTATTGTATATATTTTGTTAACTTGTTTATTTTATTTTTCAGAAATTTTCAGAATTTTGCCAGAAAAATCATGTGTTACGCCCGTGTACTGTTGGTCACGCCCGTGACCTTGGCGTGACACATTAAAATCTAGTGAATCAGAAATTTTTCGAAGAAAACGCATGACACGACCGGCCACACGCCCGTGTCGCAAGAGACGGCCCGTGACCATTCCCATGCCACTCCAGCTCGACGAAAACACGCTCGACGATTGTCGACCAACACGACACGCCTGTGTACTATTGGTCACGCCCGTGACCTGCGGTGTGACTCCTCCACTTGGCTGACAAACCGCCGCGACGACTTTTCGTCGCAAATGACGACCAGTTCAACCTCCCCGATACGCACAATGACACGCCTGTGACCATGGGCGTGACTTCCACGCGGACCTCCCAAACTTAACTACGCCATCAAATCTCGAAATCAGATGTTGAATAGTGCCGCCATGCCCAATGTCGCGCCCGTGACCTGGGGCATGACCGTCATGTTTTCAGCCGCAATGTGAAATCTCCAGTCGAATCACCGACCACCATTTGAATAGAAGTGACACGCCCCCTGACACGCCCGTGTCAGAGGGCGTGTACTTGAAAAATATTGCCTATTAAAGGCCAGCTGCTATATGAGTTAAGGATTCCAAAATTTTAAACCATTTTGATGTTAAGTGCTGTCGTTTGGACCTTGCTTTAGTGCTATGTAAGGACCCCCCCTCCTTCTTAAGTTTGTTTGTTTAGTCTCTTGTAATCAACTTCTTTTATAATAAAAATCGTTAGTTTTTCATCCTTACATGCTCTAAAATGTCTCTGATGACCTCCTTTTCACCAATCTTATGTATTTATGTTTTCATTTTCATATTGCGTGTGTGCGTGTATGAGCTCAAATAGCGAAATTTATGTTTTAAATCGAAAAACCTTCTGTTTTACTTTCATTTTTCTCAATATTTCTAGCTGTTATTATAGCTGTTTTGCTTATCATACTCTTTAGAATTGGTTAGACTTAGGATTTTTATGCTTCCAAATTCGTTCTTATGAACTTGTAGAACGATAAAAAAGTGGTTTTCATTCCTCTTAACTTAGATTTTTCTTTGTTTTGATTATAAAACTTTTGCATCTTTTTAGCTTTCTTCCACTTTTTAAACTGTTTTACAAAGCTATAAGAATGTATAATGTGTTATTTTAATTTTTCAACAACTTTGATTTTCGCAATTACTTAAAAAGTTTTTTGCTCAAACAATTTTTATTTCCACTTTTTATGCATTTCTATCAAAATCTAACGGTAAAAATGCAAACGTTTTAATTTTTCAAGCACTTGCTTTTCTCACCATAATTTGAAAACTCTTTGCTCAAACAATTTTTATTTCAACTTTTTATGCATTTCTACAGCATTTTAGCGGTAGAAATGCAGTTTTTTTAATTTTTCGATAACTTTGTTTTTCTTAATTTTTTCACCTGCGTGTGTGCGTGTATGAGATAGGTTTTATTGCTTTCTCCAGTTATGTAGAGTGTGTGCGTGTGCGCATTTATTTCCGCCTACTCGTTAAGAGTAAAATGACGTGTCTTTAATTTTTCACATACTCATTTGAGTAGGATTTGCAAGTGTGAGTATTTACTTTCTGGGGTGTGAGTAATGATGAGTCCATTTTATATACCTATTTTCAGACTCATCTGGGCTAGTTTTCCTTTGCATTCACTTCACTTTTAGTTCATTATCGTATATATTTCATCTTATCGTTATTTCCATAGGAAGTGCACATTTAAGCATGTGGTTGTGTATATTTTCTATACTCCGTTTTGTGCTCGTCTGGAATGTCTGCATATATTAGTGCTGGGTTTAGGGGTCGTGTGCGTGTTCCGGGGGTGTTTGGAAGCAGGAATACTGCTCACGATCATCGGATATAGTGCGCACGACCACTGGTCGTGCGCCGATGATCGTGCGCAATGTACCCTGATTTGCAGAATCTGCCTGGGGTAATCGCACGACCACTAGACATAGTGCGCACGACCCCCGGTTGTGCTCCACTGATCGTGTGCATTGATTCCTCTTTTCCTGGAGTTCCGTCTGGGGTAATCGCACAACCATTGGACATAGTGCGCACGACCGGTGGTCGTGCGCCATTGCTCGTGTGTAGTGCCCCAGTTCTTCTTCCTAATCTGCCATGTCGACCGCACGATCACTGGACATAGTGCGCAAGATCACTGGTCGTGCGCCCGTAATCGTGCACATTGTTTAATTCTGCTTTCTATAAATATACAGGTGCCGCCCTAATTCCGAAAGAGCTCATTTTCTTCCTCCATTTTCGTCTCCAATGAAGGTATCCGCCGATCTCCTTCAATCTCCACCCAAGGGAGGTGCTGCGGGCAAGCTTTTAAAGCCAAATCCAAGCCGGAGCTTCCTCTCGGACTCCTCCATCATCTCTTGGGCTCATTTCAAGCTTCAACGCCATAGCCATCAAGCAAAGGGAAGCTTGCAACTTTCGTCTGCTATGGTGACACGAAGAAGACGGGCCATTGGAAGGTGGTGACATCCCTTCTCTACCCCAAACGCAATTGAGGACCGAGCTTGGATGCTGATTGATAACCCAACGATTCCAACCGTGAATCCTCAGCAAGACTTCGAATTCGGTCGATCTCTTGCCTTGTTCTTCCTTTATTGTTGTTTATGTGTTGTTGTAAACTTTATTTATAGATGATTTTCGCTTAGTTGTAAAACGCTTATATTCAATCATGTCTTTGTGATTTGTATTGTCGTTATATTTGCTTGAGGTGCGCCATATTCCATTCACCAGCATCCACCCTTGCCGCTTAGTAATTACTAGTGGCGTGCGTAGCGAAGAGGTGCTCACGACCCTCATTCTGCCGTTCTAACCACCCATCCGCAAGCCTACTCGTCCATCCGCCCTGCGATTCGGTGCATAGCGGCCCGACTAGTCTTACATCTCGCCTGTCGAAGCATCGCATAGCGGCGTTGCATAGGAGTAGTTGTTGGCCTTTTATTTTCTTTTTCTGCAATTATCAAAACACCCATCATTACCGCCGACCTTGAGGACTTCAATCTCAAGTCCTCCTCGACATTAAGTCCACCTTACCGTGTTCCTTGAGAGTTCGATACTTGGGAAAACTCGCCCATTTTGTATTACTTGTGCGACCGATTCACTGTCGTGATCTTTAGCATCAAGTTTTTGGCGCCGTTGCCGGGGAACACAGTCATGTGAGTTTTTGGAGAGGGAGATGTGAGATTGCTTTTCTTTTCCTGTGTAAATCGCTTTTGTTTTGTTCTATTTCTATTTTGCCTGGCTTATTCTTGTATGTTTAGGCAATTATAGTAATATATTGTTGGATTTAGTAATTTGCACAATTTATTTTGAATCTGTTATTTCAACACCATGTGGGGATATTCGTATGCCCAATGTCGTTGGTGTGGAAAGCCTTCCCACGCTAGTCATGAATTCCCTACGAGAGATATTGAGCATAAGCCTCAGCGCACAATGCATGAGATGTTGTATTCGTACAACGCTTCAACCACTGTGCCCCAAGATTATGGTCAATCATCCTCGCCACATACACCGTACTCTTATTTATCTCCGGCCCTACATGGACCGCAGAGTAATGGGAGAAAGTTTTTGTATTGTCGTAGAACAGATCATGTCCTGAAGGATTGTGCTGAGTACCTCCTTGTTATGGAAGAGGATGATGAGCTGGACATCCAGATCATCCCAACTCCTACCCTCAGTGGAACACCTTCATTATTTGGTTATGTGTCCCTATCACCTTCATTTGTTGAACGAAATGATGTGGACACAACCACCAGATGTGTGGCTGATCTAGGCTTCGACGTGGCTGAGCCCATCTCTCCTGTGCATACATCTCCAAGCATGGAGCCGATTCTTTGTTAGGAACCTGCGCTTGACTTTTATCCAAGCAAAGTTCTTCCACCTTTTGTGCATTCTACTTCAGTTATCTCTGATGACATTATTGACGATGCAACACAAGTTGAGGCATGTAATGCATGGATTGTTTCCACTCCCATGGAGGAGGACAACCTTCCTCATGTCGAGGATTCTCCCTCGATACCAAAGGAGGAAGACCAAGTCTTGGTGGAGGCCTCTATAGATTCGGCCGAGCCTTGTAGCATTGTCGACATTGCTGATGATATTTTTATACCTTAGCCTTTGGGGAGTGAAACCGGGATCACTCCCTTGATTATTTCTTTATGTTCTTGTCTCTTTTATTTCTTGACCCCCCCTTCCTTATCTGAGCCTGTGCAGGTTGAATCTCCACGGGTAAGTTGGGTTGCCGTTGAGGCTTGCGCTCAGGCTATCGATGAGTGCATCCTCTTGTGTGAGGAGGTTCCTACCTCCTTCGCAGTGGAAGCCCCAACCGTCACCTTCGCCCCCAGCGAACTTGTGGTAGACAAAACCATGCTAGGTAAGGATTTGTTTTGTGGTGAGATGAGTGAGGACCAGGCCTCCTCCTCATCCTACTTCCTATTTCATCTGCCTAGGTGGAGCAGGTATGATTATTTATGCAAAGGGGTAACTGTTTTATCACCGTATCGGTACCCGTTACCGCAACGGATAATGGAACAGTTACCGGTGCATTTTTCTTTTAATAGGCCAATTATCTAGAACTGTATAAAATTTAATAAGTCGTGCTGGGATGACAATAACCCCAGTAGTTATATTATATTTCCTACATTTTTATTTTTCATGTCTAGCTTAGTTTTAGCATTTCTTTGTATTCTCTATTTTTCTTTTATTTTTGCGGAGCTCACCCCTGCAGATATTCATGGCAAATTACACTGGCGGGGTTGTTATTCTTCGTATGGCGGGCCATTTCGGTTTTTCATGCATCTTCTGGTATGCTCACTAGCTGAGCATTGGGTAACCTCTCCCCTTATTTCTATCTGATTTTAATTTCTATATCATATACTGTGTTGCTTAGTTTAAGTATGGGGGAGAGCTGTTATTTGTTACCTATGGAACGCACACATCTCATATGCATACTAGAAGTTTTTATAGTTTTATTTTGATTAGTTTATTGCATCACACACCACTGCACCCATATTAGCGCGTGCTTATGTTTTTGTATGCTGCGAGTTAAACTCGTTTCTCTTGTATGATTTGGGAAAATTATGGTGCTGACATAGGATTGTGAGACGGAGTAAAATGTTGACCCTGTTGTGCTCCTAGTAGAGTGCTCTCGTCTCGTATAGAAATTAGAGTAGATTTAATTTTTCTGTATGCTTTTAGTTTTATATTTTTCTAATTGCGTAAATACTTTTTATTCTACTCAAAAATTGGTGAATCTGACGGTAGCTTAGGGATATGTGTAAACGACTATTAGGTTCGTATTGCTCGAGTCCGGAGGATGGATAGTCTTTCTCATTGGCTAAGAACTTGCCCCAAGCTATTCTTAAAGCATCGGTATAGGTTAGTTCACTCGCATGAGCGTGATGTAGGCCATCATTTTGGCCTGGTTGAGCTTTGTACCATTCCTAACGTCTTATCCTCGCTATCCCCGTTGTGCATACCCCTCCTTTTGATTCAGCTCCACCACGATTTCACCAAATCCTCATAGCCAATCCTAGTCGCACACCCAAGCTGAGCTTTAGAGTTTTATATTTTCATTCTAGGATGTGATGTGGTGTTATTATTTGTGAAAATGTGGAAGTGCTCCTAAGTTTATATCTGCTGAATTGTGAAAATAAAATGAATAAAAAGAAAAATATGTGTAAAGAAAAAGAAAAGTGAAAACTAAATGTTTAAATTGAAATTTTTTTGGAAATGTGATTATATTTGGAGTAGGCGGTGCACACACCTATATGTTAAAAGTTAAGTTTGGGGGTGTGCTGTACCCGCGTGTATTTTTCTTAGCAGAGGGAATTCTTTTTATGATAGCTCATTTGGGTGAGGTGTTTAGCATTCCTGTTTATCTTTGTTTTCCTCACCGAAACCCAAGCACCATCTCTTCACCTAAAGTCCTACTGATTCGTATGTGAAACAAATCAGTGCCATGGATAGAATGCGAAAGTGCAAGCATATGGTCATCGACATTGGTGGATTCCTTTGGAGGTTATCCCGAGCCCCAATCTTTAGCAATATTCGCCTAGTGATTAGTCTACTTTCTCTCTACGCGTGACCGGCTGATTCACCGTGATTCCATTTTTGAGTAATAAAAAAAATTTTGATACGCATTTTGAAAGTATAAACTATTTTGTATACTTAGAAATTTCTTCTATTATATTTTTACGCGTGCGAGCATGTGACTTCGCATGGTACTCCGTATCACAATTTTCTTGTTAGCTAAAACATTTTCCCTATCTGCTTAGATTTTATTTGCTCGGGACGTGCAAACAGTTAAGTCTGGGGGTGTGATGAGTCCATTTTATATACCTATTTTCGGACTCATCTGGGCTAGTTTTACATTGCATTCACTTCACTTTTAGTTCATTATCATATATATTTCATCTTATCGTTATTTCCATAGGAAGTGCACATTTAAGCCCGTGGTTGTGTATATTTTTTGTACTCCATTTTGTGCTCGTCTGGAATGTCTGCACATATCAGTGCTGGGTTTAGGGGTCGTGTGCGTGTTCCGGGGAAATTTGGAAGCAGGAATACTGCGCACGATCATCAGATATAGTGTGCACGACCACTGGTCGTGCGCCGATGATCGTGCGTAATGTACCCTGATTTCTATAATCTGCCTGGGGTAATCGCACAACCACTGGACATAATACACACGACCACCGGTCGTGCGCCACTGATCGTGTGCATTGATTCCTCTTTTCCTGGAGTTCTGGCTGGGGTAATCACATGACCATTGGACATAGTGCGCACGACCACCGGTCATGCGCCATTCCTCATGCGCAGTACCCCAGTTCTTCTTCCTCCAAATTGCCATGCCAGTGCGCACGATCACTGGACATAGTGCGCACGACCACTGGTCGTGTGCCCTTGATCGTGCGCATTATTCAATTCTGCTTTCTATAAAAATGCAGGTGCCGCCCTAATTCCAAAAGTGGTCATTTTATTCTGCCGTTTTCGTCTCCGACGAAGGGATCTGCCGATCTCCTTCAATCTCCACCCTAGGGAGGTGCTCCGGGCAAGCTTTCACCACCAAATCCAAGCCGGAGCTTCCTCTCAGACTCCTCCATCATCTCTTGGGCTCATTTCAAGCTTCAACTCCATAGCCATCAAGCAAAGGGAAGCTTGCAACTTTTGTCCGCTATCGTGACATGAATAAGACGGGCCATTGGAAGGTGGTGACTGCCCTTCTCTACCCCGGACGTATTTAAGGACCGAACTTGGACGCGGATTGACTACGCGATGATTCCAACCGTGAATCCTCATCAAGACTTCGGATTCGGTCGATATCTTACCGTGTTCTTCCTTTATTGTTGTTTATGTGTTGTTGTATACTTTTTTTATAGATGATGTACGCTTAGTTGTAAAACACTTATATTAAATCATGTCTTTGAGATTTGTATTATTGTTATATTTGCTTGAGGTGCCCCATATTCCATTCACCACCATCCACCCTTGCCGCACTAGCAATTGCTAGTGGCATGCGTAGCAAAGAGGTGCTCAGGATCCTCATTCCGCCGTTCTAACCACCTCATCTGCAAGTCTACTTGTCCATCCGCCCAGTGATTCGGTGCATAGCGGCCCGACTAGTCTTCCATCCCGCCTGGCGAAGCATCGCATAGCGACATTGCATAGGAGTAGTTGTTAGCCTTTTATTTTCTTTTTCCGTAATTATCAAAACCCCTATCATTACCGCCGAACTTGAGGACTTCAATCTCAAGTCCTCCTCGACATTAACTTCACCTTACTGTATTCCTTGAGAGATCAATAGTTAGGAAAACTCGCCCATTTTATATTACTTGTGCGACCGGTTCACTGGCGTGATCTTTAACATCAAGTATCTCATTTTCTGTCGTGTATGTGTGTGTGTGTGTTTTTATTAATGCAAGCGTGTGTTTTAATTTCAGCAAATGTGTGTGTTTTTATTTACCGCCTACTCATTTGAGTTAAATGGCAGGTTTCTATTTACCTCCTACTCGCTAGGAGTTAAATCGCTCGACTTTATTTAAGTAGGACTTGTAGTTTTTATCTTTCGCCTACTCGCTTGGAGTTAAATGGTCGGACTTCATTTCCCTCCTATTCGTTTGAGTAGGACTTGTAATTTTCAGCTTTTATTCACCGCCTACTCATTTGAGTTAAATGGCAGGTTTTTATCTTCCGCCTACTCACTAGGAGTTAAATGGTCGGACTTTATTTCCCGCCTACTCATTTGAGTAGGACTTGTACTCACATTTATTTTCGCCTACTCGTTAAGAGTTAAATGGCGTGTCTTTATTTCCCTTTAAATATTTGAGAAAGACTTGTAATCGCATTTATTTCCGCCTACTCGTTTGAGTAGGACTCGCTTTCATTTTAGTCCTACTCGTTTGAGTAGGACTTGCAAATTTTCAGCTTATATTTCTCGCCCACTCGTTTGAGTGGGACTTGCAATTTCAATTATGTAATTTTCTCTTACTTGTAGCTTAGTTTTATTTCTGTCTCTTTATTATGTGTTTGGATGAGTGCGAGTGTGTTTATTTGTAGTAAATTTTCTAATATTAGTTTATCTTGCTTTTCTTCTTATTCTCTTTATAACCCTTCAGCGAATAGTTTAGAACGCTCGCCTAACTAAACTCATAACCTATCCCCATTCCGATGAGTGGCTAATCGCTTTTAGCCCTCGGTATCGAAGAGCATTGGGATATAAAAAATGTTTTAAATAACTAAAGGTCTTATTTTTCTATTTAATTTAAAACATAAGGTTTACCCTGTGTTAACGATGCGTAGAACCACATATTGATGTGTGGGCTCTATTTCCGTTATCCATATGCTAGCTAGCCGAGAGGCCGTGCGTATGGATTGATCACCCCTGGGTAAAGAGAGTTCTGCACTAACCCTTGAGAGAGGAGGCTCGGTAACTCCACTGGATTGGGTTCCCAACCAAATAGCGGGGTTCTTAGCGTACTGCGGGCATTAAGAGTAATCCTTCATCGGACGAGAGCCCGGTCGAATAGCCTTAATGTCTAGGTGAGAGATATTCCTAGTGTAACAGCCAGATTTTCTCAGCAGGCCAATTTTTGGGTGACACGGCCTGAGACACGGGCGTGTCCCAGGGCGTGTCCTGCATGTGTCGAGTGTCGAGAGGAACAGTCGACGTTTTTTGCTCGACGATATGTCGAGAGAAGGCACACGGCGAAGGACACGGGCGTGTCCAAGGCCGTATCGTGTGCTCGACGAATTTTGCTCGACGATCGTCTAGTGTCGAGATGTGGTCGTCGAGTGTCGAGAGATGGGTGAACACGGCCTGTGGCACAGGCGTGTTACAGGGCATGTCCCTTCGGCTCGACGAACTCAGCCCGACAAAATTTTGTGCTAGGGCGTGTCTTAGTGTCGTATCATCATCTGCTAGAATGCTAGGGCGTGTCTTAGTGGTCGTATAGGCATCCGCTAGAATGCTTTGTGTTAGGTGTGCTGCATACTCTGATATCATCCCATAGCTTCATCATCTGTTTTGTGGTGTATGTTGTGGGGCCCCGGCCGGACCTTCTAGTATATACCATCTGAACGGATGGGGTTGTTACACCTAGAGATCGGTGAGCTCATTATTTTGGAACCTCCACGGCCAAGTTTCCGCTTTAATTAAATTGAAACTTTGGATCTCTAGTTTTTCAAATCTATTTTTAATCCTAATGTAATTCGATACCGAGTGTTATCTCTTCATCGACTTTCATCTTAATCTATTTTCGTTATATTTTAGTTTAAATCAACAACATACTATTTCGGTAAAATAATAGTACTTTCGGAGTAGTAGGGATAATTAACCCATTCCCGGGAAATTTACGATCTGGATATTCCCCCGAATATTTTGTATTACTTGCAATAGGTGCACTTGCCTCCGTAGCAAGTCCGCGGCGATCGACTCATCGAACCAACCACCCACTTAAGAGTCTTTTCGCGGGCCATCAAGTTTTTGGCGTTATTGCCGGGGAGACCTTTGAGTTATTATTTCGAATCCGAAGTCTATTACTTTTACCTTTATTTCTAAAAACTAAAAAAAACAACAACAAAACTTTACTTAAAATCCCCAAAAAAATTTAATTTTCTCGTTTATATTTTAGGGTTTATGACCCGTCGACAACCTTCGAAGTCCGAAAATTTGGATTTCGATCCGGAGATCGAACACTCCATTGCGCGTATTCGGTCTCAACGTCGAAATCCCACTTTGGATCCCGAAGAATCCGTCGGAGAACCCTCTACCGTTGCTATGACCGACCCCAATCCAAATGCGGTCGTACAGCGTACAATGTCATATTACGGCCGGCCAAATTTGGATGATACTGGGTCCAGCATTGTTCGCCCGACGGTGGTGAACAATAATTTTGAGATCAAATTGAGCGTTATCCAAATGATCCAAAATGTCGTGCAGTTCGATGGACTGCCGGATGAGGACCCGAAAGTTCATTTATCTAGTTTTTTGGAATTCTTCGAAGGTGTCCGCACCATGCGCTGCCTCCGTGGTTGCAGGTGCAAATCTTCTACAATGGGCTTAACTATCAGAAGCATCAAATGATTGACTCGGCTGTCGGGGGTACCTTCAATAATAAGACCCCCGAGGCTGTCCAAGCTCTTATTGAAGAGATGGCTATGAACACCTACCAATGGAACGTCCCGAGGGAACATCCCAAGCAGGCGGCCGCCCTCTTCGAAGTGGTTGCCATTGCCCACATAGCCATTCAAGTTGAACGGTTGACCAAGCAGGTGGTAGAGATGTCTGCTGCCTCCACCACTCCTCCTTGGGCGATTCCCCCTAATGTCGGTGCCGTCAATGAATTCGTCGACTATGTGGGAAATGCTAGGCGACCTTCCTTCAACCCCAACAACAACCCTTATAGTAATAACTATAATCCGGGTTGGAGGAACCACCCCAACTTCTCATGGAGTAATGCGAATAACGCGCAGCGCTCGCCCAATTCTTTTGCTCCCGGATTTCTTCCGCCTCCCCCTCTTCCAAAACCCTCCCCGATAGAGGAGAATTTTTCTAAATATATAGCTTCCAACGAGTAAAATATCTGGAACATCACAGGATCGCTAAAAAACTTAGAACTCCAGGTTGGACAGCTAGCAAGAATGATGTCCGAGCACGCGCTCGGGGCACTGTCGGGAACACGGAGCCCAATCCGCGGGAGAATATCAATGCTATAACACTCCGTACCAAAAAGGAGGTGATCGATCCAAAACGGACCGATCCGCACGGTTCCTAAACTACGCCTTCCCAACCTCCTTTTAGTGAAGCTTCTACCCCCCCCCCCCCTCTATTTATTTTCTTTGTACATATTGCCTTTCCTATTTGTTCTGCATATTTACATTACAACATTGGAGACAATGTTGGACTTAAGTATGGTGGTGTTTTCTCGCTTTATTTTCCGAACTTCTATTTTTTGAACTGTATTTCTATTTTCTGCAGTCCAAAAATTAAAAAAATATATGAAAAAATATATATAATAACAAAACAAAACAAAAAAATTTGAAAATGAAAATTCCAAAAAACATTTTCTTTTCCTTTCTTTTTATTACAAAAATTCCAAATATATTTAGTTTCATTTTGTAAAAATCTTTGTAAATATTTTTGTAAATAATCTTCTCTCTCTCTACCTTCCTTTTCTCTCTCATTCTTGTAAATAACGTCTCTTTTTCTCGAAATCTTCGTAAATAGAATGAAAATATTCTGAAAACCAAAATACAAAAAAAAATTTCGCAAAACTTAAAAAAACACACAAAAAATTTCGCAAAACTTAAAAATCTAAAAACGAAAGATAAAAAGTCAAAAAATTCAAAACAAAGAGTAAAACTAAACAAAAATAAAAAAAAGATAATAAATAAAAAACATAAAAATGATAAAAACTCTAAAATTCCAAAAAATGTTTTGAAACAAATAAATCAAATATTCCATTTCTTGATCATCTTGCTATCCAAAAATTTTTTTTGTGTTTATTTATATGTGAATTTTATTAATTCTTTGTTTGTTATTCGTTTGTTAATTTTTGATTAAAAAATTTATGTATCTGGGGTTAAGTTTTAAAGAATTCATTATGCTTTGTTAAAAATAGTGAACTCGTTTTAGGCACTACTTCTAATTTTTCATTGATAGGAGCATGTGTATTATGTTAGAAAATAACGACTATAGGTTTCAATTATGTTTACTTTTAGTTTTCTAAAAAATTGGAACGTACAATTTATTAAGATGCTCTCAAAAAAGTTTTTCAATTAAAAATCTAGTTTTCTTTTCTCCACTTATTTAACATGACTTACTAGGTATGATAAAATTTTTATCCTTAAAAGATCTTATGTCAATGGGAATAAGATTTCGTTCCGTAAATATACGCACCCAATAATTTAAAAAGATTATATGTTATGCAGTAAGTGGATAAAATTCATTACTCCTCCACATATACATTGGGTCAATTTTATCATTATGAAGTTGAAAAAAAATGATATTAGGAAAATAAGATTTCATTTTCCTAATATTCCAAAGAAAAAAAATGGAGGTTCGAGAAAATATTACCTCACCACAAATTTCAAATCCTCTTCATAAACCAAAATCAACCCCCTTGGCCAATTTCA
Source organism: Platanthera guangdongensis (assembly GCA_039583875.1). Taxonomy (NCBI): domain Eukaryota; kingdom Viridiplantae; phylum Streptophyta; class Magnoliopsida; order Asparagales; family Orchidaceae; genus Platanthera; species Platanthera guangdongensis. The sequence continues at coordinate 59,477,856 of CM077148.1, read as the reverse complement.
CGATTCTAGAATTAATTCAAAATTCTTTTTGAGAGCAGAATTTGTAAATTGCATTATTTCCAGTAAAACTCATATAAGCTAAAGTTCATATAATTCTAGACTATTTTCGTTAATCTAACAATTACAATTTTTACTTTCTATTTGATTACATCAAGAAGTCTTTTGGACAAAACTTTTGCGTTATTTAAATCATCTTCATAATTTTAGGACTTAACTCTTACACCTCGTATGTTTATTTAGATCTCTCTTGAAAGAATTGGTTCCTAAACACCTAGAGAGGGGTGAATAGGTGCAGTTCCTTTTTCTTCTAATGCAGAACTTTTAATTCAGTTAATTAACAAAAACAGATATTTCTACAGTTATCACAGCACATAATTAATAATACCACACACAATCACAGATTGCACACTGATTTATAGTGGTTCCCCAAGGTCTGGGTACATCCACTTTCCCCCTTCGCCTATCTAGCAGTGTGCTAGATTTGGCCTAACTTCTTTTCTTCTTCTCAGATCTACAGATCTTACAGCTCAGAACCCAAATAAGTCTCCTACAACTCAGAGTGAGTCCACACTCCTATAGCTCAGGCAATCTGCCCTACCTCAGCCTTCAACAAGGCCTACAACTCAGAGATCGAAATCTCCTACAACTCAGGCTCACAACCCTACCTTAGCATTCAACAAGGACTACCACTCAGTGAACTTATCTCCTACAACTCAGCCTTTATAAATCAGGCTTACAACTCAGATCTTAAAAAGATCCTATAGAAAATAGATGTAAATCTAAAATTTACCACCACCCTGGTTGAGAGAGAAAGGATGGATGGTTTCTTGATCATTTCTTGAAAGAATCTGATGTTAGAGATCGACCTGACTTAGCTTCCTTCAAAGCTTCTTGAATCTGAACACAGTAGGGTTGTTGGGTACATTGGTCAAATGTACCTGATTTGAAGAAGCCTCACCTAACTCAATGATATACATCAGAATGTATTTGATGTTTGTTTGAGTTACTTGTGCAGGTTAGGTATACACTGGACTGGAGCTGAAAATTTCTAAGTCCATGTGTCGACACCCAGAGGCAAAGTGTCGACACTTGAGAAAGCTTGTGTCGACACCCAGAGGCAAAGTGTCGACACTTGAGAAAGCTTGTGTCGACACCCAGACATGCAGTGTCGACACTTGGAGTCATTGTGTCGACACCTGGGAAGAAGAGTCGACACCAGTCAGAAAGTGTCGACACTTGGAGCTGTGTCGACACTCAGTGTAGAAGAATGCAGAAAAGCTGTGTCGACACTTAGCAGAAGTGTCGACACCCAGAAGAGCTGTGTCTACACCAGAAAGTGTCGACACTTGAAGTGAGTGTCGACACTCAGCAAAAGTCTGCAGAATCTAAGTACAAGTGTCGACACTCAACACAATGTGTCGACACTATGCAGAAGACTCAGCACTGGAAGTAAGTGTCGACACTCAACACAATGTGTCGACACTTAGCTAAAGACTCAGTATTTGAAGAATGTGTCGACACTCAACACAATGTGTCGACACTTAGCTAAAGACTCAGTATTTGAAGAATGTGTCGACACTCAGCACAATGTGTCGACACACAACCAGAAGAGTCAACACTTGAAGAAAGTGTCGACACTCAGCACAATGTGTCGACACTTAGTTGAAGACTCTACACTTGAAGAAAGTGTCGACACAAGGAGCTGTGTCGACACTTAGCAAAGAACAGAAAATTTGTAAAATATTCTAAGTATAAGTGTCGACACTAAGGGAATGTGTCGACACTCAGCTGAAGAATCAAGAATGAAGACTTGTGTCGACACCAAGAATCAGTGTCGACACTTGACAGTTTCAACACATGAAGATGTGTCGACACAAAGGAGATGTGTCGACACTTAGAAGAATACAGTTAAAGGATGAAGTACAAGTACTTGTGTCGACACTCAATTTCAGTGTCGACACATGCAGAAGAAACTGTGTCGAGACATACAAGGAATTGTGTCGACACCTTGTAGACTTGTGTCGACACTTACACAACATGTGTCGACACTTGGTCTATAAGTGTCGACACTTAAGAACAGAAAGTCTCGACACTAACTGACAGTTAGAGAATTTCAAGAAGTAACTGGTTGACAAGACAGCTGCCGATCCAGCCGGTCTACATCAACTGTCAGAGAAGTCAAAAGTCTGTTATAAACCGGATCAGCCGGTTACCATAAAGGAAGCCTATAAATAGGCACCCACAGTTTAAAGTGGAGAAGGTGTAGTTGTTAAGAAGTTCACAATCATTACATGGTGTGATAATAATTGAAGTAGTTGATCAGACTTAATCAAGAAGTGATACACAGAAGATCAACACAAGAAGATCAGGCAGTCCAACTGCAGATCTAAGTAGTTGGAGAGAGAGAGCTCCAACCAAGGATTCAGTCTTTGGAACTAAGGCTGAAAAGAAGAATTCAGAGTCATCTGGATTTCAAGAAGCAGAGATCAAGGATCAACTGCAGAAGATTCAGACTAATTCAGTTCTACTCAAGAAGCTTTGAAGAAAGCTAAGTCAGTTTGGATCAAGCTGAGTTCTTCCAAGAACTCTTCAAGAAACTCTCAACTCCTCTCATCTTTTCTGGGTTGTAGAGTTAGCATTTATAATTTCTATTATAACTTGTAAGATCCATTGGATCTGAGTGATTGTAAGCCTATTTTATAAAGGCTGAGGGTAGGGCTTGGTGCCTGAGTGTAGGAGTTGAAGAACTCTGAGTGTAGGCCTTTGATTGGCTGAGTGTAGGCCTGGGTGGCTGAGTGTAGGCCTTTTGGCTGAGTGTAAGGCTTTGGGCCTGAGGTAGGAACCTTGTTGGGTTCTGAGCTAGTGGAGAAGTTTGGCCGAATCTAGTACACTGCTAGATAGGCGAAGGGGGAAAGTGGATGTACCCAAAGATTGGGGAACCACTATAAAATTAGTGTGTCTGCTGTGCTGTGCTGTGTTGTGGCTTTACTGTGTGATTTCTGTAATTGCTGTTAACTGTAATAATCTGTGAAAAACTGTTGTGCTGCCAAACAAAAGTTAAAAAGGTTTAGGTCACCTATTCACCCCCCCCCCTCTAGGTGTTTAGGTACCATATCTTTCAAGTGGTATCAAAGCGAGGTTCCTCAAAATCAGGACTAACTGTCTGAGGAGATCCTGTTTGGCAGATTCAGTATAAGTCAGGAAACAGGAAACAGTTTCAAGAAAATCAAGAACATGGGTTCTTCAGAGAATCATAAGGAGTTGGGTTCAATGAAACTACCTATATGCAGAAAAGAGATCTTTGGGATCTGGAAAGAGAGGGTTAGGCTTTTTATGGAAGCCTCTGACCCTAGGATATACATCACAGTCAAAGAAGGGCCATATGTGCCCATGAAGATTTCAGTATTGGATGCAAATCAGAGGACTCCAAAGGATTTCTCTGAAATGACCAAGGATGAGATTGTCCTAGCAACCATGGACAAAAGAGCACAGAATATAATAGTTAGTGCAATTGATGATGCCACCTTCCAGAACCTTATTCACTGTAAAACTGCAAAAGAAATGTGGGACACCCTCATTGTCTATATGGAAGGTTCTGAAGAAGTAAGGCAAGATAGGAAGTCCTTGCTTAATCAAGAATATGAGAGTTTTAGGCAAGGAAGAGGAGATAGCATCACTGAATGCTATAAGAAATTTTACAGAATTGTAAATGAACTCATGTCATATGGAAGAGAGTTCACAAACTATGAGTTGAATGATAAATTCTTAAGGTCCCTCACCAAAGACTGGGACACCAAGATCTGTGCCATCAGAGAAATGGCAAAGTTGGGAGAAATTCCTCCTCCCACACTTTTTGGCAAGTTGTTATCTTATGAGATGCAATTGTCAGTGAGAAAAGAAGAAGAAAAGTCAACAAGGACTGAATACAGAGAAAAGACTGTTGCCTTTAAGTCAGATGTACCCAGAAAGAGCAGGACCAAGTCATCAACTCCTCCTCCTGAGGTAGTTGAATCAGAATCTGAAGAGTCAGAAAGTACAAAATCTACAAGCAGTGAAAGTGATGAAGACTTTGCTGCATTCACCAGACATTTTCAGAAGTTCCTTAAGAAGAAACAGTGGAGGTCTAGACCTTCATCTTCCAAAGGGAAAGAGGTTCAGTATCAGGAAAAGAAGCCTTCAAAGAAGGACAAGAAAAGGACCAAGACTAGTAAGGCAACTGGATCCAAGATAATTTGTTACTGCTGCAATAGACAGGGCCATGTTATTGCAGACTGCCCTGAAAGAAGGAAGGAATCCAGTGACAAAAAGAAAACTCACTTCAAAGGAAAGAAGGAAAAGTCCTTTGTTGCAAAGAATGAGAAGACTCTTTCAGATATGTCTTCTTCAGACACTGAGACAGATGCTGAAGCCTATATTGGGCTATTTGCTGAGGAAGAAGAAGAGTTTATGCAGATCATGGAATCTATCTATGAGCAAGAAGACTGTCAAAGCCAAGGACTGATGGCTTTGACTGAAAGTACCAAAAACCTGGAGCAGCCAGGACCCAGTCAGGTACAAGGTCTAACTCAAAGTTCTGGTTCCAGTTCTAGTTCAGAGTCAGATTATTCTTCATCAAGTGATGAGAATATATCTGAGTCTGAGGGAGATATTCATCAACTCCTAGATGAATATCAAGTACTATTGCAAGCCTATAAGAAAAGCAAGACCCTAGCCAAAAATTTGGCCAAGGAAATTGCTGATCTCAAGGCAGCTGCAATAGATTATGAGAAGAATTATGATCAAAAACTGAATGAAGTGGCCAGGACTGAAACACATTACTGTGATTCAGATGGGTACTATTGCATTTAAGAATGATCAAATTAAGAAACTGGAGATTAATCTTCAGAAGGAGAAAGAGCTAGCAGCTAGGTATTCAAAACCTAAATCAGTGCTACCCTTGATTGATGATTTTGTTCATCATAAAGGAAAGACTGGACTGGGATTTGTTAATCCAGCTAGGACTGTTCAGAACCAGTCCAAGTCCAAGGGCAAAGCCCCAACATTCACTAAGACAGCCAAGTCTGTACCTAAGCAAAGGTACAACAAATTTGAATGTTGGTGCTGTGGCAAAATTGGCCACTTTGCTTTGGACTGTTGGCACAATGTGAGTGCCAAGTTGAGTAGCAAGTTACCTGTTGGAAAGACAGCAGGTAGCTATGTCAATTTGCAAACTAACAATCACCAAGGACCCAAGTTTACTTTGGGTTCTAAGGTTCATTAATTTGTTTTGCAGGAGAATCCAAGTGGCCATACCCCTACATGGTACTTGGATAGTGGATGTTCCAGACACATGACTGGAACTAGGGGACTACTGAAGGATTTCACTCCAATCAAGAATGGTCCAAAGGTGACCTTTGGTGGTTCAGAAAAAGGAATCATCAAAGGGTTTGGTAACATATCCTCCAACTTAGTTACCATTACTCAAGTGGCTTATGTTAAAGGGTTGAAACATAACCTCATTAGTATAAGTCAATTAAGTGATGTAGGGTATGACATCTCATTTGTTAAAAATGGTTGTCATATCAAGAGGTCAAGTGATCAAGAGATCATTTTGACAGGTTATAGGAAGAGAAATGTCTATTGTTTAGACATTATGGTTGAGAACAATAGTTCTCCAGTTTGTCTTGTAGCTGATGAGACAGTCTCTCAATGTGTCAAGTGGCACAAGAGGCTTGCTCATCTAAATTACAAGACTATTGGCAAACTCTTTAGTAAAGAGTTAGTGAGGAATGGTCCTCAAGTTAAGTGTGTCAAAGATGGCATTTGCTCAGCTTGTCAAAAGGGCAAGCAGACTAAATCCACCTTTAGAAGCATTGACAACAAGGATGCTGTGAGGTGTTTATACCTCTTGCATATGGATCTATTTGGTCCAATGCCAGTTCACAGCTTAGGTAGGAAGGTCTACACCTTTGTAGTTGTTGATGACTACTCAAGGTTTTCCTGGGTGTTCTTCTTAAAGCAGAAATCTGAAACACCTAGTGTCTTACACAGTTTTGTTAAGCAAATTCAGAATGAATTGAACTGTACAGTGGTCAAAATTAGAAGTGACCATGGTACAGAGTTTCAATCTGAAAGCATGACAAAACTATGTGAAGACTATGGGATATTTCAAGAATTCTCTTCACCTAGAACACCTCAGCAAAATGGCATTGCTGAAAGGAAAAATAGAACCTTGATAGAAGCTGGTAGGACTCTATTAAGTGATTCTTCACTACCAGAATATTTCTGGGCTGAAGCAGTTAACACTGCATGCCATGTGATAAATAGAGCTACCATAACTAAAAGGTTAAACAAGACCCCCTATGAAGTAGTGAAAGGCAGGAAACCAAACCTATCCTATTTCAGGATTTTTGGTTGTAAATGCTTCATACTTAACAATGGGAAGACTTACTTAACTAAGTTTGCTGCCAAATCCCAAGAGGGAGTGTTTGTTGGGTACAGCAGTAATAGTAAGTCTTATAGAGTCTACAACTTGACTACACAAGTTGTAGAGGAGTCTGTGCATGTAGTTTTTGATGAGACACTTCTTATTAACAATGAGTTGTCTAGTAGTGTGTGCAGCCCCACAGGTCTTTCTAAGAAGATGGACAAGCTTACCATAGAAGATGTACCTGCTGCAAGACAGCAAGTAGAAGAAGATGGCTTATGTCCAGGGGGAGAACTACATGTACCAGGAGCTGAAGAAGTTCAAGGAACTCAGCATGATGAAGATGCTGATGAAGTACAACAAGAAGTAAGGATGCCTCCAGCCAACAGGCATCTAAGAGATCATCCAGTGGAGCTGATCATTGGAGATCCAAGACAAGGTGTTCAGACAAGGAGCAGAAATCAGAATGCTGCAATATATTCAAGTTTTCTGTCTCAAATAGAACCTAAGAAATTTGAAGAAGCTATACAAGATCCACAGTGGACTGAAGCTATGCAGGAAGAGCTAAACCAGTTCAAGAGGTGCAAGGTTTGGGACTTAGTTCCTAAGCCTAAAGATCACAATGTGATAGGAACAAAGTGGATCTACAGAAACAAGTTAGATGAACAAGGAGTCATCATTAAGAATAAGGCAAGATTGGTTGCAAAAGGATATAGGCAAGAAGAAGGTATTGATTTTGATCAAACCTTTGCTCCAGTAGCCAGACTGGAAGCCATAAGGATGTTCTTGGCCTATGCAACCTACCAAGGATTCAAAGTATACCAAATGGATGTGAAGTCAGCATTCCTTAATGGTAATTTAAAAGAAGAAGTATATGTGGAGCAGCCTTCAGGTTTTGTTGATCCTACTTTTCAACATTATGTCTATAGACTTAGGAAAGCATTGTATGGGTTAAAGCAAGCTCCTAGAGCTTGGTATGAAACCCTATCTAGTTTCCTCATTGAGAACAAGTTCACAAGGGGGAAAATAGATAAGACTCTATTCCTTAGGGAATCTAGAGGCAAAGTAATACTTGTCCAAATATATGTAGATGACATTATATTTGGGTCTACTGAAAGTAGCCTTTGCAAAAAGTTTGCAAAGCTTATGCAAAGTCAATTTGAAATGAGTAGTATGGGAGAGCTGAAGTTTTTCTTGGGTCTCCAAGTTAAACAGACTGAAAGTGGCTTGTCCATATGTCAGTCAAAGTTCACCCTAGAACTCATAAGGAAGTATGGTATGGATTCCTCCAGTACCATGAAGACTCCTATGGGGTCAAGTATGTCTCTAAGCAAGGATGATGCAGGGAAACCTGTAGATGAAACCTTGTATAGAGGGATAGTTGGCTCCCTACTATACTTGACTGCAAGTAGGCCTGACATTATGTATGCTACATGTGTTTGTGCCAGGTATCAAGCCTGCCCCAAAGAATCTCACTTGACTGCAGTCAAGAGAATCTTGAGATATCTAAAGGGCACACCCTATCTAGGCCTCTGGTACCCTAGGAATGGAGATTTTGATCTAACAGGCTATTCAGATGCAGACTTTGCAGGATGCAAAGAAGATAGAAAAAGCACAACTGGATCATGTCAATTCCTAGGTGGAAGACTCATTTCATGGAGTAGTAAGAAGCAAACCAGTGTGGCCATCTCCACAGCTGAGTCAGAGTATATAGCTGCAGGAAGTTGCTGTGCTCAACTTCTGTGGATTCAACATCAGCTAGAAGACTATGGATGTCAGGTAAGTAGAACTCCACTTTATTGTGATTCTACTAGTGCTATTTCCATAGCTAATAATCCTGTTTCACATAGTAGAACTAAACATATTGAGATTAAATATCACTTTCTTAGGGAGCATGTAGAAAGAAATGATATTGCACTTGAATATGTTAAAACAGATAATCAGATAGCTGATATGTTCACTAAGCCCTTAGAAGAAGCTAAGTTTAATAGGTTCAAAATTGAACTAGGTATGATAAACTTAGACTAAGTATACAGAACAAAAATTGGCTAAGTAAAAAGGTGTCGACACATAGACAAGTCTATGTCGACACAGAATAGTAAGTGTCGACACTTCAGAAAAATGGTGTCGACACATCTAGGAAGCTAGTGTCGACACTTCAGAATGTTAGTGTCGACACATGTCGAGTAGGTGTCGACACATTCAATAAAGTGTCGACACTTAAGTTTTACTCAGAATTTTTCTAAGTAAAGTCTCGACACATGTCGAGTATAGTGGTGTCGACACTTAACCAAGTGTCGACACATAAAATCTGTTGACTAAATTTGTGTCGACACATGAGTGTCGAGACATTATAAGTCTGTGTCGACACTTATTGACAGTGTCGACACATCATTAGAAATTCATCCCGCCTGTTCGTCTTCAAACAGGAAAGGTATAAATAGGGTTCTGTCTTTGATTGTCGACACGCTTTCAAAGTTTCGAGACCTAAACTCTTGTGTCGACATTTCTCTTATCTCAAGACTAACTCTCAAAACCCTAATGGCTCCCAAGCTGGAAGAGAATGTTAACGAAGGGTATGAGCTCGTGCGAGGCGCATTTGACGACAGCGATCAAGAATTCAAATCAGTAATTACCCTAGTCAGCGATTCAGGACTAGAATACTTGGTTTCAGAGCCAACCAAGATATGGAAGAAAGAAGTGATTGAATTTCTTACTGGAGCAACTGTGGACGACTCTGGATTCAGAATTAAGTCCAGGGTGCATGGCACCAAAGTCAAACTATCCCCCAAGTCTTTAAGAAAGGTACTTCAGCTACCTAAGATTCAAGAAGAAGAGGAGGTAACTGCTTCCAAGACCAGGGAAGCTCTTACTTGGTGTGGCCTGGATCCAAAAATGAAGGTGGGATCAGTCTTCAACAGGAAGGGGATGAACAATCAAGGCAAGTTCTTGTCTGAAGTAGTGGGCAAGGTAATCCTGTGCAAACCAGGAGGGCATGACAGGGTGTCTGCCTCCATGTTTGAAATCATGACCAGGATCATCTTCACTCTGAAGACAGATTGGTCAATGGTGGTTTATGAGAAAGTTAAAGAAAGCCTGAAGAAGCCCAATCTGGGCAGGATAATAAGTCTCTACCTGGCTGGATCAATTCCAGAGGTAATGAGCTCTGCAGCAGGAACAAAGATCAATCATATGAGGAGAATGGACTCCAGGATATTCTCAAGATGGGAAAGGGTGCTGGTGTCAAAGGACTTGGCCACCCCTGAGAAACAAGCTTCTAAGAGAGACTCTCCTCCCAGGAAGAAGAGGAAGACAGCTGCTGTGCCTCAAGAGACCTCCAGCAGCTCAGGCAGTGAAGAACATGTGGTCTTCACTCCTGAAAGTCCAGTTGATGTGACTGCAGAGAAGACACCTGCTCCTCAGGAGGCAGCTGACATTCAGGGGGAGCTTCCAGGTGTAGCAGTACCATCTACACTGGAGAGTGAACAAGCCACCCTCCTCATTCAAGAGGTACTTGTTGACCTTAAAACTTTCAATTTTTCTATAATAAATTCTGATTTGTCTGATGACCATCAGCAATATCAGCCAGCACATCAAGAACCAGATGTTGTTCTTCCAGACACATCTGTTGTGGTACCTGATCAAGTGGTTGAAGAACCAAGTACATCTCCTGCACAGACTCCAGCAGAGTATACCATGGAAGATCTGTTTTTGAACTTAGATCAAGAAGATTTTGATATGGAAAAGAATACTGCTGATACAGGAAAGGATGCTGCTGCTGAGGGGGAGAACATGGAAATTGAGGAAGAGCCTATAAGGCTAGATTCTGAGAAGGCACAAGATGTGCATACTGAAAAACCATCCAGCCCTAAGGATAGGGTGGATATAGCAAGTACATCTGAATCTGAAGATGATGAAGCTGAGCAAGCTCAGAAAAAGAAGTTCTTTGTATTCAAGAGAAGGAGCCAGAGCTATAAGAAGGCTCTTCAAACTGTTGCTCAACATTCATTAGTTCAACAAGCTCCATCCACTGATTATAGTTCTCTATTGCTTGCCTTGCAAATCAAGATGGATGAACAAAGAAAGGCTTTGGCAACATATGTGGATGAAGGACACAAAGCTCTACAATCTGATCTGGGCCAGGAAATCAAGTCCATAAGGTTTGAAATGAACCTTAATAAACAGGAGATGACTGATTGTTTTACAAAGGGGGCTCATGCTGTGGTATATCTGGCTAAACATCAAGAAACTATTAAAGAGAAAGTGGATGATATAGCAGTCAAACAAGGCTATGTGCTAGAGAATCAGTTGAGGATGAATGATAACTTGACTGCATCTCACAATGCAATAGTCACTGAAATCAAGAATAAGTCAGATGAACCTTCAACTTCATCTGCTGCTGCCAAAGCTGATTTTGATAAGCTATTTCAAGCAGAGCTTGCTGCTGTAAAGAATGCCATAACAGATTCCCAGAAGGTCATATCAGAACAGCTTACAAAGCTTAGACCTTTCTTTAAAGAGGGCATAAGATATTTGGATAGCCAAATCAGATTTCAGAAAGATGATGTAAGGGATCATATGGCTCAAGAAGTCATAAAGGGGGAGAGAGTGTTAGTCAAGGCCAGTTCTGAGCATGCAAAATGGATTTCAAATTCTATAAGGGCTACACTTGGATATCCTCCCCTGTGTGATGACAATGAAGTGGCTGAATCTGGCATTCAAGGAGCATATCTTGGAGGTGAGCAACAAGCAGTGGCTGATGTAATCTATCCACCTCCAGACTTTGAAATGATTCATGCAGATATAAGCACTATGTATAGTCCACTTGCTGGCAAGCCAACTGTTATTTTGGAAAAGGTTGTTCAACCTATCACAGCTGCAATGCAAGAGGCTTTGGACAAGGAAGAAGAAACTAGGCTGTCAAAGAAGAAGTTTAGGGAAATTGCTGAGCAAAAGCCAGATTTTGAGCAATGGAGCCCTACTTCTAGGAACATAATTCTTACAGCCTGGAAAGCAGCCAAGGACAATGCCCATGAGAGGAACAAGTGGTTCTCAGAGGCTGAATGGAGAAAGCATGAAAGTAGGCAAGAAGCCATTGTCCAACATAGAAGGAAGGCCAAGTTAGGAAAGCTACCTCCCACAGCTGTGGAGCCTAGCAAGTACTTTCCTAAGCCTTATCATTATTTTGAAAGGCAAAAGATCAAGGCTGAAGAACAGAAGAAGAAAGATCTAAAAGGGAAGAAGACTGCTGAAGCTGAGCCTGCTGCTGCTGCTGCTGTGAAAGCTCAAGTTAAAGCTGGAAAAGGCATTGTTATTAAAGAACCTGATCAGCACTAGATTAGGAATTAACTTGATGCTTGTTGTAATCTGTTGAGTGAAAAACATTGTAATACTTCATTGAAAATGTATAAGGAACATTATTGGAACAGTATATTAAATATAGTATGAATGTTCTGAAATATGTGTGTTTCTTAATTGTTCTGCAATGTTTTAATAAGTATACATGTGTGCTTTATTACATGTTCAAGTTTACCCTGTTGTCATTTATATGCTTTACATCATTTTATAATTTTTAATTATGAGTGGTGTATATCATTGACTAAGGGTTATGACTTCTCCAAATAGGGGGAGATTGTTGGGTACATTGGTCAAATGTACCTGATTTGAAGAAGCCTCACCTAACTCAATGATATACATCAGAATGTATTTGATGTTTGTTTGAGTTACTTGTGCAGGTTAGGTATACACTGGACTGGAGCTGAAAATTTCTAAGTCCATGTGTCGACACCCAGAGGCAAAGTGTCGACACTTGAGAAAGCTTGTGTCGACACCCAGAGGCAAAGTGTCGACACTTGAGAAAGCTTGTGTCGACACCCAGACATGCAGTGTCGACACTTGGAGTCATTGTGTCGACACCTGGGAAGAAGAGTCGACACCAGTCAGAAAGTGTCGACACTTGGAGCTGTGTCGACACTCAGTGTAGAAGAATGCAGAAAAGCTGTGTCGACACTTAGCAGAAGTGTCGACACCCAGAAGAGCTGTGTCTACACCAGAAAGTGTCGACACTTGAAGTGAGTGTCGACACTCAGCAAAAGTCTGCAGAATCTAAGTACAAGTGTCGACACTCAACACAATGTGTCGACACTATACAGAAGACTCAGCACTGGAAGTAAGTGTCGACACTCAACACAATGTGTCGACACTTAGCTAAAGACTCAGTATTTGAAGAATGTGTCGACACTCAACACAATGTGTCGACACTTAGCTAAAGACTCAGTATTTGAAGAATGTGTCGACACTCAGCACAATGTGTCGACACACAACCAGAAGAGTCAACACTTGAAGAAAGTGTCGACACTCAGCACAATGTGTCGACACTTAGTTGAAGACTCTACACTTGAAGAAAGTGTCGACACAAGGAGCTGTGTCGACACTTAGCAAAGAACAGAAAATTTGTAAAATATTCTAAGTATAAGTGTCGACACTAAGGGAATGTGTCGACACTCAGCTGAAGAATCAAGAATGAAGACTTGTGTCGACACCAAGAATCAGTGTCGACACTTGACAGTTTCAACACATGAAGATGTGTCGACACAAAGGAGATGTGTCGACACTTAGAAGAATACAGTTAAAGGATGAAGTACAAGTACTTGTGTCGACACTCAATTTCAGTGTCGACACATGCAGAAGAAACTGTGTCGAGACATACAAGGAATTGTGTCGACACCTTGTAGACTTGTGTCGACACTTACACAACATGTGTCGACACTTGGTCTATAAGTGTCGACACTTAAGAACAGAAAGTCTCGACACTAACTGACAGTTAGAGAATTTCAAGAAGTAACTGGTTGACAAGACAGCTGCCGATCCAGCCGGTCTACATCAACTGTCAGAGAAGTCAAAAGTCTGTTATAAACCGGATCAGCCGGTTACCATAAAGGAAGCCTATAAATAGGCACCCACAGTTTAAAGTGGAGAAGGTGTAGTTGTTAAGAAGTTCACAATCATTACATGGTGTGATAATAATTGAAGTAGTTGATCAGACTTAATCAAGAAGTGATACACAGAAGATCAACACAAGAAGATCAGGCAGTCCAACTGCAGATCTAAGTAGTTGGAGAGAGAGAGCTCCAACCAAGGATTCAGTCTTTGGAACTAAGGCTGAAAAGAAGAATTCAGAGTCATCTGGATTTCAAGAAGCAGAGATCAAGGATCAACTGCAGAAGATTCAGACTAATTCAGTTCTACTCAAGAAGCTTTGAAGAAAGCTAAGTCAGTTTGGATCAAGCTGAGTTCTTCCAAGAACTCTTCAAGAAACTCTCAACTTCTCTCATCTTTTCTGGGTTGTAGAGTTAGCATTTATAATTTCTATTATAACTTGTAAGATCCATTGGATCTGAGTGATTGTAAGCCTTTTTATAAAGGCTGAGGGTAGGGCTTGGTGCCTGAGTGTAGGAGTTGAAGAACTCTGAGTGTAGGCCTTTGATTGGCTGAGTGTAGGCCTGGGTGGCTGAGTGTAGGCCTTTTGGCTGAGTGTAAGGCTTTGGGCCTGAGGTAGGAACCTTGTTGGGTTCTGAGCTAGTGGAGAAGTTTGGCTGAATCTAGTACACTGCTAGATAGGCGAAGGGGGAAAGTGGATGTACCCAAAGATTGGGGAACCACTATAAAATTAGTGTGTCTGCTGTGCTGTGCTGTGTTGTGGCTTTACTGTGTGATTTCTGTAATTGCTGTTAACTGTAATAATCTGTGAAAAACTGTTGTGCTGCCAAATAAAAGTTAAAAAGGTTTAGGTCACCTATTCACCCCCCCCCCCTCTAGGTGTTTAGGTACCATATCTTTCAAGGGTTGATCTCCTTTGAAGTTGATCTTCAATCATCTTCTTTCTTGAAATTCAGAAATCAAACTGAATTCTTCTTGGCAGACTGGTTCAGACTCTGCACTTAAGAGACTTGTTGATGTAAGTACCTTTCTTCACTTGAATAGATGTAGCTCTCTCTCTCCAAATTCTTCTGAAGATTCTTCTAAATTCTTCTTTGAATTACTCTTGACAAACTTTGAGTAGATCACCACCTGAGAATGTCTTCTTAGATCTTCTGTTGAAAATCTTCTTCGTGTTTTGTTTTCTATCTCATGTGTGTAACTCTTAGTCTTCTATTGATAGAGAATGTCTTTATATAGACTTCCTCCATGGTAACCGGCTGATCCGGTTTCTAACAAACTTCTGACAGCTCTGACAGTTGCAGTAGACTAGTTGGTTATGGTAGCTGTCAAGTCTTCTAGTCACTTCTTGAAACTCTATCTCTGTCAGCAAAGTGTCGAGACTGAACTTCATCATGTGTCGACACAAGTAGACTAAGTATCGATACAAGCCTTGGTGGTGTCGATACAGCTCCCTTGGTATAGACCCTGCTTCTCGACACAGCCTCAGTAGAATGTGTCGACACTAGTTCTGTGTGTCGACACAGTCACTTCTTTTCTTCACAAAAATTAACTTTGTTGAAAATCTGCCATGTGTCGACACAAGTCCTGTGTGTCGACATAGTTGATGTTGACAAAGTCTTCTGTGTGTCGACACTGCCTCTGTGTGTCGACACAGTTTATATCGACTAAGCTTTTCTGTGTGTCGACACTGCCTCTTTGTGTCGACACAGTTGATGTCGACTAAACCTCTCTCTGTGTCGACACTGCCTATGTATGTCGACATAGTTTCTTCTATTGTCGACACAGCCTTTCCAAGTGTCGACACAATTGACTCCAGGTGTCGACACAGCTTTTCTCTAGTGTCGACACAAGCCTTCATAAGTGTCGACACAGCTTCTTCTGGTGTCGACTCATGGACTTAGAAACTTTTTCCTGCATTCCTGCATTTTCTTAACCTGCACATATAAACTCAAAATAACATCAAATACACCTTGATGCATATCATTGAGTAAGGTGAGGCTTCTTTAAATCTGGTACCCATTTTCTAATGTACCCAACAATCTCCCCCTATTTGGAGAAGTCAATGATATACACCATTCATAATAAACACACATTATGATGTATAAAAATATTACATGATAGGGTAACTTATAAACAAAACATGTATAAAATGTCATCACAGAATAATGATGCAAACATAATGAGCATTAATCATTATTTTGTTTAAACTTTCAAAAGTTTCTTTACAATAGTTTACATAGATTTTTAAAACTAAAGATTACAATATTGTAAAATCTAGTTAATCTATTATAGGGCTGGTCAGGCTCCTTGATAACTATGCCTTTGCCTCACTGGATCTTGGCTAGTACTGGAGCTTCAGTAACATCAGCTGGCTTCTTGCCCTTTAGATCTTTCTTCTTTTGTTCTTCAGGCCTTATCCTTTGCCTTTCAAAATAGTGAAAAGGCTTTGGGAAATACTTGCTAGGCTCCTGAGCATTAGGAGGTAGCTTCCCAGCTTTTGTCTTTCTTCTATATTATAGAATGGCTTCTTGTCTGGCTTCATATTTGTACCATTCTTGTTCAGTGTACCATTTGCCCCTTTCATAGATCTGGTCCTTTACAGCTTTCCAGGTAGTCAAGATAATATTCCTAGAAGTAGGACTCCACTGCTCAAAATCAGGCTTTAACTCTGCCTGTTCTCTGAACCTTTTCTTAGACAATAGAGCTTCTTGCTCTTTATTCAAAACTGCCTCTGGCATTTCTACTTTCTCAAGAATAATATTTTTAGTACCTTCTGGTGGGCTGTACATTGTCTGTACTTTCTGCTGAATCATATCAAAATCTGTTGGAGGGTAAATAACCTAAGCAACTTCAGGTTCATCTCCTTCAAAATAAGCAGGTTGTACACCTGACTCACCTACATTATCATCATCACAGAGGGGTGGATATCTAAGGGTGGCTATGATGCTATTAGTTATCCATTTAGCATGATCTGAGCCTGCTTTGACTAACACTCTCTCCCCATTTATGACTTCTCTTGCAATATGATCTCTGAGGTCATCTTTCTGAAATCTGACTTGTTCATCTAGATAATTAAAATCATCTTTATAAAATGACCTAAGTTTCAGTAGCTGATCAGAAATGATCTTCTGAGAATTCTTAATAGCTGTTTGTATAGTAGCTAGTTCTTCCTGTAATTGTTTATCAAAATCTAACTTGGCTTTATCCCTTGCCTAAGTCTGGGTAGCAGTAGTATTCTTTAATTCTGTAACAATCACATTATGTGATTCAGTCAGATTGTCATTCATTCTTAGTTGATTCTCAAGCACATAGCCTTGCTTAACAACAATATCTTCAAGTTGATTCTTTATGCCTTCTTGTTGTTTTGTAAGATAGACTACAACATTGTCACCTTTGTGAAAGCAATCTGTCATTTTCTTCTTGTTCTGATTTACTTCAAATCTTATGGATTTGATATCTTGTGCCTAGGAGAATTGCAGATCTTTATGGGTCTCATCCATATATTTCTCCATAGCTATCCTTTGTTCTTCTAACTTTACTTGCAAAGAGACCAACAAAGAGCTATAATCAGTTGCTGGGGCAGGTTGAGGAGCAGTTTGCAATGCCCTTTTATAGCTTTGGATTCTTCTTTTGAAAACCATCAGCTTTATTTTCTTTTCTTGAATTTCTGCTTCATCTTCAGAAGCTGAGGTACTGGCTATATCAACTCTTTCCTTAGGACTAGGAGGCAGTTCCTTTTCTATCCTAGGTTGCTCCCCCTGACTCCCTTGCTCATCCCCCTCAGTCCTGACATACTCCCCCTAAATGTTAGCTTGCTCCCCCTCAGTTCTTACTTGATCTATATCAGGGAACAACTCTCCAAGGGTAAACTCTTGTTGAGTTGGGACTTGAGGCACCACCAATTCAGGAGCATCAGTAGCTGTAGATGTATCCTTTATGATAGCATCCTGTGCTTGAGTGGTCTAGTTGCATCAATCAAAGGCCGAGTTAGTGTTTCATACTCATCATTAAAAATTATTTCATTAACTTCTTGAATTACCTCAAGAATAGTCTGTGTAGCCATTTCACTTTCTAAGTGTGATGGCACATCCTCAAAATGAGGCTCCCCCTGCACCTGAGCACCATCTGTAATGTCTTGTGCAGGAGATTTTTCAGGAATCTCTAGCCTCTCTTCATCAGGCATGTCCTTTGTTAGTACTCTATCTCATCTAGAGATTATCCTTATATCCATTCTTCTCATGTGGTTGATCTTAGAACCAGCAGTCTATTCCATTACTTCTAGAATTGTTCCAGCCAAGTATAGACACATGATTCTTCCCAGATTTGGCTTCTTAATACCTTCCTTAATCTTTTCAAAGATTACTCCAGACCAATCTATGTTCAGCCTGAAGATAATCCTGGTCATCAGGCTGAACATATAGGCTGAAACCCTATCATGTCCCCCTGGCTTGTAGAGAATGACCTTTCCAACCACTTCAGAAAGGAATTTTCCTTGCAGATTCATCTCTTTCCTGTTCATTGCAGATCCAATCTTCATGGTGGAATCCAATCCACACCAATGAAGTGCTTCCCTGGTCTTGGATGAGGGTACTTCCTCTTCTTCCTGAGTTTTTGGGAGGTGAAGAGTTTTCCTCAAGCTCTTCAAGGTAAGTTTAACTTTAGCTCCCTAAACTGTAGATTTGATCTTAAGTCCAGTTGAATCTAAAGTATCTGCGCCATAGAATTCTAGTATTTCTTTCTTCCATATCTTTGTAGGTTCAGATAGCAGAAATTCCAAACCATTTTCTGCAATTTAGGTTACTACTGTTTTAATTTCTGGTTCCGTATTATCAAAAGCATTGAGAACCACCTCATAGCCTTCGTTGACGTTATCTTCAATCTTTGGTGCCATTGGGGTTGAGAGAAATCTTGGATTGAGAAGAGAGAAGTTGTCGACACAGGGTTTTGGTCTCTAAAATATGGAGAGTGTGTCGAAAGGGTTTGTTGTTGACCTATTTATACCCTTTTAAATAATGAAGGTCAAAACTCGCATCAAAATTCTCTTAATGTGTCGACACAGTTGAAATGTGTCGACACAGTTGAAATGTGTCGACACAGACTTCTAATGTCTCGATAGAAGTGTTGACTTCTATATGTCGACACCAATTCTATTAGTCTTGGTCGTGTTCAACGAAGAGCCCGTGAAGTCGATGATTTGAGGTTGACGAATCTGCGCTCGACGATATGTGTCGATTTTGCGCTCGACTATATCTTTGTGTTGATTCTAAGTGTCGACACTACTTCTGGATGTGTCGACACTACTTCTCTGAAGTGTCAACACCTTTTTTTTTCTAGATGTGTCGACACCACTTTCCTGGACTGTCGGCACCAACTACTATATGTCGACACAGACAACTCTTTGTGTCGATACAATTTTACTTAGCCAAATTTGTTAAACTAATTTTTGTTCAACATTCCTAATTCAATTTTGAAATTATTGAATTTAGTTTCATCCAAAGGCTTAGTGAACATGTCAGTAATTTGTAAATCTATATTAATAAATTCTAAAGAAATATCTTCTTTTTCTACAGGATCTCTAAGAAAATGGTATCTTATTTCTATATGCTTTGTCCTACTATGAGAAACAGGATTATGAGCAATAGAAATAACACTAGTAGAATCACATAATAATGGAGTTCTACTTACCTGAATACCATAATCTTCTAACTGATATTGTATCCATAACAGTTGTGCATAACAACTTCCTGCAGTAACATACTCAGACTCAACTGTGGAAATTGCCACACTAGTCTGCTTCTTACAGCTCCTTGACACCAGTCTTCCTCCTAGAAATTGACAGGTGACTGTTGTGCTTTTCCTATCTACTTTGCATCCTGCAAAGTCTGCATCTGAATAGCCCATTAGTAGAAAATCTCTATTCCTAGGATACCAAAGGCCTAGATTAGGTGTGCCCTTAAGATATCTCAAAATCCTTTTGGCAGCAGTATAATGAGATTCTTTAGGGCAGGATTGGTACATAGCACAGACACATGTAGCATAAATGATTTCTGGTCTAGTACCAGTCAGATATAGGATGGAGACATCTATCCCTCTATATAAAGATTCATCTACATGTTTCCCTGCATCAACTTTGCTTAGAAACATACTTGTCCCCATTGGAGTTCTCATGGTAGTGGATGATTCCATACCATACTTCTTAATTAACTCTTGGGTGAACTTAGATTGGGATATGGACAAGCCATCATCAGTCCATCTTACTTGGAGTCCCAAGAAGAACTTAAGTTCTCCCATACTGCTCATTTTAAATTTCCCTTGCATAAGTTTTGCAAACTTTCTACAAAGGTTATTTTCAGTAGAACCAAATATTATGTCATCAACATATATTTGGACTAGGATGATCTTTCCTTTGGATTCCCTAAGGAATAGAGTCGTATCTATTTTCCCCCTTGAGAATTTATTCTCAAGGAGGAAAGTAGACAGGGTTTCATACCAAGCCCTTGGGGCATGTTTCAACCCATACAAAGATTTCCTAAGTTTATAAACAAAATTAGGATTGAGTGGATCAACAAAACCTGAGGGCTGTTCTACATAGACCTCCACTTTTAAGTCTCCATTTAAGAATGCTGACTTAACATCCATTTGGAACACTTTGAAGCCTCGATATGCTGCATAGGAAAGTAATAGCCTGATTGCTTCCAACCTTGCCACTAGAGTAAAAGACTGATCAAAGTTTATGCCCTCTTCCTGCATGTATCCTTTGGCAACTAGTCTTGCCTTGTTCTTCACTATGATCCCACTCTCATCAAGCTTGTTTATATAAATCCACTTTGTCCCTATGACATTGTGGCCCTTTGGTTTTGGAACCAACTCCCATACCTTGCACCTTCTGAATTGATTTAACTCTTCCTACATAGCATCAATCCATTGTGGGTCTTGAATAGTTTCTTCAAATCTCTTTGGTTCCAGCTGAGATAAGAAGCTTGAGCAAAGAACTGGATTTAAGTTCCTTCTCCTTGTTTGTACTCCATTTCTTGGATCACCAATGATCTGGTGTGCAGGTTTATCCTTTAAATGTCTAACTGCAGTAGGTAATCTATCAACAGTTTGACCTTCTTCAATCTCTTCATTATGCTGCACCTCATGGTCTTCATTTTCCTCTTGAGTGTCTTGTACTCCGCCTAGACAGCAACTACCATTTTCCTCATCCTGCTTTATAGTTTGATCTTCTCTGATAGTAAGCTGGTCCATCTTCTACTGTATACATGTGGAGCTACAAGAGCTACTAGGCAACTCAATGTTAATAAATCTAGATTCATCAAATATGACATGAATAGACTCTTCTACGGCTTGATTAGCCAGATTATAGACCCTATAAGCCTTACTATTGTTGCTGTACACAATAAATATCACATCTTAGGATTTGGCAATAATCTTAGTTAGGTGAGACTTGCCATTGTTAAGTACATAGCACTTGCAACCAAAGATCCTAAAATAGGATAAGTTTGGTTTTCTGCCTTTCATAACCTCATAGGGTATCTTTTTGTGGCTTTTGGTGATGGAAGCCCTATTGAGCACATGGAATGCAGTGTTTACTGCCTTAGCCCAGAAATATTCTGGGAGAGTAGTGTCACTCAATAGTGTTCTTCCAGCCTCAATCAATGTCCTATTCATTCTTTCAGCAATGCCATTTTGCTGAGGTGTTCTAGGTGAGGAGAATTCCTGATCAATCCCAAATTCTTCACGCAACCTTGTCATTCTTTTAGATTGGAATTCAGTTCCATGGTCACTTCTGATTTTGACCATTGAACTATCTAATTCATTCTGAATTTGTTTGACAAAATTGCAGAAGACATTTGGGGTTTCAGATTTCTGCCTTAGAAAGAATACCCATGAAAATCTAGAATATTCATCTACCACCACAAAAGTGTAGACCTTCCTACCTAGACTATGAACTGGCATAGGACCAAATAAATCCATATGCAAGAGCTATAACCACCTCACTGAGTCTTTGGTTTCTAGGCTATGAAAGGAGGATCTGGTCTGCTTGCATTTTTGACAAGCTGAGCATATCCCATCCTTAAAACACTTAACTTGAGGACCATTCCTCACAAACTCTTTACTAAAGAGTTGGCCAATAGTCTTGTAGTTAAGATGAGCTAGCCTCTTGTGCCATTTGACACAATAAGAGGCTTTCTCATCGGCCATAAGACAGATAGGAGAATTTTTATTCTCACACTCAAAATTTAGGCAATAAACATTTCTACTTCTATAGCCAGTCAATATGACTTTTTGATCACTTTACCTCTTGATATGACACCCATTCATGATAAATGAAATGGCATATCCAAGATCACTCAGCGGGCTAATGATTATTAGGTTGTGTTTCAAACCTTTCACATAAGCCACTTGAGTGATAGTGATTAAGTTGTTAGAAATTTACCAAACCCTTTGATGACTCCTTTTTCAGAACCACCAAAGATTACTTTAGGCTCATTCAATACTAGTGAGTAGTCCTTCAGTAATCCCCTTGTTCCAGTCATGTGCCTGGAACATCCACTGTCCAAGTACCATATAGGGGCATGATAACTTGGACTCACTTGCAACAAAGATTACTTAACCTTAGAACCCAAATAACTTTTGGGTCCTTGTTTCAAGTTAGCCTGAAACTTGACAAATCTGCCTGCAGCTTTTCTAACAGGTAGATTGTTATTCTCCCTGACACTGATATTGTGCCAACATTCTAAGACATAATGGCCTATCTTGGCATAGCACCAACACTCATACTTATTATACCTCTTTTTAGGTACAATCTTAGTTGTATTGTTTGCAGCAGATCTTTTGTTTGTGCTGGGGCTCTGCCTTTCTTATTGGACTGTGCAGCCCATGCAGTTCTCTTAAAGCCTAATCCTGCCTTACCCTTTTGAGACACAAAGTCATCTATTAACGGTAGTACAGATTTTGGCTTAGAGAAACTAGCCATTATCTCCTTCTCTTTTTGAAGTCTGTCTTCCAAACTTTGGATCTGGTCATTTTTGAATGTGATTGTTCCCATCTGAGTAACAGTTATGTTTTTCAGCCTAGCAATCTCATTCATCTTTTGATCCAGCAGCTTCTCTGAATCAGATGCAGCCAACTTAAGATATGCAATTTCCTTAGCCTGATTTTTGGACAGGTTTTTGCTTCTCTTAAGTGCCTGCAACAAATCCCCAGCTTCATCTATAAGCTGATGAATATCTATTTCAGATTCAGACCCATCCAGATCTCTTGATGCAGATGCATCTGATTCTGACCCAGTGTAGTAATCAGAATCTACAGATAAACTTTTTACCTTACTGGGACCAGGTTGATCCTGGCACTGGTCTTCTTTAGACATAGTCATCAGTTGTTTGCACTGATGGTCTTCTTGCTCATAGATAGAGTCTAGTAATTTCAAAAACTCATCCTCTTCTTTTGTTGGAAACATACCAATATAGGCCTCAGCCTCAGATTCAGACTCTGAAGTTGATTGATCTGTCCAACTTTTCTCTTTCTCTACTACCAAGGATTTCTTCTTATTACTCTTGTGCTGAGACTTCTTTTTATCAGCAGACTCCTTCCTTTTGTCTGGACAGTCAGCCATAACATGTCCAGGTCTATTGCAGCAGTAGCAAATAAACTTTGATATTGTTGACTTGTTAACCCTTGTCCCACTCTTATCCTTCCTGGATGATTTCCTCTTCTAATAATAGTCATCCCTGGACTAAGATGACGATGGCTTTGATTTCCACTGCTTCTTCTTTAAGAATCTCTGAAACTGCCTTGTGAAAGCAGCAAAATCTTCATCTGAATTACTGTTGTCTGAACTGTGATTATCAGAATTTTCTGAGATCACTTCTGCATCTTTCTTAGGAGAAGATGGAGACATCCTCCTATTCTTCCTTGTGGCTTCTACCTTGAAGGCCACTGACTTTTCTCTAGAGTCAACCTTTGTATTTTTCTCTTCCTCCTTTCTGGCCAACAGTTGCATCTCATAAGACATCAATTTGCGAAACAGTTGTGGAGGTGAAATCTCTACCAGTATGACAACTTCCCTTATGGCACAGATCTTTGTATCTTAATCCTCATTCAAAGACCTAAGGAATTTGTCATTCAGCTCATGTGTACTGAAGATTATTCCATAGGACATTAATTCATTTACAATTCTGTAGAACTTCTTATAACATTCAGTTATGCTATCAGACTTGACTTGTTTGAAACTCTCATATTCTTTATTAAGCATAGACTTTCTATCTTGCCTAACCTCTTCAGAACCCTCCATGTAGACAAACAATGTGTCCCATATCTTCTTGGAGGTTTTGCAGTGAATCAGATTCTGGAATGTTGAATCATCTATGACACTTACTATTATATTCTGTGCTCTTTTTTCCATTATAGCCAAGATGATCTCATTCTTAGTCATTTCTGAAAAATCCTTAGGAATCCTCTGATTAGCATCAAGAACAGAAACCTTCATTGGAATATATAGTCCTTCTTGAACTGTTATATAAATTCTAGGATCATATGCCTCCATAAATAGTCTGACCCTTTCCTTCCATATTCCAAAGATTTCCTTCCTGCAGATAGGCAACTTCATTGAACCAAGTTCTTTATGGTTTTCTCCTGAACCCATCTTCTTTAACTTAATTTTGCCTTACAGATCTTACTCGGACTGTTAAGTCTCTCTTTGAGTAACCTCGCTTTGATACCACTTGAAAGAATTGGTTCCTAAACACCTAGAGGGGGGGGGGGGTGAATAGGTGCAATTCCTTTTTCTTCTAAGGCAGAACTTTTAATTCAGTTAATTAACAAAACAGATATTTCTACAGTTATCACAACATAGAATTAATAATACCATACACAATCATAGATTACACACTGATTTATAGTGGTTCCCCAAGGTCTGGGTACATCTAGTTTCCCCGTTCGCCTATCTAGCAGTGTGCTAGATTCGGCCTAACTTCTGTTCTTCTTCTCAGATCCACAGATCTTACAGCTCATAACCCAAACAAGGCTCCTACAACTCAGAGTGAGTCCACAACCCTACAGCTCAGGTAATCTGCCATACCTTAGCCTTAAATAAGGCCTACAACTCAGAGATCAAAATCTCCTACAACTCAGGCTCACAGCAGTACCTCAGCCTTCAACAAGGCCTGCCACTCAGAGAACTTATCTCCTACAACTCAGCCTTTATAAATCAGGCTTACAACTCAGATCTTAAAAAGATCCTATGAAAAATAGATGTAAATCTAAAATTTACCACCACCCTGGTTGAGAGAGAAAGGATGGACGGTTTATTGATCAGTTTTTGAAAGAATCTGACGTTAGAGATCGATCTGACTTAGCTTTCTTCAAATCTTCTTAAATCTGAACACAATAGTGTTGATCTCCTTTGAAGTTGATCTTCAATCAGCTTCTTTCTTGAAATACAGAAATCAAACTGAATTCTTCTTGGCAGACTAGTTCAGACTCTGCACTTAAGAGACTTGTTGATGTAAGTCCCTTTCTTCACTTGAATAGATGGAGCTCTCTCTCTCCAAATTATTCCGAAGATTCTTCTGAATTTTTCTTTGAATTACTCTTGACAAACTCTGAGTAGATCACCACCTGAGAATGTCTTCTTAGATCTTCTATTGAAAATCTTCTTCGTGTTTTGTTTTCTATCTCATGTGTATAACTCTTAATATTCTATTGATAGAGAATGTCTTTATATAGACTTCATCCATGGTAACCGACTGATCTGGTTTCTAATAAACTTCTGACAGCTCTGGCAGTTGCAGTAGACCGGTTGGTTATGGCAGTTGTCAAGTCTTCCAGTCACTTGTTGAAACTCTGTGTCTCTCAGCAAAGTGTCGAGACTGAACTTCATCATGTGTCGACACAAGTAGACTAAGTGTCGACACAAGCCTTGGTGGTGTCAACACAGCACCCTTGGTGTAGACAGTACTTCTCGACACAGCTTCAGTAGAATGTATCGACACTAGTTCTGTGTGTCGACACAGCCACTTCTTTTCTTCACAAAAATTAACTTTGTTGAAACTCTTCCATGTGTCGACACAAGTCCTGTGTGTCGACACAGTTGATGTTGACAAAGTCTTCTGTGTGTCGACACTGCCTCTGTGTGTAGATACAGTTGATGTCGACGAAGATTTTTTGTGTGTCGACATTGCCTCTGTGTGTCGACACAGTTGATGTCGACTAAACTTCTCTGTGTATCGACACTGCCTTTATGTGTCGACACAGTTTCTTCTGGTTTTGACATAGCTTTTCCAAGTGTCGACACAATTGACTCCAGGTGTTGACACAGCTTTTCTCTTGTGTCGACACAAGCCTTCATATAAACTGCACATATAAACTCAAAATAACATCAAATACACCTTGATGCATATCATTGAGTAAGGTGAGGCTTCTTCAAATCTGGTACACATTTTCCTATGTACCCAACATCTCTTATAATTAATTAAGTGGTAAGTAAACATAGAATTTTTACTATTCCTTATAAGTTCACCTCAAACGTTTGCTCTGGAATAGCAAAAGCTTAAGTATGGGGGTATTTGATAAGGTGTAAATATACCTATTTTTATGTTCATTACTTTAGTAGATTTCATTTTTTTTGTTGTTTTAGGTTACATTTCTTTAATAAAATGCTCCTTTTATTGTATATATTTTGAGAACTTAGTTTATTTTATTTTTCAGAAATTTTCAGAATTTTGCCAAAACAATCATGTGTCATGCCCGTGTACTGTTGGTCACGCCCGTGACTTTGGCGTGACACTTCAAAATCCAGTGAATCAGCAATTTTTCGAAGAAAACGCGTGACACTCCCGGCCACATGCCCGTATCGAATGACACGCCCCGTGACCATGGCTCGTGCCACTCCAGCTTGATCAAAATGCGCTTGACGATTGTCGACCAACACAACACGCCCGTGTACATTTGGTCACGCCCGTGACCTGGGGCGTGACTCCTCCACCTGGCCAACAAACCGCCGCTGGCGAATTTTCGGCGCAAACGACGCCCAGTTCAACCTCCCCGACATGCCCACCATCACGCCCGTGACCATGGGCGTGACTTCCACGTGGACCTGCCAAAGTCAACAATACCATCCTTACATCCTATAAAAGGCCAGCTGCTGTATGATTTAAGAGTTCCAAAATTTTGAACCAGTTTGATGTTAAGTGCTATCGTTTGGAGCTTGCTTTAGTGCTATGTAAGGAACCCCCCCCCCCCCCTCCTTCTTAAGTTTGTTTGTTTAGGCTCTTGTAATCAACTTCTTTTGTAATAAAAATCGTTAGTTTTTCATCCTTACATGCTCTGAAATGTCTCTGATTGCCTCCTTTTCACCAATCTTATGTATTTATGTTTTCATTTTCATATTGCGTGTGCGCGTGTATGACTTCAAATTGCGAAATTTATGTTTTAAATAGAAAAACCTTTTGTTTTACTTTCATTTTTCTCAATATTTCTAGCCGTTTTCCTTATCATACACTTTAGAATTGGTTAGACTTACGATTTTTATGCTTCCAAATTCGTTCTTTTGAACTTCTAAAACGATAGAAAAGGTGATTTTCATTCCACTTAACTTAGATTTTTCTTCGTTTTGATTATAAAACTGTTGCTTCTTTTTAGCTTTCTTCAACTTTTTAAACTATTTTACAAAACTATAAGAATGTATAATGTGTTATTTTAATTTTTGAACAACTTTGATTTTCTTAATTACTTATAAAGATTTTTGCTCAAACAATTTTTATTTCCACATTTTTTGCATTTCTATCAAAATCTAACTGTAAGAATGCAATCGTTTTAATTTTTTAAGCACTTTCTTTTCTCACCTTAATTTGAAAACTCTTTGCTCAAATAATTTTTATTTAAACTTTTTATGCATTTCTACGGCATTCTAGCGGTAGAAATGCAGTTGTTTTAATTTTTCGATAACTTTGTTTTTCTTAATTTTTTCGCCTGCGTCCGTGCGTGTATGAGATAAGTTTTATTGCTTTCTCCGGTTAAGTAGAGTGTGTGCGTGTGCGCATTTATTTCCGCATAATCGTTAAGAGTTAAAGGACATGTCTTTAATTTTTCACGTACTCATTTGAGTAGGATTTGCAAGTGTGAGTATTTACTTTCTGGAGTGTGAGTATCTCATTCTCTGTCGTGTGTGTGTGTGTGTGTTTTTTATTAATGCAAGTGTGTGTTTTAATTTCAGCAAGTGTGTGTCTTTTTATTTACTGCCTACTCATTTGAGTTAAATCACAGGTTTCTATTTGTGCCTGCTCGCTAGGAGTTAAATGGCTAGACTTTATTTAAGTAGGACTTGTTGTTTTTAGCTTCCACCTACTCGCTAGGAGTTAAATGGCCGGACTTCATTTCCCTCCTACTTGTTTGAGTAGGACTTGTAATTTTCAGCTTTTATTTACCGCCTACTCATTTGAGTTAAGTGGCAGGTTTCTATCTTCCGCCTACTCTCTAGGAGTTAAATGGCCGGATTTTATTTCCCGCCTACACATTTGAGTAGGACTTGTACTCGCATTTATTTTCGACTACTCGTTAAGAGTTAAATGACGTGTCTTTATTTCCCAGTAAATATTTGAGAAGGACTTGTAATCGCATTTATTTCCGCCTACTTGTTTAAGTAGGACTCGCTTTCATTTCAGTCCTACTCATTTGAGTAGGACTTGCAAATTTTCAGCTTATATTTCCCGCCCACTCGTTTGAGTGGGACTTGCAATTTCAATTATGCAATTTTCTCTTACTTGTAACCTATTTTTATTTCTGTCTCTTTATTATGTGTTTGGATGAGTGCGGGTGTGTTTATTTGTAGTAACTTTTCTAATATTATGTTATCTTACTTTTTCTTCTTATTCTCTTTATAACCCTTCAGCGAATAGTATAGAATGCTCGCCTAACCAAACTCATAAGCTATCCCCATTCCGATGAGTGGCTAATCGCTTTTAGCCCTCGGTATCGAAGAGCATTGGGATATAAAATTGTTTTAAATAACTAAAGGTCTTATTTTTCTTTTTAATTAAAAACTTAAGGTTTACCCCGGGTAAACGATGCGTAGAACCACATATCGATGTGTGGGCTCTATTTCCGTTATCCATACGCTAGCTAGCGGAGAGGCCGTGCGTATGGACTGATCACCCTTGGGTAAAGAGATTTCCGCACTAATCCTCGAGAGAGGAGGCGCGCTAACTCTACCGGATTGGGTTCCCCACCCAATAGCGGGGTTCTTAGCGTACTGCGGGCATTAAGAGGAATCCTTCGTCGGACGAGAGCCCGGTCGAATAGCATTAATGTCCAGGTGAGCGATATTCCTAGAGATAGGCGAGCTCATTATTTTGGAACCTCCACGACCAAGTTTCCGCTTTAATTAAATTGAAACTTTAGATTTCTAGTTTTTCAAATCAATTTTTAATCCTAACGTAATTCGATACCGAGTGGTATCTCTTCATCGACATTAATATTAATCTATTTTTGTTCTATTTTATTTTAAATCAACAACTTTCTTTTTCGGTAAAATAATAGTGCTTTCGGAGCAGTAGGGATAATCAACCCATTCTCGGAAAATTTATGATCTGGATACTCCCCCGAATATTCTATATTACATGCGATAGGTGCACCTGCCTCCCTAGCAAGCCCGCGACGATCGACTCATCGAACTAACCACCCACATAAGAGTCTGTTTGCGGGCCATCACACTACCTCCTGTAAGGCCTAAAATCTCAGTGACAAACTTGTCACCTATAGGTAAGTGACTCTTCAGTCACCTACCGCGGCCACAAGGCCCAACACTCAGGCTGGGAGGATAGCCCTACCTCAGATCCACACTTGGATCCTACCTCAGAGAGCAATACTCTCCTACCTTCAGTGACTTAGGCCCTACAGCTCAGATCCTCACTTGTATCCTACCTTAGTGCCCTAATAGGGCACCTACCTCAGTGACAAATTTGACACCTACAGCTCAGGCACAAAGTGCCCTACACTCATATTTAGGAAATCTGAATCCTATCGGAAATAAAACCGGATGTTAAAGAAAATAGAACAACTACCTCAGAGAAGTATCTATGAGTCAACATTGTTGGACTGAGCAGATATCACTCTAGACAACTTGTTGTAGAAGGAATTAGGCCTCTTCTACAACTAACACTTTACTGCTGCATAGGTAAGCAACTATCAGCTTTTGAAGAGATGTATCAGCTACACTATTTTGATAAGAACTAACTTGCTAAACTTTGAAGTGCTTCAGCTATCTTTATCTGCCTTCAGGCTATCTTGGCTGGACTATAACATTCATGCTTGATGTGTAAGAAGATGTCCAGCCGCCTCTTTCTTTTTCTCTTTCTATATGTTCTGCGTTTGATCCCCCAGTATTCGTTAACCCTAATCCCTTTACAGATTCCTTTTTATATGCGTTGATCTAAATCAACAACACAATAGAATGTGGGCCCACCAAGGATTGGTGAGCGCCATCTCCATTAGAAAGAGAGAAAACATCTTTCGGCACTGTAGCAGCTTTCCCGCAACAGCTTCCTGCAATTTTGACTTTGATGACTTCAGCAGTGGTCATCAACATCTGGACTTAGAAAATTTTCCAGAATTTCATCAAGCATTGAGTGATGTCAGGACACTCAATGCCATCAGCCTTGGCTCTCAGCGCTTCTGAACATAGAAATTTCCATGGCTTTGCCTCAACGGTCTCAGCGGTAGTTGAGACAAGACTTTGTCTCAGCGCTTTCTTCTTATCAGCTGTTTCAACAGTTTTTGCTCTTAACTGTCTCAGAGGCTTTAGTCTCAGCACTTCCTTCATTATTAGAAGCGTTGAGTGAATCTTATTCAATCAACGCTTCTGGACTTTGAAAAAATCCAGCTAGTTTTGTCTCAGCTGTTTACCTCTTAACTGTCTCAGCATTTCCTGCATTACTAGAAGCATTGAGTGAATCTGCTTCACTCAACGCTTCTGGACTTAGAGAAATACAGCCAATTTTGTCTATGCTGTATCAGCAGTCTCAACGCCATCTTCTCAACTGTCTCAGCTTTCTCAGCGGTCTCAATGCCTTCTTCTAAATGGTCTCAGCGCTTTTACCTTTGATAGATTTTCTGTCTTTTACTGCGTTCGACAATCTGTGGGCTGAGATCAACGAACTTTTATCTTCTCAGTAGTCTCAGCTCTTTATCCCTCAGATTATTTTTCTGGCTTTTAGCTTGACAAGTATTGAGCTACGCTCGATGATCTATAAACTGAGCTCGACGAATTTCATGCTGAGATCGACTAACTTTAAATACTGAGCGCTTGAGCTTATTCCAAATAATGTTGACCTGAGCTCGACTTCTAGTAAGCTGAGTTCGATGATTTATATGCTAAGCTCGACGAACTTCAAGCTAAGCTCGACGAAAGTTGAAACCTGAACTCTTGTGCTTATCCCACTAAATGTTGAGTTATGCTCGACGAACAGCATGCAGAGCTCGACGAACTTCGAGCCGAGCTCGACGAATTTTGAATCCTGAGCTCTTGAGCTTGACACATATAATGTTGAGTTGAGCTCGACAATCAGCGAGCTGAGTTTGATGAACTTTGAGCTGAGTTCGACGAATATGGGTTTACTGCCCAACTCATTTTTCTCACGTTTCCAATCATGGACTACCTGCATGCATGAAGTAAAGCACACATCAAAAACATTCTCCTTAGCATGATTTGTGATGCCCCTTCAAATCCTGAGGAACATTGTAGGGGATAATTCCCAACAATCTCCCCATATTTGAAGAAGGTAGAACACACATTCATAATAAGGTTCATCAACACATGAAATATCACGATAGGTCAATGAAACATTATCATGACAACTAGCCATTCCAGAATAGGAAAACTCCCCCTAGATGAGATGTCTTCATGGTATGATTGACAGATCAATGGTAAAGGTTAATTAACAATTATTTTTAGTGTGATGGTATGATTAACAACACAAGCTTTATAAATCTTTAACAAGGTAAACATCACTACAAAATTTTTGGTCTTTAGCAACATCTGACTTGGCAACAATTATAAAAATGTTGCCTAAACATTTTTAGAGAACAATTTATAAGTGTTGCAATAGGTTTACATCTTTAAGCAACACTTTTTGTGCAACATTCAAAAAATTTTCTCTAATCCCTTATAGGGAACATTTTTGAAATGTTGCCCACGAGAATTCACTATAGGCAACAATTATTATATGTTGTCTTCTTAAAAATTAATTTGCAATATTTTAAAAGTTTTGCCTAAATATTACTTTAAGAATAACCAAAATTATTATTCTCCGACACCAAATTATTACTTTTAAAATTATTTTTATAAAAACAATATTTCAAACACGTATACAAACCCTCGATAATTCTTTCCCGACTCCACACTACAAAATTTTTATTTAATAGCCATGTTTTTTGGCGACGCTTGTTCAATCGTGGCTGATTATTTTGATTATTATTCTGGTCCGATAGATCCTCTTGTTTCTCACACCAGGTTTCCCGGGTATGCGGATATCTGCCCGTTTTCTGTTCGAATCGATATTTAATTACCTTAATTAAATACCCCTAATTTTCTAATTAATAACCCTAGCCAAAATCACGGATTCAAAACCACTTCAGCCGCACTCTGGATCGCCTAATCTCTTCCCTGATACCTAGCGCCAAGCCAAAATCGGGTGTGATTGATCGCCTAAAATTAACCACGCTTTCAATTACAAAGCGTACGAAAAATTAGGTTTATTGTCCATTCGACGCATATTCCCTCTCTCCCCGACGTCTCGCGCAAAACCATGCCGAAAGCAGGTGCATCTGTGGTTGGAGCTCAAATCGATGGCTACATCGCTGGCGGTGTGCTCTCTCACCTACTCCGACCTTGCCACACTTGAATCCCTTCGGTATTTCTTCTCCGATAAGCTTTTTCCATTCTATTTTGTTGGGTGAAAAATTCTCTATCAATTAGCCTATGGTTTTTTGCATTCCACACATCAATCTCCCCCCAGCCGCCTCCCACAAGATCCCCGCCAAAAGCAGGGTGTGTCTGTGGTTCTAGCTCAAATTGACTGCGAACTTCTGGCCGGAGGTCAGATTATTGTTGGCGGTGTGCTCTCTCACCTCCTCTAGCCTTGCCGCACTCGATCCCTTCAGTATTTCGTCCCGGATAAGATTTCTCATTCTTATTGTGTTGGGTGAAAGGTTTCTCTATCTATTAAGACCATGCGTAGACGATGATAAATGAAACATTGTGAACTTGATAACAAATTTGATTACTCACACACATATAAAGAATTCAAGAAGATAGAAGTTTGCTCTCATAGACTAAGAATTTGATTTCCCTATTCAAGATCTTGGCTTCTCTCCCAGATATGATCATTTTCCCCATAGTTTGTTTTATGTGCACGCAGATTAATAGTAAATTTGTATTATATAATTCAATATGTTCTGGTATTTAGCAATTTAAGCTTTTCCCATTTCATTGTAGGTTCATGGACCGATTGTGATGTTAAGGTTTCAATCAATCCATTTGCACTAGTGGTAAAGGTGCAGCAAGGTCTTTAGATATTAAAAAACAACCCTTCTAACCTCATGAACAACCCATCTTACCTCATGAAATATAGAGAATTTAAAGTGATTCTCTGCTAGTGCAGCAGCACAAGATAAGAATCCGCTACTCAAAAAAACACTTGTTCTCATAACTAAAATTAGCATATGAATTGACAAAACTATTCCCATTCTGAAATTTATGTTTTATGATACATTCCATTTTAGATAGAAGTAATAAAATTCTATCCCATTCTTTTTTTTTCAAGTTCCAGGGATGCTTATATCTTTTGGCAATGCAAGATACTGAAAGAGTAGTCAACTTGGATAGTACCAATAACAAATATAAACCTGTTTTTTTACCTCATATATTTTTTACACCTTTCCTTCTTGTCCCATCCAATATATATAGTAATTATAAGGAAATACTGTTTAGATTATGAAAAATAAAAGAAAATTTTAAAAGAAAGTTCTCCAACTAATAATCATTTTTTATAATAACCTAATAAGAGGCAAAATGGGTGAGGACTTACGGCTCTTTAATAAACTTTGCCTTGATTGTGAGGCAGTCCCCACACAATCACAATACAATTTGGAAGCATTTATTCTGCGCCGAGGAGAGGTATGAGTGTTCACTCTTTACTAGTGATCTAGTGGTAGTAATCATATATTGCATGTCAGTTGCTACTTACTACTATCTCATTGTCATATGCATATATCGATGTAGTTTCTAATTGAAAGATAAATCAATTACACTTGGTTCAATTTGATTGGTGTATTCAATTTATTTATTTATGTCGGAACACATCATTGTAATTTTATCATTAATGTATAAATAATGGATTAAAAATCCACGTCACTCAAAACTCTATGTAGAAGACGTGAAATATTTGCTAGATTTATTTTATGGATTTACATCAGTTGGTGAAAAATGTCCATGCCCTTGTAGAAAGTGTGCTAATATGAAGATGTGATATCGAGAAGAGGTAGAGGGGCATCTAGTATGGAATAGTATTATGAAAAACTAAGATTGGATATACCACGTTGGTCGATTATCTAACACTTGGAGAACGATGTGGTTGTTCTTGGCAAAATCTTGGCCGATCAGCCCAACATCCTCAGAGACAAAGGTAATGAATATGACTTCTTTTTTGTAGCTTTTGGGCTGACTTTAACTATATATTTCATGAAAATTTCATGTTAAGAGACCACATAGTGGTCAACTCCCTGAACTCATTGACTAATCATAGGCGCTTGTGTTGCAGCTCAAACAATTTTTGAGATTATACTTCCAGAGGATGGTTGATGAGGGTCTCACAAGTTGGTGGTATTTTCCTTATTTAGTAAAATGATTTGTATATTTAATTTATAAAGGTCTCGCAACACACAATTATAATTTGTTCAATAAAGTTTTGATTTGTATTTTTCGCTAAATCTTGTTTTAATTTGTATGTAGATCTGTTTCGAGTTTCTTCGAGATTATACTGCTAGTTCATTAGTATGTTAGTATGCTAAAAAAATCTCTTTAGATATAACAGTGCTTAATTAAGGGCATTTCTTCCTCCTCCGACTGCAGCCCGCTCGGTCTTAAAACTTTCACATGCTTTGTCCTATCATGTTGAGCAAAATCTCACGACATTTGTTCCTCCTCCAACTGCAGCCCGCTTGCCCGCTCCCCCTTGAGAAACGCGGCTCCCGCTCCCTCCTCGATGAACTCGCAACATGTCTTCCTCCTCGCCAGCAGTACTGACATTTCTAATCAGAGAAGGATACTCTGAGATGGTGAATGGCCGAGGCTCTCAAATAGGTGATGGAGAAGCATCGATGGTATTTGGACGATGCGGGCATCATGCTTAGTATGGTAAAGGTTTCTCCTCCCATACCATTATCTGAGATTGTGTTTTGGCCTTTATCCAGTTAATCTCGCAGTGCAAGCTTATGCCCTGTGTCATAATATTTGTCCTGTTTCATGATCTCCATGTCTATATCCCTCCCTCTCTCTTGGGAGGAAGAACTATCTGACTGTAAGTAAATCTGCAGGGCTTGAGCTATTTTTGTTTGTCTAAGCATTCATTTTTTTTATTTCTTGCTTATATTTCTTGCTTTACTGATGCTTAATTTCTATCCATTGAAGGCTGTAATGAATAATGAGGATCTCTTCAAGCATAAATAAATTTTATGAAACAGCCAGCACGACCGACATGAATGAGTGCAGCCCACATGAATAACGGTGCTTCCCGCATGGATGATGGCGCAGCACGCACCGATCTAGATGATAGCGATTAGCGCAAAAGCATGGATGAGGGCGCGCACAGCCTACTGAATTATCTCAATCTGAAACCACTACATATATTGGTGTTTCTGATGATATTGATTTCCAACAAAACTTTATTAATCTGTTGTGGTGTTCCAGTGTGATGTGTTGTGAATAACTTCTTTTAAGTTATTATATATGCAAATATAAATTTTTGGAGTACAATAAATTTATGAGTTGTTCTTTTATTAAATGCAATTTTGTGAAATTATCAGTTCAGTTTTGGGGTTACTTATATGCCTCTATTTCAAACACTTCTAGTGATTTCCAAACATGCCATTATATGTTACGCTCAACATCCTCTGGCGGCATTGGCATTTTTTTTAAAAAAAAAACGCAATTTTTTGACAACAGTTTTAAAGTGCTGCCTTTGTAGCTTTTGGCAATGTTTTTTAATTGTAACAGTACATGTCAACAGTTCTAAAATGTTGCAATAGGTCAACCAAAAAACTGTTGCTTATTCTAAGGGTTTAGGCAACAGTTTTTGTATAGTGTTGCCTAAAGGTATGAAAAATGTTGCCTTAGATCTGTGGCAACACGCCTATTTGAGACACCCCTATGACAACAGTTTTTGATGTTTTGGCAACACTTTGCAGTTTTAGGCAACAGTTTTCAAGTGTTGCAAAAGGCCGGAAATGGTGTAGTGCATTATGGTCAAGATGAACCTAATCATTAACATAGCCAAACAGTAATAGCATACATGTGATTAAAGGAGATATATGAAGGAACAATATATTTATTTATCATAGATATACATTTATCACATCAATATAGTCATGGTCAACTCATATTAATTTCATTGATAAAGAATTGAAAATTTTACACTGTTGACATTCATTACAAGATGAATCAGACAATATATTTTTTTTAAATAAGCTTAGGTCTTGTAGTCTTCTATTAGTTATTCTTTGATGAACTTGCACCAGCATCCTTGGTTGCAGCAAACTTCTTCAACTTTTCAGCTTTGTTTTTCTACCACTTGAAGTCGAGGAATGGCTTTGGAATATATTTGGGAGGAATTTTCTTGGGGTTGCTCTTCCATACCAGATTCTCCTTGAATATCCTTTCCCTTAGGGAATTTCTTTCCAGATGCTTTAACCATTACTCAGAAGAATATACACTATCAATTTCTTCAAGATTTATCCATGGTTTACCCAGGTATTTGTAATGATGGATTCAGAGACCTCACTTAGTTGTTCATAGTCTGGGTCATCTTTATTCTCAACTCTCCTCTTTAACATGAGCTCTTCAGCCATTTGAGTTCCTTCCCTCTTTCTTCTGGCAGTAAGCTGTGCATCCTGTGCAATTCTGGCTTGTGCATGGAAGTATAGGTCCTCTGTCCTCTTTCTATCCAGGAGGGGCAGGTGTAGTGCCACCCTGGTGCCTTGAATGATATTGAAGCCTTGATCTTCAATGAGTGATGTTGTATTAGCATGGTTGCTCTCCCCCTTTCTGCCTTCTTCATATATTGTCTTTTATAGTAATGAGGTGTTGGCTTCAGTTTTGCTTGATAAAGATTGGAGTATTCTCTCATTGTCAGTAAGTAACTCATTCCTCAAGAGAATTGCCTGCTCCATGGAGTCGAGAGAAACCTTGGTGATATTGTGATTGACATGGTCTGCTACACCCTTGAACACCTCATCAGTTGCACTGACATAATTCTTGACATATCCTATATTAGCTGTAGTGAGTTTTTGGCTTGTGTCCAAAGATTCCAGGAGGGTTGTCAGCTTGAATCAAGCAGTTCTAGCCATATCAAACCAGGTGGTGACCTATTTATCTAAGTGAGATATTTCTTCTTTAGTTTCATTTAATTTGGCTGACATTTCATCCCTCAGTTTGGCAACTGATAGATCAACATACTACTTGATGGTTGTCGTCTGAGTGTCCATGAGTGCTTTAATGTGATTTAGAAATTCCTCATTGGAGATGGGAGTAGATGAAGTATGGCTTATAGCAGGACATATAACATTCTGGGCAGGGATCTGAGAAGGCTCCCCCTCAACTACAGCGCCTATAGAAGGAAACATTTCCTTAGCTAAATCTCTTTTAACATTATTAATTAAGAGGGAACGAGTTTACCTGCCGTGGTTGCAGACTTAACTATTCTATTAATAACTTGATCCAAGTCTGTCAACTCCAGTTGATCATGCTCCCCTCAGATTGAGCATCGTTCTCTAGGCTTGACTTATTAAGATAAGTATCTAAAGTATCAGGAGGCTCCCTGTTATCTTCTACAGTAGGGATGTCTTCACTTGTTGAATACCATGAGTATCACACATATCTGCTTCATCTTCTACAGTAACCTCTTCTTCAACAACAATCTTTGGCACTTGTCGTGACCTTGTGCTGGCATGGATTTTATCAACATTCATAGTAGCATCCTGGAGTTGAATGTTTGCAGTGGATTGACTAAGAGATAAGTCAACCTGCAATCCAGCCTCAGCTGGAGAGGATGATCCATTCTCTGGTTTAGAGCTAGAAGTTCTTTCTTCCTCAGTAGGTTTCTTCCTTGTACCCTTGGAGGAGTTCTTTATTCCTGATGGTTGGCTCATGATTAGGACTATAGTGAATCTAACCAAAGTTTTTATGTCCATTCTTTTTACGTAGTATAACTTTACACCATGTTCCTGTTTGAACATATACTACTAATCTCTTATATATGAGAGAAGTCCATGAGGTCTTTTTATTTAGTGTAATTTCGGTCATGACTTCAAACATGAACCTGTAGATGGTGTCATGTGATCTAGGTTTGCAGATAGGGCTTTCCCTGCAATGTCTGCCAACAGTTCTCCTCTCTAATTGAAGAATTTTCTTTTAAGAGACCCAGATTTGGCCTCATTGTATCCACATCACGTGAGAGCACTGTCTCTGTCCGTGATAGCGAGATTTTCTTCGTTGCTAGGGTTGACGGAGGGGTTATGAGGTGTCGTTCCTAACCTCTTAGGGTTTACCTTTATTTTAATATCTTCAATCTTAGACCTAAGGGAGTTTTGAGATGGGGACATCTCAATGTTTGAGAAGAATTCCACAACCTCATTTCGAAGAATGGTGGAGGGTTCGAAAAGGGTGTATTCCAAACCTGTGACCTCAAACATCCTTAACACTGCCTTGATCTCAGAAGAGGCATGATTGAATACACCCCTCAATATTTCATACTGAAGCTCCTTGATGACATTTGACGCCATTGTAATAGAGCGCAAGGTGCTGAGACGATTTCGGTCTCGCAGACTAGTATTAACGCTTTAATGAGCAATGTGGCTTTTCGTTTCTTGTCGTCTTTATATATGTAATGAAAATATTTAATTAATTTAATTAAGTTATTCATTTGACTATTAAAATAAGTATTTTAGACTTTATAGCTTACTCAACGATTCATGTTATGATACAGGGCACTTAGTGCTTTTACTATATCGATCAGCTTTTCTTTTGCTATTTCCATACATGTTTAAGTTGCGGTTTCCCTTACTGATTGGTTGTATAATTTACTTGACTTAGTAAATATTTTGTAAAGTTAAATGGAAGGGGACCTAACATGTCAGTGAGCCCAGTTCTATTGGCACCCAAATTGTGCAATATTTTACCGCAAAGCTTTGCTAATAAGTTATTTGAATTTTTGAGTAAAGCATACAAAAATTAACAGTGTGCATAATTAAATCACTATTTTTCTATTTGATGTGCTAGATTAGATTCATCATGAGCACAACTAAAATAACTTAACAAATGGAAAACTTCATCTTTTTATAAGATGGGGAGACATGCCTTAAGGCTTGCTTCCTCTAGATTTTGTGGATTACTTACTTGGCCGCCTCAACGTTAATATGTTGCTTTTTCTGAGGCATATTTCAAGAGAAACATTCATGCCCCAATCATTTCCCTGGAACCCCCATTGTCCAAATACCAAGTCTTAAATTGACATGTACTTGGACTATCTTGCAAAACATAATTCATTTACCCTTAGGCACCCAATGATAATTGTGTCCTAGGTTTTTGTTAGCATCATAAAACATCTGCCCCACTCTCTGCATGGGCTGAGCACCTTTCTGTCCACTAGTCACATTCAGGTTATGCCAACAATCAATGGTAAAGTGACCCACTTTTCCACAACACCAACATTTGTGAATGTTGTATCTTCTCTTTAGGATAACACATAATTGCTGTCCATGAGAGATGTGAGCAACACCAGATTTTGTTGGATGAGCATTGCATGAGCTGCCCCCTTCTTCCTGAGTGAAGGCGCTGAGGAACTAAATACAGCTGGTCCAAAATGGGCCTGATGTAATTTTGGAGCCTATCATCTAGTGGACATTTTCATTTCCTTAGATAGAGGATACTTGGATCCAAATCTAAAAACTTCACCTGAACTTCGTGGCTAGTGTGGATAGTGTCACTCTTTCTTGGATCATGTGCCTTCACCCCACTGGTGGAGCACACATTTGATTTATCCTTCTGGAGTGGTGCAAACTCGATAGTTTTATAAGGTGTATTTTCCTTTAGAAACACTATCCTCTTATCAGGGAAATCAAATTTGAAATGATGATTAATGTGGTTAATACCCAGCTTCTCAGGGACTTGGCAAGTTGCAGCTTTTGGCAACTGACCCTGTGACTGAGAATGGTTAATCATAATCACCAATTTCTCTGTGAACTTTTGTTCCAAATATCTAATGTGCTTCTTCTTTTCTTCTAGAAGTGTGGTCTGACACTGAAGATTTTTCTTGAGCTCAGTCACATCATGACTTTTCTTATAAAACTCAATAGATTTATTGTTATGGAGAGTTTTATAAAGCTTTAGGACCTCTATTTCTTTAGCTTGCCTCTTGGCAAGTATTCTGCTCTCCTTTAGAGCAATTAGGAGTAGTCCAAATTGTCAATAATTTGATTGACATCAGTCACAGATTCATAGCAATCTTCATCATAGGATGTAGATATACCAGTATCTGGACTGGATTCAAAGTCAGAGAAAGATGCAGAATTTCAGAGAGATTGTACCTTGGTTGATTCTAATTCTGCCTAACTTCTTTCTTCTGCAAACATTGCCATCAACCCGTGTCATCCATAATTATCTTCATATTCCTCATTGTCACTATCTGAGTGTGACAGAGGGGCCCTGATTCTGATCCTAGCAGCATGATATTCCTCCTCTTCTTCTAGAACTGCATCAACAGATATCAGCGCTATATAGGCTTCTACCTCTTTGTCTTCAGAATCTGAGGATGAAGAATCTATCCAGCTTCTCTCTTTTTTAGCCACAAAGGACTTTTCTTCCATTTTGCGCTTGTGGTGGTGGTTATGCTTCTTCTTCTTCTTCTCATCTTCAAATTCTGAAACACTATTAGAAAGACTGACATTCTATGTCCATTCCATATAGCCAGTGAGAGAATCCCACATCTCTTTGGCGGACTTGCAGTGGACCACTCTCATGAGAGTTGAGTCATCCATATCACTCTCCATCATGTGTTGTGCCCTCTTGTCCATAGATGCAAAGTTGATTTCTTCTTCAGACATCTCTTCATAACTCTTTAGAGTCTGTATGCTTGCATCTGATGTTGAGAACTTCATGGGGATGAAAGGTCCTTCTTGAGCTGTTGCAAGGACCCTAGGATCAGAGGCTTTCATGATTTGCTTGACCCTTTCTTTCCAGGTCTTAAAGTTATCCTTTTTGTAGACTTGAAGCTCCTTTCCTTGTGTTTCTCTTTTGAACCCATAAGTGTAACCCTTTTTGGCTAACCTTGGAGGTATACTCAGATTGTTAAATCCTTTTTGAGCAACATATGATACCACTTGAAAGTTACTTAACTGAAGGTTAGCTAATGACCTAGAGGGATGGGGGGTGAATAGGTCTTTGAGCTTTTATTAAATATTTTGCTGATTTCTAATTATACAAACTAAAACATTCCCTTAAATCCTGCAATAACAAAGAAAAACAATCACACAACAAACACAATGATTTATAGTGGTTACCCAATTCGGTACATCCACTTTCCCTCCCACCTATCCAACTTACTTGTTGGACTCGGCACAAACTCCTTTAATATGCTCCTTAGAGCTTACACCTCAGGCCCTCAGCCTTACACAAAGATTCTTCACAGAATCCAACTTAGAACCACAAAGGTTCCTACCTCGGAGCTCTGCAGAACTCCTACAGCTTAGTGATCCAGAGATCACCTACCTCATCCTTATTTATAAGGCGTACACTCATGCTTTTCAGCCCTACAACTTCAGGCACACGACCGTACTATTAGAGTGCTGCAACACTCTTACTACTGAGTACCCTTTCAAGTACCTACAACTCAGCCTCCTCCAAGACCTATAATCTCAGTGACAAACTTTTCACCTACAGCTTAGTGACTCTTCAGTCACCAACCTCAGGCACAAGGCCCTACACTCAGGCTGGGAGGACAACCCTTCCTCAGATCCACACTTGGATGCTACGTTAGAGAGCAACACTCTCCTACCTCAGGCACTTAAGCCCTACAGCTCAGATCCTCACTTGGATCCTACCTCATTGCCCCAACAGAGCACCTACCTCAGTGACAAATTTGTCACCTATAGCTTAAGCACAAAGTGCACTACACTCAGATTCAGGAAACATGAATCCTAAAGGAAATAAAATAGGATGTTAAAGAAAATAGAGCAACTGACTCAGAGAAGTATCACTATGTCAACCTTGCTGGACTGAGCAGATATCAGTCCAGTCAACTTACTGTAGAAGGAATTTGCCTTCTTCTACAGCTAACACTTTATTGCTGCACATGTAAGAAGCTTTCAGCTTGCTAAAGACATGTATCAGCTACACTATTCTGATGATAACTAATTTGCTGAACTTTGAAGTGCTTCAGCTATCTTTATAGGCCCTCAGTCTATCTTCGCTAGAATTTAGCTTTCAACCTTGATGGGGAAGAAGATGTCCAGCCGCCTCTTTCTTTTTCTCTTTTTATATTTTCTGCGTTTGATCCCCAAGTATTTGTTAACCCTAATCCATTTACAGTTTCCTTTTTATATGCGTTAATTTGAATCAACGACATAATAGAATGTGGGCCCCCAAAGTATTGGTTGAGCGTAATCTCCATTAGAAAGTGACAAAACATCTTTTGGCGCTGTAGCAGCTTTCCCGCAACGGCTTCCTGCAATTTTGACTTTGATGATGTCTGTAGTGGTCATCAATATCTAGACTTAGAAAATTTTCCAGAATTACATCAAGTGTTGAGTGATATTAATACACTCAATGCCATCAGCCTTGGTTCTCAGCATTTCTGGAATTAGAAATTTCTCTGGCTTTGTCTCAGCAGTTTTGTCTCAGCGGTCTCAGCGGTAGCTGAGACAAGCCTTTGTCTCTTTGCTTTCTTCTTATCAGCTGTCTCAGTGGTTTTTGCTCTTAACTGTCTCAGCAGCTTTAGTCTCAGTGCTTCCTTCTTCATTAGAAGCATTGAGTGAACCCGCTTCACTCAACACTTTTGAACTAGAAAAAATCCAGCTAGTTTTGTATCAGCTGTTTACCTCTTAAATGTCTTAGCATTTCCTGCTTTATTAGAAGCGTTGAGTGAATCTGCTTCACTCAACGCTTCTGAACTTAGAGAAATCCAGCCAATTTTGTCTCTGCTGTCTCAGCGGTCTCAGCTCCATCTTCTCAGTTGTCTTAGTTATCACAGCGGTCTCAGCGCTTTTGCCTTAGACAAATTTTCTATCTTTAGCTGTGTTCGACGATTTGTGGGCTGAGCTCAATGAATTTAAATATTCTTAGCGTTCTCAGTGCTTTATCCCTTAGATTATTTTTCTGGCTTTTAGCTTGACAAGTATTGAGTTGCATTCGACGATCTCTGAACTGAGCTCGACGAATTTCATGTTGAGCTGGAAGAATTTCATGCTGAGCTCGACTAACTTTAAATCCTGAGCACTTGAGCTTATTCCAAAGAATGTTGACCTAAGCTCAACTACTAGTAAGCTGAGATAGATGATTTGTAAGCTGAGCTTGACAAACTTTAAGCTGAGCTCGATGAACATTGAAACCTGAACTCTTGTGCTTATCCCACTGAATGTTGAGTAGTGCTCGACAACCAGCATGCTTAGCTCGACGAACTTCGAGCTGAGCTCGATAAATTTTTAATCCCGATCTCTTGAGCATGACCCACAGAATATTGAGTTGAACTCGACGATCAGCGAGCTGAGTTCGACTAACTCGGAGCTGAGTTCGACGAAATTTGGGTTTACTGCCCAACTCATTTTTCTTCACTTGTCCAATCATGGACTACATGCATGCATGAACTAAAGCACACATCAAATACATTTTTCTCCCTAGCATGATTGGTGATGCCCCTTCAAATCCTGAGGAACATTGTAGGGCACAATTCCCAACAATTGGTAATGACTAAAGGGACTCAGTTGGAGCCCTTGGATGGTTGATGGCAAAGTCATGTGAAATTGCATGTTGTTTGATTTGATACACAGTGTCATAATCCTGTGTTAAGGATAGTGTGGCAGGTCTACGAGATCGCTAGTTTTCACACCGACTGGAGTTCATAAATAGACTTTGGATGGTTGGCATTGGTCCTCGGTGCTTTTTCCCTGGGCACCCTCCATGCCAAGTGGATGGTTGTCAATGTTTATGTGGTAATACGCTCCCATAGGCACCTTCTATGCTACAAAGATAGGCCAGTTGGGCAGTGTTCTTGGTGCACATCTACTCGAGACCCCTTCTAAGTCATAGTACGCTGGGAGCTCCGTTATGTGTTCTTAGCATTGAGGTGTACGAAGGACTGGGCTAGGTAGTGTGGATACCTGCCTAGTATTGGAAAGCCCGTTTCACTTTCACCGTCTAGCCATGACGGATGGCGCCTGAGATGTTAGCTACTTGCTCAAAAAGTGGAACTACGAGTCTGTGTCGACATAATAATGGTTGTGTGAGAGTCATCATATTGCATTCATATCATTGCATTGCACCGTATAGATCCTTATCATATACGTTTGTATGAGCACTCTGATA
Source organism: Platanthera guangdongensis (assembly GCA_039583875.1). Taxonomy (NCBI): domain Eukaryota; kingdom Viridiplantae; phylum Streptophyta; class Magnoliopsida; order Asparagales; family Orchidaceae; genus Platanthera; species Platanthera guangdongensis. The sequence goes on along the minus strand of CM077148.1, from coordinate 59,433,658 downwards.
TGATGAGTTACTTTACTGTTAAGCCGATAATTAACTTATAAATCTGCATGGGCATTTTTATAAGTTAAGTATCTTTCCTGTTGTAGATCTATATACTTTGATGGATGGGTATTGCTTTTGTAGATCTGCTAGAGTATAATGGTGATAATAATGTTATACATTGCTACTATTAATACCCATGATATATAGATTGTCCACCTGCTTGTTATTACTGCTTATATATATTATACCCTCTTTGTTTCTCTGCCCGATGCCTTAGAGTCGCCGGGGGAGCGAACGTAATAGCCACTTTGTGTTTATGACTAACGGTTGCTACGTCTTCCATTTTAGGAGGAAACCCCACAGATAGAATAATAGTAGGTTGTGCAGGAGAGCAGCTAGGCCAGGCAACAGATCCGGATACGACGTTACCATCACTGCCATTAGTTACTGATGTGAGTTTTGAGAGACTTATGTTGTAGCCCTTTGGGCAATTTGTGTACTCTGATATTATAGAAGTCGTTGTTGCTTCTTATTATTGTTTTACTTGTTTGACTTATATAATCGTGTGAGTTTTGACTTCTGTTTAAAATACTTTATGTTTGGTTGTCATGGATGATATTGGTTTGCTCGGTAGAATAGTTGTCTTCTATTACTAGTTATCCCGTGTGCTGACGATACCGCAAGGCGGCTGTTTTGGGCATAGGACTCCCATCGGTCATGTTTTGTGTTTTAGGAGGATGTTCTTACATCCAGGACCAGGAGACAAGCTTCCTCAACAACATTTTTTATGTCTGATGGAGAAATAGAATCTGAGCTTGTGTCACTCCGGTTTCAGCAATAAAACCATTTGCCTTTCTCTGATCCTTCTTCTTCCGATACATTTTCTTTTGATCCTATTACATAGATCTTTCCTTTTGTAGTTCTGTACACTCAGTTGAAATAAGTCCATCTTTTTTGTAGGTAAAGAAAAATATCTCCTTATTAGGTGTTTTGTCAAACTTTTGTTTTCCCATACTTCTGTTTCATCTTCTTTAATCTTCTAACATAATCCATTTTCTGAATCTTCTTGCCAGAAGATTGATCATTTCTTTTTCTATAATAATTTGTTTATCTTCAAAAACTTTAAATGCTACTAATTTTTCTTTTGATGATAGGATAATCTCTTTTTGCTTCAGTATTAGCTCTATTTTTCAATAGCTGTTCATATAATTTCATCTTTCCAAGTTAATCATCTGTAGTAATCTCTTTATGACATCTAGCCTCTGTTATTGCCCAAATTCTAGAGTCCTATGTACTAGAGAAGAACATGAGTAACTTGTCATTTATTTATGTAAGAGATATGTCTTTGTTCAATCCTTTTAATTCATTAATTATCATTGAAAATCTTTCTTACATCTCTACAACATATTCATCAGGTTTTTTCTAGAAATTTTCAAAGTGTGAGATTAGAAGTGATCCTCTTTCCTTCTTTTCATCTGCACTTCCATCAACAATTCTTGATAGAGATTCAAATATCTCTTTTGCTGAGTGACATTCTGCAACCTCTTCAAATATGTCATCTGATATGGTAGAGACTAAGATATTCAAAGATTTTGCATCACAATCTTTAATTCTCTATTCCACATTAGTCTATTCATTTCTTGGTACTGTTTCTACAATTATATTGCCCTATGCATCCCTTATATATGACATTGGAGGTCCTGTCAACATTGATTCAAAAATGTCATCATCAATAGAGTTTATATACAATCTGATCCTCTCTTTCTATAGTGCAAACTTATCAAAATTACACGCTTGTGGTATAGTTGATGAAAATCCTTTGAAAAAATTTGAAGCCATTATAGTAAATGTGTTTGTGAATAAATTTTTGCAACTGAAATGATTTTTTGATGAAGGTGTTAACAATATTATAGATTAGTCGCATATAAAATATCTTATTGATGATTAATCTTCCACTAATAAAAATTAAAATCAGAGTCCTATTGCTATAATCCACAGAGTTTTCTCTAGAGGGGGTGAATAAAGATTAAAATTTATATTAAAATACTCAAGTCTAATCACAAAATTTTCATTCACATAAAGAATTATCCAGAATCTGATGCAGTAAAGTAAAATCATAGCACAACATCTAAGAAAATAAGACAAACAAAATCACATAAGACACAAGGATTATAGTGGTTCCCCTACAAACTGGGAACAACTACTCCTCTACCCCCTTTGTAGGAATACACTATCACAGTGCCTGTCTTTTAATTAGGAGACTCTTAGAACCACACTAGATCTTTTGATAAGGAGAGCTTAAATACAGTACAAACTGGGTACATCTACTCTTCAAGATGACAGTTTATTAGTGAACTTTTGTCATAAAACATCTTGCATCGCAAAATACTATAAAGCTCTTTAAAACATAGCTTGACTCTCGTTAAATTCGAATTCCTCAACTCTAACGAGATGATGCATATTCTATGTGTCCTTAGAAGAAGTCTTCATCAACTGATGTAGAGATTCTTAGATGGAGAATACAATGGTGTTTTAGAAATATTACACTCCAAATAACTTTATATTAAAATATGTATGCAATCCAATGTTAGAAATTCATTGTAGTTTTGATAGTTCCAAGTACTTCTTTTCGTTGTTACCATGGTGATCTGTAACTTGTCAAATAGGTAGTCTCACTACCAATGCGATATGAGCCTATAGGTTTGCACATAAGAGAGTTTGGAGAAGTTGGAGGAATGGATTGTGTTGGTCTTTGAAAGTGCAGATTAGATCTGATATACTGTAGAGGGGGGGTGAATAGAGTATGGTGCTTGCTGAAAACGTTTTACAACTCTTGTTGTATTCCTAAGTGAACAGGGAAGCAACTTAAATACAGCAAACACAACCACTATCTAATCAAAAAGCAATCACAGAACAATCACAAACCACAGCCAGAAAACAAAAGAAAATAAGTAACCAGATGACACAAGGAGCTATAGTGGTTCCCCAACCAATCTGGGTACATTCACTCTTCTACCACCCTAGGTAGGAATCCACTGCAGGATGAGTTGATCAGGTGTCCTGGGCACCAATGAGCTTTTGATAAGGTACTCAAAAACCAAACCAGAGTTTTTGATCAGGTGTCTTGCCACCACTGAGTTTTGATAAGGTCTCAGAAACCAACACAAACTTTTGAAGGGAGTTTGATAAACCCTTTACAGCATAGAGAGAGAGAGAGAGAGAGAGAGAGAGAGAGAGATGATCCTCTGTCAACAATCAGAGAGAAGATAGTGGATGTTGTCAAAGCTCCCCCTGAGTTCTATAGTTATTCAGGAAGTGAAGCTTTGCAGTAGGGTGATAAGCCTTCAAAAGATTTGATCTCCAGCAAAAGATGATTCCAGCAGCAGCTGAAATGTGTGGTGTCTGGAGTCTTGAATGATAATGGCCTTTGAACACTGGAATCAAAAGGGATCTAGAAATTTCAGAATATTGATCTCCTTCAGTGATGTGTTTTCCTGTATGAATTCTGTATGTGAATATCTGCAACTCTTTTTCTTTTTGTTGTTGTTGTTGTAATAGTTGTGTTATAAATAGTTGTTGTTATTCACCAGCAGAATATGAATAAATCTTTTATTAATTATATCTGAATAGAATGATTCTCTGTCTAAGATAGCCGTTAGCCTGTCATAAATGACTTCTTTAACTTCATTTTGTCTTCTGGAGGAAAGTCCAATAAAACATTCCTTTGAAAATCCCTTGAAACTTGCTCCAGATTAATTGAAACGGCTACAAGATCCTTGATATAAATGCTGAGAATAATTCCATAACTGTCTGAATTAGAATCTTGAAAAACGTCGATCTCTCTATAAAAACGTCGACCTGAGCTCAACTATCGTTGAACTGAGCTCAGAGACTGGACTTAGACTGAAGTAGAAAGCGTCGATCTGAGCTCAACTATCGTCGAACTGAGCTCAGAGATAGGAAAACAAACTAGAGATAGGAACGTCGATCTGAGCTCGAAGATCGTCAAATGGAGTTCGACGACTCGTCGAGGTGAGCTCAGAGGTCGTCGAATGGGGTTCGACGATTCGTCGTTCTGAGCTCGATGAAATGACTTAGTTTCCTGAATTGAAATATCTTGTCTTGAGGGTCTTGAGGGAAGCTTTCAAACCTAAATACTAACCCTTAGACTCAGTCTAATTGACCTTTAGATCTATACAAGGAGGTCAAAACAAATTTCCTAAAGGACATAGTGATCCTTGCCCAAATCAGTAATTGGGTGTTCCAACAATCTCCCCCTATTTGGGTTAGGATTACTATTTATAGACATTGGAAAAATAAAAACATACAAAGCAGAAATGTAACAAACAAAACATTGCAGAAACACAGACATTATCACAGATAGTTTAAAAAACAAAATTTACTTTCATCTTACAGAATCATTCCTTTTCCTTGCTCTTTATGAGAACTATTTCTCTGTTGTGGTTGAGAGCTTCTTTCTTGGATCTTCTATCATCAGCTGCACCTAGAGAAGTTTGATGTTTTGGCCTGGGGACTACAGCTTCTGGGTGCAGCTTCATAAAACTTTCTGAATCAAAGAATTTGCTGGAAGAGTATCTCTCAAGTTCTTTCCTTCTTTGATCTGATAGAGTAGTGATATTTGATGTATCCTTTCCTTGTTCTCAAGCCTTCTTGATTTGGTCTAGTGCAGCCAACTCTTTCATTCTAGCAGTCCATGAAGTTGGATTATTTTCTGGGTCTTCAAAAGGAACAGGAGGCTCATATCTGTTTGAAGAATTATCAGGAGGAGCTTTGGAAGAGACTAGATCTTTAAGCTTATAAGGGAAGGGACCAGAAGTAGTATCAGAGGGACCTTGTCCTTCCCTTTGATAAGGATGTTGCCTGGAATACACTCTGCGTCCTATTTGATTTCCTCTGTACTGTCCTCTTCTGGACTGGTAACCTCTAGACTGATTTCCTCTGTACTGGGATCTTCCTTGAGGTTGATATGAACTTTAGCTTCTAGCAGTAGATTGGAAGGCAGAACTTCCACCTGCACCTGCATCAGGTGAAGGAGGAGGAGGAGGATTGAAATGGGATGATCCTTTGTCATACTTTCTTTTCTTCTTCATGGCTTTCAGTTGATTCCAGGAGTACTGCATCCATGGTTTTGTAATAGGGCAATCATGCAATATATAATATGGAATATCATTTGTATCTTTCACCTTCTCTGGGGGAACTCTCTTCATGGCCTTGCTTCTGGCTTTCCTTTTCATTGTAATTATTGCAGAGGAATCATCAGAGTTAGTCTTAAACTGATCACTGTCTGAGCTTTGTGGATTATCATATACTGCATCAATCCTTTTGATATATTCTTTCTGTTGTTTAGACTAAGCAGAAGGAACAACAGAAACAACAACAGGAGCAGTAGCAATAGCAGGAAGTCGAGTAGAAGCAACACTGACAGAAAGAGCTATGACAGTAGGTTCAGAAACAGAAATTTCAGAAACAGGAGCAACAACAGCAGTAATAGAAGCAGCAGTAAGAGAAACAGAAACAGAAGGAGCACTGTCAACAGCATTGAAGGAATTTATATAAGAACTTATTAAGCTGGGGTTACAGTTGGAGATAGGCACAATGGCCTTAGTAAGATCTTCAGTATGCTGGGATGGAAGGCAGCTAAAGTATACAGAATCAAAAACTGACAACAGTGACCTGAGGTCCACTGTAATGAATGCAACTGGAGCTACTGGAGCTTGTACTGAAGTTACTACAGCAGACAATCTCTCAGCTTCATAAGGCATCTCCCCCTGCCTAGATTCAGTGAGAGCTGGATCAAGGCACCCAAAAGAAGGGATTGCCTGAGGAGGAAGGATAGAAGATAGCCTGGCAGACAGCTCCTGAACTGTTTTTAGAAGTGGAGCCAAAGAGGTCTCCAGCAGTAGTGATAGCCTTGGAGCTATCAGCTCATATATCCTGTCTGTAATAGCTGGAATGTCTACTTGCTCAAGAGGGACTTGAGTAGAGGTAGGGATGGAAGTTGGAGCAGCAGGAGATGTTGTTGGAGAACCTGTGGATGGTGGAAGTGATGGTTGAGATATTGGAATTGTGGATATGGAAGATAGTGGAATGGAAATGGATGGTGTGAATGATGGTTGAGCAATGATGTCCTGAAGGAGTTGTTGATAAGAAGTGGATGATGATGGTGGCTCAGGAGGGGATGAAGGAGAATCATCCATATAGGAATCAACTAGAAGAGTGAAAGATGGAATATGAGATGATGAATCAATGTCCAGGTGTGGGTAGTGATGTAGTGGATGGAAGATTTCTTCAGTTAATGGTGGAGTTGGAGAAGGGATTGAAGTTGGAGATGGGATGGAAATGGGGGATGAAATTGTGATGGTGACTGTTGTAGATGAAACAATAGGTGGAGAAGGAGGAGATGAAGCAGTCAAGTCTTCTGCAGGGGCAGAAACCTGAGGGGAAGAGACTGAAGCAGTCCTTGTGCCTGAAGAAGAGATTACAGAGGGCCTGCTGGGCTTTACAATCTGCCTGTCCCATTTCACAAATAGGGCACAGGTTAGCCTCTTGAAGGCATTGATGTGCATCCCACTGGAAACAAGTAGTGCAGAGCATCTATTATGAAGAAACAGCCCTAAAATCCTCCCAAAATTAACAAAGTTCTTGTTAATTTTCTTCTTGATTAAATCAAAGAAGACTTCTCCCCAGTTTAGCTGCTTCTTGTCCATCAGGGCACCCATCAAACAGAGCTGATACCTAGATATGGTATCATGAGCTGAGTGTTTTTCCAACAGCACGTTTCCAACAACATCAGCAAGAAATCTGTACTCAACAGACAAATTCTTCTTAAGCAATTTACTAGGGTTAGCTTCTGAATGTCCCATCCTCTCAAGCATATTAGAAAATTCCTCTCCAGAAAGCTCAATAGAATCTTCTCCAGAATTTAATTGAAAAACCTCTGTCAAAACAGCTGGTGTTAAAGATACCTGATTTCCTGAGATGGTTCCAACCACTGTGTTCTGATCGAGATTGTGGGCAGTATACACCCATTCCTTTATCTCATCTACAGCCAATTTGATCCTTGTAGTCATTATGTTAACTAACTGTTGGTCCTTGAAAAGTTCCAGAATGTCCTTGAAGATTTGATCGCTGTTATTGAAGGAATCCATGTCTATATCAAAGCCAGCGTCAAATTTCATTGTGGCCAAGATTGCGACTGAAACTGCCATTGATTCCTGCAAAAATGAACAAACAAACGACCAAGTGTAGAAAAGTTTGGAGGGAAAGGAAAAATTTGCAGAGAGTATGAAAGCGCAAAGGGAGAACGACGGCCGAAAAATGAGTTTTATATTAGGGTTCGACGCAGAAATGGAAACATCGTTGAACTCTGTTCGATGATCTGGGCTTATAAAGGAAACTGAAAGGTCATCAATAGCGTCGAACTCTGTTCGACAATATTAGAGAGCTTCGAGCTCCGTTCGACGATCGCTGACCTGAAGAAAGATAGTTTAGCACTATCTGAGAAGCGCTGAACTCTGGTCGACGATTTTTGAAATCGTCGATCTCCGTTCGACGATCTTGGAGCTTATTTTAGACTTCCTCCATCTAACATTCCTAACTGATTCAAAAAGAATGTATGTTTCTTTTCATCCAAGGGTTTGGTGAAAATATCTCCCCTTTGCAAATCAGTTGGGATATATTGAAGTTCAATTTTATTTTTCTCAACATTATCCCTTAGAAAGTGATGCCTAATTTCTATGTGTTTTGTCCTACTATGAAGGACTGGATTTTTTTCTATAGAAATAGTACTGGTATTATAACAAAATATTTTAGACTTATCTAAGTTGTAGCCATAGTCTAGGAGCTGATTTTGAATCCACAAGATTTGTGAACAACAACTACCTGCAGCCATATATTCAGCTTCAGCAGTTGAACTTGACACAGATGTTTGTTTCTTGAAAAACCAGGAGACAAGTCTGTCACCAAGAAACTGACAAGTTCCACTGGTGCTTTTCCTATCTATTCTGCATCGAGCATAATCAGCATCTGAAAATGTAACACCCCCTATCCGTCGCATAGTATATAACAGTAGGTCCGGCCGGGGCCCGACGCCATATACCACAGACAGACCGGGTGGTTACTTATGGAAACCATCCAACCAATCTCAACGTCCTACACAGAGCATTCTAGCGGAAGCAGTTTATATAAGTTGTAAACAAGAACCCAGCATTAGAGCACGAATGTCCACTATTACAAAATTAGGAATGTTATTACAAAAATACCCAAAATCGGCCTTAAGGCCTTACAAAGTGTTTCACTTGAAAATTACATGATTTACAAACCACGACACGCAGGCCGGTCATACATGAACAAAACAGAAACATTTCCACTTGGGCCTTCGAGGGCCAGCTTCGCAAAAAGGGCTTTAGCCCGCTATTGACCGCTTGGTCCAGCTGCACCTGCAAGCAACAAACCACCGCACGGTGGCAAAACAAGGCAACGGTCAGCCATGCTGACCAAATTATAACGATCCTGCCCCCAACTCGGGGCGGCGATGCTCCTTCCCTGCATTTCATTAGCATAAGCGAGCAATTTATATAACCATAGCCATTTCATCACAGACGTTGGCTCGCACGGCCACACGCCCCGTGCACTCAGGGCACATTCTCAGTGAACCGGTCGATGTTACGTCAATTAAAGCCATTAACATTCCAGACTCACCACCGCCACTTAGACGGCCAAACCTATGAGCAATTCGTCTTCCTGGCCTGGGTCACGACAGTTTAAGCCATTGACCGCCGAAGACTCCCATCTATGCCAACGGCGAGTGCCACGTAACCTTAGGTCTCTCTAACCCGAATGACATAGAGCGGGTACGGTTCCATCTAACCCGTGCTCACATTGCAACGACAATTTAAGCCATTTGCGCGGGTCAAACTTTCGCCGAGTCCCATTCTACCGCAAGTCACATAACTCCGTTATGTTCAAGTTGGCTCTCAGGCCACCAAGTTGGCGAGATCTCGTATCCGCCCAGTTTTCCGGGTGCACCTTTGGGTTAGTCCCCAAGGCTCCCTGCTGCAATCTACCGCGTAGAAAACCCGAAAAACAACCAATAGCACGGAGTCTTCTCCGGCCTTATGCAATGCAACATCACCGATCCAGACTAACATGTCCGGGTAGGCTTCACACATCATGCCTACATCCGTTCTCGCATACGGACTCTAAACAACGGGGACTTTACATATCTACCCGAAGGAAGGCCTCCAACTCTCCGCAAACTCGCGAGAGCGGGCTTCCTATGCTAAGAAAGAGAGCTATTCATGCTCAAGATGAGGATCGTTACCCTTGAGTTCCTCTTTGGCGCCATCGGAAAGTAATCGGATGGAAATGACCGCACTAGCATTGCCTCCGTGGATCCGGAGTCGGCTTGCGATTCGAAGCTCCGAAGCTCCTCCAATGGCGGATCTAGCTCTTCTTTTTCTTGCATTAGCTCTCCTCTCTCCAAGGATTTAGAAAGAGAACAAGTGAAGAAAAGTGAGGTTTTCCAAGTCAACTCACGGGTATATCCCTTCAGGAACATCCCCCAGCCGTCGGATCTCAACCTAAGGAAACGAACGGCTTTGATTCGGGGCTGAAATGCCCAATCTGGGCCGAACACATCCTGGCACACGCCCGTGTCCAGGGCCGTGTGCCGCATTCGCCGTCAAAATCGAATCACCTGGAACCTCACACGGGTATCGAACATGCCCGTGTTCGAGCTGACACGCCCGTGTTCCACCTGACACGGCCGTGTAGCTGGCCGTTTACACCATGATTTTTCCCCCATTTTCAACCCGAGCACTGCACGGGTTCTAGGACACGCCCGTGTCCTTGCCCGTGTCACATTGACACGCCTGGACCCCAGGCCGTGTACACGGGACATTTCGTCGAGGGAAGATCGACAACTTGATGACACGGCCTTGGACACGCCCGTGTCGTAGGCCGTGTTCCTTGTCTCGACGATCGTCGAGTGAATCTCGACGACTCCCCGGGACTATCGTCGACACGGGTCGACACGCCCTGCGACACGCCCGTGTCGCAGGCCGTATGCCCATTCTCGACGAATCGTCGAGTATAACTCGATGACTTCACGGCTAAGTGTCGACACGGGTCGACACGCCCTGCGACACGCCCGTGTCACAGGCCGTGTGCCCATTCTCGACGAATCATCGAGTATAACTCGACGACTTCGCGGCTAAGTGTAGACACACGCTTGACACGCCCTGGGACACGCCCGTGTCCCAGGCCGTGTGCCTTCTGCCAGAACCCAAACTGGCCCAAAACGTCCCCCTTTGCTCCTTCGAGTTTCGGGGCGTTACAACTCTCCCCCTCTTAAAAGAATTTCGCCCACGAAATTAAATAAAGGAAAGACATGTACAAAACCAAAATTTGTACCTGAGCGGAACAACTCCGGATATTCGTCAAGCATAGTCTGCTCTCTCTCCCAGGAGAGCTCCTCACGACCGCAATTGTCCCACCGGACCTTGACCATCCTGATCTCTTTATTGCGTAGCCGCTTGACCTCCGAGTCCTCAATCCGCACGGGCTTGACCTTTGTCGTTAGCCCACTTTCCACCGGCACTTGATCGACCGCGATCACTTGCGTAGGCTCTTGCACCGCCTTCCGAAGCACCGAAATGTGGAATACATCATGTAAGCCACTTAGCTCCACTGAAAGCTTCAACCTATAGGCTGCTTCGCCAACTCGCTCCAGAACCTCAAACGGTCCAAGGTACCTCAGGCTTAGCTTTTTCAATCGCCGCACCCGCGAGACACCCTTGAACGGCTTGATCTTTAAGTATACATAATCGCCCACAGCGAACTCCACGTTCCTGTGTTTGGCATTATAGTACTTTGCTTGCCGGTCCTGAGCAATAAGCAACCTCTCCCGAATGGTTCTCACCAAAGAAGTAGCACCCTCTACTTCCGATCGCTTATACAACTTTGACTCACCCGTTTCTATCCAAGACAATGGCGTGCGACATCTTCTACCATATAGGGCCTCGAAAGGCTCCATCTGAATACTTGCTTGGTAGCTGTTGTTGTATGCGAACTCCACCAAATAAAGGTGGTCTTCCCATTGCTTTCCGAAATCCAAGACACACATGCGAAGCATGTCTTCCATGGTTCTATTGACCCTCTCGGTCTTCCCATCCGTTTGCGGATGGAAGGCTGTGCTGAACTTCAACTTAGTTCCCAACATTTGCTGCACCAACCTCCAATCATTGGACGTGAACCGCCCATCTCGGTCACTCACGATGCTGCGGGGCACACCATGAAGCCGTACAATATTATCCACATAAAGCTTTGCCAGCTTCTCCACCGGATCGTCCTTCCTATGCGGAATAAAATGCGACACCTTCGTTAATCGATCAACAACCACCCAAATGGCGTCGTTCCCCTTTTGTGACCTTGGCAAACCGTGCACAAAGTCCATAGAGATGTCGTCAAATTTCCACTCCGGAATAGGCAAGGACTTAAGAAATCCTCCCAGCTTTTGGCACTCCGCCTTTACCAAGGCGCAGGTTTGGCACTTCGCTACGTATAGCGCCACATCCTTTTTCAAACCCGGCAACCAAAATAGTTTCTTTACATCACGGTACATCTTCGTGCTCCCCGGGTGAATCGAGTACTTGGTATGGTGTGCCTCGTACAACAACTCCACCCGTAATTTGCCCACACTTGGGACGCACAAACGACCGTCTCTCCAAAGCAATCCGTCCTCCACGACGAATTGGGAATTTGACCCATCCAGAGCCTCTATCATGAACTGCTTCATATGAGCATCCATATCCAAAGCCTGCCGAATCCGATCAGCCAGGTCATATTGGACTTTAGTCCAATTCAGAACCGCTTCAGCACTTGCTTGTCTGTCCACACAAACAATCTCCAGCGCCTCCAACTCCCACACTAACCGCTCATCATGCACCGATAGCCAATTGGCTTGAGCTGGGGCTCGGCGACTCAACGCGTCCGCAACCGCATTCCCTTTGCCAGGCACATAGTGGATCTTGAATGTATAGTCCCCCAGGAACTCCATCCATCTACGCTGCCGCATATTCAGATCCTTCTGATCAATTAAATACTTTAGGCTCTTGTGATCGGTGTAGATATCAATCTTCACACCGTACAAATAGTGTCTCCACAGCTTCAAGGCAAAAATCACGGCCGCTAACTCCAAGTCATGGACCGGATAATTCCTCTCGTGCACTTTTAGCTGTCTTGAGCCATAAGCTATCACACTTCCGTGCTGCAGTAGCACGCAACCTAAACCGCTGCCCGAAGCATCGCTATATATCTCATAGCCTTCGGTTCCACATGGCGAACTCAGCACAAGCGCCGTGGTCAACCGACACTTCAATTCCTCAAAAGCTCGCGCGCACTCCGGCGTCCAAACGAACTTATGCTCCTTCCTCGTCAAAGTAGTGAGAGGTAACGCTATCCGCGAGAAGTTCTCTACGAAGCGCCTATAATAACCGGCAAGCCCCAAAAAGCTCCGGACTTCTGCTACAGTAGCGAGCTCAGGCCACTCCCGTATCGCAACAATCTTCGCCGGATCCACAACAATACCCTCTCCACTCACTATATGCCCGAGGAACGCTACTGAGGATAGCCAAAACTCGCATTTCGAGAAATTGGCATACAACTGATTTCTCCTTAGCGTCTCCAACACCAAATGAAGATGCTTGACGTGATCTTCCTCACTTTGCGAGTACACCAAAATATCGTCGATGAAGACGATCACAAAATGGTCCAAGTACTCCCTGAACGTCCTGTTCATCAAATCCATGAATACTGACGGCGCATTAGTCAGTCCAAACGGCATGACCGTAAACTCATAATGCCCGTATCTCGTACTAAACGCTGTCTTCGGGATATCACTCTCCCTTATCCGCAGCTGATAGTACCTAGACTTGAGATCTAACTTCGAGTACACCGTCGACCCGACTAACTGATCAAAGAGATCATCAATCCTAGGGATCGAGTACTTGTTCTTCTCAGTCAGCTTGTTTAGCTCCCGATAATCAATACATAATCTCAAGCTTCCGTCCTTCTTCTTAACAAAGAGGACCGGTGCGCTCCAAGGCGAAGAACTCGGGCGCACATACCCTTGCTCCAACAACTCTTGCAGTTGAACTTTCAGCTCCGCCATTTCCTTAGGCGCTAGCCGATACGGAGATCGTGACACAGGCTTTGCACCTGGCACTAGCTCGATCGTAAAATCTATCTCCCCTGAGGCGGGGCTCCAGGAAGATCTGCGGGGAACACATCAGGGTATTCCGATACCACTGAAATACAATCCAACGCGGGCTTCGGCTTTGCAACCTCCACTAGTGTAAAGAACAGTTCTGCACCAGCACGAACCGCCTTCACCACCTGAAGAGCAGACATCAATGTCTTGCTCGACCCCTTTAAGCCCGTAAAAGTCGTCTCACGACTCGCTCCCAGCTTAACTTCCTTGCTACCGCAATCTATATGGGCCTGCTGCTCCGAGAGCCAGTCCATGCCAAATATGACGTCGAACTCCACTAACGGAAGTAAAGACGCTCGCAGGTCGAACACTGCTCCCAATACGAATCTTAACATCGCAGATCCTATCCGCTCGCATCGAACACCCATTGGGCAACAACACATCCAACTTATCCTTCGCCATCGAAGAAGGGACTCCGATGCGTGATATAAATCCTTCGGACAAGAAGGAGTGTGAAGCTCCCGTATCGAAGAGTGCTCGTGCGGATTTTCACAAATCAATACAAATCCTAAACAAGTAGTGGTAAGGTAACATGTGCATAACAAGCATTAAATAAATTGACTTGCTATAAATTAAACCGTACCTGTCACCACATCAGCTTGTTTAATGGCCTCCTGTTGGCCAAGATTGTAGACCCTTGGTTGGGCCGGAGCATAGTGGGATGCGGTCGACTCCACCGCCTTTCCCTTCTCTTCATAAGTAGCTCCCGGCCTCCTCTCGGACTTAGGACGTCCGCTCCAACAATCACGGGCGAAATGCCCCGTCTTTCCACATGTAAAGCACGCGCCCGGGGTCCGACTCGTAGTCGCCCCAGAAGCACCAGAAGGAGCTGGACCCGAAGTCCTATGCTTCTGAAAGCCCTCCGATAGCCGGACTTTGAAGTAGTCGGCACTCTGAACTCAGATTTCTTTTCACCCAAGCTTTCTTCGCTTGCACGCTCTTCATGTCCTTCTCCAAGGACCGGGCAGTATTGACCAAGGTTAAGAAACCCTGCGTCATCGGCCCCGACAGTAACAATCTCAATCATCCCTCAAGCCTTCATAGAAGCGATTAGTCTTGCGCTCCTCATCCATGATGGTGGAGCTAGCATAACGACTCAACCGCGTAAACTCGTGGAGATATTCATCCACGCTCCTCTCACCCTGCACAACTTCAGGAACTCATTCTCCATTGAAATCCTCTGAGTAGAAGGGAGGTATCTTGCTAAGAACAATCCCGAGAACTCTTCCATCGGAACGTCTATCAGTTGTCTACCTCTCAAATGATGCAGCTCCAATCCTTCCCACCACATCCTCGCTTCACCGTCCAGCAGGAACGTAGCGATGGTGGTCATTTGCCACTCCTCCGTCTCCGTCGCTGTCATGACTCTCTTCACCCTAGAGAGCCAGTCTTCAGCCTGAGATGGGGTTCCCAACCCCGAGAATAACGGAGGGTTAAAGCTCATTACATGCTTCAACTGCCTCTCAGTTGCCCTCCTTGGCACTATTGGTTCTACAACCACTTGCTCCACCCTCCTCGGCTCAGCCTCTTGCAGAGGTTCTTGCTCCATCACGGGAGCGGGCTGCTGCGCTTGCCTTCCAGGCTGCGCATTAATCACGGCCAACACCGCTTCAGCCACCAATCGTATATTTTCAGCCGACAAAGGTGTTGCAGGAGCAACATCCGGTGCACTACTAGCCTCAGAAACTCGGCGTTCTGACGGCCCAACACCACTTCTGGTCACCTATAGTGGTACAAAACACCGTTAAGCGACCAAATTAAATTGCAAACAGCAATTATAGGAACACGCAGGTTCCTCAAACACGAGTATTTTCATTCCTAAGTGGACATTCATGGGTTCTTTTACCATTATAACGATGACGCACACAATGTGCTCACCACCCCTTAAAAAGAATTCGCCCACGAATTCAGTTTAAGCCCGACCAAAACCAGTAGTCTGATACAAATTGTAACACCCCCTATCCGTCGCATAGCATATAGCAGTAGGTCCGGCCGGGGCCCGACGCCATATACCACAGACAGACCGGGTGGTTACTTATGGAAACCATCCAACCAATCTCAACGTCCTACACAGAGCATTCTAGCGGAAGCAGTTTATATAAGTTGTAAACAAGAACAGCATTAGAGCACGAATGTCCACTATTACAAAATTAGGAATGTTATACAAAAATACCCAAAATCGGCTTAAGGCCTTACAAAGTGTTTCACTTGAAAATTACATGATTTACAAACCACGGCACGCAGGCCGGTCATACATGAATAAAACAGAAAACATTTCCACTTGGGCCTTCGAGGGCCAGCTTCGCAAAAAGGCTTTAGCCCGCTATTGACCGCTTGGTCCAGCTGCACCTGCAAGCAACAAACCACCGCACGGTGGCAAAACAAGGCAACGGTCAGCAATGCTGACCAAATTATAACGATCCCGCCCCCAACTCGGGGCGGCGATGCTCCTTCCCTGCATTTCATTAGCATAAGCGAGCAATTTATATAACCATAGCCATTTCATCACAGACGTTGGCTCGCACGGCCACACGCCCGTGCACTCAGGGCACATTCTCGGTGAACGGTCGATGTTACGTCAATTAAAGCCATTAACATTCCGGACTCACCACCGCCACTTAGACGGCCAAACCTATGAGCAATTCGTCTTCCTGGCATGGGTCACGTCAATTTAAGTCATTGACCACCGAAGACTCTCATCTATGCCAACGGCGAGTGCCACGTAACCTTAGGTCTCTCTAACCCGAACGACATAGAGCGGGTACGGTTCCATCTAACCGTGCTCACATCGCAACGACAATTTAAGCCATTTGCGCGGGTCAAACTTTCGCCGAGTCCCATTCTTACGCAAGTCACATAACCCCGTTATGTTCAAGTTGGCTCTCAGGCCACCAAGTTGGCGAGATCTCGTATCCGCCAGTTTTCCGGGTGCACCTTTGGGTTAGTCCCCAAGGCTCCCTGCTGCAATCTACCGCGTAGAAAACCCGAAAAACAACCAATAGCACGGAGTCTTCTCCGGCCTTATGCAATGCAACATCACCGATCCAGACTAACATGTCCGGGTAGGCTTCACACATCATGCCTATGTCCGTTCTCGCATACGGACTCTAAACAACGGGGACTTTACATATCTACCCGAAGGAACGCCTCCAACTCTCCGCAAACTCGCGAGAGCGGGCTTCCTATGCTAAGAAAGAGAGCTATTCATGCTCAAGATGAGGATCGTTACCCTTGAGTTCCTCTTTGGCGCCATCGAAAAGTAATCGGATGGAAATCACCGCACTAGCGTTGCCTCCGTGGATCCGGAGTCGGCTTGCGATTCGGAGCTCCGAAGCTCCTCCAATGGCGGATCTAGCTCTTCTCTCTCCCTTAGCTCTCCTCTCTCCAAGGATTTAGAAAGAGAACAAGTGAAGAAAAGTGAGGTTTCCAAGTCAACTCACGGGTATATCCCTTCAGGAACATCCCCCAGCCGTCGGATCTCAACTAAGGAAACGAACGGCTTTGATTCGGGGCTGAAATGCCCAATCTGGACCGAACACGGCCTGGCACACGCCCGTGTCCAGGCCGTGTGCCGCATTCGCCGTCAAAATCGAATCACCTGGAACCTCACACGGGTATCGAACACGCCCGTGTTCGAGCTGACACGCCCGTGTTCCACCTGACACGGCCGTGTAGCCGGCCGTGTACCCCATGATTTTCCCCCATTTTCAACCCGAGCACTGCACGGGTTCTAGGACACGCCCGTGTCCTTGCCCGTGTCACATTGACACGCCTGGACCCAGGCCGTGTACACGGGACATTTCGTCGAGGGAAGATCGACGACTTGATGACACGGCCTTGGACACGCCCGTGTCCTAGGCCGTGTTCCTTGTCTCGACGATCGTCGAGTGAATCTCGACGACTCCCCGGGACGATCGTCGACACGGGTCGACACGCCCTGCGACACGCCCGTGTCGCAGGCCGTGTGCCCATTCTCGACGAATCGTCGAGTATAACTCGACGACTTCACGGCTAAGTGTCGACACGGGTCGACACGCCCTGCGACACGCCCGTGTCGCAGGCCGTGTGCCCATTCTCGACGAATCGTCGAGTATAAACTCGACGACTTCGCGGCTAAGTGTCGACACACGCTTGACACGCCCTGGGACACGCCCGTGTCCCAGGCCGTGTGCCTTCTGCCAGAACCCAAACTGGCCCAAAACGTCCCCTTTGCTCCTTTGAGTTTCGGGGCGTTACC